>JAJLYQ010000023.1:0-588788 GCA_022984935.1 Hypoxylon sp. NC1633
AATCCATTTTAATTATTAATATATATTATTAAAAAATAAATTCCGAAGTAACACCGATTATTTCGTAAATAATGTTAACCGTATTAATTACATTTTTAATTATATTAACAAACAAGTAACAACTAATTTACTTTCGTTTATATTTAATAAAGAAGTTAAACTTATATTAAAAACTTTATAAATGGTATTAAATTACCTTTTCATATAATATTATAACCTTAATACTTATAATAAAGCTCGAAAAAGCTTTAAAATATTAAAAATAAAAATAAGTAATAAGTTTATTTATTTTTAAATTAAATTTATAAAGTAAACAAGCTTAACTAAAATTAACTTAAAAGAATATAAAAAAAAATATTTAATAAATTTCCTTCCTAATTTAATAATTAATGTTTTAATATATATTTAAATAAAAAGGTAAATTTTATAATATTCTATAATTATATATAATAGTATAATTATTAATAAAATAAAAATTTCTTAATTTAATAAAAAAATTAAAAAAAAAAGAAGGCTTGTATATTTATTAAGAAATAAATTATATTTAATCCTTAAAACTTCCCGCCCTTAATTTTAAACAGTTAACTTTTAATTTAAAACAATCATTTATATATTACGAAATATTAATTTTACGCATTAATATAAATGGTAAACTTATATATAAACAATTAAACTTAAAATAAAGTAAATTATTAATTACTTTAAAATAATGCTTCATTTATTATAAATAAGGATATTACGTTTAAGAATATTTAATAAAACTTAAATTTAACATTATAAATTAAATTAAAGTAAATAATTTAATTAATTAAATTATAAATTAATTAAAGGTTAAATAAAAACTTTTAAATACGTTAAATAATTTAAAAAAAAGAGCACCTTAAAAATAATAAATTCTCATTTTAAGGAAAAATTAAATAAGGAATAAATAAAGGATTTTATATAATAAATAATTAATAAGTTAACACTATTATTATTATTATTAAGCGGTGAACCTTTTATTATAAAATGTAACATAATTTATAATAAATATACTTTAAAAATAAAAACTTTAATTAATATAAAAGCTAACGTATATATAATAGTAAATATTTTAACCGCCATTAAAATAATATAATATTTAAACGCCCGTTAATATTAAATAAAACTTATAAACGTTATTAATTTTAATAATTAAATAACATAAAAATTAAATATAATTTTAAAAGTATATTTTTACACTTAAAAAAAAACATTTATAACGTTTTATTTTTAATATAAATATATATTATAAAGTTATTATAGGAAAGAAATTTTTTTACTATTATAACGTAATATTAGATACTTAAAAAAAACACCTATTATTTTTATTAATTTAAATATTAAAAATAATTACTTAATAAATTAATATAATGGAAGTAAATAAATTATTATAAAATATAAATTACGATAAAAATATATAAAAATAAGAAAAAATTCTAAATAAAAATAATATACGGTAACATAATTAAAAATGAAATTAAATTCTATAGTTAATAATAATATTATAAAATTTATCCGTTAACGTATTAAAAATTTTAAAAAATTAAAGGACTTAACCTTTATAATAAAATGAAAAAATACTTTATAAAAATTAAAACCATATTTTTATTTAATGTTATATTTAAAAATTAAAGTAAATAAATATATTAATAATTAATATCGAAAATTATAAATAATAAAACTAAAACTGTTAAATAAAAACCTTAGTTATAATTTTATAACCTTTACACGTATATATAAATATAAACATCGGGTATAATTCAAAGAAATAATATATAAATTTAATTTTATATTAAAATATTATTTAAAAAAAATTAAAACTTAAAAAATCGAATTAAAAAAATAAAACCCCGCTTAATAAAGGAAATATAAAACCCATTTATTTATATTTAAATGTATATAAATCTTATATATTTAAAAAGGATGCTTTTAAATAATATTATTATTACCCTTTTAATATAATTATAATTAAAGCTATAAGTTTTTAATATCTTTTAAATGACCTTAAAAGTATAAGTTTAAGAATAATAAACATTTATATATTAAATTATATAATTTAACGTTATAAAGTAAAATAAATAATACTTAATAATAAATAAAAATTATAAAAGTTAACCTGTAAAATGGTATTAAAATAATATTATAATTATTTAAATGTTTTTAATAAAGCGTTATTAAACAAGCTATCACTTTATTAACTAAAGGTGAATTATTATATTAAACTTGAAGGAAAGTTAAAAAAAATGTTAAAGTATAATCCCCTATATAAAATGTCCTTAAAAAAATAAAAGCTTATAAAAAATATATAAAAAAGAATTTATAAAAAGGTTTTATTAAACCTTTATCCTTATTATAAATAATATTAATATTATTTATCCGAAAAGTTAATAAAAGATTAAGGTTTTATATAAATTACTAACGATTAAATTTAATTACGTAAAAAAATTAATACCTGTTACCATTAATTAATAAAATATTAAAACGTATAAGTTAAGTTAAAATATTCACTAAAATTAATATAAAGCAAGCCTTTTATAAAATCCAAATTACACTAAAAAATAAAAACTTTATAATCTTTTAAATATATTATAAGTCCTATAAATATAAGATCCTCCCTTTTAAATTAACGAATAAATTAATTACCTTTTAAAAATATATTAATAATACCTTTAAAAAATATTTAAATGAATTTTATATTATATATATTAACGACATTTTAATCTTTTTAAATAATCGAAAGGAACATAAAAAGTACGTACGTAAAGTATTAAATTAATTACGTAAAATTAACTTATAAATTAACATTATTAAATGTAAGTTTTATATTAATTAAATTAAGTTTTTAAATTATATTATTAATATAAAAAGCATTTAAATGGATTTTAATAAAACGGAAATAATTTAACATTAAAAAGAACTTATAATAAACGGAAAAGTAATTTTAAGAAAGATAAAATCGTTCCTTAAATTTTATAATTTTTATTAAAGGTTTATTAAAAAATACAAATAAATTATTAAACTATTAATAAACCTAACATAAAATAAAGTAAATTAATTATAGACGAAGGATTACCGTAAATCATTTAAATCGTTAAAAAACCGTTTAATTAAAGCCCCGTTTTAATACATTTCTCGTATAAGTATAAAATTAAAGTAGAAATAAATATATTTAACAGTATAATTATAAAAGTTTTCACGTAAAAAATAAATAAAAATACGCTTTAACACCTTATAACCTTTTATTTAAAAAACTTATATAATATAAAACTTAATTATAATATTTATAATAAAAAAATATTAATAATAATAAAAGCCTTAATATATTAATAAATATAATTAATTAAATTATAATATACCCGCCTTTTTATTATTATTATAAATTATAAAACCTTAAAATATTTCATTATAAAAAAAGTGTTAAATTAATAATAAACCGAATAAGTAAATATTATAATATAATATAATTTTATTATCACTTATTACTTAAAATTTTATAACACTATATTAAATATTTTATTTCGCTTTTAATAAAAATAATAAATGTAAAAATAAAAGAAAAATAAATAAAGGACTATAATCTTATTTCGTTTTATAAATACCCTAAATTAAAGAAATAATAAAGAATTAAATAAATTATTTATTTTAAAAAAAATAAACCCGTTTAAATTATCGGGTATAAAGTTAATTAATCAAATATTATAAATAAATAAAATAAACCTAACTTTAATTAAATACCATATAAAAACTAAAATAAATATAAACTTAAATTAAAATATATTAAAAAACTTAATTATTTATAAAGGTTAATTAATAATTTTAAATACTAATAATTTAAAAACGTAAATTATTAAGGAAGTTTATATATAATTAATTACCGTTTATTTAAGGAAAGGTAAAACTTAAAAATTAATATTTATAAAATATTAATAGTTAAAACTATATAAATTTATTAAATAATATATTACGAATTACTTATATTAATTAATAAAGATTCCACGTAATAAAACGTTAAAATTATTTTTCCTTTTATTAGTTTTTAAATTAAAATAAAAACACATTATAATAGACTTTAAATTAATATTATAAAATTAAAATAATTATAACAACCTTTTCGTTATAATTAATAAATTAATAAAGATCTTGTAATTAATACTTTATTATAAAATAATCATTACTAAAAATATAATATAAATATATTTTAAAAAACCCTAAAATTTTTTTAAATAACCTTTAATAATTATTAACGATTAAAATGCTTAATTTATATTAAAGTTTATTAATAAAATATCTAAAATACATGATATTAAATTAAATTTTTTTATAATAAATTATAAGTAAATAATTAACTAAATAAAAATAATAAATAAATATATTAACTAGTAATTACACCCATTTATAAACCACTTTTAAAACAATTAATTTAAAATAATTCCGGCATTAAATATCGTATAAATAACTTTTCTATATAATTCCTTTGAAAAATTATTATTAATAAAAATATTAATAGGACGGAAACTACGTTTTTTTTTTAATTAAAAAGCGTAAACGAAAGCACTTTTTAACCTTTTTATTAAAAAAAAAATATTATAATAAAAAACGTAAAAGTTTATACGTCGCGCGTAAAAATGAATAAATATCGTTTAATATAAAATAAAGAAATTATAAACCCGTTAAACGACCGTAATTAATAAATATAAAAAGGCGCTTAATTTTAAGATTAACGATAAAGTATTTATAATTTATAAAAAAAGTGAAAAAATTAACAAGTTAAATAATAAATTAAATACACCTTTTATACCGTTATTATATAAAATTATAAAAGAATATTTAATACTTTTAAACATATATAAGTTAAAATTTACATATATATAGCAAAATTAAACTTAATTTAATATTAATAAATTACGATAAAATCTTAATAATTTTATGCCGGGATAAGTATTAATAAACTTAAATGAAAAGATTATAAATCTAAACTTAAAATAAAACGAATAAAACGTAAAATAAATCTTATTTTTTAAAATTTATTATAATAAGTTAAAGTATTAAATTAAATAAAAGGATTAAAAATTAAACTTAATATAATACCTAGCTAGTAATTTTAAAAATACAGTAAATAAACTTCGTAAATTCCACGTAAAAAATTCAAATAATGTAAAATTATTAAAAAGATTAATTATATGGTTAAAAACAGCTGAAATAAATAAATTTAATAAAACCTATACGAATAATAATAACTTAAAAGTACCACTTAAATATTTACGTCGTATAAGGATACGTTATTAATAAAAGATTTAAAATAAGTCTTTTATAATACAAGAATTATTATAAAATAAATATATAAACCATTTTAAATATTAACTTTATAATTTAACTAGTAAGTTAAATTATTAAATTACGCGCCTTTTTTAATTAAAAATATTTTATAAAATATATGGCGCTTTTTTAATTAAAATTATTCGTGAAAGACATATATAATACCTTATTTATTTTAAATAAAATATAATATATAAGAATAATTAATTATAAAACGGCATTTTATTAAATTAAAACAGGAAAACCTTATTTAAAAAGTATAAAAACGTGGTAATATTAAGTTATATTTATAAATTCTTTTTTTTTTTCCTTATATATAATATTTTATAAATATAACCATAAATATAATCCTTATATTATACGATAAGTTTACGCTTACCGCGATAAATAAAATATATAAAATAATATTTATATAATTTTTAAAAAGTAAAATTAAATATATTTTATTTTTATTATATTTTAATTATAAAGTAATAACATTAAAAAGTAAATTAATAAATAATAATTAAAAAATTAACGTTATTAATATTAAAAATAAAATCGGAAAATAATTAATTATAAATGTAATTAATTAAATAATTAATAAAAAAGGTTTAATAAAAGCTTAAAAAACGTAAAAAAAGCTTTAAAGCTTTTTTATTTTATTAACTTTTTTAAGCTTAAAAAATGTTAAAAAATTATTATAATTAAACGTTAAAATATTAATAAATTTTAAATTATAAGTAATAAAAAAAATATATATAAAATAAATATTAAAAAATAAATATTAAAAAATAAAAATGGAAAACGTTACGTAATTAAATTAATATAAAGTTATTTTAATAAAATAAAACTTATTAAAAATATATAAAAGGTTTTAAAGTAATATTATTTTTTAAAAAATATAAAACTATTATTTTAATATAAATTTATACGGAAAAATTAAAAATAAATTCCTTTTTTTAATTAAAATATTTTTAAAATAAATATACTTTATTATCGGTATAATAATAAATTAAAAACAATTAAATATATTATTTTATTTTATAATTAATTTAATATATAAAAAAACTGTTTTAACGAAAAATTATTTCATTTTTATTTATTATTTATATAAATTATTACTTGCTTTTAAATAACGAAAACAAGGTTAAATTTTTAATTAAATAATTTTTACGTTTAAAACTATTATTAATGTATTATTTAACAATTAAAGTAATAAAAAATAAATTTATTTAATATATAAAATATAAAAAAATAAGTTATAATTTAATAATAATTTATAAAAAATAATACTTTTATAAAGTTAAAAAACTTTAAAATAATTAAAGGTTAAAATATATATTTAATATTATTATTCCTATTAATTTTAATATAAAAAACTAGTTAAAATATAAATTATTACGTTTAAAAAAAAAAATTAACGTGTAAGTTTTTTTCATTTAACGGTTTTTTTATAAATATTTAATTATATAATAACATTATATATACACGTATATAAATAATAAATAAAATACGAATAATAATAATAATATATAATAATTAATAATAAAATAATATAATATAAAAATATATATTAATATAATTAATAATATTTTATTATTTAATAAAATAAAAACATAAAAATAAAAATGTAAATGTTTTAATAATTTAAATTTATATATATATAGTTTTATATATAATATAATTTATAAACTTTTATTTATTTTAAATATTAATTAAAATTAACATTTATTATAATAATTTTTTTTTAAAATACTTTACGTATTTTATATATTTTATATATATATTTATTAAAGTTAAAATTATATTTTTACGTAAAATATAAAAAAAAATATAACGCGTTAAAAACGCGATATATATATAACGTAAATACGGGTTATTAAAACCGTAATAATTTTTAATATATTTTTTAAAAACATATTATAAATTAAATAAAATTATATTATAAATTTAATATTATTTATATTTTTATAATTTTTTATTAATTTAAATTATTAAAAATTAAGAACTTTAATTTTAAATTTTTTAATTAACATTTAATTAAATAATATAAATAAACATTTAATTTTAATAAAATTTTTATTTTAAATTTTATATATAATTTTATATAATATAAAAAATAATTATTTTAAATTTTAAATTTAATTAAAAAAATTATTTATAAAGTATTAACTTTTTTTTAAAATTTATTTATATATAACTTATATTATTTTTAAAAAGTATCTTTTAAGTCGTTTTAAATGAAACGTATTTAATCAATAAATATGTAGTGTTCAATTGTCGCTAACATCGAACCACGGCGTCGTTCCATCAGCTGTGCTGCTGATAATGTACCCGCCAATGAGGGTATCCGACGTTAGCATTCTTGAGCTCCTTAAGTGTGATCTTCGACCTACGTTCGTCGTCGCCACCTCACCGTTCGAGTCATCGCAGCCCGTTTACGTAAACCCCGCTCTGCGCGAAAACGCCGTCCTCCACGATAGAATCCTCCAGCAATGCCTATCATCCAATGGCTCCTTCTGGGACTGGATCGTCGCTACTGACTCGTCTGCGTCCACGCCCCCGTCCGAATCAGGTACTCGCCCGGGCGACACGTTCTTATTTGGGGAGACTCGCTGGACTCGCTCGATAGTTGGTGACAAATGGGCCGTCGTTGGCGGCAATGTTGACTTGTCTATGGACAAGGTCTCACACGGGCCTGCTTCCCATAGCCGGGGTAATAGCAGCAGTCTTCTCCACGAGACCACTGGGCATGGAGCTATGGGTGATGTTAATGATGGTTGGGTAACGGCCGACTTCATGTCTGATCAAGAGTCTTTCGTCCATCTGATCAGCACCATTAACTGGGCGGCGACACCTCTCGGCCCCCTACCCCGATGGCCCGCCCTCCTCCAGCAGACCTTTAACCAGGTGCTTGCCGACTCGCGGCCCATCGTCATCTACTGGGGTGACAATTCAAGTACTCTGTATAACGAAGCATTCAGCAAGTTATGTGGCTCTAAACATCCCGCCTTATTAGGGAAGTCGGTGGAAGACGCTTGGCCTGATTTCCGCGAGAAGATTAAGCTGGCAATGTCCACCACCGCCTCAAAACACCACGCCGGCGACGAGGATGAATGGCGCTTCTTTGTTGAGAAGGCCGACGGGAGCCACGAAGAGAAATACCTCAAGTGGTCCATGATCCCTATCATCGAGAAGAATAAGCGCCTTGGGTTCATCCAACCTATTCAAGACACTACATCCATGCGACTCTGGGAGAGACGCACTAAGATGTTGATAGACCTGGGCGACATGTTAGTTACCGCCCGCGACGTCAAGTCCTACTGGGCTAAGCTTCTCCAGGAGCTCGAAGCGTGCCAGCCCACATACGACATTCCCCTTGCTATCCTCTACTCTGTCGATAAAGACTCACAGGCGCCTTCTAAAAAAGGAGGAAAGGCCTGCCGCCTGGAAGGTTGTCTGGGTGTTCCTGATGGCCATCCCATAGCTCCGCCAGAGCTGCAGCTCGACGGAAACAACCGGGGCCTATCCTCGTCTTTCAGAAAAGCTTTCGAGTCGCAGAATCCGTTACTTCTCCAGACCAGGGACGGCACACTACCCGAATCACTGCTCGAAGGCCTACGCTGGCGTGGTTTCATGGATCCCTGCCGAGAAGCCGTCATTTGTCCAATACGTCCCACCAAAGAGGAAAATGTGCTGGGCTTGCTCGTTCTCGGTCTTAATCCTCGGCGGCCCTACGATAACGATTATCGCCAGTATATCTCCCTGCTTGGGCAGAAGTTAACCACGACCCTTGCGTCAACTGTGCTCCTCGAAGAAGAGGCGCGGAGGGGTCGCAACATTGCCGAGCAAGCCGCGTACGACCAGGCGATGCTTAAGGAGAAGCTGACAATGCAGACGCGGGAAGCCACGGAATCCGTACAAAAATTTCAACAGATTGCCGAGTTCATTCCGGTTGGTATGTGCTTCGGCAATCATCGCGGTAATATCACATTTGCAAATGATGCCTGGCACCGTATTACTGGGGCTCCGCAGGTAAATCCGCTTACTCCGGAAGGCTTCCTGTCATGTGTTATCGAGGAAGACAAGACGAATGTGCAGCGCGCATACGACGAGCTCTCTAAGACGCTTTCCGTCACCATCGAGTTCCGGGTTCGGAGGCCGATAGAAGACGGTTATCCCCTACAGCACCCGATTGGAAGTTCACCTAGTTTCGAGAAGGCCGGCTTAGACCTGGATGTAGATGATGGAGGCGCGCGACACGTCTTAGCCTCGCTGAAAGCCGAACGTGGCCCCGATGGCAGCATAGATCAGGTGCTGGCATGCTTAACGGACGTGACGCTTCACAAAAAGGCAGCTGAGGAAGCGATCCGAAAAGCTCAGCAAGCGGAGAACCTCAAACGGTGAGAGCGTCCAGATTGCGGCCTCCCGACGCTGAACAGGGAGCATGCACTAACATGTGACGTTACAGGATGGCGGAGCTCGCGACTGTAGGCATGTACGATATGGCCCTCGATGGCCGCCTGATCGGAGCGAATAACGTTTTCTACGAGATGTGTGGGTTGGAGAGAGTTGACATCTCCCAGATCTCGGTCAAGCCATTCGAGACCTGTGTCGTCGACGAGGATCTTCCGACCCTTAAGAAGACGCTGGCCAGGCTTGTTGAGGAAGGCAGATCCCAGACAGCGGAAATCCGGCTGAAGACGCAGTGGACGGAAACGGACAACACCACTGGAGACCAGATTACCGCTCCTCGATGGGTCCTTGCAACTTTTATGCCAGTTAGTAACTCAGAAGGTATCATCCAGACCTTTATGGGCTGTTTAAGTGACGTCTCGCTACAAAAATGGCAGTTCGAAAAGGAGCGACAGCGGAAAGACGAGGCCATCGAATCCAAACGCCAGCAAGAGAACTTTGTAGACATGACTTCACATGAGATGCGCAACCCTCTGAGTGCCATCGTCCAATGTGCTGATGCGGTTATCGGCTGCCTCACCAGGGCCCAAGAGTTGGCTGATACACAGTCAGCCCGGTCGGATTGTAGCAGCGTCCCAAAACCCTCCTCTGTTATCGACAGCTCGACAGGTGTCTGTCAAGAGGGCGCACAGCTGCTGAAGGACAGCATAGATAATGCTGAAACGATAATCGCATGTGCCCAGCATCAGAAACGCATAGTCGACGACATCTTAACAATGTCCAAATTGGACTCCAATCTCCTCTCTATCACGCCGATCACGGTCAATCCTATTCACATCGCACAAGAAGCATTCAAGATGTTCGAGGTCGAAGCTCGTAGAGTGGACATTGACTTGACCATGGTTGTTGATCGGTCGTACAGCGAACTGAACATCGAATTCCTCGACTTGGACCCTTCTCGCTTAAAACAGGTTCTCATCAACCTCTTGACAAACGCTCTCAAGTTTACGAAAAATGGCCCGACGAGGAATGTATCCATCACGATGAGTGCCTCCAAGGCACGTCCCGAAGACGGGCTCTCTTCCGTCCAGTTCATTCCACGGGCTACCGACGTGACGTGGCACGGAGATAAACCGTCTCCGCCCGTCCCTGAGCAGAATAGGATCTATCTCATGTTCGAGGTCAAGGATACGGGACAGGGTCTCACCGAGGAAGAAAAGTCCTCTCTGTTCCAACGCTTTGTCCAGGCCAATTCGAAGACCCACGTGAAGTATGGAGGTTCCGGTCTCGGATTGTTCATCAGCCGCAGGTTGACGGAGATGCAACACGGAGCCATAGGGGTGGCCTCCAGTCCTGGCCAGGGCTCAACCTTTGCCTTCTATATCGAGGCGCAAGTGCCGAGTGAAGAGGCCTTCCGAGAAGCTCGGGCAGCTGCAGAGGCAGTTGGTCACATTCTGAAAACACCAAGTAGCACAGCGGGCAAAGGCTTGAGCAGGGGGCCGTTCACCATGGCAAAGCAAACCAAGAAGCTGCTCGGCCCTCAGATCGAGGGGGTGCTGCTTGTCGAAGATAATCTTATAAATCAACAAATTACCCGACGCGAACTGCTTACCAGCGGCTGCGCCGTCGAGGTAGCTAACCACGGCGTCGAAGCCCTGGAGAAGCTTGAGCACACAACCCGTGCCAGCGGACAATTTCCTCTGAGCATCATCTTGATGGATATCGAGATGCCCATACAAGACGGGCTTAGCTGCACTAAAAAGATTAGGGAACTGGAGAAAGAGGGGCATTTCAAGGGTCCGCGGATACCGATCATTGCAGTCAGCGCCAATGCGCGCATGGAGCAAATTCTGGAAGCCAAGGATGCGGGATGTGACGACGTGCTGGTGAAGCCCTTCAGGATTCCCGAGTTGATCGAGAAGATGATGACTGTGACGAAGCAACTCGAGAAAGCTTGATAACAGCGAGTTAATATCTTTGCTTTCTTCGATTTTCTCTCTTTTGACTGGGCGGCTTTGGAAGGTTTCGTTCGCATTTAGTGTCATTGTATGAGCATCGTCAGCATTATACCACGGGAGCAATAGCGACTTTTGCAGAGAAGCATGGGATTGGAGTTTTGGGTGACTTTCGACCTCGTCTTAACAACAGCAATCCGCATTAGAGCCGTGATCACTTGAGGAAAAAAATGTATTCTAGATAGATACTTAGACAGCTGCTACCAGTATGTACTCTTCTTTAGAGCTTATGGGGCTTTCCCGACCTTATTTAAGCACCACATAATGGCGTAAAATCGCCTATCTTGGCTTACACTACCTTGACCCTCGAGAGACTGGATTGTCTAGCCTGATACAAAGATATCAACGTTGTACTTTGTTCATTGACATCTAGCTATACATGACCTTCCAAGTTTTTTTTTTTTTCCGGCGTGAATCTCTGGGCCACGATACCTTATAGCAGTTTTCAGCGTGGTCACTGTAGGTTGGCCGGCAGGTAGCTTAAGGACGAGGTACCTCGATAGCATCCACAACGGAAATGAAGTTCATTGTCAATCCTTCATTAAGACGTTTCTCTAGACCAGCTATTACCATTCAGCGTTGGCAGACCTTTCCCGAGGCGCAAATAGCGTCTTCTCGCACACCCGTTGCGTGAACCAGAACGTCTCATGCACACACTTATCATGTATCCCAGATGCGTAGAGAAAATATCCATACAATAACTTGATTCTTCTCTTGTTCTTTCCTTTTTTCTCTCTTTCTTCCTTTCTTCAAAGTCCAGGTAGATGTCTATTCTAGTTGGACTCATTCGGGAGACGATGTGAATGAGACATCGATCCCATGGTAGTTGCCTCGTCCAAATAGGTGGTGTCATAGTTGAAGAGCCGACATACGTTTTACCAACCAAGGCCAGTGCGTTGTGGTTTCTGCAGGCTATGAAACTTGCAGTCAGGCACGGCTCTCAATGATCATGGCTGACCAAAACAAGCTCCGTGTCACTCTGCCCATCATCAAATCCCACGACCTCCTTGGCCGGCAGAGTGGTAGACAACGCCGGCGGGCATCTCTCGTAGGTAAACGCACTAGCAATGACACCAGCTGCTGCGACGCCAATCATGACAATGATATCGGCTGTGAAAGCCGATGCATACCTGTGCAATCCGAGGTCAGTCACCTCTTGCGCTGTATACATAACCAACAGCAGCAATGATGAGCACAGACGGATCGCAGGGGGGGAAGTACTTACACAGACCTAACGCGGAGCTTGATATTTTCTGGTAGAAGGGGTGAGATTGTCGGGCTGTGATGCAGCGCTTCTATATCCTCGGCATCCATTGTGCTACTGAGTTCGGTCGCTACCTTTCGATTGAAAATGATACTGCAGACCGTGATCCCAATAGCACCACCAAGCACACGAGCTTGTGCGATTGCTCCTTGAGCCACAGCCAAGTCTTGACTTTGCGATTGCACCGAAGCCATCATCGTCCCAGCGCCCAGTGCGAGACCAAAGCCAAGGCCTAGGAGTACCTGAAATCCATACTGCGCCCTGGTCTCAGTGGTAGCGTCGTTCAGTGTGGACATGAGGCCAATCCCAATAAGCTGGAAAGCGTGAGCCACCATCATCGTCCAAGACGTATTGTTTCGCTTGCGTGATATAGCGCCTGCGGAGAATGCACCGAATGAAGTTGCCCCTAGCATAGGAAGCAGGTGAATGCCTGAGTAAAGTGCACCGTCTTCGTTCACAATCTGGAAACGCTCTGGTAGGATGATAAGGATAGACAGGTAGACGAAGCCTGTGCAAAACGTACATCTGTGGCCATAGGTAATTAGCATGTGCTCGTCGAGACGAAGTAGACGAGCGCCGCATACATTATGCAACTGGCATACACCCTTCGGAAGAAGAGTCGCAGGGGTAGGATCGGCTCGATACGTGTGAAGCGTTTGAGGCTGAGATAAACCTCCCATGTGAAGAAGATCACCCAACTTAGGATTGCAATCGACAAGGTCACGACAATGACCGGGCTGTCCCAGGTGTACGTATAGGACCCAGCTTCCTGAAGAGCAAAGACCAGGAGTGAACATGCGGACACAACGACGAGGTTGCCGACGAAGTCGATCCTTCGAATTGACTCCCATCCTTTTTGCTGTGTCCTGGTTTCGGGCGGCCACACAAGATACAAGATTACAAGGACAACGACCCCGGCTGGGACACTATGCAACATATCAGCTCAGGCGCAGAACTTAGAGCCTTCGGGTCTGAGACGCACTTGATCCAGAATATGATAGTCCACTCGGTCGTTGACGAGATGACGGCACCTAAGATAGGTCCTACCACGTATGACACGGCTAGTGTGATGCCAATTAGGCCACCCATCAGACCTGGCTTGTCCTTGCGACCTACTTCGAAGAGCACGATCTGGCTTAAGCTGTAGAGACCAGAGCCACCCATACCCTGGAAGGCTCGACAGACGATCCTGTGGGCGCCGTCAGTCGACGTATGACATGGAGGAAAGAAAAATCACAAACAATTGAACCATAGTCTTGGCGCAGGCACAGCCAATCGAAAATCCGACGAAGAGAACCCATGAGAGGCATAACATTTGGCGGCGGCCGTAGATATCGCTTAACTTGGCCAAGCCAATGGCGCAGCCGAGGTAAGCCAGCAGGTAGGAGAGCACGATCCACGGCGCGTTCAAAAAATCATGGAGATCGGTAGATATAGTGACCAGGGCAGTCGAGATGATCGAAGCGTCGAGGGCCGAGAAAAGAAGACCAACAAGTTGACTATTAACTCAAGGTCAGCTTGGCCCCATGAATGACCATTTCACATCCTCCTTACGTTGCGATCAGCGTCACCTGGCGCCAACGTTGAATGGGGTATCGAAACGGCATCGTGGTGGCGATACCTCGACGGTTAGGTAACCAGGCACAGATTGACTGTTCAGATATATCGGTAGACCGAGGTGTCCAAATGAAATCAGTGGTATAATTGGAAATAGACGTGAGGGGAAAGGGAGGAGTGAGCAGAGATGCCTTCTATATGTCTAGCCTCGATTGGTATTGTCAGCGAGCTATGTCACCGTCACGGAGTCGTTGTTCGGAATATGTTAAAGAAGTACAGAAGACACCAGACAAGAGAGATGGATACGAGGAGGAGGCAAGAGTATAGATAGGTAGTGAATCGGTGCTTACATGTATATGCGTGACCTAAGACAGCGTACCTGGATGTATTCAGATGGATGGAAGGCTGATTCACACCCAATTCCAATCTATCCTGCACTATCCCAACGGTCGCGATTGTAGGAGGTAGTCAAAAGTTGGTAGACTACCTCGAACCTACCTACCTGGTAGGTATGCATGAGGTATGTACGGCAAGGCCTTTCACGCGGCCTTGGCGAGTTGGCTCTGTACAGCTGAATATCCCCAAATTGTTTGTTCTAGAGTCAACCCGCCATTGTATTGAGAGTTACCTTTCATACCACCTACCTAACCTAATGCGGGTTGGGTGTTTAGGCAGGAGGCATCTCTAGCCTCTGGGATAAGCAGACTGGGGACCTACCTACATCTTCGGAGGGGACAACAAGAACCGGTCTCTGACACAGCGTAACACGGAGGAAAAAGAAATATAGCTGGGAAGCTGGAGTAAGACAAAAGGAGGCGCGCATGCACAACTTGGCTGAGTCAACGCAACAGGGCACCAACAACACTGCAGAATACTTCAGCCAGAACGCATACAATTGCTGTATCAGTCGTAGCCTAGACTGCTGGGCTGGGGACATCCAACGTTACTCTGTTGATTGTAAAGATGCTTCCCGGCTGGAGATGACGGATGGACGGGGTGTAATGTATCACGGCCTAGAGACGGTTGCAAAGATTTCTTATAATGGGTAGGCTTATAGCTTCCCGAGTCGAGTCGTACCATTCACATCTGTCTGGCTCACAAACAAGACATGAATCACCATGTGGGAATTGAAGGTACCGAGCTCACAAGCTGTTTTGTTGCCTTTCCTCTTGCTGTTGCTTCTTATAGGCACGGCTCCTCGCGGCCCATATTGGGTGAAGGGAGATTTGACCTAACTCCCCATGCTCATTAGAAGTAATCTTAAGGTTTTGATACTGTCATGATTGCTCCAAGATTGGGTTGGCTCCTTCATTATCGTGCCGAGAGGATAGGAAAGACGTGTATCGTGCAACATGATCGGATGTCATACATAGCTGAGGAGACTCAGTGGTTGGAAGAGAAAGTTACAGGCGCCATCCCGAGATAGATAGATCATGTCGAGTCCCGTTTGTGCGACTGCTACACAGTCGCTGCACGGGCCCACTGAGAAGTCCAGCCACCAGGGAATCAAAATCACAGGAACCACTCAAAGCCCCAGAGATTGTTTGCCGTCAAGTTCCTGCTCAAAGCATCTCCGTTCGCGTTCTATGGCCAGCCCCAACTTCCAAGGCAGGGAATGTAGGTAGGCAGTTGGATGCTCACATCTAGAGGGTAATTTCAGTGCTGGAGAGCAATCAAACTGGTCAAAGGATCGCCCGTTAATCCGCTTGCCTCCTCACCGTCTAGTTAGGTAGGTGGCTTGAGATTGCCCCCGGTACCTATTGTCCTTACTTGGTGGATAGATGACAGTGCAAGAAGGAAAAGAAAGGAGAGGCAATGTATACAATGTATATGGACGTTAGTATTCACACATACAGTAGGTACTATAGCTACTACTAAGGTATGTAACTACTAACTAACCTAACCTACCTAGGTAGTTAGGTGCCTACTTATCTTAATGTGTTACGCATACCTCAATAATGAAACCCTTCGAGGTTGATGAATATCCACTACTACTATATTTTAGCACCTTGTGCAACATTCGATTAACTTCAACAGGTACCTATCTACCTAACGCGCCTATATTACATGTGGATTATTAATACTATTTTTGGCTTGTGGAGAGGCTCCTTTATGTTGTAATCGCATTCTATGTACAGTACAGTACCAACGTATCAATGCACCTCCCTTAGTAGACTAGGTATGAGGTAGCTACATTAGTAGTATGTAGCTACCCCAGGTTTTCCCTGTTCCCTGGTGTCCTCACGCGCATTCCTCATTGGTAAAAATCCGCTCAGTGCGGTGGCTATCATTGGATGGGGACCGGCTTTTTGGCCCCTCACGATTTCATGAAAGGTAGCAGATCCTTGAAGTCATAATAGTTTGCTGAGCTAGGTATTTGCCAAGTTACAGATTTGTAGGTAATACCTTCCGATGTTGGTGCAGATGGGTCAACGTGTTTGAGACCAGACGATACAAGTACAGAGTTACTAGGAGGAAGCCTGTTGCTCGATATCATCAATCTATACATTACTGTAGACTGTTATATCTGCCTACATGATGAGTTAGAGAAGCGTGTTGTCCCTCCAAGCAAGTCGCAAAGAGACCCACTACAGAGCCGCATTGCGCATGAATTGGGGGACGTCGAATTTAACGACTTGGTATTCGTATGCAAGGGAATATTCAAATTCTTATGTATTTATGTACATACATCGTATTAGGTACCCGTTTAAGCGCCACGACAATTTTCTAATAATGAAATATGAACTTCTCAATACGTTCAATGCATGTTAATACATAGTACTTACCTATTTAGTACTATGTAACTTAGCTATCAAGCTAAGCCAGTGATTGCCCGAAATTCACCCGAGGAAGACGGCAACTTCATGTCTTCCTAAATTATTGATATCCTCGAACGGATCTCTAGACAAGCCTCTTATATCCGAATTTGTTATTTGCGATCTCTAGTACATTTAGAGAGATGACATTCTTACTGCCTCTTGACCGAGGCGCTTGAATTCGCGCTGGCTACATCTTGAACATCCCTAAGTACTTACCCACATCTACCTACGTAACAGCTCCCTTAAGCAATAGACCTACAGGATACGACTATTGGTACTAATGATAAACGAGTATTTTTACTTGTTGGAGATCTACTGTGATACCCATGTTAGGTTTTGTTCGGTGGATAGGCCATGGCCAGAGGAATCTAATATCTATACCTATCCTGATTCCTAGGTACCTTTCAGATGTCTGGCTGGCTGCTAGAACCCACATAGCCCTTGAAAAGTGCATTCAAAGAGTACAAAAGCCACCTCCTGGCTGTTTCTATTTTTAAGCTGGCAGTAAATATTGGAATACTTAGTACGTAAGTGGGTCGTGAGTAGATACCGAGGATTATGTAGGGGCGAGGTATGAATGGGAATGGCTAAAGACGTCCACCATGAAGCGCTTGATTGTTGCACGGCCACACTGACATACTGGAAACACTCGAATATAGAAATGATAACTCCGGGGACATTAATAGTGAGAAGTATTTGCAGCTCGACTCATCGTCCGTAATAATCCAGTCTTCCTAAATTCTTCCCAACCCCTGGCCAGGTATCTAGGGCTGGCAGATATTTCAAGAGTACCTATAAATGGCACAGGGGAATTCTTTTCTTCCTGCCGATACGTCGATATGAGATCATTCTAAAGCACTTGTTATTCTCGTACCCCTCTGGCAACTTGGTGGCCGGTGGCCCTAATGCATTGGCCACCAGCACAGCAAACACTGGTGGAGAGGGCAGTCATTACCTCCATATCGACATAGAGCTGCCTGCTAGGTACCTAGGTAGTTTCATCACCACCTTGCATCCCTCCGTGAAATAGATCTCCATCTCGACGCAGAATTAACTACACTCGTCATCTATTTTGATCTCTCTCATTCCCCTCTCTATCTTTCTTCTACACATACTCACGTAAAATATCAACCTAGCTTCTCAAGAGCTTTCGCGCGTCAACTAACCTACATTTCCTCTATCATTTACAACAAAGGCAATATATCAAAACGGAGAAGACTACGAATCAGGCACCTACCTGTAAGTAACAACCCCGCCATCCAGAACTGCCACAGTTACCTACCTAAGTAGCTCTCTCGTGAGAATATCCCGAGACAACACGAGGGTAGACCTACACAGAGACAACTTATTGCCATCCAAGAATCCCTTTTGTTTGATTCCTACTTCAACTACAAGGTAGCCAGTTTCAGACCTAACAGATACAGTTGTATACAGCTTTCGAATTTACGACACAGTCAAGACCACGTAATTTGGTTGCTCCGGTTACTCACGAAACAAACCACAGGTACTTAGTATTAGGTACCGCTGACCAGAAAGTGCCGTGTCGCACCTGCCTCCTGCTCAAGGACATCCAAGTTGAGTAAGTCAATGCCATAACACCTTGCATGGACCACGTGCTTTTTATCATCACCATGGGAATCGTCGCCCTCCCAGACTACGTACCTTGCCATGACCACCTCATGTACCTTGCATGGACCACCTTTCATTTTATCATCACCATGGAATTCGTCGCCCACCCAAACGACTTACTTAGTCTCTCTTGTTACCCACAACATACCTTTACAACTTTCCCACAACACGCCTTTACAACTTTTCCACAACACACCTTTACGACTTTTCCACAACACACACACCTTTACAACATTCCCACAACACAACCTACCCACACAACCCTTTACACCTTTCCCACACACTACACCTTACCAAATCCTATTCACTCATTCGCTTTGCTGTTAGTCCCTGCATCAACTAACATTGACCTCAAGTATTCGCAATGGACAACATGGATTGCGATGCTGTTGAGCCTATTGCAGTGGTCGGCCTTGGTTGCCGATTCCCTGGTACTGCTACATCGCCATCGAAGCTATGGCAGATGCTCTACAATGGAGAAAGTGCTTGGTCTGAGATTCCCAGTGACCGCCTCAATGTCTCGAGCTACTACCACCCGAGCGGCAATCGACAGGGAAGCGTAAGTGCTCGGCCCCAATTTTTTGGACTGGATGTAGACTGACCCATCTGGTTAGATACCCTTCCAGGCTGGCCATTTCCTGGAGGAAGATGTCGGAGCATTTGACAGCTCGGTAAGCTTCAGCCAACTTCCACAAGTATTAGAAATATTTTCCTGACTGCCACAGTTCTTCTCCATCCCGGCCGATGAGGCCAAGGCCGTAGACCCACAGCAACGGATGCTCCTCGAGGTAGCAGTGGAGGCGCTCGATAGCGGTTTGTACCTGCGCAGCTCGTTTTATCATGCCTCAAGCTGACTTATGTATCTAGCTGGGATCGACCGCGCGGCTATCAGGAAGAGCGAGACCGGAGTCTGGGTGGGCTCATTCGTGAAGGGTATGTAGTGGTGCATGGACACCTTCTGATCTTCTCCATGGTCTTGTTTTGCTAACATAACAAAGACTACGAACAGATAGTCTTGCGAGACCCTGACGATTCGCCCAAGTACGGGGCGACGGGTAATGGAATTGCGATCATGTCCAACCGCATTTCGTTCTTCTTGGATGTCAACGGCCCAAGCATGACTATAGACACTGGCTGCAGTGCCAGCCTTGTCTGTGTGCACAACGCGTGCCAAAGCCTCCGCGACCGCGAAGTGGACATCGTAAGTATTTGCAATCGTCACAAGCTCATCCTTTCGACTCTGCCCCCCCTCTCTCTCTACCTATTTATCACTACGGGTTATCCCATGGCAGTTTGCTGACTGGACCAGGGTCTTGCTGGCGGCGCAGGGTTGATCCTGACACCTCAGACTATGATGCCCATGACAGCGCTAAACTTCTTGAGTCCGGATGGAAAATGCTACACATTTGATGCACGTGCCAATGGCTATGGCCGCGGCGAAGGAATCGGCATCATAGTCCTCAAACGTCTCCAGGATGCTATCCGAGATAACGATAACATTCGCGCGGTGATCCGAGGATCGAGAGTCAACCAAGATGGGAGGACACCTGGTAAGTGCGCCATGAAGAAGTCCAATGAAGATCTTACTAATTTCGGCTCGAGGTATTACTCTACCAAGTGCTGAAGCCCAGCTTCGTAACATCAAGGCCTTGTATGCCAAGGCTCGTCTACCGGTAGAGAAGACCGCCTATGTCGAATGCCACGGCACTGGCACGCAGGCTGGTGACTGGAGAGAGCTGAAGGCAATCTCGGACGCGTTCTGTCCAAAGCGGACTTCGGATAGCCCGGTCTACGTCGGCTCGGTCAAGACAAATATTGGCCATTTAGAAGGGTGCGCCGGCATCGCGGGGGTAATCAAGGGTATCCTGACCATCGAGAACGGGATGATTCCGAAACATCTCAACTTCGAGGCACCCGGAAATCCAGCCATCGACTTTGGCGGTTGGAAGGTTAAGGTAAGGTGCAGTTATAGCGACTAATACGTTCCTCGCTCACTATGTTTTGCAGGTCCCTACTGGGAACACTCCTTGGCCAGTCGACGGACTTAGGCGTGCGAGCATCAACTGCTTCGGCTTTGGCGGAACGTGAGTACATTCTCTTGCACAAGCAACCCCCTCCCGAGAACCCGAACTCGAACGATGAGCGCTGTTGCCATTAATCTCTTGGCCAAGTCCGGTGCTTGGCGTTGACATGGTCTGGAAAAGTGCTGATTCGACGTTTTTCTATAGGAATGCACACGTCATTCTCGACGACGCGGCCCATTATCTTTCGCAAAGGGGCATGGTAGCACATCACAATACCACGGGCCTGAGCAACACCCTGGACGCTTCAGCGACCCAGACCAGTGCGTGTGACAGGGCGCTACCCCAGGATACGATGCGTGGCCCGGACGGGGAGTCATCGGAAATCCAGATCCCCTCCCGCGATTCAAAGACACACCTCTTCGTGTTCTCTGCACATGAACAGCGAGTGCTGTCTCAGATGATTAAAGATCACATTGCCCATATCGAAGAACGAGCACCTTCCGGCGCTGGCATTAGCATGGAAGATCTTGCGTACACACTGGGCTGTCGTCGAACAAAGCTGCAATGGAGAGCATCCGTTGTTGCACGGTCTCCCGAGGACCTCATTTCGAGATTGGCAGGGCTAGGTTCTGAAGATTTTGTCAGAACTTCAGAGGACAAGGTCACCAAAGTCGCCTTCGTTTTCGGCGGCCAAGGGTCCCAATGGTTCGCCATGGGGAGGGAGCTCCTTGGCTTCGACATATTCTTGCAATCAATTCTGAAGGCGGATCGGTACTTGCAAACATACGCAGGGTTCACTCTGGCCAAAGAACTGCTCAGAGATGAGGACTCCACCAGGATCAATGAACCGGAATTTTCCCAACCGGCGACTACGGCAGTACAGATGGCCTTAGTCGATCTGCTAAAGAAGTACTTTGGGGTCATTCCGAGCTCTGTCTGCGGCCATTCCTCCGGCGAGATTGCTGCTGCATATGCTATGGGTGCGCTCTCATGTGAAGATGCTTGGCAGCTGGCATATCATCGAGGACGTTGCGCCGCAGATATGCAGCGCTCAGCAAGCGGAGAGAACCAGAAAGGCAGCATGCTTGCTGTCGGTCTGTCTGCCTCAGAGGCGCAGAGGTATGTGGACAAGATCGGTAGTCATAGAGTAGTCGTGGCTTGCGTCAACAGCCCTGCTTCCGTAACCTTGTCTGGCGACAGCGATGCAATCCTGGAGCTTCAAACAGCTCTTCAGGCGGCAGGAATTTTCAACAGGCTTCTCGTGGTCAGCGTCGCCTACCACTCACATCACATGAAGCGCTGCGAAGCCGCCTATCTCCAGTCGATTGCGCACATCATGCCGAAGGAACCGACTGGCGAGGTTGTTACTCCACATCCTCACAGCCAAGGGAGACTCGTTACAGTCGGCGAGATGTATCCCGAGTCCGTGCTTGAAGATTTGTCTTCTGGCTGCGAAGCTCCCACTATGTACTCGTCCGTAACTGGCCATGCTGTTCGTTGGAGCGAGCTTCGTCCAGAGTACTGGGTAAAGAACATGGTCTCTCCGGTACTCTTTGCAGATGCCGTACATCAGATGGTCAACCGCAAAGGCGATGAAAAGCTAAGCATGATACTCGAATTGAGTCCACACTCATCTCTGCAGGGTCCGGTTAGGCAGATTCTCGATGCCGAGCACAGACTTAAGCTGAGACCGACATACCTCTCTGCACTTTCTCGAAGCAGGGACGCGGTCACGACTGCTCTCGAAGCCGTCGGAAAGCTTTGGGGTCACGGGACCAACATCGCGATGCCATGGGTAGTTATGAGGAATGTGCAAACCAAGCTCCCGAAGCTCTTGGTTGATTTGCCGAAATATCCCTGGAATCATGACAACGTCTATTGGCACGAATCGCACCTATCGCGAGCCAATCGTTTCCAGGTCCACGGCAGATACGATCTCATCGGCCGCCCTACGGCCGACTCAATTCCCTTTCAACCTCGATGGCGCGGGTTCTTCCGCATCTCAGAGAATCCCTGGATCCAGGATCACCAGGTGCAAAAGACCATAATCTATCCTGCCGCCGGTATGGTCACGATGGTGCTCGAAGCCGCCAAGCAAGTGGCGTCGGGAGATGTTTCTGGTTTCGAAATTACACGGTTCGGGATACGGAAAGCCATGATTATCCCACCCACCGCGCACGGGCTGGAGTATGCCTTGAATCTGAACAGGCAAGCCGACCAAAAGCCCGTGGCACCGGCTAAGAATGTCGAGTCTTCGTTGGTAGTTCTTCCACCCACCACCTTCGAGTTTTCCATATACTCGAAACAGCTTGATGGACCGTGGGAAGAGCATGGAAGCGGATTTGTTACGATTCAGTACCGTCAACATTCTGAAAGAGCCAAGGCCGAGTACCAGACTGTTTCGGAGGATATCCTGCAGACCGAGCCGCGTTACCAGGCATATATCGACGCAAAGAATGACTGCGATGAGGAATTCATTCCAAGACAACTTTACGAGACTCTCGATGTCATCGGTATGAACTACGGTCCACTGTTCCAGAACATCACATCTCTTCACAGGCGGAATAACACCTGCGCCAGCGTTATCCGCATTCCAAACACGAAGTCAGTCATGCCTGCAAACTTTGAGTATCCCCATATCATTCATCCAGCTACCCTGGATTCGATATTCCAGACAGCCTTCGCAATTAGCAGCGAGCCGATGGTCCCATCATTCCTCGGCAGCCTCTACATATCAGCCGACTGCCCCACGCTGTCGAAATCTGATCAACAGCTTGCCACCTATACGCAGGCAGAACGTCGTGGCTTACGCGATGCATCTACATCATTTGTCGTCTCTGATGACTCCTGGCTCGGTCCTCTTGGTCCCAGGAGATCACCGTTTATCATAATCAAGGACATGACGTTCACCGCGCTGAGCCCAAACCCCGCGAGCACTGAGAATGTATTCCTTCCAAACCATCGTAACCTCTGTTCCGAGATGGTTTGGGAAGGTATTGAAGATTTATCGAGCCCCTCCGAAGACCGTGAGCACTCAAGTGAACCGATGAATGAATGGCTTGTTCTCGTCCCAGAAGACATCAGCCCCGATATCGACAGGCTCTGCGCAGAGCTTGCGAGGCAATTAGATTGCCATTTCCGAAGGCTCAGTAGCATCAGCAAAGACGAAGCATTGCCGCAGTTCTATATCTCCCTATTGGAGGCTGACGGAAGGGGTCTCATCTGGAGCTGGACGGAGCAAGACTTTGTGGCGTTCCGCAGCATCGTCAACGCTGCGAAAGGAATATTCTGGATCACTCGAGGATCACAGTTGGAAGCCATAAACCCTCAATCTTCCCTGGTCCAGGCCCTAGGCCGCACGATACACTCAGAGTACCCCGAGAAGAGGGTGGTCTCGTTTGACGTTGATATTGACACAGACTTTTCCAGCACGTCGGTAGCGGTCTCTGCTCAGACCATCGTGAAGCTGCTCGGACGGTCCTTCGGACCGAAAGCAACGAAACCGGCTGAAACGGAGTATATCGAGCGCAATGGCCAGATCCTAGTTCCTAGATTGGCCCTAGTGAAGTCACTCAACTCCATGGTTGAGCGAGGGTCCGGACCAGCCAAGCCAGAGCTGGAGCCAATGCCCGCTCCGCAAGTAAGGCCCCTGAAGATTGAAATCGGGGATTTTGGTGACATGGGGAGCTTATACTGGAGCGATGACCTTGACGCAAATCTCCCATTGCCCCCAGATGACGTGAAAGTCAAAGTCATAACAAGCATGCTGAGCGAATTGGATGGCGGAATAGTGCACAGTCGTGTACAGCACGAACCACTTGGAACTGACGTGTATGGTGTGGTCGAACAAGTTGGCAAGAACGTCGCGAACGTCACTGCAGGTGATCGCGTCGTAGGAATTGCCCGTGGATCCCTAAGAGGCTACGTCAGATGTCATCATCGACTCTTGTATAAGGTCTCGGAAGATAATGTCCAGCTTGGCCACCCCTATCTACCAACCAGCTTCTCCGTTGCTAGATACGCGCTTGGAGAACTGAGCGCTAAGGACACCATCCTGATCCATGCCGGCGCAGGGTTGTTTGGCCAAGCTGCGATTCAGGTCGCCAAGTCGGCAAGGGCTATAATATTCGCCACGGCAGAGAACAATCACCAACGTGGCATACTCAGCAATTTCTGGAAGCTCCCAGATGACCACATTCTGGACGCGACAAAGGACGCCTTGGTGGACACGATACTGCGCCTGACGGACAAGAAGGGCGTAGACGTAGTATACGATCCGGCTGCGCGAAGCCGCGACTTGAATATCAGATGTATCAGCGAAGGTAAGCGCACAGATCGAAAGGTTGACGGAATAGTTTCATTGGCTGACAGACGTTAAGGGGGTCGGATTATCGGTTTCGCTAACAAACCCGACCGAAACACACCGATTGTGCACAAGGCAGAGCTTTGCGGCAAGACTTTCAGCTGCACTATAGTGGATGTACCGCAGCTCATCAAGCACCAGCCTGACCGACTCGGCAACGCATTAGCATCTGTTTGTCCGAAGCTCACGCTCGGGGAATTCAAGTTCTGGGGCCCCAAGCCTCCCCGCGTTTACGACTACACTGAGCTGACGGATGCTTTTGCGGCCTTGGAGGTGGATATAGCCGGCGCTCTTGTCTGCTGCCAACGGCCCGTGTCGGAGCCCGTTCCGATCCTCTCGCGGCCTCGTCATCCTTTGAGCAACTACCTACAGAATGATGCCACCTATGTCCTGTCCGGCGGTCTCGGCGGTCTCGGTCTCGAAATAGCGAAGCTGTTAGCAGCGAACGGCGCAAAGAACCTTGTTTTCCTATCCCGAACTGGTACGGCAAACGAGCTGGCCAAATCTTGCGTCGATTTCCTCGCTAAAAAGCGGATCAACGTACGAATCTGCAAGGTGGACATCTGCGATAGCGAAGCTCTTGTAGAAGTGTCGAGAGACATCCAGCGATCCATGCCGCAAGTGAAGGGGTTATTCCAATGTGCTGCTGTGCTTCGCGACTCCGTATTTGACAATATGGCGTACGACGACTGGCAACTGGCGATTAGGCCCAAGACGACAGGTTCTTGGAATCTTTACCAGGTCTTCGGTAGCAGCCTAGACTTTTTCATCTTCCTATCTAGCTCAGCTGGAGTCATTGGAAATCGCGGACAAGCAAACTACGCAGCAGGCAATGCATTCCAGGACTCGCTTGCCAGACACATGAACACGATGAGCGGGGAGAGGATGCACGCGGTCTCGATCGACCTGGGCCCGATCCTTGGAGCTGGAATGCTCGCGGACGACCCGAAGACACTGGACAAGCTCAAGGCCAGCGGCTTCTTCGGTATAAGACTTGAAGACTTCAAGCGCATAGTGGCACGCGCCATTGCGGGCTACGGTGAAGACGGTGAAAAGGTGCCAGTGCAGGTTGTCACGGGGGTTGGAACAGGTGGGTTGATCAGACAAAACAACCCGGCGGACCCGTACTGGACGCGTACGGCCATGTTTACGTATCTCAACGAGGTTGACATGCCGGCCAGCGGGGAGGCGAGTACGGGCGACGGGTCAGACTCGCAGAAAACCATCGCAAGACTACTAGGGGAGGCGGTGGATGCGGAGGAGGCGAGATTCATTGTCAGCACGGGCCTCAGAGTGATGCTCTCCAAGAGCATGAACATGCAGGCGTCAGATGTGGACGAGTCGAAGCCACCTAGCGCTTACGGTGTGGACTCGCTGGTAGCAGTTGGGGTACGTAACTGGGTGTTCCGAGAGTGCGAGGTGGATGTGAGCGTCTTCGAGGTGCTCAGTGAGACTAGCATTGGCGAGCTCAGTGCGATGATCGTCCAAAGACGAGAGAGTCTGTAAGCCCAGTGTAGAGTGCCCGGCGAGGAGTAAGCCTGGTGAAGAGAAGGATGCAAAAAGGATGTAAAGATTATAATTGGCCGATAGGGGCAACCCTATAGCAACATCGACATGACAAATATACGAATTTGCATGATAGCCACAAGATATTTCATTGATTGGTCTACGTGATGGAGCTAAGGAGGACGTTACCTAAATCGTCGGCCGAATGGTGTAAAGACTTAGAAGAGGTAGGTGAGATGTATGCATAGTGCGTAGATGGATGACGACGACGACGAGGATGAGGATAAGAGCGGTTGTGGTACCGTTCTAATTATTACGAGTGATTGGAGGAGGGCACACGCGAGCCACGTCATCTCCAAGTCTTCGGCTTAAATGAATATATATAGCTTAGTCACATATATTCATTTATCAGCCATGAGACTCGTTTAATTAGTTACTTTTTGCCCTCTTCTTTTCATTTCCCTTTTTCGGAGCTACATGTACTACCTAGGTAAGCAGACCTCATTGTATCTTGCTAATAGGTATCAACGCTGTCGTTGGTGGCGGTGTTACTGTCGTTGTGTGTTGGCGATCCTACTTACTTTGAACGGAGATCTGTGTACTTCTTCCATCTTCTCTCGCAATCACTCCGTACATACTGTACATACGCAAAGTGACATCGAGACCATTCGTATACCGGTTACCCGATATTACCTCCCCCTCTTTTCCCCTTCTCTTCCTACATACCTACCCAGTAGGTATCTCGTCTGTTACCTACTGTATCAGTGTATATACCTCATGTGCATCCTCTGCCTGCTCAGCAGCTCATTCAGAGCTTCTGGTCGACTGGATCCCCCACTCGTTTCGACGAGCTACAGAACTAGAACTAGTCAGATTAGCTAGCTCGCTCCAGGCGCCTCATTTCACTACAGTACATACATACGGGAATATACATACATAGGTCGTTCACTTTCTTGTTTTGACTTGCCTGCCTTGGTAAGTGATGTATGGTCGTTTCAGGTCCTGTCACTTTTACATTATTTTTTCCTGCTTTTCGGAGTTCAACCTGTTGCCATGAGGATCCTCTCCGTTCTCCTTGCCGCGTCCATCGGCGCGACCGCTCAGAGAGTAATTCCTGTCACCTTCAGCAGACCGACAGCCCGATTACCCGCCCTTCACGACCGCGCCGGTACCTATTCGCAAGAGTTGAACAACAACCTGACCGGCGGTGGGTACTATGCCCAAGTCACCGTAGGAACACCCCCTCAGACGATCGACCTGATAGTCGATACTGGAAGCAGCGACGTCTGGCTCTTAGACGCGCACTCGAACCTCTGCCAGTCCAAGGCAATGCAAAACTACTACGGATACTGTCTATCCACCTACGACCCATCTAAGAGCTCTACCTATTCGGTCGTTTCCGACGATTCTTTCAGAATCAGCTATGTCGACCGTTCAGGTGCGGAGGGTGACTACATTCGGGATAACTTCAGCATTGGGGGAGCCGACATCGAGGCCCTGCAAATGGGCCTCGCCGAGAATACCACCATTAATTCGGGTCTTCTAGGTATAGGTTTTGCTGCTAACGTTGCAGCGAGTACTCCTTATCCAAACATTATGAGTTTGTTCCAGGACCAGGATCTAATCGCCATTCAGGCTTATAGCTTATACCTGGTGCGCCGTCTCCCGCATACCAACCCTTTGCATATGTGGCGGGTAGGATTCGGGACTCAGGTCGACTAATCTTCATTCGCAGGATGACTTATATGCCGAGACAGGAACGATCCTGTTTGGTGGACTGGACACAGACAAGTTCATTGGCGAGCTTGAGATCGTCTCTATCGAGCCGGACCGTCACGGAAATTATTCCTCCTTCACCGTCGCTCTCTCTTCCTTTACTACAACGGCCGACAATGGCACCGTTACTAACTATACCCGATCTCCTGTACCGGTAATCCTCGACTCCGGTACCACCCTGACCTATCTCCCCTCCAGCATGGCAAACCGCGTTTTCCGTGCCTTCGATGCCGTGGACGACACCTCTGGGACGGGTCTTGTCTTCGTCAGCTGCGACTACTTGAGTGACAATCAGAATCTTACCTTTGACTTTCAGTTTGGTGGCAACAACGGTCCTATCGTCCGAGTTCCCATTGACGAGATGGTGCTGGACAACGTCCAGGGCTATATTGAACTGGGCCTAGACCTGCCGTCTCTGCCATTCGATAACGTCTGCAGCTTCGGCCTTCAGCCCAATTCTGACTATTACTTACTGGGTGACACCTTTCTGCGTTCCGCCTACGTCGTCTACGACCTCACCAACAAGCAGATTGGATTAGCTCAGGCCAATCTGAACAGCACCAAGAGTAATATCGTAGAGATCACCCAGGAGTCTGGTATTCCTGACGCTAGTGGCGTCGCTTCTCAGGTCTCGGTAGAGCAGACCGCTACGGTGTTACCTGGTACAGGAAATAGCGGCGGGGCTCCCACCGTAACCGTGACCTCTACGAGT
The DNA here is from genome assembly GCA_022984935.1 of Hypoxylon sp. NC1633. Lineage (NCBI taxonomy): Eukaryota > Fungi > Ascomycota > Sordariomycetes > Xylariales > Hypoxylaceae > Hypoxylon > Hypoxylon sp. NC1633. Next base: position 29,401 of record JAJLYQ010000023.1, read on the forward strand.
ACACCTTCGCAGAGCAGTGCGAACGTCGGTGTAAGGGCTTTACCTGCACCCGACTGGGAGATAATGGCCGTGGCTGCCGTGGTTGGGTTGTGTGGATTGATGGGTGTCGGCCTGGTTGTAATATAGACGGGCCAATTCTGAAGTCGCATATGTTGATTACTGTCGATGTATTGGGGCGGGCAGGAATCCTTGTGTACGGTTGTCCAAAGCCAAATGGGCATGGCTGTTGAGTTTGTCCTTGTTAAAAACCCATGGAGATATCTGGGAATCAAGCAGATCTTCCGCAGGGGCAAGGGGTTTGATTCTACTATACATATTCCCTTCCTGGCTGCTGCCACAGCACGCCATCAAATAGGTATGCGGACCTATTAGCTCAGCAGGTACCCAGTTACCTACCTGGATATGTAGGCAGAGCAAATATGCTAGGGGGTTCGCGTGTGTATATAGGCAGAGGGATCGTCAGAATTGGAACTGTTACAATATTGCAACGTCCCTAAGAAGTCGTGGTGATGCCTACATACAGGCTTAGATCTAATGTGGAAGCCGCTTGCTCAATGGTTCGTTGCGCAGCGGCATCATTTGATAATGCCAGGCTTTCCAAAAGATACCTCATCTACCTAGGTGAGCACCTTCACATCGTCAGTAGGTTAGAAGTCGACTAGAACTGATCAAACTTCTTATTATACGGCTAACAAAGTCCAGTGAGCACACAATAGACCTCGAGGGCTTACATGATCTGTGATGGAGCGCCACACGAAACTTACGTCGATGTAATACACACCTTAAACAGGGCACAGCCCTGAGTGTAGAATATTGGGAAAGCAGCTATTCCATCCTTTCATATCGCTCCCTAGCCTTGTCCTTCGTCTTCGAAACGAAATCTGCATAATCATTCTTGGTAGCTCGAGTAGCCTCTTCGGTAGCATCTCCAATTTTGCCGCCCTCCGCTCCGAGGCCGACTCCTGGGGCGTAGGCCATTGTTTCGATAATATCAGTCCGCCCACCACCTTCTGCGCCGAGACCCTCGCCAGTGCTCCAGCCCATCTTAGCCAGTAAACCCGCACCCTTTGATATCGGAGGCTTCGTTGGTGATACCTCCACCGCCTGCGCGGTATCCTTGATTGGCTGGATGTGCTTTCTGGGAAGATGCGGATTCGGCTTACTCGGCTGGTTATGTGCTATTCGGCGCTCCTTGGCCCGGTCTCGGTAGTTAGACACGGATTCCTTGCCAACGGTTTTCAGGTCTCTGGTAACCTTGGCGACAAGCACGTCGTCGGCGAGGTTGGCCTTGTGCATGTCGCTAAGCCGCTCATGTCGGCGTAGTGAAGGTTCGTTCTTGAACTTACGCCTACACAAGAGGCAGCACATTTGATAAAGGTTAGCATAGGACACCGGAGGTGCTGAAGTCGCTATGGGTACGCTCGGACCTGTCGGACCCATAGCGTTAGAACCGGTCGCGGGGGCCTTGGTATCGAAAGGGTCGCCGCGATTATTTGAGTCCTTCGGTCCGTGGAGCTCGGCATGTTTATTTGCCCACCTCTGTAGTTGAGGGGCCATGGCAATGCCCTTTTTGCCATTAGGGGCAAGAAGATCGGTTTCCGCCTTCCTCTTCTTGGAATCCTTCCCCGTAGGTCGATCGATCTCATTCTTGGGCTGCTGTATTGATTGCGGCGTGTCTTCGTATAGCGTCTCGTTGAATATAGCCAGTTCGCTAGCATAGACGGAGGGGTTCCAATAGACGAGTCTAAGCGACTGGTTATGGGTTGCGAAGAAGGTGAATCTGCGATCGTCGTCTTGAACAGGATGCAGGAAAGGTATGAAAACGCCGGAGTGGATGAATGCTATAGTAACCGGCTTCGAGCCAATGGTAAACTGCGGAGACGCGCCATACTTTGACACGGCTGCTCGAGCATCGTCTAGGGCTGAGAATTCGGCAAAGCCGTAGTTGCAGCTGATGTCTGAGAACTTGTCTCGAATTATGAAAACACGTACCAAGGAACCGGGTTTGGCACCGAGTCCACTGGTATTACCTATAGGGGCGGTGCTTTTGAGCTTGGTAGGTGTGCCGGAGTGTTGCCTGGGCTCGTCTGCCTTAGCTACATAGAGCTTCTTGAGTTCGGCGGCCAGAATTGTCTCAGTCACGGACGAAGCCAAATCGCGAATGACGAGAAATTGGGACGGCGCTTGCTGTGGGCACTCGTCACTTTTGCCATCGAGCTTCATATCCGCCGTGTTCTCCGCTGGGACCGGTCGTCAGTAGGCCAAGATTAAAACGTAACCATCTCCTAGACTTACAAGACCTCGGTGCTTTGCATTGCTTGCATGTTGCTCGGCGGGAGAAGTTGTCAAAGTGGCACTAGCAACCCAGGTTAGACACTGAGTGTATTTATACTGTCGGCGGATGGAAGCTCACCATTGTACATTTCCAATCGTCGGGGTTTGCCATCTGTCGGCGCTCTCGACTATACTCGATGGGTATGCGGACGGAAGAACCGCGAGAGCTGGCAATGTCGAGGAGAGGGTAATGTCTCTCGAGGAAATCGACGGCATCATCCTCAGACGCAAATTCGGCAAAGGCGTAGGAACGACGAGATCCTGTGTCGCATTTAGCAGCGGGCTGATAAAGTAGGTGACAAGGAACATATATGCGCATATATTCCATTTCTAATACGGCGAGGGTAATCTTACCGCTTCTGTCGTCTGATTTGATGCGGACCTCAACTAAATTAGTAGCACCCATGCCCCGCAAGATGGCATCGATCTACTATAAGGTTAGGCATACCAAAACACGGAGCGTAAATGGGACTTGTGAAGATACCTCCTGGGTGCTCATTCTGTCGGGTATGTCATCCAGCTTTAGGGTATGGTAAGGTCGGCCAGGCCTAGACCGGTAATTGGTATTGTGATAGTAACCGTCATCGGCAGAATCGAAAGGCGACGAGGCACCCGAATGGGCACGTCGAGGGCTCCGTTGATAGCGCTCTCGAGGATCGTCGTAGTCGGCGTAGTGTCTACCTCGACCTCGACCTCGACCTTGGCCTTGAACACGACCGGGGGAACGCGTGGGGCGGTCGTAGGGGGGCGAGTAGTCGCCATCGCGATCCGAATAACGGGAGATGTCTCGGTGGTAGGGTGAATTGTGTGCCTGATCCTCTCCTCTCGGAACTCTCGGAACTCTCGGGGGCGTCTTTCTAGGAGATCTAGAGGATTCTTTGCTCATCTGAAAGTTAGCGCAGGCTCAATAGACGGCCATCTGGAATGTGAGGCTCCAGGCTAATATCATTTTACCATGGCGCGAACGATAGTGGTGGTCTCCGAGAGCGGGTGATCTACGCTTACTGCGTTGGTCGCGAGGCTGGTGGTCGTAGTCGTCGTACATGTCTGATTCCGGGAACTATTATCTTTTTTTCCAAACAAGGGAAGACTACGGCTACAGCAAATTGAAGGTTAATTGGCAGTAAGACGTCGTAGAGATAAATATGTACTAATAGTAATGTAGCAAGAAAGAAAGACAAAGGTACGTAGGTACCTGATGCAGCAACCATTACCTAATAACCCCACCTTTAGCCGCTGCTAAGGCGCCTTACTGAACTTAGTATGTACATACCTACCCATACCTACCTAGGTACCTATGTACAATGTACATACATACATCGTCCTCAGATATGATATCTTCAATTACAACTACCTAGGCACTCTTTGTCAGACTGGTAAACTGCCATGGCCAGGAGGTAGGTAGTCGTATAACTCATCTCAGCCAGAAATTCATATTCTCTATGCATATATTTTCATTTACCATATCATATGCAGATCGAGACCATGACCGTCGAAACAATGGAAATAAAAAAAGACGACTGCTACGTTGGCCTAACCCATGACCATCTCAACTTGAATCTTGTCGTGGACAGGGTTCGTAGTCCCCGAGCAGGCGCAATTGTCATGTTTGCAGGTCAGCTCCTCTCATATTCTATCCCTCTTTCTATATTCTGAATGCGTCGTAGGCACCACCCGGGATAACTTTGCTGGGAAGCCCGTCAAAGAGCTGCAATACTCGGCTTACAACCCGCTTGCTCTGCGGACCATGCTATCCATCTGCAAAGATATTCATGCCAAGCATGGACTTATATCTATAGCCATGGTCCACCGGCTTGGAATTGTCCCTATCGGGGAGGAGAGTATCATCATTGCAGTGTCTGCGCCGCATAGACAAGCCGCTTGGAGAGCCGCCGAGCAGGCCCTCGAGGATTGCAAAGAACGTGTCGAGGTCTGGAAGAGAGAAGAATTTGAAGGCGAAGACGGCGTGTGGAGAGCCAACAGAGACGGCGGTGTCGGCCAAAGACTTTCTGGTGCGGACCTAGCACTTAAGTAATCCTCAATACTTGAGAGACCTGATTGTGTACAGCGGCCTACCAATTCAGTCGGATCCAACACTACAGAACCGAGCATTGTCAGGACCGTATCTAGCACCTCGGTGTTCCTTATTTCTTTTACCCATCATTGGCATGGTCTCGTGCTCGTTCTCTCTCTCTCTCTCTCTCTCTCGGTTGACTCGAGACGCAATAGGTCAATATCAGGCGTGTTTTCCTAGGAACGGGGCACGGAGCACAATCACGCAAGCCTGGTCGGTCCGAATTTGCCAAGCCACGTTACAATAACTGGCATCCAACTTAGAAAAAGAGAGAGGGTGAGTATGTGGGGAGGTGGGTAGCAAAATCTCGCACGCCGAAGCACCACATGCGAGCACCACATATGTAAGAGCGTAATTTTCATCCATCATCCCACAGTCTTGCGTTATACAGCGTCAACACTGTATGCTTATCTATCCTGACGGCATGCTGATTGGTCTCATTTTCAAGGTCTTCCTCCGCTTCAGGGCACGGCACAAAAGAGCTGATGTGTTGCGTCTCGGTATCGTATACTGGAATGGGTTTTGGCAACGACGCACAGCAGTGATGAGTCGGGAAATAGTAAGCGAATTATCGAGCAGAACATTCTCAAAGTACGTCTAGGAGGGAAATGAATTAGACTGACCTCTGCAGTGGCATGTAGAATACTATCAGGTACCTATGGATCCGTACTACTAAGTAGTCAATCGTCGTCCTTTTCAGCCCCATTTCTAGAGTAGGTCTTGGTGCAGATTCCCCGCGAGTTCTACCAAGTAGTCCACATGAGCTACTCTACATGTATGGATGTAAGTATCTGGGTCTACGGGTACGTACGTAACAGCGTCATACCAGGTCCCACAGTGCTGGGTAGGGTAATGGATGGAAATGCCCATTCATATCGCGGGATGGCTCTCTGCTCTCCGCTTCTTTTGAATTACTTACCGGCCGTAGATTACAAAGCATAAATCAACCGCCATATTTGCGCGCAGGTATCGTATGTTGGATAAGTGGCAACGGAAATTTGCAACCCATTTTGGGTAGAGAGCCAGGCAAGTCGATCGTGGCCCAGTGAGCATTCGGCGTCAAAAGACAAGAAACCATGAGAATCCAGTACCTGCTCCATCAGACAAGACTTGGCTGCCCATTCCCAGCTATTGCGCAGATTCTAGCACCGGCGTTTACCTCGAAAGAGCTTCGTTTTCTTGTAATGTCAGGCGGCCGTTACTCCATTTTCACTTCAGTCAGTCAACTTAGTCTTTGTACATGCGAGTGCTCGACTTGATTAGAGTGACTCTAACTCCCTATCTGAAGATGGAATGGAAAAGGAAGTGAACAGACGGAACAGTCTGCTTGACTCCGTTTCCGTAGCACTGTCCCCCCAATAAGATAATAATCCATGGCTAATAAGTATTGTACAGACGACTACGTTGCGGTTATCCAGTTTGGGCAAGCAGCCTATTACTAAGGTCATATGCATGTGTCAGTATGCCATGCAGTTTCGAGAGCATTACATGCCAGTTCCTCGCGCCCTGCCGATAATATCTACGTATCACTGTGTATGGTCTCGCCTATATCTTCTACCTTGACCTGGAACTGCCCAGTTTCTGCTCAAGTTCCGTTGGATGCAGTATAAAATGTGTGACGCCCCGACACCCCTCAAATCTTTGCTCTTCTCTTCGTTCCTCTCTTTCCCTGTTCTGTCACGTGCGACAGGTATGAGTTTATGTTTCTGATACCATAACTATACCATTTGGGACCTCGTCATGGTGTTCAGCTTTCGAAAGCGCCCAGCTATGGAGGGGATATCTGCGGCGAGCACCACTTCTAATGACGCAGCAGACATCACTGGTGCGGGAGCTCTGGATACGCTCAAGCACTTCGAAAAACGACACAAGCTCGACCCTAACCTACCTATCGAAGAGCTCGATGATGTTAATGCAGTTCTTGCTACGGGTAATGCCGTGAAGGGCGCTCAGATAGAGACAACCTTTCTGGAAGAAAATAGTCCTTACCCAGAGGTATGGTTCCCATGTGAGAAGCCTCCATCCTACTCTCACGGCTAAACTCGTACGGAAAGGTGTCGGCCGCAGTAAAGAATCACGATGTCGACTTGCCGGCCAATACGATTCGCGCGTGGGTGATCGGCATTATACTGTGCACTGTCGGGTCGGCTATCAATATGCTTTTTTCGCTAAGGAATCCCAGTGTGCAAATCACGACCTATGTTATCCAGCTGGTTGCCTATCCAATAGGGCTAGCATGGGACTTAGGTTTTCCCGACCGTCAGTTTACCATATGGGGAATCAGCTTCAACTTTAAGCCTGGCAAGTTTAATTTCAAAGAACACGCCATCATTGTTGTAATGTCGAATGTGAGTTCAACCTGAGCGAATCTGAATTCTCGCTGGCAGTGCTGAAATATCACTAGGCAGCGTATGGCGGTGGCGTCCTCTATGCCACGGACGTCTTGATTGCTCAGCAGGTCTTCTGTGAGCCTCGTTTTGAGTCACATGCATCGCCTTACCACTAATGCTAAAACAGATAAGCAACATTTCGGCTGGGCCTTCCAGCTTCTATTCGGAATCACCACGCTCTGCACTGGGTACGGTCTAGCTGGGCTGGGCAGGCGATTCCTTGTCTGGCCAGCTGCCATGATATGGCCTTCCAACCTTGTGAATGCCTCGCTATTCTATACCCTGCACGATCACTCCCCCTCCGACCCCGTTCGGACAAACGGGTGGAGTATCAGTAGATATCGATGGTTCCTCTACGTTATGGGAGGCGGCTTTGTCTGGTATTTTTTCCCGGGTTGGATATTCCAGGGCTTGTCGTACTTTACATTTATCTGCTGGGCTGCTCCGAAAAACGTCGTTGTTAACAAGATCTTTGGGGGCCTGCATGGGTATGGTCTGTTACCAACAACCCTGGACTGGACTGTCGTCTCCGGCTACGCGCTTTCCCCTCTCATCCCGCCTTTCCATGCTGTGGCCAACACCATAGCAGGCGTGATGATCTTCTTCGTCATCGTTTCAATGGGTCTACACTTCTCTGGCACGTGGTACGCCGACTACGTCGTTGTCCAGTCTTCTAATGCTTTCGATAATACCGGTGCCGTCTACAACGTCTCCAGGATCTTGAATGAAGATCTAACCTTTAATGAGGAGAAGTACCACCAATATTCTCCTCTGTTTCTCTCTACCCAGTTTGCCCTTTCGTATGGGTTATCATTCGCTGCCATCGCCGCAGTCATTGTTCATGTTCTGTTGTATCATGGAAAGCAGATTGTTACGCAGTTCAAGCTCGCTCGCAAGCAAGAGGATGACATCCACATGAAGCTTATGAGGAAGTACCTTGATGCCGAGGATTGGTGGTATTTTATACTCTTCGCTATCATGATTGGCCTGTCCTTTGTCGTCTGCTGCGCCTGGCCTACCGGCTTCCCCGCTTGGGCTTACGTCGTCTGTATTCTGATCCCGCTTGTGTGGACTATCCCAATCGGCATCGTCCAGGCAATCACGAATGTCCAGCTTGGGTTGAACGTCTTGACCGAATTCATCATAGGCTATATGCTACCAGGACACCCTCTGGCAATGATGATGTGAGCTGACACAGTAACTCTACTGGTCGAACCATGCTTACCTGTGTCTTCGAGGTTCAAAAACTACGGCTACATTTGCATGTCACAGGCACTCGTAAGTAATATATTTTCTTAGAAGTTGACCTTCGCCTGCTAACTCTGAACCGCAGTCCTTCTCCCAAGTAAGCCAGTGCATAATACGCCGGTAGACATGAGCTAACAGTCAACTGGAGGATCTCAAGCTTGGCCACTACATGAAAGTCCCGCCTCGCGTCATGTTCTGGTCACAGCTGGTCGCTTCCGTGTGGTCTGCCATCGTTCAGGTGGTCGTTATGAACTGGGCCCTGGGGACCATTCCCAACGTCTGCGAAGACGACCAGCCCGATAATTACACATGTCCGAATGGCCGGGTTTTCTATACTGCGTCAATTATCTGGGGCGCCATCGGCCCAGCTCGGAGTGAGTAGAAATATTGGGGCCACGCCTTTCTACTTGCTTTCTGTCACTGGTGTACCCCATAGACGAGATAACTAACGGTGTTTACCGCAGTGTTTAGTAGGGATGCTGTCTACTCGTCTCTCCAGTGGTTCTGGCTCGCAGGCGCTATCGCTCCCGTCATCACTTGGTTCCTAGCCCGCCGCGCTCCTAAATCAATGTTTGGCTTTGCCCGCTCCATTAACATGCCAGTCGTCTTCGGTGGCCCGGGCATGATCCCGCCCGCTTCAGCATATACTTATCTATGCTGGGGTACGGTGGGATTGGTTTTCAACTATTTCATCAAGCGAAAGTGGCAAGGTTGGTGGCTGCAATATAACTATATCACCTCAGCGGCCCTCGACTGCGGCCTTTTAATCTCGACGATCATCATCTTTTTCACGCTCTACCTAACTTCTGCGCAGTTACCCAAATGGTATGGTAACTACGACGTTTTCAATACGCTTGACCAAACAGGCATGGCTATCAAGAGTTTTGTAGCCAATGGACAGACCTTCGGTCCATCAACGTATGTAGCATCCCGATGTCCCTCCCCCTTGCCCCCTATTTTATAACATGTTTCGGGGGCTAGTATCTCGTAGTGAAGACATGCCCAGGTGACTTGGATATTCTTCTTGAAGACGCAATTACTGACTCCTGTTGAGGTGGCCATAAAACCTGCATGAACGACGAAGGCTATCATTATTCCAAGCAGTTTGGATGCCAGAACTGGGGAAGTATGTTTTGAGATCGATAGCCCAAGTGGGTGAGGCATCGTCATGCCAATACACGTCGGGTTCTGTTACACTGATGGTGGTTTGGGCTAGGATTTAAGGATGACGTGAGTCTGGAGACCGGACCATATGACCGAACAAAACCGCGATATAGACAAGTTGTTGCAGAGCCTCGTGCGGCTCCAGGGATATTCCGTTATCTACGGAACCGGCTGAATGGACTCTATGTTTTCAGCATCCCGTCGATGCCAATAACACTTCCATTCATGTATCTTGCTTCGTCACTCATCAGGAAGGCCACAACCTGCAAGGACATGATATCAGCTTATACACGTGGACATACGAGCTAAGTCTCAAGAGTCTCGCACACTTACACCTGCAACATCTTCGGGCGTGCCCATTCGACCTAGTGCGTTCCCTTGCTCCATCCGAGCCTTCGCCTCAGCCGTCCCCTTGGCGATTCCGGCATTTGTAGGAGTGTCGATGTATCCCGGGGTTACAATGTTCACTCGAATACCCTTGGGTCCCAACTCAAGAGCCATGCATTTGCTAAAACCGATGACGCCGAACTTGGTAGCGCAGTAGATCGCCGTCCCAATATCAGGGTTCCATCCGGATATGGAGCTGACATTGACATAGCTGCCGCCCGGCGTTGTCATGTGTGGGATGGTAGCCTTGGTTACATTGTACATACCCTTCAAGTTCACGCCGACGAGCTTATCAAAGTAGGCCTCAGTCGTCTCTGTCAAGGGCACCGAAGTCGGATTAACGCCAGCACAGTTAAAGACATGATCAATGTGTCCATATCTGGCCACGATCTCCGCAATACATCTTTCAACATCGGCCGCCTTGGAAACATCAAGGCCAAGGCTAGAGTGATACTTGGGGTCGTTGTCGCTGTTGCTGCTAGAACCTCCACATAATTCAAGTGTCTCGGCGACGCCAACTTCGTTAATGTCCGTGATGGCAAGTATAGCACCTAGACTGTGCAGTTTTGTGGCCGCACCTCGTCTGATATGGGAGTAGTGATAAGTAATTGAGCAAAGGACGGGGGCTCCGAGTCACCTGGGTAGATAAAAGTCGGTAAAAGCCGGACACAGTTTGTACTTACCCGATACCACTTGCTGCGCCAGTGATGAGGATCACCTTGCCAGCAAGACTTGACGACATGTTGAAGATGGAGTAGAGAGTATGATGTATTAAACAACTCTAAGATGAATTCTGGTACTATAATAGGTGCTCTACCTCTACCTACTGTGAATCTGTGATACATCCCCCACTTGTGAGCTCCCCGCACCGAGCTCGGAGGAAATCCCCAACTCTGAAAAGATTCTGGAGGTTGGTTATCTGCCTCCTTACCCGGGAGCAAGTGATAGCCAAGAGTGGGATGTATGCGGAATCAAGGCGATCTTTTTTGAGAGTAGTACATAGTTTCCACCCAAAACACAGCCTTGCTGCTCACTAACCATGGCCTCCTTTTGAACTCCGTAAAGCCTGTTCAAATTCCGATGGAGTAAATACTTGGGTTCGAGGCTCTGTAGGAGCTTCCCAGCACCAACACTGCTCTGTACAGGTAGGTTCTGTACAGGTAGGTAGGTAGGTAGGTATGTAGGTAGATATCGATGATCATGCTGATGCCAGGGTATTTAAGTTGAAAATGCATACATCGCGATCCTAACGCCGAACCCCAGGAACGCCTCGTTTCAGCCTCCTTATTCGTAGAACTTTTCATCCCATTCGCGCTCCAGCATTTCCAAAGGAGCGGGCCACCATGACATCAAAGGCCCGTCAATTTCAGAAACATGCTCATGTACCGGCATCAAGTTGGAACTGTTGCTCTGGATCACCTCCTCCTCTAACCACTCGTGCTCCATCAACTCCATTGGTCCAGGCCACCAAGACATCGAAGGCCCGTCAATTTCGGAGACATGGTGGACTTCTGGGGAAACCATCTGAACGTGCTTGTTTTGGCTCTTAAGCTCTAAGCTCAGTTCGGATGCGGGCCCCGATGTACTCAAAGAGGGACGGGCTGGCCTATCCGACGCTGATGAGTCCTCTGCCTGCCTGCCGAGGAAAACGGGGAATTCAAACCCATCTTCAAACTTGAGCGGATTCGACTGACGATAGGCCTTTGGCGATGAAGGTAAGTAGAAATCTTCGTCGAAGTCGGACTCACAGTCGCTGAAGACCGGGGTTTCGTTGGTCTCTGAGACGGGGGTTTGCGTGCCCGTAGGCGGAAACCCCAGCGGCGTGCAGTAGCCGTCATGGTGGACAAGGTTGACGAGGACCTTATCTGTGTGGCCGCTATGGTGCAGGTGGTTGGCATAGAGAAGGTGTGAAAGGTCGTCCTCATTGTAAATGGCGACCTGAGGATTCGTCTTGCTCTCTAGTGGGAGAGGACGGTGTTCAAATTGCGTGGCATGGACCTGAACGGCCGGTTGTTCCATCTGGAAGATATCGCCTTGCATTGTCGTGTGCTTGAGAGGTCTGTAGATTGCTTTGATTTGTGGTATCTAATGATCTCGTGTCTGAAGAATAGACAAATAGAGAAATTGACATGTGTATAGCTAAGTCACCTATTTTATAGACAGAGGTCGGAAACACATGCCATGATGAGCTGTGCAGAGATATCTCTGTTGAACAGTCGGGTTAGAGCCATCCTCGAACAACCAGACCCGAACAATTCTCGTCTCGTCTGACTAAAACCAGAGTATCGTCTGGTCCAAGCAGATGATTCCTTGAGCTGAACAATAAGGAGAAAAAAAAAAGACATAAATAAAGCGGGCTTCTATGTACACAGTGGCATGTTATTGAATCAAGCACCTATTGATTGTGGTATGATTGGGATGGACATGTTTGTTACGGGGTAACTAGGGCTGACCCAAGACCCGGAATCACCCGAACGAGCTCACCTCTAGGCTCTGCTAGGTAGCCCTCCTCCTGCCTCATAGACAGAAGACGGGGCAGTCCGCCTCGTGTCAGCCAACCTACAATGCTTCTGTTCAAATGGCGGCTGCATCATGTCACGAGAACCCCGGAAACTCTCAAGTCCTGTAACAATCAAAAAAATAATCTCAAAGGAGTGCAACTGAAATATCTGAATTCGCATAGCTTGGAGCTACTGAGTCATACCAACCTGTAGCTATCGCATAAGTGGAAGGTCTAGTTATTCACAAGTCACCAACGTATCCGCAACATGGATACTACCATATTTGCTGTGGCTATACGTCGTCCGATCGACCCAAGAGACCTCCACCGTTGTGCAATCGTTAGGTATCACGTCACCCAAGACGGCGCAAGTCGGTGCATCAAAATTTCACGACGTTAGCGGGAAAGGGTACCACGTAGCAGACATTCGAAGGGGCGTCCGCCCAAACCGTTAGATATTCCCTCCTACAACATGAATATAATCGATTCAACCTCAAAAAAGTCTCAGATAGTTCACCTGAGGGAGTTGTTTCAGCTCTTCGATGACCATCGGTTGAATATTCGGAATCTGAAGTTTCCTCCGCCATCACCCATTCCACGACCCGCCCAAGCGCATAGACGATACTCAAAAGAGTGATGTGTTATTTGGACCTTACCTTCTTTCTTCAATGGACATTACCTAGTAAGGTTCGAATAGCATTACCTAGAAGAAAGGTGCAGAAGTACCGGTTGACTTATTTTCAAGTCCTAGACGTGGCATATAAGCGAAACTACGAACGTGTTATCGAGAGAGAATGAGCTGGGGTCAGACATGCTTTATGAAGTTCATGTTGATACTCTCCAATTGAATCGGGCCAGCAACTTCCTCCCTTGGAGCCCCCAGGTTCGTGGTTGGTTGGCGCAAGAGTCTACACGTGACTCAGCGCTGATGCGGACCCTTCGGAGGACGTCTTTGTCGATATGGATTTCGAAGCTGCGAACCTGAACACGGACTTTCGATGGCGATGTTTACTGGAATAACTTGGTAAATCCAGTCTACATGGATTAGCTAATCTACGCGTTATAGAAAACAAGAACCAAGGGGTGATTGATGACGACAATGAGACGGGCGGAAGAGCACGGTTCAAATTGGTCGAGATAGCAAAATCATCAAATCAGCTTCTCAGCCATTCACTGTTATTTATTATCAAGGAGGATGCGACTTGTATGGTGAGACGTTTGGCCAATTCGTTGGTGTTAATGAATGCAAATGACTTCGTCCCAGGCAATCGACCAGATCCCTCGTGAAGTCCTCTTTTGATATCAACCTGGCTGTACTAAGGAAATGATAACGATAAGGAATAGTACAACGTCTCCCCCGGCGATTCCCTCTTTTAAAAGATGCCGTTCACAATCTTCCCACCAAGAGTAGCACTGCGCGGATAAATCGGTTAGCCATTCAGTGCCTAATATTCTGGGATAGAAATGCGTCATCTTACCCAGCGCCGAATATCGCGGCGTTGCCCAGCTTCTTGCCAAACTTCTTGCCCTGCTCCTCAAACTTGCCTGGGGATCCAGCAGATCCGCTCCCTCCTTGCGCCACAGCCATGGGAGGAATGTTGGCGTTGTACGGGTTCTGGGCCTGCGGCGGCGCGGGGTACGCTCCATTACTAGCCGGCGCCGGAACAGGTGTGCCGTAAGCTGGTTGCGGTGGAGCGTAGAAGCCCGCCTTCCCACTGTGATCTATAACAACGTAATTCTTAGGGAATATACCCTCAGCGTTCGTCCGTTGGTTGCGTCCCATCCACCAGTCGTCGTTCATGTACTCGTACACGGCAATCTTGTCGTCGCACTCGAATGACAGATCTCGATCATCGGCTGCCTGGTATTTGTATAGAGCTTTGGCATGGGCGATAACTGGCTTCGTCGGAGGTGGAGCCGGCGGGCCTGTGCGCGCAGGGAGGGACGGCGGACCGGTGGTGCTATATGCTGGAGGCGCCGGACTCGAAATGGGGTTCTGGTTGATCGTTAAGTTTGCCATCGAGTTGACAGATGGTGCTTGTTGTGGAGGTGGGCCAGGTGGTGGCGCGGCGACGGCAGATGTTCGCGCTGCGGGCGTAGGTGCACCTGAGAGGGATGTCTCCACGGGAAGCATTCGATGAATTGAATCAAATACATCGTCGCTTAAAACACCTTTCTCAAGGAGATGCTCGAGTTCCTACGAATTGGCAGTTAGCCTGGTGATAGGAAGAGGATCAAGGTGTCGGTTGAGTACCTAAGGCACATAGGTAGGCGTACATACATTCTTGATGAGCCGGAGCGACTTGTTGGTTGCTATGATTTCCTGGCGCTCGAGAGTCACCATATTGTCGAGGAAGGTCTGCTGAAAGATAAGAAAGAATATAATTGTGATGGATGTGTATTTATGTAGGTCAGGTATCTCGACGGTGTGATCGATTGGTGAAGGAACATGAAGAATGAAGAAGAGGTTACTATGTCGGTGGAATACGTAGGATCCTCACAGGGTTCTTCGCTAACCCGTTCTTCGAACTTTATGTATGTACATACAAAGATACATAAAAAAAAAGTGCAGGTACGTATATATTCAAACTCAAAGTATATAAAGATGTGGCAACTTATGTACATCTACACCTGAGTAAGTACCTCATGTACGTATGCATGTAACCAAGCTGGGGCAAAGGTGGCTGTGCACTCAATGTTGTATGTAGATATATAGGTACATATATGTATGAGCCTGTGCTATTCACACCAGGTAGGTACATAGCTCACGACAAATTCTTCAATTGACACATATATTTGCAGTATTTGGCAGATACTTAATGCTATAGGTATTACCTGCATCTACGTAGGAGGTAGATTACTTGAAGCAAGCATTAAATCTATAAGGTAAAGTACATACATAGGTAGTATGCAATTACCCAACTACCTTATATACGTTGCTTACATCGTTACGTCAACCCATCCATCCGAAGCTCGTCTAAATATAACCATGGTAGGTCTTAGATAAAGGGGCTGTTTTTAACAACGTATTTGTCGACGTACTCGTCAACAGCCATGGCCTCCAGTTTCTTTCCGTCCATTCCTAGTTCAACCAGCTCCTTGACTTGCGGCTCGGCCAAGTGGGGTCCCAGATGTCTCTTGTACTTGGCCAGGATGTGCGGCTTGGCCTCCTCTCTCCTGAGACGATGACCCAGCGGAGCCTCCACAACCACCTCGTCTAGAATAGTGCCATCGTTTAGCTCAACCGTCAACGCGTTGGAGATAGTACGCAGTTCTGGGTTGTGGTAGTCTTCCGTGAACTGTGGATCCTCAATGCACTTGATCTTCTGTCGGAGAGACTCAACTAACGGTGACGTCGCCGCTTCGCTGCCGTCGGTGTAGTCGGTCGCTTCCAACCGCCCGAAAACAAGCATCACCGAGCACATGTACTGGATACAGTGGTCGCGGTCGGCAAAGTTGTCCATCGGCTTGAACTGCTTGTCGATGATACGAATGCACGCCTCGTGCGTTCTACAAGTGATGCCCTTGATGTCGGCCGCCGACTTGCCCAACTCCTTAAGCTGGTTGTGTATCTTCTGGGAAGCCTCCACGGCCGTCTGCGAATGGAATTCCGCTACCGTAAGCGTAAAACACGAAAGAAGTTAGTTGGCAGGGAGACGGTCTCGAGACATTCTGGGGATCCACGAACCTGGATACGAAACCTTAAACAGGACGTTCTCCATCACATAGCTACCATAAGGGCGCTGAAATTCGAATTTATTCCCCTTGAACAAGACATCATAGAAACCCCACACGGGGGCGGACAGCACCGTGGGAATGCCAGGTTCGCCCTTCATAACCTTGAGCGCAAGACTGACGGCTCTCTGGCAAGCGTCGCCGGCGGCCCAAGATTTCCGAGACATGGTATTTGGAGAGTGTCGGTAGGTTCGCAAGCTTTGGCCGTCAACCCACGCCTGAGTGACGGCGTCGGCGATCTGCTTCTCGTTTAAACCGAGCATCTGAGAAACGACAGCGGCGCTGGCAACCTTAACTAGAACGACATGGTCTAAACCGACCTTGTTGTACGAGTTGAGTAGTGCCAAGCAACCCTGAATCTCATGCGCCTTGATCATTCCCTCCAGGACATCCTTGACGGTGAAGACCTTGCCGCCGGCCAAGTTACCGCCGGCCTTGTTGGTACGGTTGACCCAGTCGGCGACTGCCAGGATAGCCCCCAGATTGTCAGAGGGGTGGCCCCATTCGGCGGCGAGCCAGCAATCGTTGTAATCGAGCCATCGGATCATCGCGCCTATGTTGAAAGCGCCATTGACGGGATCGAGGACGAAGTCGGTGCCGGGGATCTTTGTGCCGTTGGGGACGACAGTGCCCGGGACAATGGGACCGAGCAGCTTAGTGCATTCCTTAAATCGCAGGCCCTCAAGCCCACAACCCAGCGTATCGAGGAAGACCCATCGCGCAGTGTCGAACTATGGCAGATTATATACACAGCGGTCAGCCAGCAGGAAGAGCAGCAAGATAGGAGAGATGGGGGTTTGGGGGTTTGGGGGGATTGCCTACAGCTAGTTCGGACTGGATGGGCTTGGCAACGTAGCTAGCGATGTCACTGATCTCGGGATCATATTCTCTTGGTTCTTGAGGCATTGCGGGAGCAGATTGTCGAATGGCGGAGGTGGAGAAGGAGGAGCAAGGAGATGGTTCGAAAGAGACGCGGGGTGTGGATAAACGGGTCCCAGCTCCGAGTTTCGCTGCCGCTGCTCGCGAGGAGAGGCTTAAAGGAGCTGTTCGATACAGGGGTGCAGTTGTCGGTCGTAAGCGCAGCGTTCGGGAGGCAGTTTGAAGACAGCGATTGACAGCAGAAGACATCTCGTGCCAACGTGTAGCAGTGAACGAGTGTAGCGTCACTTAGGGAGGGGAAGATGATCAACAATGAGAAAGAGTAGGTTGAGCAGGCTTCTAGGAGGGGAGGGACATGGAATCGCAGGACGAATATATATATTAAGATACAGTCGAGAAAAGCTTAGTAGGTGGGTTGTTGGAGGCTTACGGAGTTAACTTGGATACTTGCATGCCATCACTTATACATATCCTCGGCACGGAGAGGAGTGGAGGTCAGGTTAATGGATGTCAGTGTGTGTCGTGGTTCGGTCGAAAGAGGTACAAGATTGTACATTTTGGAGGGGTTGGTTCGCGAAGTGCCCGTGGTCTGGTGGGGGTGTGGTGGGAGTCTAACCGAAGGAATCTTCTCGCTATATGTACAAAGCACATATTGTGCAATAAGAAAAAATCTCTCAGATCCAGGACTAAGGCAAGATGGCCGAGTTGGTTATGGCGTGAGGTTAAGGTTACCTTAATACACAATTTCCTCATGGAGCAATCCGCGTGGGTTCAAGTCCCACTCTTGTCATTGAATTCAGGATTTTTTTTCGATCTTGTCTCTTTTTATGATTTTTATGATACTGTCCCGAACCTTTGTTTACCTTTACTTGAATCGAAATCCTACCTCTATTCAGGTACAAACCCCTATTGGCATGACGGCAGGTAGTCCAGCTGTTGACTACCAATAACGCCGCAGCATGTCGCGCGCCAATTCTTGGACACTGCAGGTGATCTATGATATAGCACCTCTAATACTTCCACCACGGTCGATCAACTCCTTGAAGTTCCTCTCCAAGCACTTGCGTTTGTACCCACCTAGCTGCCCGCCGTCTCCGAGTAGCTCTACAATTTGATCAAAGTTGAATTGCTCAGCCATGCGGGAACACTTCCTCAAAATCCTCCTCAAAATAGCAGTCCTACACCTAGGATCCCTGGCTGCCGTGTCCAGGCTCAGCGTCAGCAGCGACTGTTTCGTCACGTTCACGTCCTCACTCCCATCTGGAGCTCTTCCTTTATTCTTCTTCAACCCTTGTATGATTCTTGCGTACTCGTCTCTCAGCTCTGCCAATACCCAAGGCGCATCCTCCAGGTAAGCCCCCGAGGACCCTTCCTTGCTGGGGTCCTTAATCCAGGACAACGGCGCAAGCTGCCGCGACCACGCAGACGGTTTTAAGTCCCCGACGAGCCAGCGCGGGTATGCCTCGTTCCCTATGGACTTCGGTGCCGTGTGTACGCCGTGCCATCCTAGGATCGCCTCAATATTTCCCTCTTCTGACACAATGATATTCCGCATGTTCAAGTCCGGATGCGCCAGGACGAACTTTTGGTCGCTGCCGCGGAAATCAGAGGCTGATGGTTCGCGTATGAGACCTACGAGAAGGCGGAGCAACCTATCGACCCCGACGCTCGACCCTGTGTCACACGGATACATATCAAGCAGGGATGTGTACGTCTCTGCTGGGTTACTGAAGGGGCCGACAGCGGTGAATATGGGCTCTTTCCCGCAATTCTCGTTCCAGAACGAGCGTTGGATCATAGCCTGTACGTCGAGCTCCCTCACATGGCCGGCGCCGACCAGAACTCCCCTGTCATCAAAGACCAGCCCCCCGCCGTGGTCGAACTCGTACTTTCCTAGCTGTAGCATCGCCCGTGCCAGGCTCTCCAGGACCTTGATCCTCCGCTCCTTGATCTTACTCTTTTCCTCACCGTCCTCTCCATACCAAAATCGGTCCAGTGTCTGGCCTTGTACGAAGTCCATGATCAGGTAGGGTGCGTGTACTTGATTATAGGCGGAACTATCCGCGTCGATGATTGTAGGCACGGGAACGTGAGTTTCCACGCGGAGCATGAAGAGTGTGAGCGCCTCGGCCCGGAGCGTCTCGGCGCAGAACCTGTCCCAAGTGTCCGGCGTGCCATCAACGGGGATCTTGATGATCCACTTGGTGGTGTCCCGGTCTCGCGTATTATAGAACTCTATCAGGTAGAAGACGTGGGCTGAGCCGAAAAGCGGACCTTTGATCCGGGGCAGCGGCAGCAGAGGCAGACTGCGGTTTGTCTCTAGCTTGCGGCGAGCCTGCATAATCTCGGAAGCCAAAGAGGCTATAGCCATAGTGTCGATGTGCGAGAGTATGCCGGCAAAGTCGCCATGTCTCCTCCGGCTGCTTCCTTCCCACCCATCGGTAAATTCCCGAGGAGGGTATACAGCTGCAGCGCCGATGAGGGTGTCTGACATATCATCCGCTTGACGGAAGTGCCTAGCATGCAGGCACAGCATAGACAGAGAAGCCGAGTTGAACTTGGGTCACAAGGAACAAGGAGCAAGCAGACATGATAGCGATTTTAGAAGAAAGAAATTTGCAACAAAGGTCTCTCCTTGCATCACAGCTTGTGACGTCGACTTCCGTATCCGGAAATAGTAAAATGCCATTGTTCCGAATTCGTATTTTCTGACTCACTTCTTCAGTCTTGCAAGTCTAGACTCTCTAAGGTAGAGAGAAAATCAATACTTCCACCGGTCTTCTCCATGCAAACACGCCCCTAATTGCCAATGTAAGGGTATAACCATCGCTCATTACCATACACCTCCGGTTCCAAAATACATATTCATGCCACCACTAGAATAAATACCCAGTGTTGGCAGTCCAACAGGTACCTGTATGTACCTCGGAACTTCAAGCCTCTTTCAGAGCATCCTGGCGCCTCGCATCTATTCATGAGACCGCAATCGGATGATTGCATCGTACTCAATCAAATCGTGAATGCATACCAAAACAGTTGATGCAACGCCAAGTTGAGCCATCGTCCCGGAACGACAAATGTTAATATGCAATTAATATGCAACCAACTCAGCCACTTCTACCTCGCGCCCAGCCCATCCGTGACCAGCCCGCCAGCCAGCCCGTCGACCATTCCACAACTTGTATCAAGGTCGAGCCCTACCAGGACCGATACAACCATGTACTAAGACCAACAAGGAGCACAGTGACCAAAAGTATAATGCCCTGCTTTGACTGCGAGATCAACATGGACCAGCCGATGGTAGATTCCCACTTCTTGACATGGGCCCGATGTTCCCACGATTGGAAATCGATGGGGAATGGCAGTTTGATACGCGGATCTACAGGCTGGCGTCGATCGGCTCTCAGCTCCGTCTCGTAGGCCGATTCAGTTGGTAAGAGCCTCCGCGGCTCGAGCATCGGGACCTCCAAGCGTAGGAATACTGGCCGGTGGTCGCTCGACCTAACGGCAGGGATTGCATCGTAGGCCATGACCTTTAACCTTTGGTCACCGACAGCCTCCTGAGCCCACCACGGTATGTCAAGAAACAGCACGCGGTCGCACCAGCCAGGCCACCGGTGCGGAGCCCACGACCACCCTACGGCTTCTGTATCATCGTCCCTGTCCCCATCCGTCTCTGCTGACGGCCTGGCCTTAAGCAACGGCACAAGCTTATAGGTCGGTGGAAACTTGATGGCTGCCTCGCTCAATCCATGCAGCGTACGTCCAGCAGCCTTCTCCGTGGTAAGTTGATCGCGGGTCAGGAAGTGAGCGAAATAGTTTGGGCTTTTGGAATCCATATCAGGGAAAGCAGAACCCGGTGCTGGGGAAGTCTTGGATAGGCGATAGTTCAGGTCACCAGCAACGAAGAGGTGAGAGCCCGGCTTGTAAATAGAAATATCGTGAAGGGTCTTCTGGGCCCAGTCGCGTTCGAGGAGAGCTTGCTGAGCTTCTTCGAACTCGTCGGAGCTGCTCTGAAGCGTGGGTTGCAGGGATGGCCGTTCGGCAAATGTTTTGGGGTCCTCAAATACGAGGCCGGACACGATGCTTTCCCAATTCTTGTTTCTCCTGTCAAGGTTCCACTCCATGGCAGCCAGATGAGCACTGACAAAGGTGAGCTCGGTCTGTGCAGTTAAATCACCGTCCGCATCCTCTTTCTTGTAAAACATCCGGAGGCCCACTGCACCTTTGTTGGCCATGTCGCCTGTGCCAAACCCTACTTCGGCGGCCTGGAGGTTACGAACCGCGGCCGGCTCGCGGGCGAAGAGCATAATGCCTGTCATACCTACATTACGCTTGCTCACCAGCGTGTACGGAGGGTCTTTGGAGGGATGCTGATGCTCTTCTGCTGCTGCGAACTTGATAGCCGCAATATTGACAGCTGATTCGTAGCGTTGAAAATACGGATTGAGCATGTAGGAGCCAATGAAGGCTTGGGTTAACGGTGCCATCTCCTGGACGGAGCTGAGCAACATTGTACAGCTCGATTAGCAGGAGTCACGAGATATTGAAATATTTGCAGGACCTACATGACGACCAATTCTGGTAGAGTTGAAGCATTTTGTCCGAAAGCATCATACAAATGTCGAGCAAAGACAGGGACATTAATCTGGTGCTTTGCAGCGTTGAAGGTGAGTATGAAGACGTCCAACGTCGGAATTGAGACCATGTCTGTGAACTGTTGATATAAGGCCCGAAGCCGCAGGTTTGGAGTAGATGAAAAGACGAATGGGACGAAACGATGCCCTGGCGCGAACGAATGCGGTACTATGCAGACGTGATGGTGCAATTGATGGAATGATGGACAGACTGGGATGGTGGAAGCATGCGGTACCTATTCAGTTATTGTATGTACCAACTCTTCCCCAGGATGTCGGGCCCACAACAACATACCTAGTACCTACTTACATACATGTGTCATGCCTACCCTGCTGCCCTGCTGTGTCTTGGACGAAGGACCCTCTAGTGCTTGTTTGGGGTCCCTTCCGATGGTAAAAGGTACATGTAATATATGTATGCTACATACATTAGTAGGTTAGTACTAAGGGCATGCCCAGCTCTCATTTATCTGCCAGCCTTATCTTCTTCCTTCTTACTACTGAACGGGAGATATCGTATTGCTCTCACAATGAGGGAACTTTGCAACCTCCTGAATATGAAGATTGGTAGCTGGCTTACCTACGTCATATGCCTTGGAGGCTCGTAAGCGGCTATTGCCCATGTGACCATTTGCATGTGCACAGCCTACATGACAACATGTAGGTATCTAATAATCTACAGACTACATACATACATCAACACGTACATATGCATATACTGGCATACTGCAATAGTATATGTAGGTAACAGGTATTGGTTATACTACGATAACAGATACGTACACACACGTAGCAAAGCGACGCCTAGTGTCGTTCTGCCTTCGCCATGAGAATCACGTTATTAATAGTGCAAATCCCTCCGAGTACAGATTAGCTGTCATTGCACTCCCTTTTCTACCACAGTTGTACACCTGGTGGAACCATGTGATAGCGCAAGTAAAATTCATTCTGTGTAACTACATAACGTGTATTGGTTCCCTGCTGCCATTGTTCGGAATAAACCTCCTCATGCAAGCTGTCGCGAGTCCGTCCCTCTACTGTAGGTTGTTGATGTGGTCCGAACGGCTTCATTCATCTCGTGCGAGAGACAGGACCATCCTTCGAAATTCGTGATGCGAGGTACCGGCAAGTCACTGCTTTTCAGCCCCAGCAGACGATCACCCCCAGACTTGGGAAGCCTTGACGATAGTCCTTATCAAACCATACCAATGACCACTAGAGAGAGTTGTCTCCCGACCCTAGGCAACTCGTAATACTGCCATGCCTAGTACGGTTGATGAGGACAAGGCACCGATGCTACGCACCACTGAGTTGTGAGCCGTCGGCTATACCCCTATAAGCATGGAAGCTCCGGACCAAACACTGATGCGTGCCAGCCTTTGACGTGATGAGGCATTGGGGGCATTATTAGACTGAGTACTGGCCGTAGTTGGTCTCTTTAACGAACCTCGCCGCCCCACCATAACGTTCCCAGTAGGAGGCTAGAGGTTGGCTTGACAAGCCCCATATCCGAGTAGGAAAACGAAGGAAAAAGAGGAACCGGTGAAGAAACGGGAAAGAAACAAGGAAAGAAAGTAAATCCTGGTCATATCGGACGGCCGATGTATCGCATCGAAGGAGTGTCATCCATCCAGCCAGAACGAAATCGAAACGTGCGTCTGGCGTTGTTGGTGCTCACTCAATCTCAGGGTAAGCGTTGTCTCCTAGTCCACTTGCGAAATTGGTGAGCAAACTTAGGGCTAGCATGCCATGATAGACCGAATTCCGAAAACGACACCCCGAGTGGGTAGGAGTGCCGGAAGTGCCGTTCAGACAAACCGGGGTGAGTCAACGAAAAACGTCGATTGCATCAAGGAGACACAAATCTACGCCTTCTGGAACCACCGGGTCGTCCGAGCCAGGGAATTGGGTCGTAAACCGAGAGTCGTCGAAGAACGGAAAACAAAAGCAATCCATAAGATATGAGAGGGGGCTTGCGTGGTCCTCTATCCGGTGATATTTGGCATGTCCACTACGGGACGTTGCAGAGCCGGTACAAAGCAGAGGTAAGCGAGGCTACCACGATTCCGAATGAATTTGAATTGTGCGGGCCTGACATTCGTTTACGCCCACCACAACGCAACGGATAGTGCTAAGGTGAAATCGCCAATAGATCATTTAGGTCGGTAGGAACCAGACGCGTATCCGGAGCCAGCGCCCTGACCTTTGGAAGCTGATCGCAGCCTATTACCGTAAACTGAAGTGTCAGCAATCATGTCAGCAATTCCTCCGGCTAGCGCTGAAAATCACACCAAACTCGAAGGAAATATAATTCCTTACTAGGAATGCTTGGGTTGGACTGGGCTGGGCTGGGCTGGCGAGACACTCACATCCTGTCGCTTCCCCCGACGGCGCGGTTGGTCTCTGGAGTGTCAACGCCGGGAGCACCACGCTCGATCACCTTACGGCGAGAGCTGGGAATTGGATTGGGCTTGACGGCACCCGACTGGGGGGTCTGGCCGGCCGTCGCAGCGGTGGTTCGGCGGGCCTTGTCATCTTCGTTCTCGCCCTGACCAGCAGCCTGAGCAATCGCCTGGGCATTCTTCTGGTACTTGTAGACCGTCCAGTCGAAGACATAGTCATACTGGAAACCCTCACGGACGAAGAGATCCCGGAAGATCTTTCGGAGATAGCTGTAGTCGGGTTTGTCATCGAACCGGAGGGAGCGGGTGTAGTTCAAGTAGATGGCGAACTCGTTAGGGAAGCCGCGGCACAGGACCTCGGTTGGCGTGGTCATCTTCTTCTCCATGATGCGATCATACTTCTGCTTCTTAGTAGCAGCCTTCAGACCCTGCCAAGGAAGCGAACCCCGGCAGAAGTAAAGCATCACGTATCCCAGCGATTCCATGTCATCGCGACGGGATTGTTCTGCGGTATTGTCAGTGACCTATGAAGACTACCAAGCAAGGCTGCGTCTACTTACCGACGCCCAGGTGGGTATTGATGGAGGCGTATCGAGCAGTTCCAGTCAAGTTCTTGTTCTCGCGATAGGGAATATGGAAGTGAGTCTTGGGGTCTCGATACTTCTTGGCCAAACCAAAGTCAATGACATTAACCTGGTTGCCTCGCTTTCCAATACCCATCAAGAAATTGTCGGGTTTGATGTCGCGGTGGATGAAGGACTTGGCATGAATGTACTCGATACGAGAGATCAGTTGGTCGGCCAAGAGGAGAACCGTCTTGAGGGAGAACTTTCGGTTGCAGAAGTTGAAGAGATCCTCCAAACTGGGACCTAGAAGATCCAGTACCATAGCGTTGTAATCGCACTCGGTCCCAAACCAGCGGACGAAAGGAATGCCGACGCCGCCAGCAAGCGACTTGTAGACACGGGCCTCATACTCGAGCTGGGGGTGCTTCGCCTTGACCGACTCGAGCTTGATGGCAATCTCTTCGCCGGAGATGATGTTGGTTCCGAGGTAGATATCGCCGAATGAACCAGAGCCAATCTTCCGGCCGATGCGGTACTTATTACCGACGCGGAGATCCTGCCGTGGGTCAGCACGATGATGTTCATTCGCCATCGATTCCACACCGGACACGATGGGATTCTCTGTATGTTTACGGGAGGTATAGAGATGGCCCGTCAACCCACACCGACATTCCATCTCCACTCCCTAGCCTCAACAATAGACAATGCCTCGTATATACTCCACTTTTGGAAATGAGAATGAAGCTGTAATAGCGACGTACCATAGTAGTCATGTTGACCGTTGGGTTGAAGCTTCCGTGCTCGACGAAAGCAGGGAGCGAAATAAAGAGAGGTATGGGTTTCCTTGCGTTGGAATCGTGAGGCTTCTTGTCAAGTTGATACGGTGTGTCCTCGAAAAAAATATTGCCAATCTGCTCACCACCGCAATTAGCAAGGAAACAATAGGCTACGCTAGCATTTATGGATGTAGGTCAGAACGATGAGAGGAGTGTAAGGCTGCCAGGGAACATACAGAGCAACGTTTGCTCAACACAATGTGGAGTGCACAGTGCCAAGGTAGCAAGAGTTCACTCAATGCAGGGCTAGAGGGAAATGTAGAAAGGAGATTGGATGGGAGGATGAGTCAAATGAATATGATTATTCAGGTCTTGAAGCAGATAAAACTTGCAAGATTTGAAGATGTTGTCTGAATACGATGGAGGTCGTAGGAGAGAGGGTTCCGACCGAAGAGTCGAACCAGCAAGGAGGGGGGAGGAAGACTTACCCTAACTTTATGACTGGCTGCGACCGGCGATTAGTGGTGTCAAAGGGAAGAAGACGGAAGAAGGGATATGAAGAAGAGGTGATTGTCGAATATTAAATTATTCGTCGATGAATTAGCACACGTCCCAGTCGAGTTCGGCGTGCGGATGATTACGTTTTGGCGAGTGTGTGTAGAGTGGTTAAGAGTAGTGGTTGAAGTAGTAATAGGTAAGGGAAAAGGGCGGGAAGAGGGAGAAGAGACGGCGGTGGATTGAATTTTGGATGGGCTGGAATGGGGTTGGGCGCGCCTCATCAAGCTGGGCAGGAGGTGAGTGACTGGCTGATTGATTGATTGATTGGGCTTTGGGTACACTGTTGTGGATGCGTGCGCCCTGCGGTTTGCTACCTATACTTTTATTCTGCTAAGGTAAGGTAGGTAGGTACCTAAGGCACAGTATCTCCCTACACGGGATTTATGTACTGTGCGCTACATATCCAGGCGCTAGGCACCTTACTCTTTCCGGGGACAAGCGCACTGTGGCTGATAGTAC
Organism: Hypoxylon sp. NC1633; assembly: GCA_022984935.1. Lineage (NCBI taxonomy): Eukaryota > Fungi > Ascomycota > Sordariomycetes > Xylariales > Hypoxylaceae > Hypoxylon > Hypoxylon sp. NC1633. The sequence goes on from JAJLYQ010000023.1 coordinate 55,510, forward strand.
CTTCCGTGGTACCGGGATGAGGTATTTGCTGACTACATGTAAGTATTGATGTAGGTACCTCCTACCTCATACTTGCGCGAGGTCCAAGTAGACCTCCATGTCCTTAGCGGTCAGCCGACAAGTTTCAGAACTCCAGAACCGGCAGTTGTTTTGGCTCTTGAAAATAGAAATTTCAATCTGGAAAACGTCAATATCAATGGGAGAGCATTAAATCTTTCGGAATGACTGTCATTGTAAATACTGAAGCGCCCTTCTACCTACCTACCTTCTTGTAAATGTGCCTCACCCTCGGCCACTATTAATCTAGGACCCAGGTTGTATGTATGTACTTCTTTGTCATAGGTGTATGTACATACATCTGTAAATACGAAAATGTATAAGCACATTAAAGTATGTATGTACCCAATGAATGATATTCAGGTACCTAGGTAACTAAGGGAACGAGTGCTTCAACTCGTTACCTCACACGGAAGCAAATGATTACAGGCCAGCCAGTATGACACGCCATCAAGATCGGCAGACCCCCTTTTGTGCTTACACTGGTGGACACTCATCATATATGGATTACTGATTTGATGGAAAGGAGATATCGTTGAAGCGATTCGAAGAACGCTGATAACCTATGTAAGGCGTGAGCAAGGGGAATTTCGAGATTGTTCATGTATGTACATATTCGATTGGTGGTGGTTAGAGGTCAGTTCATGTACCTATTACTTGCAGCTGTATGTACATGTATAGGAACTGGAACACTACCTCCTGTGTACATTAGTATGTACCTCATACATGAATTAGTACTTAGTATCTAATAATGAATACATATGTCCGTTTGGGGCATTTCTAGTTCGATATAGTAATTTGAGGCTACAAAAGCGGATCCCATATTGATTCCCCTTAGCCCCCGTCGTGAACTACCTGTACCTTACATACCTACCTACATGTCAACTGAGTAACTATAGTACGAAGGTGGTTCTTTTATATAGTTCGAATGCGAATGTGTCACCACCAGAGGTAAGAAAGATATACTATACTAGGTTTCCTCGAGACTGGCATCTCATCCCGTTCGACATGCCGAGTACACCTTCTCGCCACCTTGCTGGCTTATGATCAGCATTGCGCTACATGTGTCTACACTACACCCCCTGAAATAATGTAAAAAATCGTCTGTGTGTAGTACTTGATCACAGGGTTTTCCTGGGGTAGATCTTCTCTTCCTTGTAATGATAAACCCAGGGAAGAGAAGTATAAACTCATATTATCTTATAGAAGAGATACCTTTCTATATTGATATGTATTCGTCTTCAAGGAAAACGCATAAAGTAACCGCAAGGATAAAAGAATTAACATTATTTCAGGGGGTGACCTGTAAGGGCGCCCGAATGCCTGGTTCGGTCGAGACTCCGTAGATCACAACGCCTACCTACATACATGTCCATGGGTAGGTGAGCAAGACAGGTACGTATGTACCTCAATTCGCCTTGCCATGGGCAAGGTTATACCGTTGACCATAGCCCATCAGATAACCCATCAAATAAACCAATGCTCAATGACTTACGTCCCGTCCACCGATCTTGCTCACGCGGAATAATCCGAGTTTCTATTCCCACGCGCGACTTGAGGTATCATGCCCTATGCTTTGTAGACCAAGGAGACCACGAATTGCTTACCCAGTATGATATCTGGTATAGGGTGCCTGTCAGAGATTCAGTTGGGCTCACAAACACCTCCCACGATCCCTTTTTTCTCAGGTTGTAGGCAGGGGCATCTAATGTAGCTAAAGTAAGCATAAACTCAACCTACCTATGTCTAGCTAGTATAACCTTGGGGATGCTCACCACTATCACATGAGACTACGGAGTTGTTGTATACCTCCAACATGTCCATTCGATCGATGTCCCTGGTTTGGGCTCTGTCTCTTTCTCTTGTCTGTTCTACGACCACGATTAGACAATCCTACTTAGGATCGACCGGTAGCCTTGAACATTCGCTGGATTGATGGATATTTCTTCATCTGTGTCGACCAGTGGACTCTTGTATGCATGGTGGCCTTTTCTTCGTTGTGTGATCTTCGTAAAGGATCCCAGTCTTCTTGGATCAGCAATTTCAAAAGAAAACGGCATCTATCAGCTTACTCCTGTCATGTCTCCTCATTTCTAAACCCTTCAAGGCTGTGCCAGTGAAGCAGTTCCCAGATTTAAGTACGGTCAGTGTGAATTTACTACTCCCGTTGGATCATTGTGAATTGTGACCCCTTCGGTCATACTTAAGGTGATCAACCCCAAGCTTCAGAGCAAGTTAAGGAGATTTTCTGCTTTGTAGTACGTAAAAACTACCAACCAGATTCACTATAGAGGAGGTAGGATGTTCCGTATCGGGAGCAGTTATGTTTCAAACATTGACCCCCTCCTTTTCCGCAGTGTTTTATACGTTTCCCAGGTCGTAGCTTGCTCCTTGGAATGATAATCTACATGCATGTGTAACAGCGTCTCGGGAGCAGTTGTCTTGGCATTTACCTGTAAACAATGAGGAGTTCTCACGATTTGGAAACATCTCCTAAAACTATTGACTAGGTATTACAGACGTACCAGAAGACCGCAAATTATGCTGGGCTATATACCTACCTATAAAAGGTAGTACACCCAAGTTAAAGCAAACTACGTACTTAGGGACGGGCTTCATCACCAAGCTACATCTCATCAACACACATTTCCAGACAAACTGCCTATTCTTATGCACAAAGCACTCCGAAGAGGTATGTAGACTAAGATTGGCAGGAAATCCAGACAATATTCAACGATGCTATGTTTTGTCACGTCGAACTTGGCAACAACAGCAGAAAATCTTCTAGGAGGAAGTTTCGAGCTCATAAGTAAGACGATGTATGGACTTCACGGCCATGTACGCGCAGCCATGCCGTTGTCAGCCATACTACGAGCGGTGCCTCAGTTCTAAAATTAAATTAAACTGTTATAACACTTTTATTTGAAAGAGATAGACTTCCTCGACTGAATAAGGGTGCCACAGGTGGTCAATTGCGTTGTCAATTTTCTGGTGTCACAACAACAGGGAATCGATACCAATCCCGAGATATAAAATCAATCGAAGCGTTCCAGATAAGAGGTGCCTTTGGCTCGAAGACCAGGATATCGACAACACACCGAGAAGTGACGTGTTGCCTTATAACCATGCAGGGCTCTGCCTGGATGCCATTATAAACACTTGATGTAGCCAAGCTAGACGCACTTCTTCACCGTTGACTATGTTCGCTCTTCCAAGTAGGTATGTCTAACCACTTTTAAAGCCATGGGAACCCGTATTAGGTAAATTTGGCGTCCGCATGACTATGATTCCACCTGAGGATTGCAACAAGAATGGTAGTAAGAATAGCAAAGTCGCAAATACGTAATATACGCGGCCCACGCTGTCCGTTAAGCGAAAAGAAGCCTCAGAAGACAAGCCGAATGCATGCCCTGAGCACGGGTCCAAACTGAGAAGGCTGTTTATTTTCGACATGACTTTACTTTCTAACGGGCGGTTATGAGACTCATGTAAACCCCCCAGCCGACACCAGCGAGACTTCCTACGAGGTTGCGCCCCTGGATACTCTTGATGAAGGCGAAGTTGATCAAACTCACAACCGGCCACACTCTCCAGCCTGCGACGAGAATCGGGTAGAACTCGGCACAACTACGGGCGATGACGGCCGCCCAATCTACCTTGCTATAGTTAATCGCGCCTCGTGAGAATAGATACTGCGCGCTCTTGTCCGGGTTGCTGAGCGGTGAACTGGAAGGCCTTGCCATAGCTGCCTGAATTGAATGCATGAACAGGCTGAAGAGAAAAGTGTTGACAGCGGCACCGACAGTCTGGTCTAGAACCATCTTGATCACCGTATTCCTGATGTTCAGCTTTGGTTCGACAAGCTTGCCATCCTTAGCCTCCTGCTCAAGGGCCTTCTCATCGTTTGCGACCGCGGAAGCCACAGCAGTTGGCGTTGGCGACATATGAAACGCCGGAAAAGTAGACTCCAGGAAGTCTTGCCTAATACACAGTTAGCATCATTGTGTGAGCACTTATTCATACGTGTCAAGAAGTCAAGAATGTCTCTAGAGAATGCTCGATCTTACACCTACCATAAGAAGTTAGGTGGCACATTGATGAGTGCGTAGAGGAAAAATTGCAACATCGGGACCCAATCTATTGTAAGAGGCACCTATAGAGATCTATTAGTCTGGGATCCGAGGTAGGGTAAACATCGATGCAGCTGAGATTCGCTTCTCAACGAAGAAGGCCATCTCGAAGCAAGCAATGCCTTGGGTAGGATTAAACCCATACCTCAGTCTGATACGCTGTCAATGCTTGAGCCAATAAGTTGGATGTGGCGGCGAGGACCGCGGATTGCACAGTCGCGCTGACTATGGGGGAAAATGGGAATGCCATACCGACCGACCGTCGGCTGTGAAGCACCTTTGGGAATTTGTGATATTCTTTGAGTGAGACTTGCTACGAAAAATAAAGTAAGTTGGGAAAGGATGAGAATGTATTTCGGTGTTGATGACAGCATTGAAGATCTATGTATATGTCACGGACGCCTGTCAAGATATCATTGGTCTGCCTACTTCGTACATGCAGTGTCTGGTTCAGGCAGCCAAGAGTACCTAGGAACCTATCCGGAACTGGTAAAGACCAGATTTACCGAAAAGCCGCACTTCACAAGGTGACAAGGACAGCAGCTATCTCAAGCGAGTCGGCTGCAGGTCATTGGTGAATAACGATTCTGCCCAACTACAAGCCGCAACATTACAGCCCCATGCCACAATTGTGAATGAAACTTCATGCAGGATAGCACTGGAAATCGCTGAATGGTTCATATTTATTTCGTCTTGAGAGCTGGTATACTGCTTCGTCTCGTCCTACTACGAGCCGGGAAACCTGCCGGCGGCGCTGTTTAGTTGAGACGTGATGCTTTGCTTTTACAGTGATGGTAAATATGATGAGTGGCTGCATTGGTATTTGACTGAGAAGCGGATTGCGTGAGCCTAAGAGGAGGCTATACATAAGAGCCCCGGCGGATCCACCTATCCTCTGCTAAGAATCCACATGAACAAAAGCTGTATAAGGTACGAATAAGCGAACAGAAACTGAGTCCGCTGATTCCGTTTCGTCCTCGTATCTGTCTGCATCGGACCTCGCGCGTCCGCCCCGGAATTCTCGGGTAGCAGGACATATCTGAGTGATCGCATCTGGCGGCCGATCAGTAATGTGGCCAGTAGACATCTGGGTTCCAGGCTAGACTCACCAAAAAGAGGGAATTGGCTAGGAAAGTGTATAGGAAGACGGACCATCCAATCCACCCGCCAGTCCCCTTGCCTCCATTCATGAGCTCAGCAATAGCGACGGTGACGATGATACCAACGAACTTATATCCAGAGTAGGCCACGAGGTCGAGAAGCTGAGATTCGTTTGATATGCTTAGAAAGTAGCACCCCAGCTTTAAGAGCAGTATCTCGAGAATGACGACTACTCCGGCGGTGGAGGCGGTATAACCCAGTAATTCTGGCTGAAACTGCCCTCGTAAACCGGCAAGCAACGTGGACAGCAGGATGTAGGTCACGAGGGCCATGACTGGGATGTACATATCGGGGCTGTTGATGTCGTCGCGCGGCGGTAGATACCATCCCTCTTGTCCGTTAGGACCTACGCCCTGTCTTCGCGACCAAGGCTTGTGGCGCCAAGGGAAGAGGACCAAGAACAGCTTGTTGACGACATATTTATTGGAAACGTTGAAATAGTGCTTGAGGGCGGAGAAGTTGACCCATCGATTCATCTAGGCGTCCGCGAGTAAGCCAAGCTGGTTCGTCGACCGACCCAACCAGACATAGTGACTGGCAAAGCAAACGTACGTACATTTTGTTCGACGTGCCTGAAAGCATTCTGACCAACTTGTCCAACGAACTGGGCCGCCATGGGATCGTTCATGAAGTTTCCATAGGCGCCAAAGACATTGGTACCGCTGGCGGGAGTGCCTTGTTGGTAAGGATTACCATATGCTCCGCCCTGAGGTTGCGACGACGTCGGCGGCGGAGGTGATCGTAGCTGGGGAACGGTAGAGACATGTTGCGGTACGGGATGGTGGAGCGGCGGAGAATGACCATAGTTTGGAGCTTGCTGCATTTTGTTTGACCTTGGCAATACGAGAGATGGATGGGCTCGCGGCGGTGTTAGTGTTGAATAGAGCACCTACCTAACCTACTCGAAGGTGTGTGTATTGGGTGACTTGCTGCAAGGCAGATGTGCAGGTATCTTTTCTGGAAATGTGTTTTTTAAAATATTCCATTGCATACAACATAGAATAGGTACATTGCATGTCACAAGTACTCTACTTTACTTGCATGCATCTATAAATGCATGTGCATGTCACCTATGTAAGTAGTGGAAATCCAATAGTATGACATGTCGGGGCCGCAATAAAGCTAAATCCGAATCTAAACCTCGTGATGGATGGGCCTTGATTGGTTCCATCCACGTAGGTAGCTAGACCAAGTACGTACCTCTCCCATCAACCTCGTCACTTCATCGTACATGTTCTATATCTACACTTATATGTGCGTCCGAATGTCTATTCCAAACCCTCTTCAGCAGATACAGCACTGATGACCAGCCCTAAAACGCAACCGCCCATTTCTTGATCCCCTGTTGGCAAGTCCCAGCTACCAGGAAAAATGCTGGACACGTTTGAGATTCTGACTACATCCGGCGTGGTTCTCTGGTCAAGGACATATGCGCCAGTAAACCCGTCAGTCATTAATAACTTTATCGCCGACGTATTCATCGAAGAAAAGAGCGCTTCCGCTGGTGGAAAAGACACCCAGTCCTCCGCGAATAACCCTCCCTACAAGGCTGACCAGCATACCTTAAAATGGACATTGGTGAAGGAGTTAGGTGTGATATTCGTTGTACGAAACCAACCCTCATCACCTTGTAAGACTCCTTTCTAATCAGCTGAAACTTACAGGCCGTCTACCGATCATTGCTACACCTGTCCTGGATCGACAAGCTCGTCGATAACCTGAAGACTATTTTCATCGACCTATATGGCGACCAACTAAGAAAGCCCAACAGCACCATCGTAGAATGTCGTAAATTTGACGAGTATTTCGATCAACAGTATCGAGAACTTGAGGGAAGTGGATCCGCAAGCATGTCACCAGCTGCGGACCCTTCGTCGCTGCTAGGACACGACAGCGTATCTGTAAATCTTGGAGTTGAGCCACCACTTCCACCGGGCCTCAAGCACAGAGGTAAGGCTCAAAGCGATTTGCAGGAACCTCGCTCTACCGTCGAATTTACTACCATCGTTACCCCCAATACTTCACGACCGTCGACCCCTGGCGGGAATCACCTGGTTGTGGCCAAAGGGGGACCAATGGCGAAGATGTCGAGAAGGGCTAAAAAAATACGAAATAGCTCTGCCCCCGTATCATCCGGAGATGAGGCACCAGCGAGGAAAGCTAAGAAAGCACCGAAGAAGGGCCGTAAGTGGGATGCCGACGGCTTTGCCGATGAAGAGGACGATAGCCTTCAGTTGGATTACTCGGCAGCCCAGAACACCTTGACCAGCGATAGCGACGTAGAAACAAGTGCTCGAGCAACTGCGGTGGGAGGGGTAGACTCCTCCACATGGGGAACCACGACTTCTAAGGGACAGTTCGTGTTGAAGGACTTGGATGACGAAGTACATTCTATCCTGAAATCTGCCGAGGCGAGGAGTGCCGCGTCAAGGACGGAGACAAGAGGCCTTGTTGAATCTGGGTTGAACACCATCAGTAGCCTCTTCCGCAATGTGGTAGGTGGCAAGACCTTGACGAAGGAGGACCTCGACAAAGCTATGAAGGGCATGGAAGACCACTTGCTTCGGAAGAACGTCGCCCGCGAAGCAGCTGTGCGGGTTTGTGAAGGTGTTGAGAAGGAGCTCCTTGGGGTGAAGACGGGTAGCTTTGAAAGCATCGATGCGCGCATCGCCAAGGCCATGGAAGCATCACTCATCAAGATGTTAACCCCCACTTCATCGTTGGACCTTTTGCGCGAGATCGACGCTGTCACGAGGCCACCCGTCACGTCGATGCGGAAGCCGAGGCCCTATGTCATATCCATTGTGGGCGTCAACGGAGTCGGCAAATCAACAAATCTGTCCAAGATCTGCTACTTCCTGTTGCAGAATAAATATAAGGTCCTCATTGCTGCAGGAGACACGTTTCGATCAGGAGCCGTGGAGCAGCTCAAAGTTCACGTCCGGAACCTGAAGGAGCTGACCGAGCGCGAAGGTGGCCGGGTGGAAATTTTCGAGAAGGGGTATGGAGGTGACGCAGCAACAGTCGCAAAGGATGCCGTGAGAGAGGCCGCAAATGAAGGCTTCGAAGTCGTCCTCATCGACACGGCTGGGCGACGGCACAACGACCAGCGGCTGATGTCGTCGCTGGAGAAGTTTGCCAAATTTGCCCAGCCGGATAAGATTCTAATGGTTGGCGAGGTAAGCTGCACTGTGTGATCTTTTACCAAGTGGATGAGTGACAGGCTGACTTTGTGATGATAGGCACTCGTTGGAACAGACTCAGTCGCCCAGGCCCGGAACTTCAACTCATCTTTTGGCCCCGGGCGAACCCTAGATGGCTTCATCATCTCCAAATGTGACACGGTTGGCGACATGGTAGGAACTCTAGTCAGCATCGTGCATGCTACAAACGTCCCTGTCCTATTTGTTGGTGTTGGGCAGCACTACTCCGATATAAGGAACTTCTCGGTCAAGTGGGCAGTGGAGAAGCTATTGAGTAATAGTTAATTTGTCCATAGACTACCTATTTTGAAGGTTCCCTCACGTTATATGCGTCCACCTCTGCTGCTCCTCGTTATATAATGGTATCAAATTCTACTCAAACATGCCTTAAATCCCTTCAACAGCGTGGAACGATATCCGTTACCAACTGATCTTATCCAAACGTATGGCCAACTCGTCCTGTGCGAGTCGGTTTTCTAAAGACAGACCCCATCCTCTCCCCCGAGAGTAGACATGAAGGCCTTCTCGCCAACCCCCTCCGGCATGGCAACATGTCTGTCCGCCTCCATCTCATCAAACTTACACCGAGCCTCTACATTGAGGTCGAAGCCTCTCTCTTGCCAAGCTGGAACTATGATTAGAAAAGCTGATGTTGTTGAATACGGCCCGTCTTCCCTGTCAAATTACGATGATCCATTTCCAGAATAACTAGCCGGGCAAACGTGGCACGGCGACTCTTCGGGTGAGCCTGTTTTCACACGTCATGTATTCCTAGTCAGTCCATAAATTCTCCACGTACTCTGGTCATAGCCTGCAATGCAAGTTTATGCCTTGGTCACCACATGTGCATTTTGTCCCCAGGCTGACTGACATTGGCAGTGGAGGAGAGAAAGCTTTGTGAGGTATCATACGTACCTGAGTTATTGTGCTAGTTTGGAGGAACTGACATCAATCCCTATTGTCAATTGTTTCTTAATCCCACTGTGCCAGGGAGAGTCGATTGTCGGGATCGCCGATATTCGCACTTGCCAGCGCTTTCGTCCATGGCTCTCATTCTACTCCCTAGAGAGGGTACAGATAGCCAGCTGAGGTTGTTCAACTGTCCTTCCCATGCCCCAACTTGAATGATATCGCCGCCGCTCCACGCCGAAGCCTGGTGGTCTTCTTACTCCGGGTGAGGCTACAGCGAAGGTCGTAAGAAGCCGGAAACAGATGCGGCCAACGCTTCGCATGGTGAAAGAACTTTCTCATTTTCAAAGTTTGGAGGCCGTGGTGAAAAGTGAGCAATGAAAGCAGGGGACTATGTAAAGTTTTACATTCAGGGGCGAAGACTAAGAAAAAACAAGTTGATATGAATACATATAATATATAGTAACGTTATTGAAAATGGCCGCGCTCTGATGTGAACAGTGTGGTAGAAACTAACATCAACAGCTGCCGCTGACTCTTCAATCTTCATGTTCCCTACCCTTTTCTTTTGTAGGATGGCCGAACGCTGCATGACATTTTGTACATTGGAAGATGGATAGTTGTACTTGTCGCACATTTTACCACTAGACCAAAAGACAAGTACTTAATAACACTTTGATTATTTAGGTATATCTGACAGTACTTTTGCTCTATAGTGGAGGAAGAAGCAAACCACCTTAAAGGAGGAGTCTCACTGGTCCCAAATGTTTGGGATACATGCACTAGACCTAGAGCCATACCTATCACATAACATATCATGATTGGTTGGCTGTCTCGGGACCTACGCTGTTTGATGCATGAGAGGAATCGGTGCGACAAGTCGTAAAAGAAGCATATCGTGATTTGATTTTTGCATTCATCAATAATGAGACCATGTATGTACTATCTACATGTACGAAGTACCTATGTAGGTAAACAACCTAGTGCCCATCGGCAACCGTGTAGCAGGAACATGAAGCTATCCTGAACCAGTTTAGGTTCCTACGAATTTCATTCGTGTTCTTTCAACTTTCAAGTACATGTACTGTACATGCCTAGTGTTTGTGCAGCAAATCCCGATACATAGGTACATAGGTAAGGTACCTACTAATCTATCTGTATGACCGTGAATAAATTTTCGCCTGTTTAAACGTCCTCTACTCAGTTTTGTTATGTCTCAACTACGTATACATGAGAAATGATATAATGTTGTTTAACAACGTCAGTCAGTGTACAAGGTATAGATTCACTTGAATCGTTCTTGTTACAAGTGCAAGTCACAATCCAGGAGCTTTCTCTATACCTCACCATAAATACTATTTAGTATGTATGTACTGTACATACATACCTACCTACTACCTTTTTAACTGCGTAATCCATACCTACCACCAACATGTACATACACATTTCTTCCTCGGCCAATCTCCGGCCTCCATTACCACCCCGCGACCCCATTCCTAGTCTAATCAATCCCAGCATCGCATCATTTTTCACCTAATCGCTACTATAGTACCCATTTATCCCTAATAATACGGAGTATGTAGTGAGGCTACGTAACTGTTGGCTACGTACATACATACATCAAATCAATCAAGCAAAGTCTTGTCCTGGGCTTAACCGTTTATGCGCGCGTCTGATCATTTCCTTCTACCTGCCGCATATTATCTGCCTCTCTGTTTGGCTGGCTGGCTAGCTAAGCTAGGTAGGTACTTTCGGGTTGCGCCGCTGCGGCCACCGTTTGTTATGATGCCGATAACCCTCTAGCCATATTAATTCCTCTCGTTACCTTATAGACCTTTAGCGTTTGTTCGTTGAATTATACTCACATACCCTACCCTACCTAGGTAGGTAACTTCATGATCGTCCATGGGCCAATCTGCACCAGAACACCCATTGTCCTGGTACCTACTGCACAATCTACCCACTCAGGCATTGCCGCCTGGCCGCATTCCCAGGATTCGATAGTCTGAGCTGCTAGGGTTGTGCAAGGATATCGACGCAGCTCACTGCCATCCGATCTTTCCCCACGCCTTTGCCTCTCTTTGCCTCTCTTTGCCTAGGTAGTACCTACTGAAATCTGCCTGCCTCCTAGGTATCCATCCATTTTCAGCACTGCTCTGAAGCGATGCGTCTGGCCAGTTAACTGACTGATCCCGAAAGCTGGGTTTTCTCAGAAATCTCTCGTTGTCTTCGTTTGCTTGTTATGGCTGCGTTCAAGCCTCCGTCTTTTTTGGACCTGGCTTATGGCCCAGACGGCACCCCTCCCGAACTTAAGGATGCCGACTACTCAAACCAGGTGTTGCTGCTTTCGCCCGAGACAACCGAGGCCTACCTAGACGGGTTGATCACGAAGGCTACAAACTTGGGCATTGCCATTTCCCGGCCGTCAAGCGCTGCCTCGATAGACGACAAGCGAAACCCCTCGGGTGCGCAATCAAGCATCACCGTAGATACAAACCACGCCCGCACCACATCTACAGGATCTGAGGGTTCCGCCAGTACAAATATAACTTCCCATTCTTCTAATAACGGATCTCCCAATCCATCGACCCGAGTCCTCACAAGAAAACGATCGAGAGCTCTAACTTTTGCTCTATACGAGAATCACTTAGTCCAAGTAGATCCTATCCTCAAACAACCCAAGTTCCTGTCGTCGTCACCAACGGAAACCGAATCCACCCCGAGCATTTTTAGCGTCAGCACAAGTAGAAGCTATCTCAGCATCAAGAGGGGACTCTCCAAGTTGCGGCATAGGCGAAAAACCCCGCCTTACCCTGGTGATATGGCCATGTTTGTCTAGCCAATACGTTGTATTGGAATGAGCTAACGACTCCTTGTTTGCAGGTCATGCAGCGCATGTAGGGAAGATCTTCAACCAGACCAGACACTCCAGAAGCTGCCGTGCGGGCACAGCTACTGTGCGAGGTGCTTAAGGATCATGATCAACCAGGCAACAGCTGAAGAGTCCAAAATGCCACCCCGCTGCTGTACCCAGCCGATGCCAGGTTCGACTATCAGGTCTATTTTATCTCGCGAAGAGCAGAACCAATTCCTCAAGGCCATCGTGCAATTCAGCACGCCCTGGGAATCGCGGGTTTTTTGCTCTAACCCAGCTTGCGAAGAGTTTATACCACCGCGGTCTAGGATCGACCCCAAATACCCGTTCCAAGCCGTCTGTCGTAAATGCAAGACTCGGGTGTGTGTCATGTGTAAACGAGGTGCTCATCCAATAGGTCAAGACTGTCCAGATGATTGGGAGCTGGAGGCTGTCTTAAAGATGGGCGAGAAGTCAGGCTGGAGGAGGTGTTATAAGTGTCGCACTCTCGTTGAGCTCGCCCAAGGGTGTACACACATGACATGCCGATGCAGGGCGCAATTTTGCTACATCTGTGGCGCGGTCTGGGATCCTATGGTTGGTTGTCCAAATTTTTGCAATGGCGAGGCTGAGATGGAACGTCGCCGCCTGGAGGAGGAGGCTCGGGTAGCAAAACTTGCAGCCGAGGAGGAAGCTAAACAGGAGGCTGCCGCGAGGGAGACGGCTGAGAGACTCGAAGCAGAGGCACGTACCCAAGCCTGCGAAGAGTTCAAAGCATTACGGGCGGAGCAGGTGAAGGAAATGGAGCGGTTCCAAACTTTCGAGAGGAAGTCAAAATGGCTCATGTGGACAAGACACGCACACCAGAAACTATCTCTTGTAGAGAGGCAGTCGGCCGCCATCGAGCGAATGAAGGAGAGACATGCGAAGACCTCGGCAAACCTCGAGGATCGCCAAGTCGCCGCAGAGATGGAACTACGCTCGACTTTAGAACAGAGTGAACGAAACGTTCGGATTCGTCTCAAGCACATGGAAGCGTATTGCGATGGGCTTGGTAAGGTTCCGGATGCAAACATGCCATCCCGAACTGTGACGGAACGAGATCTGCGGGAACTCGGACAACAATATAACGTCGAGAAGAATATGAGGCAGCTACATCAAGCCAAAATCAACGTGATGCGAGATCGACAAGCAAAGGCCCTCGAGGAGTTGCTTGAGAGACAGCAGGATGAAATGGGGAAACTGTCCGAGAAGAACAGGAAGGAGTCAGAGAACCTAGAGTCATATTTTGCGGATGAGGAAGATGCCTTGACAATGACCTTTTCGCAGCGTAAAAGGACGCTTGGAAAGAGGTGGAAGCTTGAGGCGGAAGTGATACGCAAAGAGCTCGAGATTGAGCGAGGGGTGAAGTACTCCCCGATAGACTGCCTCGAATGGCCTCGTGAGAACGACTTTCTGGAGGACTGTCTCCCAGCTGTAGACGAATGATCCGTCTCAGCAGTACACCATAGCGAACCGAGGTATTCAACTACGTATGGTTTATCTTTACGATCACTCCTCCTCACGCTCTTTATTCTACACTCACCGGTAACTGTTCCTGTCACTCTGTGGTTGTGGGGTGTCTGGGTGTTTAGGAACCTACCTAACCTAAGAGGTCGGACGGATATTACGGGGCGTACACGGAATTTCCCCTCCTTCCACCCAGAGGTGTCAGCATCTCTGTAGCCGATGTTTGCTGTGTTTATGTATACCCAGAGGTAATTCGCATTGCTATGGATGTGTATTTGGCTGGGGGTAGAGGGGATGGGGCTACGACGGAACCTAGAAGCAAGGCTGTGAACATTTTAGAGCACGTCACGAGTTGAAAAGATATAATATAATGCTGCCACCAACGAAATGCGTCTTGTGAATCCTTTACATGTTCCCTTAATTTGTTGCCTCTTGGTACTATTAGCCTGACTAGACGAATGGACACGACAAGTACTCTGCCGTTGCAGCTTATGCTATAATCGTAGCCACCGATCTAAGGCAGTGACTTAATGGTGGATGAGACATGCTGAGGCCGTTTTCAGTTGGTAGACTATATAAGAGAAGATCGATTATACGATACTGGTAGCAACGAGCGTGTGTACAGCTCAATTGGTGCTGTCATTGCTTAGGCATTTCCACTTGGACAGCTATGTCCGATAGTCACATACCGTCGCCAGAGCAGATGAACCAAGCAGGTGTGAACCTCAAATATCCAGCTCTGGCGATAGAGCAATATGAAAGGCTGAATATATTTGTGCCTGTATTGAGAGCATAACATAGCGTGCCTTACGATGAATCTTGTCTGGAACTTGGAACCCCCTGTAACGAGATCAGATGTAAACGGGTCAATACAGACGCTGCCTCTAAATCTACTAAACCGTGAGGGTAGCCTAATCCTGCAAGAAGGTTAGTTGAGATTACTCATGCAAGTTACTTGCTGGGTAGGAAGAAACATAGGTGCAGATCTCAGAATATGTAAGAAATGAATATCACCTTTCCACCTGATATAGCAGCTCCGGCGAGAGCGCCATCGAAGTAGAATCAATCGCAAATTACATCATCATAGCAGTCAAACAGGTTGAGAATAGGAGAGGAGAGGTCTTACCTGATCGTGACCATACATATATCTACCTACTAGGTAAATATGTAGTTCCATGTTCTTCTTGTAATTGATGTTGTTGTTGTAAAGTAATGAATTGAAGGGGTGGGAGAAAAGTTTTCAAAGGTACCTATACATATAAATGTACCGTGCCGCAGTGCACTGTGGGGTCCTGGGGGGGTCCACAGGTTCCGTAGGTTCTGGTGAATTTCGGATGCGGCCTACAGAAAATTCCGACCTAGCCCTAACTCTCCCACACAACACCTTCATTCAAACTTCCCACCGCGACCGTCAAAAGTTCAAGCCCAGGATAATTCAAGCTTGGTAAGGAGTATTTGATTTGAGCAAACAACCCAACATCAGCAAATCACTAGTAAGTCCACCTGAAGTGACTTCTTTTCATCCTCTGAAGGTTTCTTCAACGTATCCTTTTTCCCTCAATCTTTTCTTCTCTTCATCTCTCTGCGCACCTCCATCTGACTTCAAGCCTTCCAGCATACCGACACAATGGGCGACGCATCCATTGAATCCCCCGAGTGGCGCAAGGTCGAGGTCGGCCGCATCGTTCTGGTCCAGGGCAGCGGCCCCTTTGCCGGCAGACTTGCTGCTATCGTCGAGATCATTGACCACAAGCGTGTATGTAATCACCGAAACCGGCCACGAGGAAATGGGATAGGGATTTTTTTTATTGACTAAGGACTTTCTCATCTAGGCTTTGGTTGATGGACCCTCGGCAGACCCCAAGCTCGTCGTTCCCCGACAAGCCATCTCCTTCGTCGATGTTCTACTGTCCGACCTGAAGATCGAGAAGCTACCGCGAGCCGTCCGAACGGGTACCCTGAAGTCGGCATGGGAGACGGCAGAGATCGACGCTAAGTGGAAGGAGAGCAAGTGGGCTAAGCGAAAGGACCAGACGGAGCGAAGAAAGGCGCTCACCGACTTCGACCGATTCAAGGTCATGCGACTCAAGAAGCAACGACGATTTGAAGAGCGAAAGGCTCTGGCCAAAGTCAAGGCATCTGCATGATCAAGGAAATGGGAGAGACATGGTCGATTCTGAGAAAACAATCTCTTTAGCTGGAGCAGCAGTGTAGTCTACGGGATCTGGTCTGCATGAAGCAACACAAATTAGCATGGGGTTGCTGGTTCCTTCTGCTTCGTCTGGCAAGGCCTGTATGTCACTCATAAGATAATCCCAATGAGGTGACCGGCGTCAATGATACTACGGCAATTTGCAACCAGGGTAATACCACTGCCATCATGCCTACTGGTAGAAGTGAAGTTTTGCTTCTGGGTACCTAACGTAATTTGGAATTTTGGTGGTGGAGTGAAGTCGCCTCTACCTACATGAAGGTAATCTTTTGAGTCTCAAACTCATGATACTCAATACTTACCTACCTATGTAGGTATCTAGACTCATTGTGAATAACACCTACATTTACCTATAAGTTTGCCATGGCTATCACCCGTACATTTGACCTTTCATACCAACATGTACGTAGCTCACTTATATCTGAATTTTGACGTCAAGGCACTTACATACAGGTACAGTGCCCACATGTTGATACGAAGCGTACAACCTTGTAATGTATGTACGAGGTACATACCTAACATGTGGTACTACCACTAAGATTACCACTGAGCTATCGATAAGCCCTCCTATATCGGGATTAGCGCGGGACTGAGATTTGGCCGGGCCACTCGCAAAATCAGCGAAACCCTAGAACCGCAAACAATAATGTTAATAGTAAAAGTTCACAGCTACGTGGGAACTTATCTTCACAAACTGAACGAATCAACCCACCACCTAGCCAATCACCCCTTGTTACCTAAGTTCAGCCACGTTCCCAGCTGTGTAGTAGATCGGTAAGTCATCTCTGTAATTTTGCATTTTTTCTTCAATCCTTCCTTCTCTTTGAGCGAGGCCATTTTAGAAGTCGGCAAGGCCACTCACCAGTTAGGCAAACTCGAGTTCAGGCCACCACCGTAGTGTTCTCTCATATACGCATACTACAGCAATAGAACGCTAACTCCTAATCCTAGCAGTCCTTACCATCACCATCAATATGGCCAATCCGAGAATCGAGGAACTTGACGACGACGAGCCTAAGAAGGTCTCGGTCGAGGAGCACGATGATGACGATAGCTCCGACTCTGAGATCGATGTTGGCGAGGGTGGCGCTGCGGGCTCTACTGCCGTCGTGCACTCTCGCAACGAGAAGAAGGCACGCAAGGCTATCGAGAAGTTGCACCTTACCCGTGTCACTGGTATCACTCGAGTGACCCTTCGACGACCAAAGAACGTAAGTGGTGCCGAGAGAAAAAGCATCTGCTGCTTTGGAGGGCTGGTGGCAGCTACGACTATAGACGCAGGAAGAGCAGCTGTCGCCGCCCTAATGGAGAAGCAGTTATTTTCATTTTATATCCCAGGGCAGAATGATCTGTCTGTCGGGTCGGCTGGTTTATCTGAAGCTAATACCTCACCTACAGATCCTATTTGTCATCAACAACCCGGAAGTCTACAAGTCGCCTAACAGCAACACCTATATGTAAGAAGTCGCTTCCATTGTACTAAATTTTCAAGTATACCTAACATTTCGTTAGCGTCTTTGGTGAGGCCAAGATCGAGGACCTTAACTCGGCTGCCCAGCAAGCTGCCGCGCAGTCCCTTGCCGCTCCTGGCGGTGACCATGACCACGCCGGTCACGACCACAGCCACGGCGAACATAGCAAGACAGTCGAAGGCATTGAGGATAAGAAGGATGACGATGATGACGACGAAGAAGTCGACGCCGAAGGCCTTGAAGACAAGGACATCGAGCTGGTTATGACTCAAGCCAATGTCAAGCGAAACAAGGCCATCAAGGCTCTCAAGGAGAATGACAATGACATAGTCAACTCCATCATGGCATTGAGTGTTTAATGATAAATCCAGATCTTGAGGATTTTCATCATTGAGGTCTGGATCGCGGCTGCTTTATAGCTAAATGCATTGCGACAACGGGAATAATCTGCCCGGAAAAGGGGGCATATAAGGAAGTCGGCTGGCTGTTTTTCACAGGCTACGATACCTTAAAATGGATTATTGAACCGTTGTGAACGTGAAGGTTTGAAGAGATGTGTCCTGCCCTTCTCTCAGTGACTGCTAAGTCATGCTTCTACGTGAATCACTTTGTCAATTCATGCATGTATGTGGAAGCTTTGTCCTTTGGACTGCTAGAAATAATACCTGATATAGCACATGCATCTTGTCAGTGCCTACTAATAGTACCCAAACCTGAGTACTCGGAAATCTTGAATGAGGGACCAAAATTGAGGTTTAATATACTTGGAGGGTACTACGAAGTAGGCCACAGTCACGTGATAGTGACTAATTCTTGTGGACCGTTGAGGCTCTCTAGCTGAGGTAAGGAAGCATGTACGTACAACAAGAATCTTACTGCGACATTGTGGATTGCTTCATTTCCCCCACTCCCACTCTGAACCTGTACTTCTTCCCTCAATTCATCACAAACATGGCCACAGTAAGTAACCTGTATCCCTGATTATCCCGGGTAGATACTCTATTTGATTGATCTATCAATTGTACTCCATAGACACGGTGTCAAGAAAATTGACGGATGAGCTAATTTCCATTGTCTTCTCCCAACCTTTAGAGAAGCGCTGCCCTTAAGCTCGACTGGACCAAGGTCACTTCCTCCTTGGGACTGCGTGGACAGACTGTTGCGTCTCTGCAAGCCTTCAAGCAGCGAAACGAGAATGCGCGCCGCAAAGTCCAGACCCTCTCCGAGCTACCTACTACAGTCGACTTTGCCCAGTACCGATCTGTACTAAAAAACCAGGCCGTCATCGATGAGATTGAGAAGCGCTTCAGCGCCTTTCAACCTGCCAAGTACGATGTGTCGCGCCAGCTCAAGGCCATCGAGGCCTTCGAGGTTGAGGCTGTCAAGAACGCCGAAGCTACCAAGGAAAAGGTTGACCTAGAACTCAAAGATCTCGAGGCCACTCTCAAGAACATTGAGACTGCTCGACCATTCGAAGAGCTCACGGTGGTAAGTGCTCATATATACATAGGGATCATCAGAAGAAGCGGCGGTCGACGAAAGCAGGGTGTCGATGCTAATACACATGCGTATACGTATAGGACGAAGTTGCTGCGGCCGAACCCTCTATCGACGAGAAGACGGCGAAGTTGGTATCCAAGGGCC
The DNA here is from genome assembly GCA_022984935.1 of Hypoxylon sp. NC1633. NCBI lineage: Eukaryota > Fungi > Ascomycota > Sordariomycetes > Xylariales > Hypoxylaceae > Hypoxylon > Hypoxylon sp. NC1633. The sequence continues at coordinate 74,661 of JAJLYQ010000023.1, forward strand.
GCTGGTCTGTACCGGGATATAAGGTACACCTCCTCACCCCTCGAACAGTCCGATGTCCGAATCATAGTACTAATACCACAATCAGGAAAAATTCGGCGACCTTTCGGTACTATAGTCGGTGGCATACGAACAAGATTCAGACGGCCACTACCTTTTCCTTTGTGTACTCTAGCATTGTAGATAAGAAACCAGGAAGAGCTAAAAGGCAGTGTGATTGCAAATATCTTTAGTCAGCTCTATCATCTCCGAGTTAATCAAGTGAAGGTGATACGCGTATATGATAGTATGTACTCTATTTCGTATAGAACGGTAATCGCACTTAGTCCTGGGTGCATAGGGTAGCCGGGACTGGCACAACCAGATGGCCATCGATGGTTTATGACCACAATGGACCCCGTCACTATGTGGGAGTCAGGAGTTGAAGTTAGGGTGATGGCACAACTCATACCAAGTGCCAACCCTTACAAATTACAAGTAGTATCTGGCAGTGGAGAGTTCCATCAATACTTCCGAACCCGAGACGCCATTAGCCTTCAACTGGACGGCAATGCCGCGCGAGTAAATCATCTTGTCATCACCCCAGGTTCCCAACAATTCTTCGTATATCTAAACATAAAATTAACATAAAAGAAGAAGACTCTGGTTACCTAGGGAACTGTCTTGATAGAGGTATTTGATATCAAAATTTACTACCGAGGTAACGAGACAATTGTACAGCACAAACCGAGGCAGTAAGAGAGCTACATTTCAATTATATATACTAATATCAAATCGACTGCAGTAATCGCAAGAGAGGACTTCCTTTTCCTTAAGCCTCAACAGTAGAGGTACAGGCCAAGGTATGTAGGTTAGGCTAAGACCAGACGGGTAGGTAATGAATGAGCTTACATAAGGGGTTCGGCAGTTTAGTAAGTTCAAGTCACAGGTACGAAGTACTTCGTACAGGTACTACTAAACATAATGGAACTTGTACATACCAATGTAGTACTATTGATGTACATACATACTTGAATGTAAGTACTGTACAAACGATACGTGTAGTTCCTCAGATGTATTTATGTACATGCGCACCATCTAAGTACTTATATGTACATACGTAGCATACATATGTACACACATTTAAGTTTCCAGCCTAATAAGTCCGTCCGCCTTGCCCACTACCCATCAGGAATCTAATCTTCCGATGTTTTGCCGGAGCAAGCTCCTAAACATCAGGGACTTTGACTTGGAAAAAGACCTTGGACTTGGAATTTTTTTAGCTACTTACCAAATAGGCGTAATGCCCACCCAATTTTAAGTACCTTTTTGCAACTTCAATTGTATTATGTCTTTACAGCGTTGTGACACCAAAAAGAATAGTAATTATAGTACTTTTGCAGGAGATAATTACTTGCATGCAGTTTAAGAACGAAAACAAAAGGTTTCGTCAAGGAAATGTTAATATTCGTGTAAAAAGTAAGTTATGTTGCATGTATAGAGGTATATAAAAGTCTTAGATGAATAAAAGCTTGCATATATTTAGATAAAGCAGCTATGTTCTTTTAAGGAGTAATACTTAGATTTATATGAGAAATGCTAAGAACATCCATGTACCAAAAAATTCCAAGTCCATGGTTTTTTTCCAAGTCAAAGTCCCTGATGTTTAGGAGCTTGCTCCGGCAAAACATCGGAAGATTAGATTCCTGATGGGTAGCCCACTCAGCCGTCCTGCCTTAAGCCTTGGTTGCTTGCGTCTTCCTTCTTTGCCATCTGGCATCTGCTTTACACGCCTTTGTATACCTGTCAAACCAGATCCGTCCCGTTAGGTATTCTTGTGTGTGCGGAACGACCCAGACAACCTCCTGCTTTAAAGCGTCAAATAGCACCGGGAGCCATTCTACCAAATAACCCCACCACAATGACTTCCCTCGCGGCGGGGATAGTCGATCCTACGAAAGCCGGCAAATATCCAGTCGTCCTGAGCGACGCCTTGCTCGGTAAGGACCCAAAAGAGGTCTTGACTGGCGTGAGGTGTAAGCATATGATCATTCACTTTATTCACCCCGTTCGCCACCATCGTCTTTCTGGTGTAGTACATCCTCGCTGATACATAGGTAATCTACCATAGATAATCATAAGCCGCCTCTGTCGTCACCCACTGCCCCCGCCCAAGCACGAATAAAACCAACTCCCTCTTCGTCCTCCACCTCTAAGAAAGGTGTCCCTTCATACGACCTTTCCTTCCAGGACGAAGGTGGTCGCTACCAATATAAAGGAACGCGCGGCGTCGAGGATGGCCAGTATGTGTTGATATTCGACGCCTCGCGCGAGGTGTTTGTCTTGCACAAAGTGGACTCTATGTTCAATATGAACTTAGTCAAGACACCATCTAAAGATAATGCCGACGGTTTGCGGCAAGAGTTCCCGCAGCTTCAGGGTCATAGTGGCAGCAGCAGTGCCAAGGCCGCGGGCCCGGCAAGCAGCAGACAATCCGCGAAAGCAAGCGTTCAAGATAAGAAGGCCGTTCCCAAGCCAAGAAAACCCGCGCCGAAACCCAGGGCAGGAGAAAAGTCTGCCCTGGCCATGCCCGAGAAGAAAGCAGTTCCAAAACCAATAGCCATCAGTAAGCAACGCCAGGCCTCTGCGGACTCGGAGGAGAGTTCCGACGATGACCTTGGTCTCACGATTGAGAACCCGGGCGGCGAGGCACCGAGCGTGAGCCGCGACTTTTCGCCTAACCTCTTCGGAATTCGCCGGTTCTCCGAATTTGTGCAGCAGAATGAGGAAGAGGAAGACGATGACGCCGATGGCGAAGAAGACGACGATGCATCTTTCGAGCATTTCACGCTTCCTAGCCCTATAAACCGCCAAATGCAAGAGACCAGTGCTGCGCAACAATTTCCGCACAATCACAGGGGCGCCAAGGAAGAAGAGGAAGAGGAAGAGGAAGGAGACGAGGTTATGGAAGACGTGCAACAAGAACAGGCTGCTGAAGCTGCCGAAGCTGATGAACCTCTCATGGATGAGAATGAACTCGAAGCTGCCTTAATGGAAGAACTTGGAGGAGATTCTCAGGCGCAAGAGAGCGACGTTAGCGAAGAGGAGTGAAAGCAGAAATGAAGCCATCTTCTCATGGGGGAGGGGGGGCGTTTTCTCCTTCCACACCTGTGCCCAGATCCTAGAGGTATTATTTCATTAACCTGCCCAATGATATAGCCGGGATCTTAGATTGTTTGGCATTCTGATGCTACGTTAATGTCTTCGTGAACTAATGCGAGAATGGAATACATAGATGGAGGCCTACACTTCACCATGGGGAAAAGAAAATCTGGACTGGAACTACCTCGTCGATTCAAGTAGCACCCGTCCTTGAGGCAGTCCTTCTGATAGTTAGTGGACGTCACATCTGATACTGTCGAGGCACCGAGGGAGGAGTTGATGTTCTAATAGTTTATGCCCTTCGGAGGGTCGAAAACACATGGCTTTCGGGTAGTTCTGATTTTGGTATTGTGTCGGGAGTTCCTTTCTATTTTGTCGTGTCTAAAATTCTACATGTCCCCTATTTCTCTACGAGGCACCCGAGAACGCCAAGTCCTCGTTCCCGACAACCGGGTTCAGCACATTTACATTGGTGCCTGCCAGGTTACCATCGCCCCCCTGGAGGATGGCCGAGTACGAGTCGGCCATGAGCTGCACGCCGGTGACGAAGTCTTGCTCGTCAAACTCGCAGTGCCCACCGTTGGGTGAGTTATCAACCGTCTGCAGGGCGCCTACAGTATTTGCGTCCAGGCCTTGCCCGGCGGCAATCTGCTCGTATGCATCAATAGCTGCCGGGATGGCCGGCTGTAGCAGGGCAAGTTCCTGCTGAGTGCTTTGAAAGTGCAGCCGCGTAGCTGCTATGGCGCCGGCGTTGGCATCGCTGACGTCGACCTGTGGCTCGAGGCCACCGCAGTTGAGCAGGACCTGAGACTCCTGACCGGCGGAGGCGAACTGAGCCATATGCGCAGGCATGAAGAAGCCGCTTAGCAGCAGGGATCCGCCCGACACCCCTGTGAAGCTGACCTTGCTGCTGTTGAATGCAAGCATCTGCGGCATGACGTCGGCGATCAGATCCGCGACAGCTTGCGCGTGCGGTACGCCGTCCGTCCGCTCGAGCCCCGACCCGCCTCCCCAGAACAGATTCGGATCAGGCGCGAGAACGACAACGCCCGCCAAGCCACCCTGCACGGCCTGATTAGGGAAGTCGAAGAAAGACTGGCCGCCGTCGCCGTGTAAGAGTACGTTTAAACCTAGGTCACCAACCGCTCCCGCGTCTTGGGCCGCGCCGGCAACGCCTGAATCTGTCGTGAATTGGTCTGCTGGCGCGGAGACCTTGAAGCGAAGAGGCAGGCCGCTGTTTTATCCATTAGTTACTGTCTACATCTGGATACATGTTTCTTGGCGTAGTCAGGAGGAAAGGAAGACATGGAATAACTCACTTCACCATAGCGGTTGTATCCAAGATGGTGCTCCCGTCTGTCGCTGTTGAGACGCCCTGTGGTATCTGCTGCGCCTGCCCAAATGCTGTCGTTGCTTGCTGTTGCTGGCCTTGGCCTTTATTCCTATTTCTCCCGCTCCTGTTTCTGCTCTGGGGCAATGCGTCGACGGCAGAAAGCAGGCCAAGGGCGAGCGATAATGAAAGTACGCGGACGGTCAACATCCTGCCAGCTTGATAAGGCGACGGCAAAAGAATAAAAAGGGTTAGAATGGAAAGCAGAAGAAAGCGAAGAGGAACGAGAAGGGTAGATAAGAGTAAGAGAAATATGAATAGGTATTAAAACAAGGCCCGTCAAGAGCTGAATAGAGCAAAGGAGTCGTAAATGGAGAGAAGTAGAAGAAGCTTATCTACAATTTGCAAAGTTCTTGAAGGAGGTGAGTGGTATTAGGTACGTGAAGTTCTGTACGATGCCTATTCTAGGATCACGAAGATCAAACAAGCATCGTGGCCCACATACGACCGTATGTATATAGGCCCGCTAGCTACACTAGAAACGCCAAATTGCAAGTAAAATACCCAAATATCAAGATGGCTTAGAAGACTGCCAAGAAAGGAGCAGACAATATGAGCCTCGTCGCGTTTCGCGGCAAGGGTAGCGGACGTTTCGAAGTTCGAAGGCGTCGACCACCCCTGTCCAAACCCCACAATCGCCGGGACGCATCGTCACATCATAAGGAGTGTTACTATACTGAAGCCTAGCTTTTTCTTGGCCTTGCTGATGCCTTATGAAAAGGGATGTCTTGATCGGGAGCGAGCCAGGGACTCCGAGGGAAACCAATACTATGTAAGCCAATGTGCCTTGGCCAACAAGCCGAAGAACAAATCTGTCATAAATTGACTGCCTTATAAATGCGTCTACGAAACCGCTTTTCCTTTGGATATCTTATCATCAGACTTGTCCTGCCTAGAAAAATAGTTACATTTGATCTCTCTCAAGAGAACCCGCTAGCGCCATTGCTGTGTTACATTGACCAGCCCAAAAAGATTCCGACGTCGCTTGAACCCAATATGCCCACCTAATGCTATTGCCAGATATATAAATATGAAAGGATTGTGTCGAGATACTGGGAAGATGGTATTATAAATCAAAATGCTGTGGCGGCGCGTCAAGAAACTTGTCGTCGAACATAACACATGAGGTTGGGATGAGAAGCACGGTATCGTCCTTGGCATCATGTACATGGAGCATAGGGGTGGAGCATAGGGGTACAGCAGCGTGCAGATAAGGGTATATCTCAACACCAGGGGAAATTTTTGACGACCTTCACCCCATGGACTGATCCATCGCTTCGAGGTCAAGCGGCGTTGCTCCGTGTTTCTTCACCATGTGCCGTCTCCAATTGTCCTTCCTTGGGAAGGCCTTGCCGCCCCTAAAGTACGGGCAGGTCGGCTCTATGCAGTGATATGCTTTCGACTTTTCATGCTTGTCGTTGATGTGACGATCGAGATGTGTCTTGGTACCAAATTTCTTATCGCACCCAACGTATGGACACTCGTGCTTGCGATCGTGGTAGCGTTTATGGTGGTTGAGCTTGTGAACTTGGTCAAAGGACCGTCCACATTCCTCGCAGATGTAGCCGGGGGACTGGGGGGATAGTCTGGAAGCCTCCGGCGACGAGCTCGACTCGGATTCCATCTTGACTTGTTCATGAACGGTGGGATAAGGAGATGGAGACACCGTGATCCTAGTATCTGGCGTCCTTCCCATGGATGGGTCCGTAGAGCTCTGTCCCGGCGTCGTGGTGTAGTCATACGAGTCGCTGGATAGGCGAGGCTCGTCATCGCTGGGTATGTCGAGGAAGCTGTCAGCATCAAATTCGTCTTGATGCTCTTGGATGGGGTTGTCGAGGCTCTCTTGTACTGGCTGGTCGGTGATGATCTCCGGAGGGGAGGCGGGGAAGGTCGGTGGTGAAGTTGAGTTTTCCATTTGGTAGTCGGTATAAGCTGCTTTCTCGACAGCGGTGGAGGGTTGCATGATGGACATGGGCGACACGAATGACTCCGGTTGAAGAGGAGGCGAGTGCGAACCTTGGAAGACAGAAGGACTATGAACACCTTCTGATGAATCTAATTCCATAGGCTCCGGGATGGCCGGGCTCATAAGTCGTTCTTGAGGCCGAGCTTCGGTTTGTGGCTGAGCTGAGTGAGGTAACCCGTCAGTGGAGTCCGGACTCCTCAGTACAGCTGAAGGGAGCTCGGGATCTCTTTCAGTAGTCTCTCGTATCATCGAGCTAGTCCGGAGAGAGAATTCGTACTGAGAATCATCTCGTTTTTGCCGCTTGTGTTGCTGCTGATCCTTTTCCATCCAGTTTTGGCCTAGAGAGGTGCTTGACTCACCCGCGCCTTCGGACATTTCGCTAGGCTCTTCGAAATATCGATTTGCAGCAGGTTTCTCTTGCACGCCCATTCCTTCGTTGGTCTCCATTCCAGGCTCTTGCTTGATAGTAACAGGCCTATCAACCGGCGAAGTGGGAAAATACTGCGATGTCGAATACTGCGGGCTGACCGTGCCATGGGCCGAGGAATGCGTGGACCTCTTCCTCTTTATGCTATTCCAGATTCGACTGGTCAGAGAGCCACTTCTCCTCCGGTGTTCTCGCGAGTCTCTAAGTTGAGCTTCATACAGCTCCGTCATCTGCCTGGACGGTGGTATCGGGGCCTGCTCAGGATCCGAGTCCATCGATATCCTGGTGTCGTAATAGCTAGAGTTGGCAGCTTGAGGATCTGGCGCAGCATGGTCCGAAGATATGTCAGCCCTAGGCTCGTTGGCGGTTGGGAACGCTGTCGGCTGAGGAGGCAAAGAGAAGTCAATGTCCGGGGGTAGTGGCGGTTGGCCCAAGTCTTGATGTGCGTAATAGGTTTCATGGTCTCCCGTCAAGTCATCCCCATAGACAGCATGATGTGGTTGTTGAAATTCTGAGCCATCGCTGAGGCCTGGTGCGGTTCTGTCAGTGTCATCCTTCGCTGAAGGAGGGCGGTCTGCCTGTGTGGCGGGGGGGTGTCTCGGTAGGAAGCCTGCAAGAGGGAACAAAGTCCTACGTTGGGCGTCGTTCGACTTCGCAGTTGGCAGTACTTCTACCTCCCTAGCCTCTTTGGACATCCGCCTGTACCGAAAGTAGAGAAAGCCCACGACTATGAGTAATAGGCTGCCTCCGATGACACAGCCGACGACCGTCCCAGCAATTGCACCGGGAGACAGCTGACTCCCCCGCGCTCTAAGGCCGCCGGCCCTGGAGTTCAAAATGGGCGCCATCTTGCAGATCAGGTGGGGACCGGATACTCGCAGCGCTGTTGAGCGAACTCATATAGATCCAGAATACTCTCCGGCCGAAACGGTCTAACTGACCAGTATGAGGTACTAATGCGTGTAAACGAGGAAAATAGTCCCCGTCGAAGAAAAAGATCAGATTTAGAGCCTCGGTGGCGGGAGAACATATGAGAGCCAAATCGCGCGTTAGGTCAAGGGTGAGACTTCAAATGCTGACCCTACTACGCTCCTGTTTTTCCCTCCCTCTCTGTCTCGCACAGTCGGCCGGTCGCCCAGCCAGTCCGGCCAATATACAGGCGGCCCAATGGCGGCCTGACAGTGCTGCGCTGCGCAAGTCGATTTTGCCGAGGTGTATTGAAGATGAAGACGCAGGGCTTTTGGTTGTAGTGTAAAGACAGGGTCAGAGGAATTGACGTTGAAAAACTAGGATCTGCTGATTTATCAGATTGATTCAGCCTCATCAGAAAAGTTGGAGGCGGAATTGGACCCGAAGGCGCCCCAGACGTGCATAAGAGTTACACTGTGGTGTTGTTGGCTAGCGCTTTTGTGCTGGGGACCTAAGGCCCCCCCTGCTAACATCCATGCCAATTGGAGTCCTCAATTGGATTGGTCGTGAGTCCTCCCATCACTGCCGCTTCAGCTTATCTGTTATAGAGGAAACTCGCAGACACCTTATCTGCCATAGTACTATATTAGTGCACTAACAGTTATACATCATCGATACGAAGTACAACGTGAAGGTGAAGAAATACCCTGCGCCACACGCTAGGTAGGTATGTGTACCTACTAGGTACTGGAAAGGCGGGGAGAAGGAATTACATTACCAGTCGGAGACCTCTCGGTGAACGCGATGAATTGCCTCAAACAAGACAAAATTGAATTAATAAGATATTAAGAGGCAGCCTCAACCATCAACGGAAAAGCCGCATCAATATGTACATCATCACACCGTAACCAGAATGCGTCATCAAGATTGAACTATTCAATCTCATGCTGGTCGATACTTACCTACCTACCTATCTACCTGGGCAGGTTGGTTAGGTATAGGTACAATAACCTCTCAGTCTTATGCGGACACCTACCGTTTTCCCACCAAAACCTAGCATGTTTACAAAGCTTTTGATAACGCACAAAAAATTGGAAAAATACAAAATTTTTCAGGTACGGTAGAGAATCGATTTGATTCTTAGGCCATGCCAAAGATCTGTTGATTGGAGTGCAATCTCTGTAGTTGTACCATAGAATATCTAAAAAAAGGTTGGCTTCTAAGAAAAGGTCGGATTTTAGGTGGGACATTTCATAACGCAACAATTATATCAGCATAAAAGATTTATTACGAGAGAATACTAATCAAAAAGATACTCAATAGAAATGTATACAATAATTCGTATCTTAAAACTCGAATGAGAATTTTACGATTTTCTATTGACTTGCTATAGCTTCGCGAACTTGGTGTGTTTTGGTGGGAAAACGGTAGGTGTCCGCATAAGATTGAAGGGTCACTGTAGTCGATTATCTCCCACCCTTCCCCAGATGCTGGAGCATTTGCAAGTTAGGCAACCTCAGACACAGTCGCATATCATCCAGTGCTCTCTTCTTCTATCGCCTTCTGTGATAATGCGTATAACCTCTTGTTGCCAACTGAGGTGAATCGGTCTGACCTCCGAAATCTCGATGCCGCTTACAGAATTGATCGACAAGACAGCCGAGAACAACCATCTGGAAGGACGGTCGTATATCAAAACGATGCCCAAAGCTCCTAGCGAGAGCTTTCTACCTAACCTTGCCAGCAAAGTTGATTCCAGCTTCAGCCTTTTCGACTGATCGCAGGCAGATCACATTGAATGCTCTGGCCTTGACACTGTTGATACCAAGTATATTCTACCCTAGAAGATAAGGTAGCGCAAAACGCGCTGTCATTTCCGTGCCTTACTGAGATAAGTCTTCCCATACCTCCCTTCGAACTGACGTTGTTACGTTAGTTACCTACTATGTACGGTATAAACAGAGACTTGAAAGTTCGACTATGTCGCGTCGGTTTTGGGAAATTTCTTGTGTGCTATTTGAGACGTGCCGGTCGAGTAAACGAACACTTGACCTCACCGTATCTCAACATGTTGAGAGAAGTCTCTAACCCTGGCCCCAAACTCTCTTAAATAAGCCCATTCGAGGCGTTTTTGGTTACAATAGCAGCAATATCGCTTGACAACTCACAATACTATTGTTTCATTCTAGGAGAACCCCCCCTTGGAGCAGTCGCTGTGTCCAGGATTCGACCCTAACAGAATCCATACTCGAGGACTAGATAGAGGGACGGGAAGTTTAGCCTTGCGGCCGTATGGAGCTCCAAAGCCGTGCCCACGAACCTCACCTCCATTCTCATCTGCTTTCTATCGAACGAATCCAGGATGTTCACACTGTGAGCCAGTGTAATAAAAGGATGCGGTTATACCATTGGAGGATCCAGGCCACGATACATACATACTACGAACTTTGGCTGGCTCATACGAATTATCGGTATACCTGGTTTGGGAGACCTGGTGTAAGTGAGGCTTCATCTGAGGTATTCGCTGGTCGCATGCTCTGCTTTACGACGGAAACATGGTCGTTCTCTAGATAGCTGTCTACATATTCGTCATTCGGCGGAGAGGATATGTTTGACAGCTTGCCAGTTCTCGTCTTGTGTGACGATTTAGTTGCAGTGCCGCAAGTGTGCGTGCAGCGTGTACGGAGGTGCCAAACTTCCAATATATGGCTCGATTGCAAGACTTGATGCGTGAGGTTCTGAATCGTAAACCGACGTGCAGGGAAACCTATGCATTACGCTGCAGGCTGCATTGTCAAACCAAGGATAAGTTTCACCGGCCTTACGTGAAGGTAGCCCAATGATATTGACTGATGATCTCGGGGCGAGGACGAGACGTTTAAACCCGCTTATTTAGAAGTATGGCAAGCCACAAACACATCGACCTTGTTCATTCACTGATGTATATGAACGAAATTGTCGGGTAGCTGGGTCTAGAGTCTCACTGAGGTACCCGAACGATCGAAAATGTAAAATAAGAAATATCGAGTTATTAGCTATTTGATTTTTTGAGGTTACCTACCTACTAAGTACCTGCATAAGATACCGAACATTTTCTCCCACTTTGTATTCTGTGTATTGTGAACATGTCAAGATGTATGTCGTACAGCCTTGAGTGGGTATCTACCTGTCTACGATGGTTATTATACGTAGAATTCTATTATTGGTTAATGGGTAACTTGTTCGGCTGTCTTGGTGCGATCGGCATGCCACTTATCGTTCAAGCCATGGAGGTTTTCATTACAAAGACCCGGTGCGGCTAACTCGGGTTGAAACATCACCTCAACTGCTGTGGCACTATGCGAAGTATTTTGAGCCAGACTTCATGAAGAGTCGATCATTGGATAGGCGGGTGCAGACCTCGTGGAACGCATATCGGGCACGGCATATTGTTGACGAATTCAACTTACATGGACAATAACCATACTCGCTCTCGCAGAGGCCATTCGTAATATAGCACGGTAGGCTGCTTACCGGTGGACACTCCAGTTCCGCCAGCCGATGCGAATACTGTAAGCTCTTGATGTCGATCGGGGTTCACGGTCGACGCGAGTAGACGGTTGAGATCGAGAAGACCCGAGTCCACCGCCATAGGTCAGGCGTTTTGAATTTCGGTTGGCATCGAGGCTCATGCTGCCACACATGAGACCTCGGACAGTCCCATTAGCTTATCTACCTCCTACACCTACAGACCTACACATCTCTAGCTACCTGCGTAGGTCAGTCAAGACTGATGCGATGTGACAATGACATACCCAGGAAGCATCTGGGTAAGCCGACAAACCAATTGCTAGATAGCGAGGCACACTGTGTTTATTTCTCGAGCTAGCCAGGACTTGAGCTGATACCCATCGACTATCTTTTATTACTTTTTGAGAAAATGAAAGATAGATTAAAACCCCCATCCTTTCAGACATTTGGCAGAACTAAACGTGCGTTATTATGTTGATCCTAGTACTAATGATAGTAGGTAGATAAAGCTCGATGTAGATTTGCCGCACTGTGTAAATGGATATCTTGAGCTGTAACCTATACCTACCTCAGTACCTTACCTTGTCGAATTCAGCATATACAGTAGCTACGTCTATATAGGTACGTAATATGTGTACACTTTCTAGTAAATATCAACTACGAATAAGATAAGGCAACTCTTCCCGAACAACAAGTGACAAGCAGCATCTAGATCAGCCAATGCAATCCAGGCTGCCAGGTTTGTAGGTGTATGTACTATGTAAAAAAGAGTGCTCCGCAATGTACGTCAACTTCCTAGTGGCTCCGCGGACGATTTTCCCCTGGGTTTACGGTCCCCCCTCCAAAAATCTTATTTTACGGGTTCCCGATCTCTGAACCCCGGACCTAAATCTGACCATCATGGGCCATGGCAGCTAGCTGATACAGCTCTTTCCAAATCCGATCCTTAACCCACCACATCCCATCATCAGATCTAGGTACGTATGTACATCAATGTATGTATGTATGTAGGTACTAATGTATGTACGTATACCGTAAGACTAACCGGCTCCATGGCTTCGTCTCTTTCTTCCCAAGGGCGTCTCACTCCCGCCTGGGCCCCCCCAAATTTCCATCCCTGTCCGCTGTCTGCTCTTCAGAGGTCTAGGTCCAACCAGGTCCAACCAGGTTCAGGGTCCAGATCTGCCCTATCCGGACTGCCTGACCATCACCAAATACTACTACTGTACCTTCACTATGTAACCTCCAGCTCATGTTGTTAAGTGGATCTTGTCATGGTCATGCCGTTTGTTGTCCTTGACCGAAAGTCTGCATTGCCACGAGTTTGGAGAGGTCTCTCTTGCTTCAATCTGGGTGGTGGTCGGGAGGTATCTCACTTACTCATCTTCCCACTTCGCCTTTTGACTCCCTCATCATACAATACCCATACCGTACCCGAGTCGAGTCGGACTCACGACCCGAGTGCTCCTGGCTCACAGAATGCCCGGTTCGGGTTGGGCCACAATTATAAAACCCTACGATTTTCCCTTGCTGCCCACCCATCGACACCTACTTATTAATAAGGTGGACTGGTGAGCCGCTCCGTACATTAGCGTCGCCTTGGAACCCAAGGGCGAAACACCTTGATCTGGAGCTGCTTTTGCCATTTTCAGAAAAGCCCGTCTGCCTCTAGTTCGACTCTGATCACCCTCGCCCTCGCCCTGATTAGCCGCATCCAAGGTAAGTGGGCCAGCCCTACCCTCTTGCAAAACGTACCAGACACAAAATCAGGAAGCGTCTTGATTCACTTTCAGCCTCGATCCCAAACCGAATCTCAAGAGCCTTGGCTACTACCTCTCTTCGTCCACTAGGCACTCACTCACTCGTACCTTCGTCACATTAGAGTCGTATCTGGCGCATATACCTCTCTTCGAACCAAGAGCATTTAAGCTCTATAGAAGACGTCAACTATCTGCTTGCAAGCTATATTTCAACAGAGCTTTTGCCAGCTCCACCAAAGCTCGCTTCCCTATTAGGGAGGACGGACTGCTCTAGCAACCTTCTTGTCACACTGACTCGTTCCCCCTGGTATCAGCTGTTCTCGTCCATCTACCCAAGACGGAGCTGTGGCTCTAAAGCGCAACTTTAATCATCTATTTGGCGCCGTTTTAAAATATCAGCGCACAACTCGTCATGTCTCAGGGCAACGTTCTTGTCTATATTGTCCGCCACGACCTGCGTGTGTCTGACAATCCTATTCTACATCATCTTTCTTCTTCTTCCGATCATGGGTTCACACACTTGCTACCTGTCCTCGTTCTCCTTCCACATCAAATCGAGGTATCAGGTTTTCTGAGAGAAGGGACTCAATCGCCCTTTCCTGAAGCTAAAAGCGAGGTTGGAGGCTATCGGAGATGTGGGCCACATCGGGCCAAGTTCATGGCCCAATCGATCTGGAATCTGAAGACCAACTTCGAGAAACTGGGAAGCGACTTGACAATCAGGATCGGGACGTATGGTGGGGTGCTGAAGACCCTTATTGATGGTTTACGACAAGATGGGCTCGATGTTGGAGGGGTATGGGCAATAGGGGAAGAAGGCTACGAGGAGAAACAGGACGAGAGGCTCATTTCAGAGACATGTTCGAACCTCGATGTGGGCTTTCAGATATGGGTCGACGAAAAATACTTCATTGACGAGTGAGTAATGACTATAGTACCATGGTGAAACCGTCTGACAAGCAATCACCGTTTAGCCGCGATCTCAAGCTAGAAACTCCCCAGGATCTTCCTGATGTATTCACGACTTATAGAAAGATGATGGAGCCACTGCGAGAAAAGCCTAGGGTGACGATGCCCACTCCATCAAAGGACGCAATGCTCAAATCTATTGAGACATTGAAGATCCCCAGTCAACAAGCGCCCTTTGAAATTCCATCCTCGTACGACAAATTTGAAGAGGCTCTCTTGAGCCCCATCAACGAAGTTCTGTCTGGAGTCCCACCGTTCCCTGAAGGGGCCAAGTCGGCGCATCCTTTCCGTGGTGGCGAGGACAGTGCCCACGACAGGCTGAATTACTTAATCACATCCGGGAGTGCCTATTCGTACAAGAACTCACGTAATGGGCTGATAGGTAGCGATTTCAGTACCAAGTTGTCTGCTTACCTCGCGCAAGGGTGTATCACTGCTCGTCAAGTCCACGACAGACTTGTAGTATACGAGGATGGAAAGGACGATTCATTTTCCGGAGCCCAGGGATACGGCGATGGGGAGAATGAAGGAACGAATGCCATACGGTTCGAGCTGCTGTGGCGCGACTACATGAGACTTTGCAATCGGAAGTTCAAGGGAAAGCTCTTTCTTCGGTCTGGATTCAGGGGCGACTGTGCCAACAAGTGGAAATCTGCCAAGAAGGAGGAGATTGCCGATGGACAACAGCAGTCGACGGACGAGATTTCGAAGATCATTCAGAGAGTATTCGATGGAACGACTGGAATGGGATTGATCGATGCTTCTCAGAGGGAGTTGCTCCATACTGGATACACGTCGAATCGTGCTCGCCAAAATGTCGCTAGTTTTCTCGCTAAACACCTCAACATCGATTGGCGCTATGGGGCCGAATGGTATGAGATGCTGCTGGTCGATTATGATGTCTCATCCAATTGGGCAAACTGGCAATATGTCGCCGGGGTAGGAAACGACCCGCGTGGAGAAGCACGCATCTTCAACCCAGTAAAACAGGCCTTCGACTACGACAAAGATGGGGACTACGTGCGTTGCTGGGTCCCAGAGGTGCAGAAACTTGACAAGCTAGAGCATGTGTTCCAAGCCTGGACAACCCCAAAGGAGGATTGGGATCGTTTCGGGCTGACAGGCCTCATGATGGCCGAGGATCCAGTCAAAAAGATCGACTTCTCTGTTGAAGGTAAGCCCAAGGCCTCCAGACGGCCTTACATGCGTCGGCGTGGCCATGGACGTGGGGGAAGTAGTCGACCGCCACAGCCATCAACAGCTCTGCAGCAGCCAGTCGCCGATGACACCCACAATGAGAACGTAACAAACGAACAACCACATGCCCGCACCCAACACAACGCGCCGGGGAATTCCCGTGGTGGCCTTCGTGGTGGGCGAGGCTATGGCGGAGGATATCGAAGTCGTGGCTATCGCGGCCCGCGGGGAGGGCATCGAGGGGGTCGAGGCTCGTCAACTTACGGTCAACTACCATCACCCCCGTCGTCACTGCCTCCTCAGCAAATGCATCAAGTGGCTCCAGCCGAACAAGCGCAATAGGATTCGCTGTATCACGTGCCGAGCCATCAGTATGCCGCACCAATACTGCAACCCTCATCATCGGGGATGGTAACGCTCGCTGGACCTCACGCATCTGCAAACAGCCTCTCGAACACCCCTTTGCACCGACTAATGTCCGAGGGAACACGCTACGCACACAGAAGATTGTCGAAAAGCGCAAACATTGAACTAGCGGAAATGACGGAGATACCTCTACGACCGCGTTCGCGGTAGAACAGATATTCTGATGAGATACGATTTTATGTTAAGTAGAATCAGCCCGGTGAGTCTTGGTCGTCTGGTCTTACTCCGTACAGATTTATAATAATTGCATGCGGATACGATAGCGGGTTATGATATGAATGGGTTGCTGCCATTATATATAGATATTACTAGGGCGGGAATATATAAGTTGAACGCCTCGTACTTCTGAGATTGTCCTCTACCCTCTATCGATCCTAAGACACCTAACCCAACGCTTGGATGGACTACAGACAAGTAAGAATATGCCTCGGGGACATTGATTTACCATACACCCAATCCAATAATTTCCCCCACCCCTTTTAGAGGTGGGGGAAGGGGTTTAGAATCCTTCCACAAGCGGCTTCAGAATAACGCCCTTGGGTACGACGAAAAGCGCCTTGGCCTTGACGCAAACTTTCCCCTTGTCGGTCTCTAGTGTGCCCTCTACCCACATCTTGCGGTCGCTCTTGGCTGGGTCGGCTCCTTCGCTGAATACGGGTCTGGTGCGTATGACGTAGAAATGACCGGTATACGTGGGTCTGCCGTACGAGAGCTCGAGACGAGCGGTGACGCCCGTGCGCGCAGGGAACTTAAGGATGGCGCACCGGCCTAGACTCTCATCTAAAACAGTCGCGAGCGCACCGCCGTGGACAACGCCATGCCACCCGGACGTGGCGGGCCCGAAGTAAATGACGCTGACAACCTCGCCGGTGGAGGCGTTGTGGAAGATGCGCTGGAAGGCGAGCCCACGCGAGCCCCCTAGCGGCCCGGACGTGATGCGCGACTGCACCATGGTTGTGGACTGGATGCCCGAGTAGGCATCCCAGCTTGTCCAGGATGGGTCTTCGGAGAGCTCACGCACGAGCGGCAGCGAGAGGCCTTTCTGCCGGATCCTGGACACGTAGTATTGGTCCTCGGCGGATCCGGGTGTGGGAAGAGGAGGAGGGAAGAGAGTATAGCGTAAGGCTGTGCCGAGGGAGATACCGACGAGCAAGAAAATGGCGCCATAGTAGAGTCCCCGCCGTCGGCGCCGAGGGGGCAGTGTGGCGGCGATGGTAACGGGTTCTTGGACTTTATGGGGGATGGTTGGGTCGGTGGAGGAAAATCGTGGTGAGGTGGTAAAGAGCCTAGGGCTATGGAGCTGTAGAAGGTGTGTCGATGGTCGGCGTATCGCTATGATATTTCTCGGCAGCTGGAGCGGACTCATTAGTCTGGCCCGTGGGCAGAGCAGCAGCTGAGCGGCTCTGGGACCACCGACGGGCATCCTAATGGCGTCAGGCTCATGAGCTTCTGGAGTTCTCTCTTCCCCGCGACGGATGGGGATTCAACTAGGAGTTGGGGTTTGGGATGAGGCTCTTCGGCGAAGGAGTGAGACAGACCTTGGTCGAATGTAACCGTAGGCACCTACCGTATGTAACAGTCTGGCCCGGTAGGATGGCAGGGTGAAGAAACACCGTTATTTGCATATGGGATTCCATATATCCCAGTATCCAACAAATTATACTATGTAGATAATAGGTACATATGTACCTAGGTACCTATTTTATATGGAACCAGATCTTGCATGATTTAGCGCCATCTCAGGATAAAACCCCCCCCTTGTCACCTCATGCGGCTTCAGCCCTGCACCTGGGCATCAGCACAAGATTTCTCTACCTCATCCCTACGGATCTATATCGACATCATGCAAAAGTCTATGATCTCATCCAACAAATCTCTTGTTGTTCCGATTCGTTGCAAGGTTAGGCCGTGTGTCTACACGCCATCGCCATCATGCCGATCAATCCGGAGTCCGATGTGAACACGGCCATGAAATTGCCTTTAGGCGCAGGCATTGAGTGGTCGTCGATGGCACCGCATATGTTGAACCCGTTGCATCGGTACGCTAAATTCGTTGTCAGCCCATCCCAACTCGCGAACTTTATAATGGCGGCTTGTTACGACGTTTAATCGACCATAACCTGAGTTGCATGTGCTGTATGCTGCCTGCGAAACCTACCCTCCACCCTCTTGGGTCTTCACACATTTGCCATGGCGTATGACTATGCTCTCGTGTAAGTATCGAATAAGACCTCAGAATCACCCGATCCTAATATTACAGGACAATCCTCGTAGCTAATTGCTCGAGTAGACATCTCAAATATACCATACCCGTGGCCGGTCTCCTCACCTTTATTCTGGGACCGCTACTCACAAGGCTGGACCTGTACAAGACGCTAATTCTGATATTTGTCGCTTTCTTTGCGACATTGCCATGGGATTCCTATCTCATACGTCATGGAGTCTGGACTTATCCTCCCGACGTGATAATTGGGCCACGTCTCTTCGACGTACCAGCCGAGGAACTGTTCTTCTTCGTCATCCAGACTTACATCACGTCTATGCTCTACATCTTATCTAATAAGCCTGTTCTCCACATCCAATATCTTACGAATGAGCATGGCTCCTCACTAGCATACCACTGGCGAAGAACTTTGGGGCAGGTCTTTCTAGTTGGATGCCTTGCCGCCGGCCTCTCTCTCGTGAGAAAAGGGGGCGAAGGAACTTATCTCGGCCTCATCATCCTATGGGCCTGTCCGTTTATGCTTCTCACTTGGACATTCTCCGGGTATTTTGTGGTCAGACTGCCTGTATTCTGCGTCGCAAATCCGATCCTCCTATCTACGCTTTATCTATGCGTGGTGGATGAGCTTGCTCTGGCGCGAGGCACTTGGGCAATCGAATCTGGGACAAAACTTGGTTGGCGCGTATGGGGCAACCTCGAGATAGAGGAAGCTGTATTCTTCCTCGTAACGAATGCTTTGATCGTTTTTGGGTTGGTTGCACTGGACAGAGCGTTGGCTGTTCTCTACACACATCCTGAGATGTCTACCGCGAAAGAGGAAATTCCTCGCCTGACACATCTTTTTGATTCCCTCCTGGCCAAACCTGAGGATCTGGACATGGTACGCGTGAGAGGGATTAGAGAAGCCATCGGGATTCTTCGGCGGAAAAGCAGAAGCTTTTATTTGGCTAGTTCAGTATTCCCTGGCCGTCTTCGTATCGACCTGATACTTCTGTGAGTAATAATTATTACAGAGATAGTTTAATTGTCCGTGCTAATCCGTTCCAGTTACTCATATTGCAGAGTGGCGGATGATTTGGTGGACGAGTCTAGCACGGCAAGTATCGCTCTAACCTGGATCAAGAAGCTAAGCGACTACCTTGACCTCGTTTATTGCGCCGAAGTCAATACACCACGCCCATCGAGCACGAGCACAAATGTGACGGACGAATTCATGGAAGAAAACAACTTCCCGCGCGCGACCAGATCCGCTTTGAAGTTGTTGCCCGTCAAACTGCTGCCTCGTGGGCCCCTCTACGAACTTTTGGAAGGATTTAAGATGGACCTGAGCTTTTCGCAGAACGCCCTCACGCAACAAGATGTTCGATTTCCGATCAAAGATGAAGCAGATCTCGAACTGTACGCACACCGTGTTGCGAGTACAGTTGGGGAGTTGTGTCTGTGGCTTGTTTTCCACTATAGTCAGACTGAACTCCCGGAATATCAAAGGGCCCTGCTTGTACGTGCTTCCCAGACGATGGGGCATGCGCTGCAGTACGTCAATATTGCCCGCGATATTTTGGTAGATGCAAATTTGGGTCGAGTTTATTTGCCTACGAATTGGCTGAAGCAGGAAGGTCTCACGCCTCAGGATATCATCAAAGATCCAACACAAACGAAAGTCGAGAAGCTCAGACAGAAACTCTTAGATCGGGCGTTTAATGAATATGAGCGATCACGGGCCACGATGAACATCCTCCCCCGAGATATCCGTGGCCCGATGATTGTGGCTGTCGAGAGTTATATGGAAATAGGCCGAGTATTACGAGCGAAGACCAGCGTCTCTTCAAAAAGTCAACAGGCCCGTGCGACAGTCGCTCTGACGAGGCGTTTATGGGTTGCATGGAAGACTCTTTTGACTGCATAACGGCGTCCTTGGTCTATTATCTATCATATACATATTATTTTCATCCGAATACTATAAAAAATTTCATGGAATCAGGAATATATTCAAATTTGGCATATGAGCATACAATAGACCCTTTGGTCAAGTACAGTAAGGTGTAAAACGGTTTGGAAGCCATCAAACACTAGTCGACGGCGTGGTTCAAGGTACGGGGATATCTGTAGAGAGGTTCTGAATCATGTTAGTAATGTTTGTACTACCATGTATGGTCTCAGCTGAACACTTGAACAATTGTCACGATCCATCTTCGTTGTGAAGATCAGCGGACTACATGACGGAGTGAGTTGTCAATACCTACTTACCTACCTACCTATATTACGCGATACCGGAGAAGCACATTCATTTCGCTTACCTGTCTTTCTTACCTATTATGGAGGTACACATTCAACGTCTCCGTACTCCTCGGTACGTTAGAGATGCTCCTTTTTTAAGCCGACCCCTGCTGATATCAATGATGAATCATGATGTCGGCTCCGGACTCTTTAAAAGCATGCGACTCTTAGCGCAACCATTAACCCCGAGCGATGGGAGCATATGCATGAATGAACCAAGATCGTAAAGCACTTTTATTTCATCCACATAACTATTCGATACGGGCGTATGACCACTGGATTGCGGCCACCTCGGTGAGATCGTTGCGCCGGATATTCGGCGAAGCAATCTCGTCCAGAGAAATTTAGGAGAAGTACCTGTATCGGTTTACTTTTTTCACCTGTTAGAGTCGTTGGATAATCGAATTATTATATTACGACACTTCTGTTCCTTGATTGCAGTCTGGATGCTGTACCGGTTGGCATTGGCAACACCCCTAGATTACATTAGGTGAGAATGTCTAAAACAAGCCGGAAGAAGGCCATCGTTGTCGGCAAGTATCCACAGCTCATTTTACACGGATATATATCTAATATAACACCAGGCGCTGGTGCTGGTGGTATCGCGGCCGCGGCCCGCCTAGCGAAGTCGGGGTTTAACGTAATTGTATTGGAGAAGAACTCAACAACCGGCGGGCGATGCAGCTTAATGTATCACGAGGGATACCGCTTCGATCAAGGGCCTTCTCTACTTTTACTTCCCAAGCTGTTCCAGGAAGCGTTCCACGACCTCGACACCTCGCTTGAGGCCGAGGGCGTGGAGCTGCTACGTTGCCCGACTAACTACAACGTCTGGTTTGCGGACGGCGAGAACTTTGAGCTTTCAACGGACCTTTCCCACATGAAAACCCAGATCGAGCGTTGGGAAGGTAAAGATGGCTTCCGACGATATCTCGCGTGGCTCCGTGAGGCGCATTTGCACTATGAGCTCAGCGTCAGCGAGGTGCTGCACAGGAACTTCACAAGCTTCTGGGACCTGGTCGTCCCTCACTTCGTTCTCACAGGCTTGAAAATACATCCCTTACATAGCATATGGAGTCGCGCGAGTAAGTATTTCTGGACTGAGAGACTGAGACGCGTGTTCACTTTCGCGGTCATGTATATGGGCATGTCGCCGTTCGATGCCCCGGCCACATACTCGCTTCTCCAATACACGGAGCTCACGGAGGGAATCTGGTATCCACGCGGTGGATTCCATGCCGTGCTCGCGGCCCTCGTAAGGGTGGGAGAGAGATTTGGTGTGGAGTACCGCCTGGACGCTCCTGTCAGACGGATTCTAACGCATTCTGACGGCAAAACCGCAAGAGGAGTGCAGCTACAGTCAGGAGAGGTCCTTGACGCCGATGTTGTAGTCGTGAACGCGGATCTAGTCTACGCGTACTCCAACTTATTCCCACAAACAGACAATATACAGAAGTATGGCGCATCTTTGAGACAGAAGAGCAGCTCCTGTAGCTCGATATCGTTTTACTGGAGCCTGGATCGGAAGATTCCTGAGCTTCAGACTCACAATATCTTCCTGGCGGACGAGTATCGAGAGTCTTTCGACGCAATCTTCGACAGGCAATCGCTTCCAAAAGAACCGAGTTTTTACATCAACGTCCCAAGTCGGATAGATCCCAGTGCAGCCCCCGAAAGCTGCGACTCAGTGATCGCTCTCGTTCCGACTGGCCACCTACTCCAGTCGCGAGGTTTCACGAGATCGAACGCTGGACTACTGCGGGAACAAGATTGGCCAGCGCTCATAGACCAAGCCCGACGCGCCGTCCTCTCGACTATCACAGCGCGCACAGGGTGCGAGTCCCTGGGCAACTCTATCACGCACGAGGTGGTCACCGATCCTATCAAGTGGGAGTCCGACTTCAATCTAGACAAGGGGTCCATCCTGGGGCTTACCCACGATTTCTTTAACGTGCTTGCATTCCGCCCTGCCACGAGGGCCAAGTACCTCGAGAATACGTATTTCGTGGGCGCGAGCACCCATCCCGGAACAGGCGTGCCCATAGTGTTAGCTGGAGCCAAGATCACCACGGAACAGATCTTACAAGACTTCCGGATGCGTGTCCCATGGCACAATCAGCCGACCAAAATCTTCGATCACGGCGTCTCGCAGACGTCAACGACGAACAAGTTGGATAAAGTCCAGAAGCCACTGTCGTTGACTCTAGTTGCCATCTGTATGTTATTGGCCATGCTTTCGGTCTTGGGGTTGCGTTATTGGCGCTACGTGTTGTGAACATATATATTATAATAATATCTACCGACCTATCGTTCCATGCTGGGTCTGTCGGATCTCATTCCCTCTTGACGACACCGCCATCTGCTGTCTCGAGATACCGTGGACTATTTGCGCCCTAGAGGTAGTACGTATATAATATATATGGCTCATAGACCTACATTGGCAATTCATGGATGATGCCAGTTAGACTTGAACGACCTCGTCTCAGTCCAGCATAGCGTATACTCGTCTTCGAGCGATAAAGTCGACCGTTGGATCGGCATTGATCATCTATCCTGGGGCTCTCCGCAGTAAGTGTCGTGAGATTGACTGCCACGATCGGATAGTCATTATAGTCCACAAGGCTCTAGCTTCAAGTGAGTTACAGTACCACCATTAGTAGATCATATCGAATTTTTAGGTACCTTAAATAGAAAATTTCCATGCCCATTCCTTAGATTCATCCATCCTTTTTTAGTCGAACCCGCGTCCCATCTCTCTACTCCTCCTCGTCTGCCAAATTTTAGTTCGCCCCCTACACTGAGACCTGGGCGATACCTCTCTTATCTCCGGCTTCTGCTTCTCTCTCGACTCCGACTTCTGTCGCGGTGCTTGTGATCTTTAACCACGAGCAACCCTTCTTTTCTCTCTCTTTCCCTATCTTTGTCCCTCTTCTTATCTTTCTCTTTCTCTTTCTCCCTCTCCTTGTCCTTCCGCCGGTGCCTTTCCTCCCGCTCCCGCTCCTTCTCACTTTCACGATCCATCTCGCGTTCCCTCTCTCTAAGCCTCTCCTCTTCATCTCTGTTTCTTTCTCGTCTGATGTCTTTCACAACGTCGACTTTCTCAAAGCTCTTTACGTCGTCGGGCATTCGAGTGACAACCAGCTGCTCGCAAAATAGTCCCCATTCGCCGCTCGTCGCATCCTTGACAGCCTCAGCGAGCTCCTCGCCGTACCGTTCGCGGTACGCCTTCTTGATGGCGGCCATGTGGTGGCGGTCCCAGTGAAAGCGGACCAGGCGCGAAATGAGCAGTTCTCGGCGCAGATGGTCCTTCTTTGACGTAGTGAAGGCGTGGTGCAAGAGGAGCGCATCGCGAACCGGCTTATTGATAATGCCGTTGAGGATGTGGGCTAATAGCTCACCCTGTTTCCATAGATTAAGCTACTTATCTTTCCATAAGGTGGTGGGGATCTGGTACTTACCACAAGATTACCGCTCTTCTTGAGCGCGTCACGGGCAAAGTTACTTCTGACCACCTTCTCATAGAGCTTCATGACTTCCTTGAGATGGTTGTCGCTTCGCGATACCACTATCTGGATCATGGCAGACTCGCCTCCCCTCTCGCTGCGGACCGCCTTGTACAGAGCCTCGACATCATCTTGGACCAGATCACGGTCGATGGGAAGCTGGCGCCCGTACTCGTCCACGTCCTCCATTCGCTTCTCCTCTAGCACCATCAAGACTGCTCGTTTGAACTTGTCCTCCTTCAGTTCAGTCCTCATGCACAGTGTCAGCGAGTCTTTATACTTCTTGTCGGAGAAGGAGTCTTTGATTTGCGCGACCTCGGAGTTGGAGCGACCCATCAGGCTCTCGATCAGTAACTCGCGCCGCGTTTTGTCTCCGTGGTACCAGAAATTCGCCCAGTACGCCTCTGACTCCCACCTGCCCAGCGCCACGGTATAGCATGCCTTCATGAGGATAGGGTCCTCGTCCTTTAGACGAGCACGGATGTGTTTGGCGATGTTGACGCCTTTGCGTTCGGGGCCGGTTTTGACAAGGCGCTTATACTCGACGCGCAACTCCATGATCTGTTCGTGGGTCATTCCCGGTAGGACTTCAATCAGAGGCTCGGTGTCGGGAGGTAAGTTATCCCCCTTGAGAGCCTTGGCGAGACGCGCTGCGTCGTCCACAGGGTCGTGGAACCGAGCACGGCGGCGTTTCTTGTCTCCATTGCTTTCGCCGTCAGAGAGACTAGGTGAAAGCGGCTCGATTATGTCTGAGCTTCTGGGATCATCCGAGGCGAGGAGCAGTGGAGACGGCATGGGGGACATGGATTGATAGGTCCCATAGTACGATTCCAGGAGCGGCGACGGAGGTGCGCTCGAGAGTGACAATGACGCAGAATGGTGACCGGTGTTGACGGCCAAAGAAGACATCCGCCCAGCAGGTGGCATGGGCGAACGATCTCTGCGAGCACTCGACCCAGGCTCAGCCGTAATGATTTTTGCGCTCGAGGACCTCGGGTCCAGCCCGTACGAGTCGCGCTGATTATGCCTGTCTGGTCTTCCAGGGAGCGGTGGGGCATATGACGCGTCTACGTAGGGGTACCTGAGTTTCTCTTCTGCCTTCTCATCATCTTCCCACTGACCGGGCATGGAATAGCCACCCGTGGTGGTATGCGAAGTTGGAGATTGAACATTGGAGTACTTGGTCGTCGCTGAAGGGGAGACAGTGCCATAAGCCAGGTCATCTTCCAATTGTTCCATCTTGCGTTCCTTCCTCTTCTCCTTGTCGCTATCCGACTCGCGAAACTTGGTTGCATATTTCGCAGGGAGAAAAGCATCGGCACCTCGACGTAACGCGTCTTGTGTAGCTTCTACCATATTCTTGTCACCCCTGGATACGCGCTCTGCACTGCGTCTCGGATATCGCGAGTCCTCTGAGCCGAGAGAGTCACGGCTACCACGATAATAGCTGGACTCGTCGGTAGGTGAACCGGCGCGGTATGAATTCTTCGCGCCATCACGATCAAAGGTAGAGCGGCGAGGAGCGGTATCGTCGTAGCTGAAGCCGGCTGGTGGCGATGGCATCCGTACAGCGTCAAGCAGGGATGGGGACTCTGCTCGACCGCGACGAGGGTCGTGCCCCTCGCTGGTAAGTGCCGGTGACGGTGAACGGCCGCGTCGCCTGCCGCTGTCGACACGGAGAGACATCTCGTGCTATTGGTTCGACCGTGTTACTCGATTGAGCGGAGTTTCCCCGATCCGCGTCGAAAGTTTGTGGGTTGCGGGGTAGGTTAGTACCTAATAAATACTTGGTCCTCAATCTCAACTAATAAGATGAGTCGATCAGATGTAGGAATAGCCTTAGGGAAGATCCTACCCAACTCCAGGTCGATTTTTCTCAGAAACTGATGACAGTTTGGGAATTGTGTGAAGACAAGCAATAATGAGAAATAGTGAGAGGAGAGGGATTGATATTTACAGAGGGCAAAGGCTTAGGAGCTGAGATAAACCCTACACTTCTACTTCGTACACACGTTATTAATACACGACTTAGCGACTACATGTAGATTACTAGATACTACCTTGAAGTAAGTACCTACCTCGATTCTCGAGGGCGTTATTACTACCTAGCTGACGAGGTGTGTACATACATCTTCAACGGCTTTTCACCTGGACGAGGAATGTTCTGTAATTTGTTGGTGCAGCCCTAGCAGAGGTAGGCTGGGCTAGGCCCCTTGACGGTTGGCTATTGTTAACTGATTTCAGTCAAGCCCAACCCACATGAGTTGGGGGCCAGATGGAATTCGGATATTACTACCAATCAGCCAGCTTGCATTGAAAGCGGTCTACGTGTAGGTGAATCCTCGACCATATTTGTAACAGGAACGGGTGTGTATTATGCATCTCACACCCTAGTCGTTGTAAGATATCTTACCTAGTTGAACAAATTGCAGCATTGCTACTGCATACAACATACATACGCCTTTACAGTTTACACATTGGCATGCATGCATGTACATACATTGATGATAGGTACGCCATCATTACACCTAGGTATGTACAGTTATGATGTGTGTAATACCTACATACATGTCTGTATGGCAATACAGCAAAGCAGTACACACATACGTTCTATGTAGGTAGGTACGTAGTTGGGGCTCTGCCGAGCGGAGGGATCCGCCAATTGGCGGTGTTGTGTGGCATCATGTACACATAACTGACATATATCTGACCTCAGCTTCTGTAAAGTGTCAGAATAGTCGTTTCACTTCAGGGAGAGGCAAAAATACCATTATTCCCTCTGGACCACTTAAATTTATAGATATGTTCCATTGTTGTGTGTCGTCTGTCGTGTGCTGTGCCGTGGATCGATGCACTTTTCCAGCTGCATCAATGCATTAGTTGGCAACTCCACCTGGTGGCTCTTCAACAGAATACAGTATTCTACCTGCCCAGCTAGTATAGCATTTTGTCCGGAATGCCAATTGATCGCCTTTACGCTTGCGTGCAGTTACCCGCAAGAACCATACTCAAATAGAAATGGGTAGAGTCTCCATTCATCGTGCAGAAAAGAGATCCATAGAATGCATGCGTGCGTACAGATTGGTATGTAAAGGAGAGCAAAGACTCGAATGTCAACTGATGATGGTCTATCCAGCTTGCCCATCCAGCAGCGGGACCATGGAACTTGATTGACAACGTGTATCAAAACCTTTTACCTGCCTGGGTATGTAGAATCTAGGCCTTTTGAAAGTCTGGGATTCGTCCACGACATACGGACAAAGATCAAAGGACTCGTGTGCAGATAATAGTAATGGGAACCATTACCAATTGTTCTGCAGGTCTCTCAATCTAGAACAAGGCAGTGTGTTAAGACTTCAGTCCTAATTGAACATATCTGGAAGGACTCTGGCTAGGTACCTTGTTCTTGTGTCAATGGATTGTCCACGATTGCTTGATATTGCTAGTCGGATGCCAAAGTGCTTGGAAAGATCGGACTCCCAGCGCTGGGGAGTCCGTGATCATCCATGTCCAAAAGTGACCTGATTGGCAATGCATACCGAACTCATAGGGGTGGCCCATATTGGGCTCACCTTTCCCAGTGAATCAAAACTCCAACGTGCTGGCTCAGATCCTTAAACGCCGAGACCTCATTTTGGTATCATAATAAGAGAGCATTGCCTCTCGCCCCTCAAACCCCTTCACTCTTCTCGTCGACCGTGCGTTGACTTGGTTCAGTAGTCGCAACATGCTGAACTACACGGTACGGCTCGCAAACGACTTTCAAAGGGCATGTCGCAAGGATTTCCCTCCCGTCCTCTAGCCAAATTGCCCCCTTCCTGTTGGGCCCAAGAGTGCGAAAACTACAAGCAGTGTTAGCTCCACAAATCAACATTTCTAGATCATAGATACTTGCTCATACATATGTCGAAGTGTGGTCCAAATAAGGGTCACGAGGACTATGGCCGCCGCAGATAAAGGAACGGCGAGCATGACCTTGTCTGCGGCCTTGCGCACGCAGTGGAAACGTAGGACGTTGTCTCGAGAAATATAGGGAACGTAGGTCCAAGACTCGCGCTCCGCCTGGGTTTCCAACTCCACGATAGACTTATGTGGCTCAGTCTCGCCCGTGTTTGCACGAGTTTCCTCTCTCATGATGCTTGACTCGGGGAAGGGCGAGTGCTTTCTGGGGCGAGTTAGTGAGGTGAGAAAGTGTAAAACATTGGGAGTCTCCCAAGCTCTGGCACCGGCAAGGTTGTCTGGTAACTGGACGCGGCGCCCATCTTCTGTGACGAGGATGTTGACGTGTTTCTCAGTTGACACCCGTGAAGGAGTAAAGAAGGGGAGGAGTAGTTTTGGCCTGGATATGGTTCCTGTCTGCTGTGCAGCGTGTCGTGCATGCGTTGATGCAGCATCGGATTGGTGGTTCGGAACCTTATCGAGAATGACCACTGGTGCTGCAACAGTCCATGCGGCGAAGACGAACACGCATAAAGCAATTGCTAATTGTCGCATCATGATGGGCTATTTGGCTTGCTCGAAATGCCGAGTTGGTTCACAATAAAAGGAGGTAAGGATTATGATGGTAGGAGGTGGGTGGAGGCAATAGGATATAATATTCCTAGGAGACGTTCAGAAGGACAAGCATTGATGATGTCGCATTGGTGGCTTAAAACTCGTGGTAGGTGGTATCTCGGGATCGGTGGGAAGATAAATAGGTAGGAAGGTGAGCAGCCAAGGTACCACTTGTATCGATATGTAACTTGATTCTTGGCGATTGAGTCAACTCAGTCCAGGTACGACTGCAGTGACTTTTAAATATGACATGCTATTAGAAATACCAAGCTGGAGTGAGGTGGTTTGCAAATTGTAAGTAGTACAGATGTCTACGAATGGTGGGGTGTGTGCGTCTGTTGCGTTTGTTGTGTTTGTTGCGTTTGAACCCAAAAACCCATCCGAGTCGCATGCGAGAAACTTATAGGAACTCGGTCACGAACAAATAAATCGGGAGGAGTTTGACGAAGAAAAGAAACGTTGGGACTCGGCCCCTCTTCAGTCAGAGATGCCTAATTACATTGACGTAGGTACGGTTCAGTGACCGAAGATTGAAGGTTGATCAGGTTGATCAGTCAACGTTGAAATCTATTAATATGCTTAATATGCGGTTAAAACTGGGGAGGACAGATGGAAATCCATCGCCCATTCAGGATTTCTCCTAATATTATTACCTAGGTAAGGTAGGTAGATAAGGTAATCCGATCTGCCTACTTCAATGTCCAATTCTAAACAATTGTTGTTTTCTTTTTTTTGTTTGAAATACTGGTTAGGTTCCTGGTAGCATCTGTTGCATCTATCATCCATGGGATGCTGAATCATGAATGTGAGATGATGGCCTGTAGGCTGTACTAGCCTGTTTGGCTTTAGGGAGTTTTACCCAGGTGTTGCAACCTGACTGGCATCGAGTCGCTATGATGCCAAATTGATGTCTGCGCCAGTGCGCCTCGCTTAACCTTTCCCCAACTTCGTGTAAATGCAGGCCAGGCTTGCTCTGTATCATGTCTGCCAGCTTTAGAACACGATTGTCATCGGCATTTATGTAATAGCTTGTATGCTATATACCTCTAGTAGATTACCTCATACCATGACACTACGGCGCCATGGAACCGATCGTCTTACTGATAGATCCAGATATCGACTCAGCCGCGGCAACGCGGCAACGCTGGCGCTTCCGGCAGCCATCCGCGTGCCTGATTCCAAGTACTCAATAGGGCAATAACTCGAGGACTTGCTTGAAGTTGAGTAGCTACTTAGCACTAGGGAGGGACCGAGGGATGGCTAGGCCTTCGGCTTATGAGGCGCTTATGAGGTATGGGGAAAGCTTGACCTTACTACACACCAAGCGTTGATAGCATTCGAAATTTGGCCTCGTGTTTGATTCCCTACGGCCTTAGTCTCAGTTGCATCTCCTGGCAAACAATTGCAAACAAACCCTAAGACGCGAGAGGTCTGCACTATCTCCGATCTCGACTCTCTTCCCTTTCTTCTTTTCAGGCACAGAAAGAAGTATTACGATCATACAATACTTACATAGTAGTCAATAGTACAAGTTGTGATGACGGACTGAGCACCTGCCAAGTCCTAAATGGCTACATGTAAGGTTGGGTCCGAAGGAGTTTAGGCAGTGGCTAAAGGTCGCCTCAGTCCCTCGTCCGCAGGGATCAATCTGGCTCTGCTTCAAAAGGTGTATGTACCTATGTATGTATGTACGTACACCATACATGTAATAAATGTGACTTGTGGACCGTGCACTCGTTCTCCACCGTACCTTATGCAGGTATGTGACTACGTCAAGGTCAAGCTTGTTGGCGGCTACTCGTAGGTGTCAGCATCCATCTCGAAGCTCTTACCATAGTGACTTGCGTCGGCAATCAGCGTTTAGCTTGATGGCCTACAAGAGTCGAGGTCAAATATGTCTTCACTTTCTAGCCTCGGCTCGTCCGCAACAAATGCAGCCTCAAGGTTTGCCCACGATGGACCGACCCCTGGTTTGACGCGCGCTGCGACTCTACCCATCGAGATACATTCGCCGCGGTCCGCTCGCTCACACCTTGCTCCCGAGGATGCTTTCAACGCATCAATACCTCCCAGAAAACCGTCGGCCTTCGAGCAGATTTCCATCAATGGACCCCGCGCCGAGTCACGGTCGCGGAAGATGAATTCGAAGCTGGGCAGTAGGAGCCGGAGTCGGCGGCGGAGACGCAACTGGAAAAAATTACTCTGGGTGAAGCAATCATGTATGGAATAGTTCCTGAAATTTACAATATTCGGTCGGCCTCTATTAACACATGAAACTAGACCCGGATAACTATACAGACCAGGCCACCTTTCTCGAAAACCTGCAGCGCAACCCGCGTCTCCAACCTTACGAATTCTGGCCTCTCGTAGCCGACTCAACTGTTATTCTTCAGCAAGTCTGTTCTGTCATCGTTTTCGTCGTTTGCTTCGTCGGCATATTCCAGGAGCGTGTTTCTCCGGTTGCCGTCGTAGGTTGGGGCAGCTTTGCGACATTCGTAGGGTGGCTGTTGTGGGACTGGTGGGTGGGCCAGGAAGACGAGGATGAAGCTCTTCAAAGGCGTCGTAGTAATCGCAGCCGCTCAGCAAGGGAACAGAGTAGGAGAGGTCGCTCCACTGCTGCGGGGGGGGCTACACCATCTGCTGCGAGCTCCACGACCAATCTCGCGGCTACAGACCGATCGTACCCTCAAGGGAACTTAGTAGCCATACGACAATCGCATTCCGCTTCCGCTATTTCTCTTCAGTCAAACACGTCGCAAACCAGCAATATTGGTCGAAGATCTTCCGAGTCTATCGAGGCACCAGGTCATCGTCCCTCTTCACCTCTTCGTAACGGGAGGGCCAATCTTCGCCTTGGCACGGTCAAATCCGCTATCCTCATCTATTTCACCCTCCTCGGGCTGTCGCCCATCCTGAAATCCCTAACCCGATCCACCTCGTCTGACAGTATTTGGGCCATGTCCTTCTGGCTGTTGGCGATCAATATCTTCTTCTACGACTACTCTTCGGGTCCCGTTAAGTTTCCGGCCTCCCTCTCGACGAATGCGGCGCTGATGGCGTCTACTGTGCTGGCCTCACGTCTCCCCTCTACTGGGCAGGTTTTCAGTCTCACACTATTCAGCATTGAAGTTTTTGGTTTATTTCCAGTCTTCAGGCGATACGCCAGACACAGGAGCTGGGGCTACCACGTTGCACTCTCCGTGCTGCTGGTAATTGGTGCGGGGGGTGGCGTTGGCTTGATACTGGGCGGAGAGAAAGACGGCGTATCGACGTGGAGGAGCGGGCTTCTGGGAGTCTCGGTAGCTGTCGTCATTGCCGTCGTCGCTATGGGCGGGTGCACGTGGTGGCTGATTGGGCTCCAGAAGTATAAGAACGCGATAAACGGGCCTTGGGACCAGGCAAGGCCAATAATCATCAGCCGGCGGCTTTGGGACGACGAATGAATGAACAAAATTTTGCGAATTAAACTCTCTGGATTTTTCGTGTTTTCAGAATCGCAGTAAACAAACTGATTGGAAGATGAACAGGACCGCTCATCCAGACACCTAATTATATTGCGCTCGCTCTGTGTAGATCGAGGCTGCGTGAGAGCATTGCGATATCCAGATAGGTCAAGGCCGTGGGTCGACGAAATGCTGTACATCGACACCACGCCTTGGTCTCCCACCACAAACGAGGAGAAATATCTCCGTAGTGTGTTTTCCGAGTGCAAATGCGAAGTACCTAGACCTGCTGTTGAAGGGTAAGTCAGCGTACGTCCTTTTCATCCCTTATCGTTCCGAATAGTATCTTCCTCCTATTGAACGGCGGGAGTTCAATTTATGTGGCTTGCGCAAACACCATTTGCCTGATCAGGCCCAAAACGTGTGGCTTGTGCTGTGGCTTACTATTTGAAAGGGGAGTCTTACCTAATCATCCTAACCACCTGCACCATCTAGGTACTTGAGTAGGCACCTAATATACGACAACATGGAGTTTTTCACGTCTGATCGATCTCATGTCATATGGCAAGCAGTGTATCCAAGATGTATAGATTTTATCTGCATCAAGTTGAGTCTTGAGCTACCCTTCCAACATGAACGACACGAACCAACCCAGCTACCATTCAGGGGGGTTGATTGTCACCACAAGTCAACCTCCTATCACGAACTATCTCGGCTCCCACTTGCAGCCTCCCACTTCTCATCCCAGCGCTGCAGCTCCTCTGCTGCCTCGGGCCTATCCGAAGACTTGCCGATGGCAAATCGCTCGTGCGTCTGGCTGTCGAGCACATAACTCTCGAGGGGTGACGGCCCGTCTCTAGTCGAATCGTTGGGATGGGTTTGTGGGGTTTGTTGGCTTGAGCTGCCTGCGTAGGCTTCCGCACTGGGGATATCATTAAGGTACTGCCACACAGCTTGGCAGTCAGGTATCATAAACCTACCTGTTTGAATCCATTCTTGTGGCCAGGAAAGCGTCACAGCTTCGTAGCTGTGGTGTATATGAGGTATGTGGTTGGTTTCTTTTTTAAAAATTGCAGGATAGTGGCTATTGTGAGCGATGGGCGTAGTCCACTTATGGAGGCTCATACGGATTCCGGGGGAGATGTTGGGGATAACAGCGTCTTATATCGTCGACGACCCTTGCGAATTAGGCAACCGAGGAGTATCCTTCACATCGCTCGCGCATGTTGTGTAGGGAGGTTCTTCTCTGGTAACTTGAAACTTGACGATGCTCGGTATTGCGTCCCTTTGATTCATAATCCAGGCCCGGCCTTGAGTCCCTTCTACATCCTGCTAACAGGGGTTTATCTACACTCTGAAATCAAGGTTTCAAAGAGCCTCACTCACTCACTGTGTTGGCTTTCTTGGGTGCTTTTCCGCCCTTAGCCACCAGTTGACCTCCCTAGCCCTTCATTGAAAAGTGAAGTTACACCTGACCTGCCATGTGTACCCGTGAATGGGAAGCACCGTCTTTTCAGAAAGCAGCCAAGTCTCCAAAGAGGTGCATGCATCCCCTTCCAGTGTGTAATACTTCCAGGTTGGCCGGGCAGATGTAAGAGAGTTGTGTGACTACCTAAGGAAGCACCTATGCACCGTAAGGTAAACCCGCACATCGTCTTCTTGCGCTGGCAAGTATGTTAGGTGACAAGTATGCTGCATGATAGATCTCTCTTATTTAGGTTGCAGTCTCTTGGATTAATACTTGACTGCTGCCTCTTATACATTATTCATACGCTTCGACCTCAATTTGATTTATAAACTTAGGTCATTTGTAAACTAACGTACTCTACTGAGCCATATCGCCAATAACCCGTCCAGTAAAGGTGTCAAGAAGACCACATGAACCAACTGAGGGAAGGACTTAAGGGAATAGGAATCATGATATTCGTTCAGAAGCTATGGAAAGTAACATGGAAATTGATGGCTCGTCTTGAATTGAGAGGCAGAAGCATATTCCGTGCTCCGGACAAGCAAGCAAGGAGAGGAAAGGCGAGAGAGAGACTGGCTCAACCATGACCCGATTTACTGGGAAGTGCTCTTCTTCCTCTTCTGGCATTCAGACCGCAGGGTTTCTGAGCTTCCTCGGCGCCTTTTAGAATCACTACATGAATCGATACCATCTGGGTGGGAATTTTTGGCGTGAGTTTTCTGGTTATCTCGTCGGGTGAAGGATCTGCCACAATCCGAACACGTATATCTGGGGTTTTGATGCGTCTGGAGATGTTTTCTGAGGTAGGACGGGAAATTCTTCTCTTTGCCCTTAGGCACGAAGTTACAGTCAGGACATTTCAGGGGAGGCTTCGACACTGCAGGGCTGGGTGCCTGATCGAGATTTGAGGGCTGATTGGCCGAGGTGAGATGCGAGCAGCAATCTAGAGACAACACGCTACTTGCGGCAACATCATTCTGATCGGAGATTGGTTCGCCCATTTGAGCCTGATCGTCTTCTGTGTCCGTGTCGGCTAACCACGATTGCTCATTCAAATGAGCTAGCTCGTATGTCGACGAATTTGTTTTGATTTTTAACGACGGTCCCCGTCTACCGTAAAGCCCCGGGTTACCCGGGAAAGGCAGCATGTGCATGGGATCAAATGAAGACAGCGTACTCTGGTGTTCTATCAATTGAGTTTGAGGCCCATTTAGGTGTTCGTCGTCTGCGTGGTTGCTGTCGAAAAACATGGGGCCAGTCTCGCTCCATTCGTTGAGATCAGCGGGTAGATCTCCGTACTGTGTATTGTCGGTACAGGCGGTCATTGACGAGTCTGCAGAAAATGTGGGGGATATTTCTGTAGAACACGCTCCAGATCGAAAAGCCGATTCTGGAGAAAGCTCGGCAGGAGGGATACTGAGCGAGGATGACCATCCTAAGTCGGAGGAGCAAGAAGAGCCGGGAAGCTCGCTCCCACAGAACGGGGGCTGGTACTGGTACTCCGGGATCCAGGGATTGCCTTGCAGCTCCGAGACTATGGGTATATCGGGTAGTCGAAATTGTCCTTCGTAGTATTCCTTTCTCGGAGTACGACGGCCAGTGACATCATGCGGCAGTGGTTGACCACATGCTTGACACACTGCTTGGGCAGGAATTACTTTGGAATCCGAATGAGAGCTTGTGAAGCTCTTCATGAAATCTTTGAGCTTCTCCTGGATTTTCAGGTTGAACTTAGACATCCAGGGAATCAGGGCCGGGTGATCCACAAGGCCGGCGCGGTACTTCGAGGCCGTCTGGAAGTTCTCGATGACGTTATACCTGAACAAGCCCTCTGTGAGTTTTTGGCAGCGTTTTAGGTGGTCTAGCCAATCTTGGGAATCCGTGAAGTTGTTCGCTGAACAATTTGTCATGAGACAACGGTCAGTTCGAAGTTGCGAATTGTTGCACTTGAGCAGTAGTTCGACAGCCAAGAAGAATCCACTAATGACGGTTTCCTTTGCGATCTCCTTGACAAGCTTATCTCTAAGCTCCTTCACCAGCTCGTCCCAAGGCCTACATAACTTAGGTTAGCGTGGCATGTAGAAAGGCGATAGAGTGAACGGACGAGGACAGGTGACTCGAGTCGTCACAACTGGACAGCTCCACATCGTTGCTCTTCCTGAAACACTGCGTCTCTTCACTAAGCCAAGTCGTCTTGTCTAAGGGGCTGTTCATAGTTTCTTCAAGGACACTGCCGATGTCACCAGGGGAGTAGGGATACGACCGGCATGAGTTTGTCCGAGACGCAGCCATCGTGAATGTAAATTTTCTTGCCTATTAGGAATAGACGCTCAAGAGCATGAAAGTTCGTACGATTTTCCAGACTTAATAAGAAGAAATATATCCCTCGTCCTTCAAAGATTCAGAATGTCTGGATAACCAATTCTATACTGCTTATTCTCGCCCGGTCCCTTCCAAGGGACCTCGGCGACCTTGGCATCGATAGACATTGGGGACGTCAAGGTTGGAGTGTCCGCGAACTAGGAGGCTACCATGCGGAGTAAGGACATGTACACAGTTCCCTTCATTTGTAGTCATTGCCTTACAACATGGTTGAGAGCGCAAAAGGACTTTGGGCACTTGTCCGTTGCTGTACCATCAACACACATACAATGTCTCGCTCACGCCATCGGTGTTCTCGGTCTGGCAGTTGCAGAATAGATCAGCACTGGATCGCACAAGCGAATATACAAAGTGTAAGAAAGGCAATAAGAGGGCAATGGAAAGATTGGGAGTATTTGGTTGCCTACATACTCCCTTTTCGTCCAGCTTCGACTCTATTGGCTGCTTCCTCTCGCAGGGCCTCGACATCGGGCTTCAGGGACCACAGGGAGTTCTGGAATTGTGACATTTGCGTCGACAGACACGCGTACAGCATGCAGGAAGACAGTTGAACTTCCCTAGGGAGTTTCTTCAGGAGGAAATGCGCGCATTGAAAGTTATTAAGGGTCAATTCTACCCTTCGTAGCCACGGGGGGAAGGGGGTACGGGTTGAGTGAAAGAAGGCAACTAAGCGCTAATGCTGTGAGATAAGAAGGCAGGAGAAGAGACAATGTTCAAGTAGAATATGAACGAGAGCTCTTGGGTCACGCATTAAAGAAGAAGACTCTTAGAGAATAGGAATGATGAGTTTTGAAATTGAAAAGGCCTTGGGTTGTAGATTTATATCTATTGCTCAGCTCTCACTTGAATAACCCCCAACTGAGCCTATTGGGGGCGATGGGGTCGGAAATGCTTCACTATCCTAATTATAAGAATTTAATCTGACAGTGTAATCCAGTCCCGATTCAAGGGAAGTGAATGTCAGGTATAAACGTGTATGAGTGGATATGAATTGACGCAGCCGTCAGCTTGGAGAGGAGAGTGTGTGAGCCTACAAGACGAGAGCCTTGACAATTATTCTACCTGGTATGAACGACAGTAGCAAAGTCTCGCTCGTCTGGTTAGGAACCATGAGGGGACTCCTGGAGGTAAAGATAAAGAAGCAAGAAGGCAACAGGCTGTGTGATCTCGTATATATGACGTTGTAGTGCTGCGGTGCAAGCAAGCCACTCCCAAAGTTTTCCACTTCTAAGAACATCTCATCGGTTTGAGCAGTGCTCATGCATGGAAATGAGATGAGGGGTGCTGCTGTTGCATCTGCAAGTATGGACGCCACAGGTGCCCAACAGCTCTAAAAATACGACCTACCATTCACACCGAAAACGCTGCAGATCGCGACCCATTCCATCTTCAGTCCCTTTAAACCTCAACCGGGGAAAGCACTCCTCGGCCAAACAGCCGCCTCCATTCATGGCCATAGATGTGTTTATTTTCCTAGGGATACCTTGTTTATATGCGCGCACACACTTAATGATTAGGTATCTGGGTAGGTAGGTATCTAAATAAGTACTTGGATACCTACTACCTACCTACTCAGACCTAGCAGGTACGTAGATACTCGGCCTGGCCATTACTTTAGGCAAAATTGCAGAGCCTCTGATGCCACCTAAGACCATTGTAGAAAGAACTTGGTGTTTTCTGCCTGGGCGGGGTTCTGTGAGGATTGCCAGAGAACTACCAAAGTTGAGCTCTATAAAGGACTGAATAAGGACAAGCGGACCAATAGGCCTCCTCAATTGGTTATCAGAAACTTACCTACCTTGTGTGTCTTGTACGTACCAGTAGCCGATTAGAACAGTGTCAGACGCCAATACTACGGTAACTACCAATCCGAGTATTACGATAGCATCGCTGAGGCTTATGATTACCTACCTACATTTTGGATTTCCTTGAATAATGAAAATATTTGGGTAGGTAGTTTTAAATACAATATAGTCAACACTATTGTGACCAAGGAACTTAGAGAACCTATTCTCTCTGCCATCACTCAAATACCTACGTACCTAGGCATTTGGATAAACATGAAGCTGAAAAACATATGAACAGTGGCCTCAGGCTAGTACTACGTAGGCATCTGAGAACACAGCCTCGAGATTGTACCTTCTATCCTATCCTCCTCAGAGCATCATGGTACGGTAGTAAGCTGGCGACTATACATAGTGGTATTGAAACACATTATACACCTACCCACCTACTTTGAGGCATCAAGGCATGGAATAGTTGCATCCGCTAACAGTTCATTTACGTTGGCCAGGTCTCAACATTATGTCCTTACCTAGGTATCTACAGCGTTTGCTCAAAATTAGAACTGGAAAATGAGGAATCTGAACTCTCATCATACCGGATGGTTGGTGACCAATCTCTTCAATGTGAATGGGCATTGCCTTTCACGTTCAAAAAGAGTTCTGTTCTTCTCTCTTCATTAGGTACATCTCAAGAGCACATGCCGATAATAAGAGCTCCTGTCTGGAAGCATACGTACCAGGTAGGCAGGTTGGGTACTTCCCAGCGGAGACCCTTCAGAAAGTAATGAATGCGTAAATCTAGGCCTGATAATATATCGGCGCCCCAGAGCCACTTCCCATCGAATAACGAGCACTTCCTTCTGCTCACCCCCTCAGTAGTCGCCTATCGCTGGCTGGCATAGAGGGCAACTAGCTTGGTTAGCATCCAGAGTTAAAGAAATCCATTAGGCCTTTAGGTATTGAACTCAGATTCCACACAACCGTACACATGTTCAAAGGCGCAGGGGAAGGGGGGCACAACGGTCACCGCACGTAGAGGCAGCGAGTCTCCGTTGTGTCCTTCGTTAACTGTGGTCGTTTCTGGTATTCCAGATCAGTTTCAGGAGCGTTGGAGCACTCAAATATACCTAGTGAAGGCCTGTTTTGCATGAAGTATTGATATAAGGTGCAGATGTGGAACATTCGAAGAGGTCAACTATAACAAGCTCTATAATCTTTTGCCACGAAAACTTAGAACGTAATATGGCTATATCAAGACCACAGATACAAGCAAGATCTATCAGTGATCTAGCCTTTGACCCCATCCTCCTGGATTGTGGGATAAGAGCGCAGAGGGCTCTCTTTTGTATGTATCTACCTATGATAGTCCTGGCAGCTGGGCCTTGTAGCTCTTGGCGTGAAAACGTCGTTGGCTTTGCACCGTTTGTTTTTGCTCTATTATCCTGGGCCAGACGAAGTCGTTGCTCGACTAGGGGAGTCAAGGACCCGACAAGGGTTTTCGATGCTTTGTAGTTTCGCATAAAGAGAGGAGCTAGGAGAAGATGAGTCCCCAAGTTGTACAACACGGTAATCTGGTAGGGTAAATACATAGTTTTCGAGCAGTATCTGGGGGCCGCACTTGATACCTATACGTCTTGGGAAGCACAAAGGGGTGAGTAAATTACATGCCCCCCACCACTTTACCAAAACTCCATGGCGTGCGTTCAACAATTGCCCCTTTACATTACAGCTATGGCTTCCCCGCCAAGCAAGGGCTTGCGGCTCTTCGCCCAGGTAGAGCCGACTGAAAACTTTTGCCTCGTAGCAGACGAAGTAAACCCCTTCTCTAGAAGAGACATAGGAGAGCGAACACCAGTATTGGCATCGTCTAGAGTCAATATGTCGAAATCTCGAGGTTCTATACTGCTCACCGGTGCCGGTGGAGACCTTGGCTCTGCAATCGTCTCCAAGATTATCTCCGCGCCCGAATTCCGTCGTCACCACGGTATTTATGCCGCACGCAATGTCGACACCCCAGCACCTAACCTTGATGCTGCTCTCAAGGTAGGATTGCCTCAGTCTTCCTCTCCGGGACTGAGCCACTCATACGAGAAAATCTCTCTTGACCTGTCTCGCCTTGCCAACGTACGCACCGTAGCTGCCTCAATTAACAATCGCATCGCGATTGGTGAGCTGCCTCCGATTCGTGTCCTAATTCTAAATGCGGGCTACGAAGAGTTTCGGAACCAGACGTGGACTGAAGATGGCCTGGACACCACCTTTGTTGTCAATTATCTTTCCCAGTGGCTTCTAGCGATACTTCTTCTCCAGAGTATTGATAAAAGTCAAGGTCGAGTGGTCTGGATTAGCAGTTTCTCCCACAAGTAAGTGTTCACCATCTACCTGCCTCGAACCTTGATTGACTAAAGCTCGCATGATTAGCACAAAGGATATCCGCAATGTAGTGATCCGATGCTACCATGAGGACCGGTACAAGACGATGATTTCGAATGATCTCGAGCCTATCGCCAAGGGTACCTGGAGCCCGAATTCTCCCCGTTCATCATCAAGAACTTGGGTAGAAGGATATCGTCGCTACGGCTCCTCTAAGCTTTGCGGTGTTACAATGATGTATGCCCTTACTCCCTCCTTCTTCTTTCGTCACTTTTCTCCCCAAGTCCCCCTGGCAGCGCCCCATTCCCAACCACTTGAGGCACTAATGCAACCAACTGGCCCTTCTTACTGAGTCATAGATACGAACTTCAGCGCCGCTTAGACCGAGATACCGCACTCAATGACATTTCCGTGCTGGCTATAGATCCAGGATCAATGGGGACGGGCATCGCTCGTCGAAGTAGCTCCTGGTTTCTGCGAGTAGTGATGTTTCGAGTCGTTATTCCAATACTAGGCGCCGTGATGGTCTATTTCTGGCCGAATGGTACTTGGCGGACGCTGGACAAGTCGTCTGGTGATGTAGTGTCTGCTGCATTCAACTTAGCGCCCCCACCGCTTTCTGAACGACCGAAGAGTCTGTATCTAGATGGGTCTAAACGGGGGGAGCATAGCTCTGAGGCTAGCGATCCGCTAAAGGGGCAGGCAGTCTGGAAGGGCAGTGTCAAGTATGCAGATCTGAAGGAAGGGGACACAGTGCTTCAGGACTGGAAGTAATGCATGACGATGGGTTAGCTGGATTGTAAAGTAAGAAGATCTTCCATCTGGCGAGGCTCCTGTTGGGATCGCACAAAGTTCGACTGGGAAGAGTCCCTGAGGGTTCGACATTGTGCAGGAGATGTTTCCACAATGCCCGGACATGTATCTAGCTACTTAGGTGAATCAGTCTGGTATTTCGAGACTCGGCAACTAAAAGTATATCGTAATGTCTGAGCAGCTTCACAAGAGTAATACCGCCTCGTAGCATGACACGCCTTTCAGGACCATCTCGCAGAGTTATAAACCGCCCAGGCGCCTTCCATATAACTCCCAAATATTAGGTATCATTGATGCGGCTCTTGGGGGCTCTGAGAGAGGCGATACGGCGATACATGGACATCTGGGTGTGTAGTACAAAAAGATATATCAGGATGAAAAACACCGGTGTGGCTGTAGTGTGACAACCACTTCTACTACCTAGGTAGTAGGTGCCCACCCCCTGGCGTCCAACAGACTTGCCCAGCCAACCGATTGGTCAAACAAACACATCCATCACCTTGGGATAGAACGCACTCTCCCTGCCAACTTTCCTGACTCTTTACCGTATCAACTAAGTCGAGCCACCATATTTCTGTCTCATTTCAACTTGCCTACCTAGGTTAGGTACCTAGGTAGATACTGTCATACTCCATATTCTCACGAAGTGGCACGCTTCTTACCATTTTTTTGAACATGTGGCCCTTTCCTCGCTATCCCGAATGCTCGCCTCGCGACATTGACCGGAAAACATACGATTACATTATTATCGGAGGTGAGGATACGACTTCCACTAACTCAGCTTCATGCAACATTCAGGTACACTCGGGACTAATCTTTCACTTAAACCTGTAGGAGGGACGGCTGGATGCGTCGTCGCATCGCGCCTCTCCGAAGATCCCGATGTCGCTGTTCTTGTCCTCGAGAAGGGTGGTGTCAAAGACAACCTTGTCTCTCGTTCACCGCTGCTAAGCCAAAATTTCTTCATGGGAGCTCCATTACAGGTTTCGGGCACACGATGGACGGAGCCAATGGCAGCAGCCAACGGGAGAAAGAATCAGCTGTGGACAGTGGAAGGAATTGGTGGCAACTCACGGATAAACGCCATGCTGTGGACACGAGGTGTGCCCGGGGACTACAACGCTTGGGCGGAGATGGGTCTCAGGGACTGGGACTGGGAAAATGTCCAGCCGTATTTTCGAAAAATGGAAAACGCAACTTCGCACAAAGGTTCTCCATATCGCGGGCATTCAGGTCAGTACTCAGACTAAATACATTGCAGATACTAGAGGGTGAGAACTAACTGACTGGGTGTATTTGACAGGTCCGATTGAACTACGACAAGATACATACCCTTTCCGCTGGACGCCTTAGTAAGTAACCTACCCAATATCTGCCATTCAACCACCGAACTAATGATCGCAACGCAGCATCGAGAGAGCCGCTCAGAATATGGGTCTCTCCGTCCAAAAAGACTGCAATGAGCCAGATATTCCTCCCAATGGTTTCTTCCCCTTAGATGCGGCCATCAACCAACGGGGAGATAGAGTCTCCGCGTTCAATGCGTACTTGGGGAAGGAATTGGCTCTGCAAAGACGCAAACGCTTGACCATCTGCACGGGCGCCCTTGTTTCGAGCCTAGATCTTGACGGTCCACAGGGAATCGTGAAGGGTGTCCACGTCCGACGGTCGCAGAATAATCCCGGTGATTCATCTGGAAATTACTTCGTGGCCGCTAGGAGAGAAGTTATCATATGCTCCGGTGCGATTTCGACGCCGCAGATACTGGGCCTTAGCGGTATCGGCCCTAAGACACTGTCTCAAGGTCTTGGAATCCCCATAGTCAAAGAGTTGCCGGCGGTCGGTAGCAAACTCGCCGACCATTGGGCTATCCCTCTAATGCTCGAGGTTCCTAAAACAGAGACCATTCGCCTTTTGGAGTCTATCTGGGGTCTCTGGCATTTTCTATTATGGCTTGTGGTGGGAAAGGGCCTCATGAGTACCACGTCTGTTTTGAGCGCCATCTTCCTCCAGACCGAGTCCATCGACGAGAAGACCATGCAAATCAAAGCCGGCGGTGCCGAGCCCGGCGTCAAAGGTGCACCAAAAAGAAAGGGGATTCCGGATGTCGAAGTCATGATCATACCTTTGAACTCACTGGAACGAGATGTGCCCAACCGTTCACTATTCTCCTTATACCCAACCTTGGTACAGCCACATAGCTTTGGTCGGGTTGAGATAGTCGATAAAGACCCGTCTTCCAACCCCCGCATCACTCATCCTATGTTCTTAGATGAGCGGGATATGCAAGTTGCCCGTCGTGCCGTGCGGTTCACCATGCGCCTAGCTGAAGAGTTCCAAAACTCTGGATACCCCTTCCCTGCCCCGTTCGCCTTTGCTCCTGGTAACCGACCAGACCTATTGAGTGAATGGGAAAGTTCCGACCCGAATAAGTCGAGCGACATGGCTCAGCAAGCGACCGTCGCGTCGGACTCCGTTGCCACCAGCGCAAA
Source organism: Hypoxylon sp. NC1633 (assembly GCA_022984935.1). Lineage (NCBI taxonomy): Eukaryota > Fungi > Ascomycota > Sordariomycetes > Xylariales > Hypoxylaceae > Hypoxylon > Hypoxylon sp. NC1633. Next base: position 117,666 of record JAJLYQ010000023.1, read on the forward strand.
AAACAGTAATAAAGTTGGTGCAGAGACACCACCAGCAGACGGTAAAACATGGAGAACTGTCACGGATGATGAGATCGACGATTACATGAAGAGGGTCGCTCACACGGCGTTCCACTTCTCATGTACGTGTCCTATGTCGGACAGCGAGGAAACCGGTGTGGTAGATGACAGGCTTCGAGTGTTCGGGTTTCGGAACCTGAGAATTGCAGATGCCAGTGTGTTTCCCGTGATCCCTAGTGGCCACACGATGGCACCGGTCATGATGGTGGCCGAGAGATGCGCAGACTTCGTGAAAGGCACATGGAAAGAAAAGTCCGAATAGAAGGCTGCAAGCAGATTCCGCCAGGGCTGGCAATGGAATGGCCTCAGAGACACGATTGTGTACGCGGCCACTTGGCATCATGGGACTTGTGTAGATAATCCAAGATCCGATGCCCGTCTTACTATGTATGTAGTTGGTGCCAGTGGTGGTATTCTAGGCGGCGCAAGTCACGAGTGGTCCAATCACTTAGGTATACATACCACGGGAGGCGGCCGGGGCAGGCAGAACCCGGAAGGGTTAGTGGGCCCGCGCACCGCCACGATGAGTCAGCAGACACGGTCGTGCCGCATGTTCGATATTGCATTGGTTCAGTTCATGACAACGCTGACATCTGTGTCAACCCGAATCCATACGCTATAAGTATACTTACGTGACAGAACTTGCTATAAAGGCAGTGAGCTCTTCTGCCCCAACCTGCTACAGGGACAACTGAATAAAACAAGTGAAGGGAAGTTTATGGGTCCTCCATACCACTGAGGTTTAGTCTTCAATAGAATATTAGATAAGGCACCTGGGAGGATATTGTGATAGGGGGTTGGAATATTGGCTACTTGAGTTAGCAAAGAAAAACAGCATGTGAATCACAGGGAATATCAATAGGGATGGTGATAGACCAGACCAAACTGGACCGGACTACTTCGATGCCTTTGGTTATAATATTGGGCAAGGTATCTAAAGTCACCCAACCTAAGGAAAGCCCAATGCACCTGATATCAGATTACATAGTCGTGAAGATGGCCGTCATAAATGGTTAGATAAAAACGTGCTGGCCAAAGGGTTCCACTCGTACAACGTCTCTGTTCCTGCACCTTTTAGTTCACATCGTGCCACCACCGAGATAGGTACCTGGACTAACCACCTCTCAAGAACCGAGTAGACGCGCTATCAACTAGTCTCTAAGATCGATTCATATACCCATTATTGCGAGAGGCGGAGAACTCTGCTTTGCATCCCATCAAAGAAAAAGTATAGAACGGTATAGGTATAGTATTATTAGCCATTCTGTACTCCGTAGATCATACTACATCCACCTGGGTCGTAATGGGCTCTGCACGAAAGGAAATGCTAGGTATCAAGTTCGCCTGAAGCGCGGTCACCGAGCTCGGGTATCAATAGGTACAGAGAGGCAGGTTTATGGCTGGTAAGATAATTCCAAGATATGCTGCCGTATCTGTAATGTCTATAATATAATACCACAGATGATGTTACCAGTTTGAAATCATTGTACATACAATGTACAACTCGAGACTAAAATCATCCGTAGGAAACGAAAGTCAGAAGCAGAGATGCGAGGGGTATTACAGTAATGAATCGTCCAGGTTGTCAGGCTAATAAACTTCGCGTGTATTGCTGCTATCGGATATATGCTCACCTCGTCGATAACATGATCTCGAAGACGAGTCTGTGGGTCGAATTGGGGTGGGGACTCTGAGTGCTCGGAAACTTTGCCGAAGCCATAAGCAGCCAAACCAATCTGATGGATGGACGGTCTTCTTCTTCCCACAATGAGGCTCATGTGTGCGTTACTGTATAAAAAAAGCCTGTGGGCGCTCTAGAACTCATGCAGTGCGGCAACCGAAGACCCAGAACCGTGGATGGAGGCACGGGCCTCCCCTTGTCTTCGGTAGCAGCGAAGGTCGCGAGAGAGCTAAAGAATGCACATTCCCGCGAGAACTTGAACGCGTTGGCGGCAAATCTTTTAGCCCCCTCCTTTTCTGGACTGATTTCTCTAATCTACCAAACCGCCCGCTCGTTGTAGGTGGCTATAATTAGCATCGACCTACGAAGTAACACTATATGCAGATTTAGATTTAGGCGGAGGTCATTGAATAATGGCCCCTCTTGCGACGTGATCAAAGCCTGTCTTGCATTTCCTTCTGATCGAGGTAAGACCTGAAGGTTGAAGGCAGCTGAAAAACACGTAAATGGAGATCAATATGCTAATCCCGATGAGCTTGCAATTTACGCAGTTACATACCGTGCGAATGATCAGCACACAACCCCAATTCTACCTGTCTGACCTATCAGCTTGACAGATGGTAGGTACCCACCTGAAGTAGTACCTGAAGACTTGGGCAGTTTTTCTCTCTTCATCTTTCTACCACGTTTGTCACTCGCGCAAAAATGGAGTTTCGTCATAAGGCTCCTGGCTCCCCTTAAATTAGTCTGTAACATATTGTCTCAGCGAACTCCGCGTGTAGATTCTCTTGTCGCGTGCCTGTTCTAGTCAATCGAGACTTACGAGTCTCCCCTCGGTTGAAGAGCCGAATTCGGTAACCGGCCAGTTCGGGCAAGTAATGCGTGGGACTAATTGTGCGGTAACACAATAGGCGCAGCAGCTCTTGTGCGAGCATCTACCTACCGCCATTTTTGGGCATTTTGAAGAATGGCTAGTCCCACTTCTTTGAAAATTTCTGCTCTAGGATTAGTTCATATCAATTAAGCTTTCCGGGGAAGAAGATCACTTCATGTATAAACCAATTATATGGTGATGATCTGCAAAGAAGTGGGACTAGCCATTCTTCAAAATGCCCAAAAAAGGCGGTATCCTCTACCTATCTTAGCGTACGTTGAGTGTGTTCATATATGTACCTCTTCCCCATAGTACTATTTGGCGGGATTGGTGTGATTCAACTGCCATGGTCTGCAAGCATCCTTGTATGCCAGTTGGAATCGCAGGACTTGCTGCTGGGTTGCCCGGCGTACATAGCAGGCCCGTGACTTGGACTGAGTCGGACTGACGGTGCCTCCATCGTCGGAGCCGGGACGACGAGAGTGGCCGGGTCCGGCTGGTGCTATGCATGGCCCAACCCAATCCCACGGTTTCGAGAATCAGATGATGATCGCCCACGCTAATTCGTCCATATCTGACTGACCGGTCAGTGAGTAAGCGGAGGGATCGCTCAGAGCCCAGATGGGGTCCGGGCAAGAAAGAGTCTAGATTCAATTGACTCAAATCCGTCCCCGGAGTAATTCGTGTCGATTTCTGTGTAATTATACCCAACAAAGTCGCGAAGCTGTTCGCACGTTGACCTTTGCCCGACTTGCAGAATATCATATCAATAGGTATTGCATAGATTTCCGTTGACCGAGTCGGCTGGCCATTATGTTAGGTGTGTGGTACGTTTCAAGTACCAAGGAACATGAAGCGTTGGTCTTGCTCTATCTACCTACACACCGGCAGGTACATAGGTTATGTACGTACATCCTATCAAATGTTATGAGAAGCTTGGAGCGTTTTAGGTTTCACTGCATGCTCCTTTCGTCGTGTTCTGCCGACTTACGTGTAATAGGTACGGTACTCGGAGCGGAGAGTTCTGATAAATGATACATGTACGAAGTACCTACTGTTGGTTGGAGGCTAGTACTACTGTACTGTACATGTACTATCCTGAAGTTACGCTTTCATTTTGGCCCAGACCAAATTGTCGCTGCACGGCGTCCTGAGAGAACTTGTCAGAAATCTATCAATGAATAGGTCTGGAATCATCAAACAACGAGTTACACCGGTAGATATCTAGATACATGGTCCCATCTCCCTATGAGATCTTTGGGCTCTCGATTCGGGATCTGGACCAGGGCTTGGCTCCGGGCGGGCGGGCGGATCCCGCATGCTACATACATCCACTCTACTTTTTACCCTCAACCCAGCCAAGATGTCATCTAATGAAACAGCTCGTTCTGTCATGACTCGCAGGGTAACGTCGTCAAACAGATGACCATCCAGCCCCGAATTCCCTTTTCACGATATCCCTTTCAGAAAGCCAGCCATAGAAATCAAGAGGCAGGTAGGTATTGATGTTCGGCAACTACATAGTATGTATGCATTACAGCTCGAGTAACTCCATACATCAATCTGCTAGAGTTGAGGGATTGGGCCAGTTAGCTCGCGCTAGTGGACTACCTACATTGCCTCCTGGCTTTTCCGGTGCCGTGCATGTACATATTTTCAAGTGACGAGGGAGAGGAAATCACTCGTCTGCCCCTTGATATCATTTTCGAAGCTTAGGACCCATTCGGGCGAGCGACTTCTCCTTGGCCTTCGCATCAGCCCTAGCTTGTACGTAGACTTCGTTCCTTGGGGCGCAACGAGTCTCAAAGTAAGTTGCTATTTCAGCTTCGTGACTCCAGCTCGATGATGTCAGGACCGCGGCGAGCATGACAATGGGAGTCTGGGACATGCTTAGTAGCACGAGAATAAATCCGTCGATTACGCTCTTTGCCACGAAAACGCAGGACTGCTAAAATTGGAAGACATTATTGGTATTACAGTGTCATCCAGATCATGCACAAGAAAACCCCCGAGTTCTTGTGTCTGTGGTAGGGCTTTAGCTCTCACAAGTGGGATACGGTACGGGCGACTGCTGTATGTATGTCAGATAGCTACCTATTGGGGTACAAGCAAGGAGAATCTGTGTCGGCTTCGCTGATTTGCAAGATGAGATACCTACGGAAGGGATGCTAATAACTGTGAGAGAAGTCAAGTCTGTAGGTAGATCGAGGCATGCGCATCATCCTCGTTTAAAATTCCCAGAACCAGACAAGGCTCTGTCTAATCTCTCTTGCGCTCTGGTTCGTCACTTTCCGCTACCACTGACCTGTTACCTAACCTGTTAGTTGCCCCTCGAGAGGGAAAAAGCAAAAGTTGCAGACGCTTGGCATCTAGGAGTCTTCCAATTTGCACAGCCAATGAAGTCAATCCTATATTGCCGCATCATAACACGATCCCGAAGTGGACTTAAGGAACTGTGCAACAGGCAAATGAGGCCCTGACTGCGTGGCATCTGCCTGCACGGTATGTACATACATCCATGTACTGTAGCAGAGGCTACAACGACGGGGTGTAACCCAGGTGCTGGTGTTCAGGGAAATTCCCTGCACAAGCAGCATACCTACCCAGGCATACATTATTCGGAATAACAAGTGATTGAACCTGGCAGATCGTTAGCTCAACCCCCTAATGAGATACCATATCACTCGAGGGCTCTGACAATGTGCTTATGCAGGTCGTTCATCACCCGCAATCCCACCATATCGCGAACCCAGACAAGTAGCCGCCGTTTACGTGACAGAGCGTACAGCGAGTTTGTTATGGATGAGGCTCTTTTGTCATGCCAATGCCGTATCTTATATTACGTGAGGCAGAGTGCATGATACCCGCTATAGTGGTATCTGTCTACCTGGATACGTATATATCATTCATCCATCTATTTTCTGGGATCGTCTTGAAAAGGAGAGGAGGCTTGCATTGACACCGTCCAACCCGCGTCCGTTTCTGATGCCATGCAAAGGTCTGCAGTGACGCCAGTGGAGCGCGATGCATTGCCAAGAAGATTTGCGTCCGTCCGATCGATGCTAGGAAAAAGAAGGGCAGATCCTACATGTATCGTCCTTTTAGTATCCGCGCCTACCCGGTAATTTATTCCCACTAAGTGAGTGGATTGGGGGATCTTCAAGTTCACCCCCTCGCGGATAGAGATTGCAAAAATAAAGAAGCTGAAGTGAATGGTGTAGAGATATATTGAAGCCTGAAGGTTGTTCTCGATATACCTATCATCATGCTCCATGGATCGAGCTATGAAATCGCAGCGAGCGAACCCAAAGACCTCAAGCGAAGAAGCGAGTGCGCTCCACGAACAGGGACTCAACGTCGGGTCAGTGACATGTCAACGGCGCTGTGAGATTGGCTTACACTTGCATCCTCTGGACATCATTGCTCCAGGCAGACACCTGCCTACCCCTGAGTAGAGAGTTGGACGTTTCTGTGTAATGTCATCTGACTCTTGAGGTAGTATTGGTGTTTACGGTCTGGTATTAATTCCCCTTTGGTATGCGGCGAACCACGATTCTATACCTTCAATTCAACTTTACCTAGGTAGGTATCAACCCAGGACGCCCTGACAACGGTATGACGAGATGACGGGATGACGAGATGATGAGATCTATCCTGTTCTCCGTACCTGGCACTACCACAGACGTTGGGTACAGATGTGGTTTTTTGCATTCAAGCCTCAAGCCTCAAAGCCTCAAAAAATTTATTCTCCTCGTGCGCTTGTATGTATGCGCGTGCATTGATTGATGGCTGAAGGACAAAGCTAACCATATTTGACGGCGCCAATCTTATCTTGCCAAGACAATAGACCAGACTGGCAGAGAGCTGAGGAACTCGCCTAAGAAAAGACATAGGCGCATACCTTTCTTCACACAAAGCCCAGCAGGATTCAGGGATCTCTTGAAAGAGAGTATAAATATACCACAAAGGTAAGGTAGTAAGTAGATACATACCTAGGTACACAGTACGCCATGTGTATGCAAGTAATGATGACCGTGCTGCGATCACGATACCACCTCTATTCCTATTTCCGATAATCAATGGCTTCCCCTTTTCCCAACCTCGGCCTGGTTCTGGTTCCCCGCAGGAGGTAACAAGATTCAAGAGCGTGGATCAACCCTGCGCCATGCCAAGTTCGAAGAGAGGAACGCACGCACGCGAAAATACATAGGTACTGCAACGCATCTTGATAGGCCCCGGTCGCGGGCAGCACGGCCGAGCGATCAAAGCCCTTGTCAGATGCATTAGTGCAAGAACCAGCAGGGGATGGCGGGATCGTTTAGCTTGTTCCCCCCTGACAGTTATCAATTCCATCTTAATTATCCCACCACCCACCACCGGCTTACCGGGGTGGAGCTGAGCTTTTTCAGGTGTCTCTTCATTACATAGTAGTAGGTAGTATGTATGTAGGTCAGTATTCAGCTGCCTTTCCGTAAGCACGGGTTTTCTTATTTGCTAAGATAAAAAGGAATGAGGAAAAAAAAACAAAGCATCAGACTAATGACGGAGTTCCATTTCTGGATTCAATGAAACATCATTCCGTGTTCTAGAGTCGGCCGAGCTGGAGATCAGGAGACCAGCGACTTCATAGGTACCCTACTATGTACACACATACCTGACCTGGGTGTAACCGTTCGGCCTGTAGTGGGTACGAACGTGAACTTTAACTGTGTACAGTACCTGGGTACTGATGGCCCTGGTTATTAAATGGTCAATAAATGAATCGTAATATAGGTAGTAATGATACCTGCCTAGGCAACAAGAGTATCCCGGGATCTTGGGTGCATAAGAACCGGAGGGCGGGTGCTAAAAGTTGAGAATCGAGAAGCAGGGTTCTAGCCTCTTCCTACATGTATGTACAAGACCTAGGTATGTACTATGTGAAGCTTGACTCTTATTTGGTATCATCTGGTTTATGTTACATGTATTTGGTAGAAAGGATCCAGTGAGGCTTACTTTCAGAGGCACTATATCTCTCTCTCTGTCCCGCTCTCGCAGCTGTTCCAGCTAGAGGTCGGTACTAGGTAGGTTGGTAAGGTCATGGGCCTCCTCTTAATCCCCCCTCTGGGTACGAAGTAAATGACCCGACTTCCCTCCGCTTGCTCCCGCTAGAAAGCATCCAAGGAGGAGGTATACATAGGTATGTCCTATTCGACCGTGGTTTCTTATTACTATGTAATTACCTTATGTCGGTATGTATCTAGGTATGTACAGTACCTACTTCCCTTTGGTACCTTAGAAGGTCGAGACTCGAGATCCTAGAAATTTCGGTACTGATATTGTGCATATGCATTCCCTTCTCCGCGCTACTTAGGATATCGATTCTTATCAAGCTGGTTCATGCCATGGTTGGCTTGTTAGTATTACTCCTTCTACCCACGTGCCAATACGCCTACTACCCAGTACCGCCCCGGATCTAGCAAGCCATGGCTCGTCGAATATGGAACATTCTATGTTGGCTTTTCCTTGTAAATTCTTCAGCACCCAGCATAACTTAAAAGTCAATATTCGAGCTCACCCAGATCGGTTCTACAGGCAAGGTACGGAAGTTGATGTGTACAAGAAGACATTGACCATACGTTAGGTGTATGTACATGCTTCGCTGTACGAAAATAAGTTTAAATAATCATGATGCTGACCCGTTTCCCGAGAAGCAAAGAATTTACCAGTAGGGAACAAGTACACTCATGTAATCTGAACCCACGCGCCCGTTCTTCTTCACACCAAGCCTTCCCACCGTCCCCCCCTTTCCCCTTACTAGCGGCTTTACACTCTTAGCCCGCATACATTGACGCACGTCCGGCAGCAACCTTGACTTTTCAGCCCATCCAAACTAGTCTAAGGATGGTTGACATGGACTAGCCCTGGTCATTGCCCAGATCATCCTAACTTACTACATTGAGATCCCTCTTCGCCATAAATATTTATAAAATAATAGAAAAAGGAATGACACACACACGATTAAAATACACACCAGTGCCAACAGAAAGAGAGGAAGACGAAGAGAGAGAGAAGGAGAGGAGCTAGACAGGCTGCCCACTTGGACAGCCGGAATAAAAAAAAAGAAAAAGAAAAAGACCAAAAGTCAAATAAGGTTCCTCCCAGGGCCTAGCCAGTCTACGACAAGACGGCCACCTGCCCCAGCAAGGATTCGGCCAATAGTCCAATAGAGTATATAAATTCGACAAGCGCCTCCCGGCAGCCATTCTTGTGATCGACGTCTCCACATCTCAACCGCCTTAAAACAGATGTGAGCTTACCTTTATGTAGCAAGGGAACCTTCCGACAAAGTAGTGGTTCTTACTCTATAGAAGTCAAATCACCAGCCATCAGCGAACGGTCACGACCAACTGGTTTGGGGGGTCCCCAGGCCATAGCTCATAGCTACCAGCACCGCTGCTCTTCGAAAGAGTAAATAAATTTAGGACGGGAGTCGCGACAAGCGCCGCTTCATGCTTCATGCTTCATGGCTTCGGATAGTTGACGACCAGCGGAAAATCAAGACGACACGATTTGAGGATTACACTCTAGCCATCGACTCATTAACACAATATAGCCAGAACGTTAACCGCCATCGAGTGTCAAGACCAGAGAAAGGTTGTGGGAACTAGCAACTCCGCGTATATCCTAAAGGTTATAAATGTTCCTCAACTCCCTCTCGTCCTCCCGTAATGAGCACAACCGAATGATCCCGACCTCACTTTGGTTGTCTTGGGCTCTTGCATACAAAAAGCTGACTCTCTACTCAAATCATAGGAAGGAGATAGCTCACCGACATACTCCTATCTCCTCACCTGGGAAGCATGGAACGTGTTGCCAATAGCTTTGCGTCACATAGATCAGCAACTATTGCGCTTCCTCCATTGCACTCCCCAGCTTTTCTTGCTCCGCCTAATTATTTGCAATTCTCCAGTATGAATACTTCTAATACTCCATCTCAATACAAGCCACCCAGTGCCCCTGTACACTCCCCTTCTTACTTTAATTCCTCTTCCTTTTGCTGGTCTAATCAAGTCAAGGCGGCGGTGCGACCGTTAGTCTGGGACGCGACCCAGCTCCCACAATATCAGGGCCACTTTGATCTAACACCCTCACCAGGAGTTTCTGGCAGCGACATAAATCCGCCGTTACCGGGCCTCAACAACAGTGCTCCCCCGGTTCCTCAAGAGGCAATTTCGCTTCTCAACTCCCGGGGCAGTACCTGGCCTCCACCGGGGACCGTATCCTACCCCCAGAATCCGATGAGCGGGGAGCAGACCGGGCTCGTGCAGCCAAGCTACAACCGCAGCGTCTTCCCTGCTACTGGCCACCCTTATCCTCGAAGCTCTCAAACTCCAGCGGGGGCAAACGGCTTGGAATCTCCTCCGTACAGCGATTCGTCCTTTTCACTTCCAATGCGAGGTGTCACCTCCGATCATCCGCCGAATCTAGTCCCCCAGTCCTCAAGCCATAATCTGCAACATCCAATGATGGCTTCCCACTCGTCAGGATCTCAACCACCTACGCCATCGATCACAGCACCCTCAGAAAATTACTCGCGAGCGCCAACAAGTCAGGGCTATTACTCGACGCCGACGTCCTCGACACCACATCAGCCTTCTTATACGTCCTTTTCGACCCTCCATCCTTCCCCTACGCCGGCTTCTCCAGTAACGACGGGAGATTTGCGAAGAAGCATGACGACGTTCAGCCCACACCAGCACCATTCTCCTATGCAAGCGTCCCCTTACCACAATAGGCACTACCAAACGTATCAACCGCTTCCAGCAATGGGAGGAGCTGTATTGTCGAATGTGAACAACCCGGGAGGGAATCCTAGCCTCGTAGGAGGTATAGGCTCGATGGCACACGGCTACCAGCACGGGCACATGCTTGGACCTCATTCCATGTACCATCATAACCAACAGAACCCACACCAGGACCGCCCCTTCAAGTGCGATGTATGTAATCAAGCATTCAACCGGAACCACGATTTGAAGAGGCACAAAAGGATCCACCTTGCGATCAAACCTTTTCCCTGCACTTTCTGCGAAAAAAGTTTTTCCAGGAAAGACGCACTGAAGGTGAGCCGAGCCAAATCTCTGGAGTCTGATGATCTGATGAATCTCCAACGGCGCGTATGTCCATGCTAACCTCCAACAGCGGCACAGACTCGTGAAGGGTTGCGGAACTGATGACAGAATTTCACAGCAGAACGGAAGCAACAACTCGCCACGAGATGAAATCAAGCTTGATCCAGACGACCCGTCGAGTTCCGTCGACATGGTGAAGGAAGAGCCGGCTTGAGACTCTGATGCGACACGACAAAAGTTATATCCATTTGGCATTTTGGCATTTTACCAGGAGAATCGGTCTTCCAGGAAAGGTCACCTAGCATTGCGTCACGAGTTGTATTGTATTTTGGGTTCAGGGCGGTATTACCGGAGTTTCATGACGGATAAAAAGGACAGGGAGCTTGGGAAAAGAGGCGGGTGTCGGAGTCAACGGTCACGAATTTGCGAACGGACACGGGCAATACTCTACGAGAGACAACACTTTGCGACAGAGCATTTTCTCTTCCTTGGGCTTTCAGATTAGCGACTACGAGGATAGGGAACTATAGATTTTCGGAGCATATTATTCTTCAGAGCGTTGGGATTTTTTGGGACTGGTTGGACAGTCATTGCGATTGGCACGCATTGCTAGGAATCGAGCTGGTTGCATCTCACAAGCGTCTCTTTATGAGCAAACCTTCGACTCCGGATGCCGAACATCAACCATGGTCAGCCACAACGTCCTACGAGGGTCGGCTGAAGCTCCTGCTGGGTGCTCGACTACCTATCAACCTACATACCTAAGTGCCTACCTGTACATTGAGGAAAGAGCCATTGTATAATAAAGCGAGCAGATAAAACGGTCTGGACCGATGGATGTCTTTGCTTCGGGGATCATCTTTGCTTTGGCGTGGGCATAGATTGGGAGGTTCTAGGCGAAGTATATAGATACCCCCGAACGTATGGACTACCATTAAGTATTCAGGTAGCAGGCCACCTCCTTACCCAGGTGGCCTGTAGTGTAGCAATAACAGTCAGCGCGATAGATATTTACTTGGCCAAGATTACTGCTGAAAAGGGACGGTAGGATTGTGACAATATGGACTTGCCCTCATCCAGTCTAACAGTAATACGTACAGTGAATGCATAAAAGCCCCTGAGTGCACTACATGGTATCTAGGCGGATTCACTTGGATGCTGAATACCTACTTCAAGCCATAGAGCGAGTCGCCCGCAAAGTCTTGAATTCGACACGTGCTCAGAGATAGGTAAGTACCAGGTACCTCACTATTCTGTACGCCTTGGTTGTATGAACTAGAGAGGAGACCCTCCTAGTGACCTCGGCCGAAGCCGCGTCGATACCACCTGGGGAATACATAGGTATGCAGTAGTTTACAACGCATGTGGTAAAGTTTGCGAGGTTGGGCAGTCTTATTTGGGATCAGAAAGTATACATATCTGGGTCAAAGAGCTTGGTTGTTGTCTAAATCTAGATCAGTCACGCTGTTGAATGCCCAGGTAAACCAGCCGCTTCCAGGCGCGAGTCCGATGCTCACAAGGCAGAACTACTCTGATACGTATGTACCACATGGCAAGAGAAAAGGAACTACCTAGGGCATACCCCCAACTTCTCGCAAAAAAGGGGGGGCTTTCGGGAACCCCCGGGCCTGAGCCCTAGAATATCATACTGTGTCTCGATCCTCGCAAGGCCAAGGAACACGTCGCATCTCAGCTGGCGGCAATCATGCTGGGTAGGTGGGTAGGTAGGTTAGGAACGCATTCTTTACTTTACCTACATCCTATCTTACCAACGTAGGTAGATACCTCACACATCTGTTGATGTTGTATCTACGTGTAGATGGGCATACGCCCTAGCAACTTAGACTTCTCGAATTTTCTTTGTTTCCCGTAGCTTTAGCCGGCCTAGGTAACTTAGCAACCACTCCAACCATTCAGCCATTCCCGTCCTCGCACAGCGATCGACAAATGATGGGGGAGACCGCCGATCTAACGCCTCCGAGGGGCTGAGGCTTTGGGGGGGGCATGCTTCACTAGTAGAAAACACCCAGATGCAGCCTAGCGGCTTCCAGCCTCTAGATCAGCATCCACAGTATGCGTCTGGGGTACCTCCGTGGCTTCTCTTACATAGTAGACAGTGTCAGCAGTCGACTCCGAATGCTCGTTAATAGCTGGCGCCCCCACAGTCCGAGTATGACTGGGGTATAGCCAGTATGTTGGCCACATGGCGAGGCTGACGTTTGAAGACAATAGTATTTACTTCTTTGTTAGGTACAAGGCCCTTTTTTATCTTCCATCAGATGTACCAACTTTTGAAATTTGGACATACATGTACGAAGTATGCATGTTTAGTAGGTACATTGCCTTCAATGGCGCCTGATGTCCAGAGAACCCAAATAGATACACGTAAAGACTTGTACAAAGTTCAGTGTCAAATATCGGGAGGGAATAGCTTATCCTTTCTTCAAGTCTCATGCCAGTTGGAGTTATCAGGGGAAATAGGTTTGATAATGTTCTTATTGGCGACGTTGGTATTTCTCTGGTAGAGGAACGTTGAATCGAGTCTATTTCCGTTGATAAATTTAACTGTGCCCCCCTTTCTCGCGGATTATGTGAATAGCAAACTAATTTTCTCGACTAAGTACCTAAAGTACGTTCTTCATTCCACCATCGATCATTACTACATGTAGGTCCTACAACTTGACTCTGTGGAGTCCTACTCCCTCCCCCTTTTGTCTCAGTTGTCATCTGTATGTACGTGTAGAGCACCTAAGGCAAGGTATGTACGACAAGAAGAAGTCCGGTGCCTAGAAAAAGAAAATCCTAGCAGATTTAAAAGATGGATTGTAGGCGTAATTGGGTGGGTAATTCCGTGCTCCAGGTCTTCGCGGATGATAGTTTCATTTCCGCTTGTGTCCTGTCCAATAATAGCGCAGTGTAGACGGCAGCTTTGAATAAGTTGTTGCATCTCAGGGTACTTCGGACATGCAGACCTTCGGTACTCGAAGTGCCAGCTCTTGGAGGAGTTCGTTACACGGGAAGGCTCTTCACCTGATCGACCCTCTTACTGTACTTCTGTTTCTTCCTGTTCAAGAACCGGTATTCCTCTCAGCTGAAGACCAGGCACCTTCCTAAGCTTTCGAGATGACTACATCATGTCTCTATTCCTTCCAGAGCCCATCCCATGTTTCGCTAGGTTACCTTAGAGGTAGGTTATGTAGGTAGGTAGTGTATGTTATCGGCGACCAACTATGTCTGTGTTACACCAACTCCTTTTCATTCCTTCCTTTTCTTGGCTTCTCCCACTTCCCCTATTCCCCCTACTGCTCCTCCAGCTTCGTAACTCCGTTATGACCGAATATCCGAGCCTTGTGAGCGATAACGGCGAATTCACCAGTTATTTATTATCATCGATGTGGTTGTTAATATACCATGTCTCATAAGGTACGTGGTTACCAGAATAGACACTAGAAGAGACGTGGGAAAGCCCGTATGTCCCGCTACTGAGCATCTGCAAATGACATAGCACGTTGTTGATAGGTTGACAAACAAATATTTGTTCCTTAGCGCCAGAGACTATCGACGGGCCGTGCAGGGGTCAAACTTGTCGGCTTTCTTCCACCCGGGCGCTACGTTTGAAGATAAGCTTTTCAGCTAAGGTTAGGTAGGTAGGTAGGTAGGTACTTACATAGTAGTAGTCGCGGAGAACGGGCGGTGGCCTCAACTCCTCCCACCAAAGCTTTCCACCCTCAAATGCGGACATCAAAAAAGAAACCGAGTGGCTGCAGCCTGCGACGCTGGTCCGACCTTTTCCTATTCGGGGAGCCATATCCGTAGACGATGGCGAATCGCGGGAACTCATCCCCCCATATTTTGTATGCGGCGGGATGTCTTGCAATATAGTACAGCAGGTACATACGTAGGTAGGTACTAATCAGTGGCCAAGAAGGGCAACCATTGCTGTCACCAGATCTCCTATAAATAAAATAATAACTTACCTTCAGTGTGATATTATATAGGTATCGCCCTGTACCTACATGTACGGTGGTAGGTTATGTAGTCTCCGTCGAACACGGAGAGATTCCTCACTCGGCAAGAGAGATTCAATAATGGACCATTGGTCGCTGATTGCCTGCTAACCAGGATCGAGTCCTCGTTCCAAGTGTCGTTAAATTAGACTCGGATGTCCTGTTCTCGCCAGGACAACATCCCGGCTCTCGGTTCACTCATGGATGCTTTTTACGGGTGACGGGTGCGCGCCGTGGCCTTTTACAGTTCCTGTCACTTATTATGTCTACCGGGTAAGCTGAGTAGGTACCTACCTGAGGTATGTACATAGCATGTATGTACGATACAGCGCACCGATCGGTACAGGGAGCCCACAGAGTACCAAGGCATACATGTACATGCATCAGATGATGGGCCAATGTATTTATGCACGCTCCCGTCTTCTCCAAAGCTGGAACGGGCCAAGACAGAAATTTTACGCACCCCGTCCGGCCGCCTCGGCGGAATGCCGATGGATCATACTCCCGCATATATGAAGTACATACATACCTACACCAACCTATCGTGACACGGCAGCTCCTGAATCCCATATCCCTGACGAGGCTCTAACCCTGATGTCTTGCCCTGGGGCGGGATCTCGCAGCGATTTACTGGACAAGTGCCCCCCTACCCCACCCCCGAACCAAATACAGAGAGAGACAGAGACAAACACGAGGGGGTGGGTGCAAGAGATAAAACGGCCAAGGAGAGCGCCTCACCTGTGTGACCATGGGTACGGCTTTGCAGTGGGGTACAGGACTTGAGGCCACAAGGGAGCAACGGTTGATCACTGCTTCGTTAAGCTGTCACTGCATTGGGATTTGCATTCTGTAGGAGGGGCAGCGAGAGAGGAGAATTGGCTCGGCAAATTTGTGGAATGGCTCTGGTCCAAGTCAGTGCATGTGTTACTTCCTAGGAAGAATTATACCGAATTACCTCCTTAACCGCGGTTCCCTTTTCGTCATCGACAACATCGTGACGCTAACGCAGTGGTGCTGTCAGTACCCGTTGACATGACTGCTGTGCGCCTGGACGATTCTGGGACATGGTCTTCCTTACAGATCCCCCTGAGACTTAGGTGTACGCCACACGAACAGAATGGCTTCAGGGTGCACTGCTAAACTGCCGAGGGCCAGGTACCATGGCTCTCAATATAATTATCTCATGACCAATCGAGACTTCGTGGCACAGCTTTGGTGACACAGAAGCGAGTTATGATGGCGCTTTTGCAATGTAAACGTCCGCCACTGATCTGTGGGCTTGCTGCTGTAAGCCCCAAGAGATACATTAAGATCCTCTTACCAAACCTTAGTTTTCTCGACAGGTCTCGTGGCTAGTAGACTAGCAGCATTGCAAATTCAATGATTTTTCCACCTCTGATAACAAATACCTAACCTTAGGTATGTATCCTGACATAACATGTAGGTAACTACTAACTGCCTCCTAGGTAGATGGTAAAGGGTATCAGGAATTTTGTCACAACCAAATAGCGAGTAGGAATCCCTGATCCAAGGAGGCCATAAGGATAGAGCTGCAGTGACCTTCATAGTTGAAGTATGATCACGGTACTTAGCGACGGCAAGTTTGTCTATATTGAACAGGTGAAAAATAAGGAAAATAGCTTTATCAAGTCCTTGGCGAAACTATTGGATCTCAGGCGGCTAATGCACAGCAATATTGTCAAATATGGTGAACCCAAATCACCTGCCCGTGAGGTAGACGGTATTTACAGGCGTACGTTGGTATTCAACTGGAACCCGATTCATCCATAGCATTAGCATGTAAAGAAACATTCTACGGAGCTGAATACCATGTACTTCACGCCTACCTGGTAAGTACCAGTATCTGAGGTACTTCTTATGACCTCGGTTTTGAATAAGAGCTTTGTTAGTGGTATTGCTTGGTACTCGATAGCTGGTATTCATCACGGCATCCTGAGAAGCTTTGGCAAATGAATACTGTGACAGAGTGAGGCAACCGGAAATCCCAGCGTCACAGCAAGTACGACATTACAACTTCAGAGTAAGGCAATGTGTCTGCTTACCAACTATGCTGGAATTAAAGTAATTTAAAAGTTGAATCTAATGATATGTAACACTTGATACCGTAATCTACCTGTTGATAATTTTATTGGCCCTTCAGGGAGTCTCCTTTCTTCATTATGCTCTCCCTCTCACCCCTCGACATGCATGGTATATCCTATGATAAGCATACAGGTCCATGGAAGATAATGTAGATTCGGGTTGCCAGGTTGTAGGTCTATCCGGTTACCTGTCAGTCCCCCTTTCCAGATAACGTCTCTGGGAGGTACCATCCAAGATGTTAGAGTCATGTGTCCATTCATGTTCGTCATCGATCCAGTTCAGTTGATTCCGACGGGCTGCTGTCTAATAAAATCCAGGTATCTAACGAGCCAAGGCCAAGGCCATTTGAAGAGGTAGATGAGACTCAACTTGGCGATCATTGCTTTGACTGTATATGTTGATATAGCTCTGCAGAAAAGAGTCAAGGAAGCCATTTTTAACGACAGAATAAAAAACATAAGCTAATATACGACAGACTACGCATCTTCAGCCATTAAACGCACTGCCTACGCGGAGTATAGCTCAATATACGTATTCCAGACAGTCGCGAGAAGCTCTGCGTTTATAATAATCTGCCGTCTGTTACGAGAATGAAACGTCTCAAGTGAAAGGATCTCCACGTCATGAACAGAGGGAGCCGTATATATTCAAATATTAGTTTTCATGCTTTGATAGAGCCTGATATAGTGTATATGATGCTAACACGGGGGGGACATTGGTCCTCACAGAACTCTGAGGGTGTATGTGGCGCACAGAGCCACGTGCCATCTAAGTGTACGTTCGTACACTTTCAGAAATAGCCATCCATTCCAATCTTTTGATGGTATAGCTGTTTTGGCTCAGCCTCAAGGATGGAGGGTGAGTCATAAAAACCAAGGGCATCTTCTAATATGTATACCCGTAGTCCCTGACGATTACGTTGCTAGCTCCTTAGACCACGTCATTTTCAAGCCCCTTTTGCTTTGCAGCATGAACACTTCAAACCAAGTCCAAATGGCGATGATGTCGTTTAAGTGTTATAGAAGCTAGTGTTATGGTGCTCGTATATTGTGAGGTACCAAGAAACGAGCAGGACTCCACGACTCTCTGCCTCGTAACCAGGAACACTAGACCTACTTCTGTTAATGCTATGTATGTTCAGCGTCAATTAGATAGAACTTTGCCCACCCAGGATCCCATTCTACAGCTACCTACCCAGGTACTCGACACAGTAGCCCGCTTTTGTGCTTGAATCTTGATGGAAATGCCCCTGTAATACCAGACTAACTGCGTACCTGGATGAGCGGCCTGCCTCTTTCTGTAATATCTAATTCCGATTATGCACATTTTCCGTTATAAAGAATGTAACTATAACAGTTAGCTCATATTTTACTGTTAAATTGTAAAAATTCCCGCTCAGGGGTTATTCAAGACGTCAACGAGCGGCTATTCCAGAAAAGACACGAGTTTGTGACTTTGATCAAATAAAGTAATCCTGCGGGTTGATCACACCCTTTTACGAACATTCATCGAGGATGAACTTGAAAGTCAGTAGACCTGGCCCAGAGCTAGGAATTCCACCCTCTCCCCGTACCCTTCGTAGAATGCATATTCAGTGCGGTCCAGAGCCTTCATTCGGGCCGCCGGTCAACTCTGAGGCTTCGATAGCCAGAATGCACGAGAGCAAACGTTCTATTGGCAGGTTTTATCTAAGAGATATAATGCAAGAAAAACAAGGACTATAGACGATGTAGGTATGCGATGATGAGTCTGCGAGTGAGAAGCAATTGCCATCTCCACTTCTCATCTACACACTCAGTGCGTCTGCGGATACTGTCAGCTTGCTCCCCGGCGTGAGGGAGGCCTACAGTGATTCTCAACTCGATCAAGAACCTGTGGCAGACTCAGTGTTAAGAAGCATTCGAGGTTGGACGTTGGAGGGTGAACGATAGATGCCTGTAGGTTCTGTGGTACTGGTACATGTGCGTAACAGGACGTCGCGAGATGTAAGCCAATCAGCATGTGTAGACCAGGCTCGCCTCTACTTAATCCGGCTTGGCACCGAAGCGGTTAGACGATGCGTTACTTCGTACTAGTGATGAGAACATTTGAGCACGATAAAAGAAGAAATAAGATGGCTAACAATGGCTGCTATTTTTGGTATTTTTGACGCCATGGTTTTCAACTTGTTTTATTTTATTCCTTTTTCATCGTCAGTTTCGAATTCGAATGACTGTACAAAGGTTGGCAGTTGGCAGTTGACAGGTACATAAGGTATGTACCTACTACTCTACTCGTGTGTAACATGTATCCATGTACCACACACATATAGCATCGTCTTAATGTGAGACCAAGCTTGTGCTTGCCCCCGTTCTCTAGATCAAAGAAAACTAGCTCTCGATTCCGTCGCGAACTTATATTTCCCTTTCTTCCCTTTCCCCTCCTCCCCTTCACTTCTGATGCAAGAACCAGACATAGAGATTTTTGTTTGTCTTGCGACCCTTGCCTCTGCTTGTCTAATATCCAAGCAAAGTAACCTACTTCCTAACCATACCATCTCAACCTCCAAGGCCAATTCCCTCACACACTCTCTCAACCGTATCGATCAACATTACACCCGGCATCTGACGCTCCAGTATTTCCTTGGGTTGTTCTAACTAAATCTCACCCCGTAGCGATATCGCGACCCGCTCTACACCGACCCGAATATCTTTCAACCTTCTCTCAGAGTCGCCACACTACAACCATGCTGGCACCACGCCATGACGAGACTATGGACATGGACATGGGTGATATGAGCATGTCGGACTCGACAGTAATGCATATGGTCTTTCAGAACAGCATGACCACTTCCCTCTACTCTGACTCTTGGACACCGAGCAACACGGGCGCCTACGCCGGAACCATCATCTTCTTAATCATTCTCGGCATAGTTTTCCGACTACTCCTTGCAGGCAAGGCACTCGCCGAAGACCGATGGCTGGATGCCGAGATGAAGCGACGGTATGTCGTCGTCCAGGGCAAGCTCCCGGTAACAGAACAGATCTCTAGCGACAGCCTGAGCAAGAAGATGACACTTACCGAGAATGGCGTTGAGGAGGATGTTATGGTCGTCCAGAAGAAGAAAACCCATCCTCGGCCGTGGAGAATGTCGGTAGACCCCGTGCGAGCATTACTCGATACCTGCATCGCCGGCGTCGGTTATCTTCTGTAAGTCGAGCTCGTACTATCTAGGCAGTAAAGTCGACCGCCAGGGCTAACCAGAGTCGCAGCATGTTGGCAGTCATGACGATGAACGTCGGATACTTCATCGCAGTCCTCGGCGGCACCTTCTTGGGCAGCCTATTCGTCGGCCGATTTTACAACGTAGAACACTAAAGCGCGTGACGGCTAGAAGAGACAAAGGATTGCCGATCTCCAAATTGCCAAGACGGCATACATTAAAATTCAATCTACGACACGACGGTGCTGGGGTCAGCTCGGTTGTTCTCAGGTACCTATTAAGATGGCATGCATTTCGATTCTAGGCTGTTAACATCAGCCTGTAAGGGAAAGGGAGGGCACCCATACTATCATCACTGCAATTTGAGCATGGCGTTACGGAGGGCAGCAAGGGAGCCCAGACATTTGCTACCTATTCAGGTGAGGCAGAGGTTATAACATAGACTCTTCAAACATACACACAATCCTCGCAGCTTCATCCTCCATTGGCGTGCCACTCCGAGAGGCTAGATGCATATCTCATTGCAAGCATGGCTTCTTAAGGTACCGGTACTTTCAGTGGAGAGTCAGTTAGGCTGTACATACATAGGAGTTGACCTAATATTATAGTTCCGTATCATGCAGAATGCAGAAACCTTCTCAAACCCGCTCACGAGGTAGCCGAAATGAATGATCCCTGTCTTCCTACCCCACGCTCGCTCCCCACATTCCCGCCGCGCTTGACTCCTTCGAGGACCCTTGCCGGTTCTCTGCCCAGAGCTCCGGGTCGGAAGACTTGGTCGAGACTCGACGTTTCCGCTTCACGTGCATAGACAGGACTACACGCTGCCCGGCCCGGCCTCTGATCGTTTCATCGTATCCATTGCCAGCGCAATTTCACTGAAATATCGAGGACGACCGATGCCTCTTGAAACAAATCTCAATACATGCAGAAGACTAACTCCATTGGACCTAGGCAAGGCGCTTTGGACAAGCTCAGACTGCAGATAGGTATGCCAAGAAGCGTCTCGTGACTGCCAGAGTATATCGAACGACAAGTCTGACTGCGTAGGTGGAGGAATGGCCTGTGGTAGATCGTCGTAAACCAGATATTTGTTCAGCATACTGATAGCTAAGTAATACCCATCAGGCCGGACACCTTGAGAGGAGCTGCAAGGCACCGTGAGCCAGCTTAAGCTCCATACCCCATTATGATATTGATATCCCACAAGTATTGACACATGCTGGACATGCTATCTTCGGCACGAACCATGGCAAACGTGAATAGTGAGTCCAGATGAAAGGGGGGGTGGTAGGGGAAATATCTCGAAGGACACCCATGCACCCATCTGCCCGGAAATCTCAGATACCAATGACTCTAGTTTCGCTTTCGTCTCTTTTCTGGTAATACCCATACCTTACTGTTATATATGCACACTATTGCGGCCAGGATGGACCTACCTCCTCTTACAAGATCCACGCCGCCACGGCTTCGACAATCCTTCGTAAGTAGTAGCCCAGCACAAGAACAAGTAACGATCCTGTGCCAACCTTATCCATCTGGGTTAGCTCATTAATTTCGATAGCTCATAACCGGAATTGATGAAGGGGGCCGTAATGAGGATCATCCTGTGACGTGACTCTTGTTTCCATGCTGCTGGGCTGACTACCTAGGTATGCGGAGGGCAGCACAGAGAGCCCTCCAGGTTACCGAGTCAGTTCTTCGGTAAGCCGCTACCCAACGACTCCTTATATCAAAACAGGGCGAGCCCGAGAACCCATCCAACACAGCCATGATGGTTTCGAACACGAATAACATAAAATAACCCACCAATATCGTTGATTTGGCCTTGCACGAGTCCCGACAAACAAACCGGGGAGACTCAGGCCCAGGTGTCGAGCCCAGCAGTATGGGCACACACACAGAAGCTTTCCAGATTTACGAGGAAGCCTACCAACAAAAGCTACTCAACAGGAATATAAATGGAGACAGCCGTAGTCATCCGACTAACCACGTCCGAAGCAAGTCGACCAATCCCCAGAGGGCAGACGCCAAAATGGGCAGGTGCCCCAAAGTAGCAAACGCCAGCTTCGGTGAAGAAGCCACTCAAAGCATACAGACAGACAATCACCACATAAAAACTCCGTCATAATAATCTACTTGATGACGAATGCTCGAATCTACCAGTCAGAACTTACACAACCAACCCATCTATCACCAACCAGCCCGATTCAGGAGCACGCTGCCAAGTGCAAGTCGCACACAAGTTCAGACCGACCTCCGCAGAACACCGCCAAGCATACAATAACTGGACCACAGAGAATAGTCGCCTGCTCACGAGAGTCTCTTGTCATCGTCATCGTCATCGTCGTCATCGTCGCCGTCGTCAGTAACCGCGGCCACCCATAGACGTCATAGTCAAAGACAGCACATGGAAAGCCAGAGATACACGCCCACTGAAGAATTCAAAATTCAAAGTGCCGAGACCCGGAGTGTGAGACGGAGGGAAGCTGCCTCTACGGTCCTCATACAAGATGCCCAACCGACACGCACGCCATGAGGACGAGCGCAGACACAAGCACAGAGGACACAAAACAAGACCCAATTGCTTCCGAGTATGGCATGTCAGTGTTATAACAACGTACCATACAGCGTACTCCATTCCGCGGGTGTCCTCTTAGTGCTACGTAACTCGAGGACGCGTACTGTTCCCAAAAGGAGGACCAGAAGGGTTGTCCCACTCCCACTCCCCACCAGCCACAGATGCTTCTTAGCAAGCTACGGGTTTTGCAACAGAACAATTTATCACGAGCAGAGCAACAATGAGGAACGAAATTGGAAGATGAAGCAAGTCTGAACGTAAAATCTCAATTACAAGATGCGAACATCTTTGGAATCTACGGGAGGATGACCCCCGTGAGCGTGGTCCCTATCGTACAAGCGAGCTCCTTTGATAGCGTCGACACTTCTTTCAATTCATCTGGCCCACTGCCACCTGAGGTTCGAGAGAATGACTTGGGATTAATGGTAAACCGCCGGATTAAAGGAAAAGAGGCACATGTTCCAAAAAATATGCGGGCTCATAGCTTTGGCATTATGTCGTCGCCTCAACGAACGTTGGTTGCCGAATATATCGTCCATGTGCCCGTGCACGAATAGTCCGAGTGGTCGATTGTTTCGCAAGATTGCCCGACAAAGTGGGATCTTCATCAGCGCCAGACTGGGGAGGGAGTCCTAAGTTCCGAAAGGAAACCGTCGTCAAATATTTAGATCGCATCTCAAGCCGCGATGTGATTGTTGGAGTCGAGGAGACAAGTTTGACCGCGTAGTTGGATTTGATCCAACGGTTTCATTCGTGTATTCATGTTCGTCAGGCATGCTTCGTAAATCATTGTCGTCCGTTTCCATCATCAACTTGGGAACGATCGGGTTCAGCTTGGGAATGAGTGATGGCCGCCCAGACTCAAAAGACTGGGTGTAGTCGCCACCTCACGCCGTCGAGTGAATAGGAAACGAGATTTATCCATGCTTCCCCACGTTTAGACGGGTAACAGGCATCAACTCCAGAAGATGGGCGCAATCGAAGTAGAAGTAAACAATCAGGAGCGCGAAGACCATGCTGAAACAGGCACCTGGAGTTCTCTGGGATGTAGAGGGATATATTGATCGAGGAGTTCTCTGTGAAAGTAGAGGGGATATGTTGGTCGACGAAGGGGATGTACCGACGATCATAGAAGTGGGTGTGGTGTTATCTCCCAAATAGCTGGCCATATGCCATATGGGAATAACATCACCATGACAGGTGTGATCCAGAAGCGGAGTTGTATGTCGCCGGATACCAGTTTAGGTAACAACAAGGTTAGGAATATGAAAGACGGTCAAAACTAGGATGGTGAGCATAAAGAAAAGTCACGATGACCCAACAACGCCGGACCACCGAAGCCTCTCAATTATGATTCGATGTTGCTGGACTCAACATGCTTCGAATAGACAAGACCTCATGAATGCATTAAAATCGGGGTATAAGGCGCGCGCAAGGCACTGTCGCTACCGAAGAGGGCGACAATTACGATTGGTGAGAAGTGTGTTGCGGCATACCCGACTGAGGAGGCATCCCAAACTGCCCGCGCTGTTGGTGCTGCATATAGCTTTGATAGGCCATTGCTTGTTGAGGATCCATGGGCACGTTTGAAACGTAGTTGGGGGGGAGATGGGATGGCATTCCGGGTCGGCTTGTCTGTGGTGGGAGATGTGAGTTGGTCGGCTCCTCAGGCGATTCGACCTGGTTAGAGTCGTCGACCCCGTTCTCGTTGCCTTGGCTGGGCTCGGGCGCGTTCAGGCAAGCCTGTGAATAGTGAGTGAGTAAAACAGCCAAAGCTTGCGTGAAGCTTCAATTGCCATGTACGAACCTGAATGAGGTTCTTCCCCTCGGCCTTGGTAACGAGTGGCTGCAGCTTAGGTGTTGTGAAGGTGTACACTAGTCCAGTCTCCGATACGACTAGCAACAGAACTTGGGTGCCCGTCAAAACTGACAATTCGTAGGCCTAAAAAGGGAAAGGAGAGGTCGGGTGTTAGCACCAAATGACGATGGTCGCAAACTCAGATAAGAATAAAAACAAATCGAGTAACGCGTTTGACGCGATAGTTCGGTGATTTCGGGACGACGAATGGGAGCAAGGGACACTTACCTTCTTCATTATGCCAGCCTTGCGCTTGGAGAAAGTGATGTGGCGACGCGACTTATCGCTGATGAACTTGATCTCGATTTTGCGACGCTCGCGCCCGCCCTTCTCATCATCGTCATCATCATCGTCCGCGATGCTTGCTCTCTGGCGCTTAATACCACGACTCTCTACAGGGTTCGCATTGCCATTGCCGACGTGAGTGTCATCGAGTTCTGTGGGTGAGGTTTGCTGCTCGTGCTGGTCCGTGATGTCGGCCATTTTTGTATTTTTGTCGAGGTACGACGATTGTATCACGAACAAAAAAGGCAAAAATGGTGGAGATACTGTTTTGGTCGTGGTGCCGACGACCTATACTGAATCTGGCGTTGAGCGGAGAGGCTCTGGGTTGTAGTAGGCTGTAAATTCTGTCGCAGAAACCTGGTTGGGGCGCCTGCTCTATTGAGTTTGGGGTGCTTTTGAGAGCGGCAACCGGAACAAGTCTGCGGGTGGAATTAAGGGCAAAAGCGCCGAAGAATTCCAGATGTGGAATGACAGTTATTCTGTACTCGGTCCCAGTTCCTTTTCTTTTCTCCTTTTTCTTAGGTAAGAAATTAGAGAAAAAAAATGATTATTTAATCGAAGCACGCAGTTCGATTTTTCGGGCTTCTAAGAAAGTTGGGGTGTGTACCGGTCGGCTGGTAGACTGATGCCAGGTAGGTCCAGTCGGTGGTTAACTTTTATCTAGGTAGTTCGCGTCACGAAAGTAGTGTTGTTGCGATGATCTCTAGTATTGGGTTCCTACTATGTATGTCTGCCTGCCTAGTTGGGGTAGGTGGGAAATGTCAGTCAAATTGCCCAAAACAATTAAGTATCTCTAATGAATAAAAATAAAAAGAATAAAAATACGTATTAATAATTAGAAAAGGAAAAAAGAAAAAGAGAGAGAAGAAAAAAAACCAATTGGCGACGCGATGCTCTAAGAGAGGGAACAGGTAGAGAAAGCCTACTATGTAGTAATAGGTACTTACTTACTTTGGATTGAAATGATGATGGCGACCCTCGATGCTTTGTCTTCTATTTACTTGGGACGCAGAATCAATTCAATGGGATTCTCAAAAGGGTGTCTCGGCGGTTGTCAAACGGTACGTTTTTGGAGTTAAGACTTCCCCTTGTGAGCGATGATCTAAACGCTGTCAGTATCAAACTCGGTTTGATTGATTGATTGATCAGGAAAGGTGAATGCGGGATGATTGAAAAGAGGATAGCGAGGTGGTAGCACACGGGCTTTTGCGTGGCCACGGCCGCACAGTTTAAAAGAAAAAAGAGGGCACAGGAAGCTGCGGGGGGGCGTGGGCACAGGGCATTAAACAAGTGGGTAATGGTTAGTGTGTCTGTGTATCTGTGTGGGCATTGGGCAACTTCAAGGTTGTGGACTTCCAATACAACCAGGTACTTTGTGTATGTACATAAGTACCTGGAAGGTAGGTGGCGGGTAGTATCGATTTCCCACTCTTTGCCGATGTCTGTCTGTCGTATGCTTGTACACAGTACACATACTGTATACAAAAATTTGGCTGATGAGAACAACAGGCGGCAGGCAGGCTTTGCTTCTTGGCCCTTCCCCCCCTGCTCCAACTCCCACCCCTCCAGCACAAGCCCATAATTGTTCAACGGGCCTTGCGAGGTAGCTCTATCTAATCGTGGAGGTTGCTGCTGAATCAAACCAATCACTTACCTTGCTTTCGGGTCGAACTAGCTAGGTACCTATGTGCTCTAGTGCAGAGCTACCCAGTAGTGATACTACCACTTCAACGACTTTCGGCGTTTAGTAAGAGCTAATAAAGGACTTGGAGTTCAGTAGTCGTACCTACACAGTAGCATTGTAATCGGAGGACTGGGTATTGTACATACTATGTAAACAACGCGAGATGGCCTTCACTTCCTGATAGGTATGTATGTGTGGCTCGTCGGTCGAGGGCAGAGGAAGGTAAGTACCTACTATGTAGGCACGTAACGTATTGTACGCGAGAATGGATATTTTAAAGTTGATGCGGCGATTCGCATTCGGCGCGGTGCTCAAGTCAATTGCTCTTACCTGGTACCAAGTACTGGGCAATCGGGCAGTCTGTCGTCTTTCTGCCAGTATGTATGTCTGGTTTGTCGAGTCGAGTCGAGTTAATGAATTCAAAAGAGTGGAGATGTGTAGCTTTGCGAATTTGGGGAGAGAATGAGGTAGTAAACCAATCAGATTGATCGAAGTGTGATATGGCTTACCGAAGGGGAAACGCATGCAGCATGAAGGTCCTAAAATAACGGTGCAGAAATTTCCGCAAAAACCGTTCGGTTCTACAGCTAGTGAGGCTACGTACTAAGGTACTAGTGCATGTATTGTAGTACTGAGTACGTACATACCGGAGATGCTCCGTGCGCGGTGACAGGGGAATTTTTAGCTTATGCACGGTCCAGCATTACGATGCTCCACCATCTGCCACCTGCCAACCGACAGACCTAGGGAATGTGAGGGGGGGAACCAATTTAGGTACTTGCCAAATTCGGCACTGTGCTCGATATCTTATTCGACCTCTGGGATTGACACTGGAATAACTTGTCGTCCCCTGGGACTGTGAACCTATTTACATACCTACTGTAGCGAACATTGCGAGGGATCGCAGCTTAGGTTAGGTAGGTAGGTATTAGGCAGCTTGAACGTAAGTCGGTCAGTTTAAATACCTAAGGTGGGCATGTATGTAATGCCATTCAACGTAGGTAGGGAACAAACCTGCCGGTTTAAAGTTGAACACGTATTTACCTACATACAGTATGTTACCACCTGATGTTGAATGTAAGAACTCTTCTGACCACTGCCAGGCTGTTGAGAGTTGGTACAAGCAAACAATCAAGTACATACTCCCTACATGAAGAGAGCACAGAACGCCAAATGGTGACTGGATGAATTCCTAGAAGTGAGAGAAACACATTACTCATACTCTTGAAACAGTCATAGGATTAGAGCCAGACATTACACTCGTTGATGGTAGATGATGAATGGCAGCCAAGAATTTAGGTCCCGTGATGATATATTGCAAAAACTAGGTAGGTAGGCAGGTACCTGTCAAGAAGGCAAAAGATGACACGACATCTCAAGTCAGCATATGGGACTTCATATATCACGAGCTCTGACCATGGAGGTCCTAAAGTGTAAAATAGTAGACGATGTCGACAACAAGGACAACTTCTGCATATAGCACCAAAATAACGCAGTTCATACGACATCTACATCAACACAGTGAGTAGTGTGTGTATGTATGTATGTACATATGTACATAGAAGCGCAGCCATTCTATCGACCTGGCTTCAGCCGAGAGGCTTGAGACCAATTAGGGCGACTCGAGTTATCATCAAGGAGCATGAGGGGCAACAATTATGTAGTACATGTCTTTTGGACGTGCCCCGGGACTTGTTGTATCCCCGATAACCTCCAGTATAGCCAGCAATCTTAAGTCAATCGTTTGAAATGCCATGTGCAGTGAATCCTATGTCCACATCATCGTCATGTTCGTAGTCGTGGTCGTAGTTGTTGTTGCTGTTAAGGGGGATGGCTACAAGCGATTGAGGTTCGTTTTTCTGGCATCCACCATCTGAAAACTCAATTACGCGTTCGAGAGACCTCTCAAACTTGCATAACGGTGGCTAGTAATCGGCGAATGTGCAAATGCCGGTTACTTAACAGAGCACAGTCACTACTAGCTACGATCTTTTAATAGTAAGCAGGTATTCGTGGATACCGAGGTCAGGCCCCTTAAGCCACGCTGCCGGGATTTGGAAAATAGGCCACGGTGAAAATAAGCTTTTGGAGATGGTTCGCGATACTATCATTTCCATTCTATCGCACAGGTCACAGAACGTCTTGAGAGTCGAATCCGACTTGCTGGTTCTCGACAGTGGAAGCAAGCCCTTGTTCACAAGCAAAAAAGCAAAGTTGGTACCCCCGCGGGTACCGTAGCTATCGTAGCCTGTAGGCACCTACATATGTCGCACTTCATCAAAATACGCCAGACACGCTATGTGCAGGTCATCCCACCATCCTTGAAATGCCCCTAGAGGATGCCGAGTATCAACGAATCATGTATTGCACATGCATAGCTTATGTACCTACGTATGGATGTATGTATGTATGTACTTACCTAGGGGAAGGGGGCGGCAGTTCCGTTGTCAGATAGAAGCTCGTCGAGCGTAAAAAATTGGATGAAGCATGCTGGTCTGTCATCTGCGTCAGCGGCACAGCAAGCCGCTAGCGAATATCACATGTAGTTAAGTCGTACATATGTTCGAAGTAGCCTGTATGTACTATGATGTACGTGTATGTCCGTATAATAGTAGGATGGAAGAATGTCGAACGCATCAATGGTCTTGTCTCAATTACTGTTGCTGCATGTACGCACAGTAATAACCTTGAGGATAAATGCTAAGTGGCGAAGACAGTCAGCGAAGCTGGAGTCCGCTGACCCCCATCGAGGAAGTCCCTGACAGGCTACAGCAGCTTGACAGCAGCAGTGACAAGATCCTACAGTAGTGCTTACGGGGCGGAATGTGTGAACCGCAATGGATGGACGTATTGTCTTATTATTGTTACGATGCCAATTTCTGCGACTAGGGATTTCGGTCAGAGATGTTTTACACTAAGCCTTCGAAAAATGTCCTTCCAAGCCAAGTTAGAAGCTTCTTACGAATAAAACACGTTCCTCGGAAGATCTCGCGTAAAGATGTAGGGTTCTATGTGTGTATGTAGGAGAGACAATCAATATCAACGAATGCTTGATGGAATGAGTGCTTATACATACATTATACATGCACCGGGTAGTTGCAGCACAATAACATTATGGCGGTGTCAATGATTTGATTCCCAGTACTTGCAGGTCGCTGCCATCTGCCACCTGGCAGACTCTCCACCCATCGATATGGGAGTCGCACAGTGTCAAGGTCTCTCCGGCTTTGATGGGGACCGTTCTTCAGTGATAGCCAATGCGGGCACGCTCTAGTGCGTGAGGGTGCGTGAGGGGGCGGCAGGGATTGGGCAGGGGTTATGAAATCACCTTTTGCTTCCGTTCCAATGAAATGGAGGCGGTTCGACGATTTTGGAGTTGACCATATCGGGAATCAATCCAGTGTGCTGGTAATGGGTGGTCTCGACGATTTCACATTTATTGCGATAGAAGTTGTCTACCTGGGCAAAACCAATGTAAGGCCTTCACGTTTCAACGGACCTATCTTTAGAATCAGTTTCGATTCCTACGAACACGAGACCAAGTTGCGTACGTCGCTGGGTGTGTAAGAGCAGCGCCTTCGAGGGAATCGCTGTTAAGACCGAAGCAAGAGTTAATTGGTCCACTTCCTAGAGCGTACCAAACAAGAGACTCAATGCCCTACCGACAATACCCTGCCCGCTGCATGTAGGTACTATCTATAATCTATGTATGCCTTGCACAGACTCAATCATCACAAGAGAGAAGAGGCCCTCCGAGACAGACGCCAATCATTAATTGATGAATAAATACGAAGCAGATCTCCAATATTATGTCCAGCTGGAAATGATGATAATACTCGCGAAAGCTACTGACCAGGACTATAGCAAATAGGTATTCTTCAGAGGTCTGCTGTCTCACTGAACTACTACGCGAATTCAACCAACCTCCCTGGGTCCCAGTTACGCGATTGCACCATTGTCTGCCCCATACGGAGCTAACACTAGGGCCGTAACGTCAAGGTGGAAAAGCGGGGATAATGATACCGTCTTAAATCGCTCTAATAGTACCAATCGAACAGGTACCTCATGTAGGCGACGAGACTACCCAGCAGCAGCGGCGGTGGCAGGCTCTAGAACAGTGCAGTAGGCGAGATGGATGGCTTCCACTGGGCTCGGAGAAGATGTATGTATGATATTGGCGCGAGAACATTGCATACATATGTACTACACGCATACACAGGCTCATACGAACCATTCAGGAACGGGCGTTTGACTCGGGGTCATTGAGGTGCAGAAATGGGTAAGAAATGCTCACAGGACTCTCATACACATACATACAGGCATGTGAGGTCTCCATCTCTAGGTGCTCGATAGATATTATTCTAATTTAAGCCTGCCCCGTAGTCCCATAACTTATCATTTATCGAAGATAGTCAAACGTACGAAGTACGGATCCGTACATTTGTACATGAAATATATCCAGAGATCAAGATGACATGTCGTCAGTTTACACGATTGGCAATTGCTCCCGATTAAGAATAGGGAAAAGCGCCAATCTTCACCCACAAGGGGTCTAGATTACAGCAAGATTACGGCCCGCGTGTGGGAGACAGATTGTAAATCTTCGTTTACGGATTACCCAGCAGACAGGGCTTGCAAAATTGCCAGGGCCTAGGCAAATCATCGTTCCACTTATGCCGCTCGCGTTCTCGAGAGGCTGGGGTCCCCAAGCTCCTTGCAGCCTGCAGACAGACGGTGCGTGGTAGTCTGGTAAAGCTTCGCAGGATCAAAGACCTTGGAAGTTGGGCGTAGGATTTGGACACTCTCGTGAGGAGTCTGAAAAAAGGGAAGGTATTGATATCCCAATAGCGCCATCCAGCATACGCCAACTATAACGCGACCGCGGAATCTTTAAACGAGCGACAAGAGAGAAAATGCCTGCGTCTGCGCCAGTAAGTATAGCCTTGACCACATGACTGGTTGTTGTAGTCTGAAAAATCCGTAGAAAATCCGTAAGAAAAGGCATAGAATCCATCTAACAGGTATGTACGTGGGCAGAGCGCGTGTAGGCCAACCGCAACCGCAACCGCAAACCGCAACCCTCGAGGCTGTCAACCTATCAACTCACATTTTTGTAACTTTGGCTCATGTAACCTTCAAGAAAATTGACACTTCGTTCACTCACGCAACCATTATATCTCTATCCAAAGGGGGATTTGCTACCTCCCTGGGAATCTAGAACTGGTCCTAGAACCGGTCCTCTTGTATGCGCTGCAGCGACTCAAGAGAATACTACCTCTCAACGCCATCGGACGATAATATTAAAACCAATTGGCTGTTCCTTCATACCCGGATGACACTCTGAGTTCTATGCCTCGCATGAAAATAGAGAAGTTGAACCACGGCACCGGGAAAAGTCACAACGAAAGCAACCTAAGCACCAAACTCTCGAATGGCGCTGCGGGAGCTGCGGCAACAATGGCTCGGCGCTACCTCAGTGACATCAGATTCAACAGCAGGATGTCACGGCATAGTTGTGATTACCCGCGCGGCCTCTGATGAATGAGAGAGAGATAGATATGACAGAGAAGAGGCGCTTCAATGTATTAGCGAGTTGCACATCTGAGGTTTCACTGCTCGTCGTACGGGGTACCGAGTTCTCGGATTGAGGTTGCATCAGAAGCATCTTCCGAGCGCTATCGATTACTTTCACAGATGGGTGATGACATTCTTCCCCTCGCTAGCATGTCAGTTGCCGTTGCAACCGTCCGTCCTTCCGCTGTCTGCTGCTAGGCAGCCCCCGGAGGTGGCAACGCGCACGCCACCCACAGGTGAAATGGTGGAGATCCGGCGACGTACTTCCGAACAATGCTGGTCAGGCTAGATCCGGACAGCACGACAGCGGCATCGTTGCCGTTGAAGTGCCGCGCTCTACTGTACGTCGGGCGCTGCACAGGACTTCGGCAGCCTTTCCGACTCATGGTCTCTTGACGCTAGCGGCCCACCGTCTACCGTCGCAATGACCTGGTTTCAAGGCTTCTGGTAAATCGTAGATACCGGGAGACACGATATCAAGCAGGATCACGCCTCGTCCTCCTGATGCGAGCAATCAATCAAGGTTATTATTACCTCCCTACCGTCCCCACGTGAGATGGCTGGGCGAGCTGCGACTGACAGCCAATACGCAGATTACTGTCTGGATGTTTCTATTTAAGCCTTCGAACTGCGTGGCTCAGATGATCCTCGCTGTCTGATCGAATATAGTGTGGTTACATGCGGGATGATGTGTTACAGGGTGTGCAGCATACCTAAACGCATCAACGCGAAACGCATGGTTTATTGACGGAGTTGAACCTCTGACATCCTTCCCCTTCCATAGGAACATTACTGCACAGGAAGATAGTTTTTCCCTTGGATAAGGGGGGTGATATCTGGCATCGTTGGAGATCTAGGAGTTGACGAGATGCTGTCTTTGAACACTTGAGCTTGGTCGATGTGATAGGTAAGGTATTGCTCTTGGTGATGATGATAATGAGGGTCTGCTTTTTAATCCGGCAAGACATGCCTAACGAACATCAGGCATCATCGTAGCAATCTGCAAGTCGGTAATACTTAAAATAGATAGGTAGTTCACATCATC
The DNA here is from genome assembly GCA_022984935.1 of Hypoxylon sp. NC1633. Lineage (NCBI taxonomy): Eukaryota > Fungi > Ascomycota > Sordariomycetes > Xylariales > Hypoxylaceae > Hypoxylon > Hypoxylon sp. NC1633. The sequence goes on from JAJLYQ010000023.1 coordinate 150,731, forward strand.
ATGGGTGTTGTTAGAGCTTGTCAGAGCCTCAGACCGAGATCATTCGATTCTTTCCTTGACACGATGTAGGTAAATTGAGCGCTATGCTCAGTTTCTGGCACGTGCTGAACCTCCTCCGCAGGCTACCCCCTTGTCCGCCTATGAACCCCTTACAAGACTTGAAACACCATTTGTGAGGAATCGTGTATCGTCACTCTGCTTCTGGCCTTGTCTACTTCTCTTCTGCCTTTCTTTCTAGACTCTTGCCAAGTGGAGCTGTGTTTTCGCTTCGTTTCTGCTGGTTCAGTCAGGCCATTCTACCACCTTGTGTCCTGTCTCATTCGTAATTCCTCCTTTTGCCCTGCACCAGGTTTCGCACTCTTCTCCCATTTTGGCCTCGTCCTAGTCAAGTGGGTAGAGTGATAGAGCTTTGTTTTTTGAACAGCCCGGCGCTTGTGTCTTCTGATTCTACTTGTGCTATGCATTATATTCATACTTAGAAACTTTTTTCTTTTCCCTAATCACTCTTTTCGTTTCGCCTTCTCGTCTTTCTTTCCTTTCGACTCCAGGTCGAGGCGTAGGTGCTGTCGCGCTGCCCCAAGTCGATTGATCGTTCGACGTTCCGTTCTTTTGCTACTCTGATTCTTCGCTTCGCTTCCGCGAGACTTCCACGACATTTAGAATACTCTGCGAAAGACGCCGGTCGTCGACAACGCTTTACACGACGATTACAACGTATTGGTGAATTGGATAGAAAGAGTTTTAGGTACTAAGAGGCGGGAAGTCGGGCAGCTGTACACCTGCGTGTTAAGGAATCTAGGGCATATCCAGTTCTTCGATCGATCAAGATGGTCAACAAGGTGCTCGTGGCCTTCGTGGCCACGGATGGGTTATTTGTGTCTATGGGTGCCATCATGCTGGGTTTCAGCATCATCGTCCAACAAACGTGTTTCAATACACCTACAGACGGCAACGAAGCAGCCCGCGACTTGCTATACCAGAAGTTTCCCTTTACAGGTAAGCAGTGCGCATACGATGCGGGCAGGTGTTGGGAGTGGGTGGGTTACCGGTGTTAACAGGTTCTTAGCCGGTATCGTCAACGCGGTCTTCATATTCGCCACCTTCCTCGCCACGATCCCAGCGCTCGCGACAAATAACAGGAGCTGGTTGAAGCTGGCCATGTACTTGGTCGTGATAGATGCCGTTTTCACTATGGCTATTGGCGTGGACCTGTGGATTCTCACCCTGACGATGAAGGAAGATTTCCACCAAATCTGGCTCTCGCAACCGGCGCAGGTCCAAGGTTTTATGCAGACGGCCGTAAGTTGGCAATCACTGAAAATTTCTATTCCACGTTAGTCTAACTTGATGGATAGTTCAGTTGCTGCGGCTACTTCAACAGCAGCTCTCCTGCTTTCATCACCGACGCAGCTTGCCCCAGTCCTGCTGCCGCCGCTCTGATGCGAGGCTGCTCTGCGCCACTGACCTCATTCGGCAACACGTTCGTGGATAACATCTTCACAGCCGTGTTCGGCATGGTCGGCATCGATACCGTTCTGCTCATGACCATTGCCTGCCTGCTGAAGGATCGAAAGGAGCGCGAGCGATTCCGCCACATTGATGAGAAGACCGGTGCTCGAAGTACCTTCTAGACTAGCTGCATGGCTTCTCTCTTCAAGCTATGATATACCTTGTGCCATGGATTGGTTTAATGGGAATACCTTCTACACGACGGTCATGTAGCGATTTTAATGCACGGAGGTATGGACTGGCTGACCTTGGCTGGTGAACCCCAACGAAACCACGACCATTTGGAAGAGGTTCAAATTCTTGTAATCGGTCCTGAAGCAACTCGTCTCCGGGAACTTTGCTGGACTACTCGGGCGTGTACTTCGTGATCCTGGGATGATTTTTAACACGACCTGTTGTATCTGGATCCCTTCTCTGATTTAGCGTTTCTTATATCATACATATTCTCATGTCTAGGACAGAGTTATTATATACTATATATATTCATGGTTCTTGGTTACGGAACTACCGTGCTTCTTTCTCATCGTGCGTGCTGTCGTTTTCTCAACGTATATTTGAAGGGAGACATTCATAATTATGTCAGGAGTCATGCTAGCAGCACATTTGACTACAGCCCCTAGATTCATCTGACTGTTATTGGGCATTAGATAACCTGAGAGAACTTACCTTGACACCTAGTCAAGTATCTTACAAATGAAGGGCATTGATATCACATGCGAAGGAGGGAGGTTTTTAGGTAGGTTCAATATAAACTGTAGTTTCTAAGGCAATTTCCCATCATCTCTTTACTTCCATGGCAATCGCTTATAGTGTAACTAGATTGCGTGAATGTTATAGCAGAGCTTAAACTAGAGCCGTCATACGTCCTCTATGAACATCGAGTTCAATAGACGACCTATTTTCGCCAGCGAGTCGAAGTCCAGCCCGTACAGTACTACCTATCCAGGCAGATAGTCTTGATTCGCACAGGTATTTGCGTAGTATCCAAGGTGATTGGCATGGGAAATAAAGTGATGTAGACATGTGAAGGTCACCTAGTTTCGACCAGTCCTTTCATCGCCAACTGCGCAGGATCTTCTTACTTGTGGATTGATTCTACCTCAAACACACAAGCAATTGTCCTATGCTTGACAATGGTTCGGATTGACCACAAGTGCGTCGAGGACGGATCAGGAAAAAGGTTGCGTAGCCGTATATTCCCATAGATTGTATGTCACCCGTTTTAGAAACCTCTCGTCCTTATACCTTCCCTACTAACCCACGCGACGTCGTCCATGGGACACAACAGACATCTCCAAGAGACAGCAGAAGCCTCAATCGAGCGGGGGGACGGAGCAACAATCCGAATATAGCGGTAAGCGAGTCGGCAGGGGAAATCAATCAACAGCGGTATTCGAACCATGAATCGGAGGATCCTATGGGAAAATCGTGGACGATTCACGCACAAGTAGACTCGAACTTTGTCGCAATGGATGTCGTCATCGGCGTCGGCACACGCGCAGCTTCGAGAAACTCCTCTTCTATCTCGATTGGAGGAGTCGGTACAACCGAGGACATGTTCGTCTAGCGAGGTGGTGAAGACGAAGGTGGTCGAGGTGTTTTTTGTGGGCAAGATCCCAGAGCCAAGCGACGCGAGCAAACAGAGGACTCCGTGAGCATGATTGGACACTCGAACGGTATCACTCGTTCACATCAAGCATCAGCATGGAGTAGCGAGCACCTCATCTCGAGACAACTGAAGTTGTCAATCGAGGGGCGCATCAGCAGATGGTAGACCAGTGACCGCGGCTGACGGGATGCGTTCCGCCGTCAAGCATGAACAGAGGAGGATTTACCTGCAACTCTGTACATCCCCACGGGGCGGAAATACCGGCCCTCGAGGGGAGGTAGCGACTTGCCCGACTCTCGAGAGATGGGGGGTGAAGCTACCTACGCAGCGAAAGCATGGAGGAGAGGAAAAAAGGAGCAAACATTTGTGTACAAAATTGGGGGTTCTCGTTATATACTTCCTACTTATGGTGTAGTGTACATCTACGTCAGGCCAAGCGGATCATATGCAACAGGGTCAAAGCCTGTTATGGAGCCGCCTCAAGCCAGGAGTTCCCGAGAATCTCAACGAACTGTTATGACGGCGAGGTGGCTGGGGGGGGCTTCAACACACCAATACGAATAAATCCATCTTGCTGGTACTTCCACTCTTGTAATGTTGAATGCGATGCTAATGCAAGGACAGGAGGGTGTTCCGATCACATTAGCCGCATCTCACTTCTCACCAACAATACGTCATACCACCTACCCAAACACCCGAGCCTTTCCATTTCCAGAGAATAAACCGGTTTTTCTTCCACCTTCGGCAACCTCGAGCCTCACCGATGGGCATTGCCCCGCATCTTGTGGCGTTCGCATCTCCCTTTACGGAAAGATACTGGGGCACTCCGTACTAAGTACTCCAAGATGGGTTAAAGCCACACAACAGATCAATGACAACATCTTGCCTTCAAGCAGATGGGATTGGATGGAGGTCCTACCGGAGCTTTTGGGCCGGCCGGCGCGGTTTGCCAGACGCGCAATTACAGCATGGACGAATTGAATAAGCCAACTGTGACACGAAACTCAAGGATGATCCCCTTATAAATTTGAGATCACTATGACGGATAGCAAGCGGGGCCATCCCTGCAACGAAGCTGTGACGTCAACATCTTTCATACTAGCCACCCACGAGGACAAATCTGAATCTGACTTGTCTGCTTGTTCCAACGAAGACCCCATTCTTTGATGCACGTAATTATCACTGGTGATTAGCCAGAGCCTTGCCGTTTTTCATTGCCAATCTGTTTGCTGTACATGCCTGTACAGAGTGGTTGTCTGTGCCGTGAGCCGAATAGGGCTTAATGTCTGACAAGTTTCTCCGTACACGTACCTGAGGTAGGCAATATATCGACCGTTGGCGCTTGTGGGTTGTATCATGTGAAGGAACCCTTCAAGAAATGATCTCATTGGGCTTGCCTGTAACTCTATGACCTAACTTTCCTATGTCCCTTCACGAACCAAAACACTGATTTTCTTGGCTTGGGGAGATCATAGCTCCCCATCCAATGTAATGTGTACCCGACGTGCCTTGGGCATGTATATAAGTCCTGTGTCTCCCCCTAGCATAGCTGTGACTTCGTAGATCATCAACCACAACCACAACAACGATTCTTCATTTCAAAAAGATCACCAGTTACAAACAAATCCTACCACCACTTACATCTTCATCCAACAAACATACACACACAAACCTATCAACATAAACATACCAAACCGCAAAAATGGGTGCCGTAGTATCTTGTGTAAGTTATTCCTCCACCCATTTCCAATAGCCCTACTTGGAGCAAATGACTAACGAACACAAATAGATCGAATCCATCTTCCGCACCATTGGTAGCGTCATCATGGCCATCGTGACGGGCATCGGCAGCATCCTGACCGCCATCATCAACGGCATCGTCTCGTTCTTTGGCATCATCGTGTCCTTCCTAACCTGCGGATACTGCAGCCGTCGTCACGGTACGACAGGAGGCACTACAACAGGCTCGCGCAGGGGCTTTGGTCGACGTCGCCACGGCGCCACCACCACGAGCCGCATCTAGACCACCCAGGTCCATGACGGCAAAGATGGAGGAGGAGTTGTATGATGAAGAAGAGACATGGGACAGACGAGGAGGACATGCAGAGAAGCTATGACGTGGAGCAACGCGTTGGTTACGAGTCGTAGCTTGCAAGAGTTACGGACATTACGATACCCCCTTTTTTGAGTCGTTTGTTACGCCGATTATACGATACCGAATGGAATGACGGGTCCGGCATGACTTCTCCTTTTGTGCCAACCCCCTTGCATATAGAATAAATCCAACCTACTGGGACATTATACCAAGGTTATTTTGCAAATTATACTTGTGACTTCGACGTTGTGCATGTGCAGTGTTCAATACGTTGTATTCAAATCCCTCACTATCTCGTATCAAAGGAATTTGTCATTATTGTTGTACACTATCATAGTTTCAATCATCCAAATCGATTAGATTTCGGTTAAAAAATCCATGAACTCGCCTCGCGGCCTCTTTCCCGATAAGCGATGACAATTCCGTCTCGCTCATATTAGCAACTTCGCGGATGTTTTCCGTCTGCAGCGTCAAGCTCTTTAAATTCTTCGGGTTGATTCCGGGAACTACGCCCAGCATCTCGTGGGGTTCGAGATTGAACACCTGGTCCTCGGCCTTCATATCCTTGTCCAGACCTGCGCGAACCGCTACCACGGGGTCCGGCTCCTCCTGTTGAGACTTCAGCCCCTCGAAGATCTCGGCCGTTTGGTACGGGCTGCTGCTCCAGATGACCCTCAGCCGGGGAAAGGCTAATGTAAGTAATACGATCTTGGACTGCAGGTCTGACGGCACCTCGTTGGGGTTGACAGATTTAAGGTTACCCGAGAGGTCTGCGAAGGGCTCCAGAGTGAATGACTTGTTCTGATCAAACTCGATGAGGAGCATCGGGTTCTTGTAGTGCAGGAACATGGTTTCAGCCTGACTGTACAGCCGCCCATCCTTGAATGAGCTGATCAGATCGCTGATGGACTTGCGCTCAACGCAAATGCTAGGAGAGAGAATGTAGTCACCGACTGTCAACATGCATGGTACGATAATCATGTTGCGCCCGTGGAGTAAGGACGGAAGCGATGACCGAAACTCTCGGACGTCGACGACGACCCTCGGAGGTTGCGCCGTGGCTGCTAAGCGGCCGCCGCCTGCTATTCTAGTATTGACCGTCCTCAAGAATGCCTCCTGAGGATCTTCGACGCCCTGGGCGTCAGTTGTCATAACGACAGACATGCTGGCCCGCTCTTTGATGAGCTTAGTGAATGAATCCTTTTCTCGTCGGACTGTAGCGAGGTATCGCTGTTCCTCGACCGAATTGTTGTAGAACATGAAGTAGACCCGGACATTCCTGTCATTATGTGATGATCGATAGACTTCGATTCTGCGTATGAACGCAGCGTCTGGTTCATACATGACAATGTATCGGGGTTTGACCTCTTCGAGAATGTGCTCGTCCTGGTCCCCGTCGTATGCATGTACTACGACCAGGTCTTGCATCTCGTATAGCTCAAAGTAGTCATCCATATCCTCGAGAGGATCGGCTACAATGTCTGCTTTTTGGTTGGCTTCTTCCTCCGTGATTCGGACCTCGTCCATGAGATCAGCAACTTCGTTAGGCTTTTCGAAATATTGCGCTACCGTCCCATTCGCAGCTCTACCCGGTGCTACACCAGTAGCACCACCGCCACGTACTCGTCGTCTCTTGTTTGCCGGTGCCCTCCCTTTGTAAGCTCCCTGGGCTATGCGAGGGTCGACTGCCCCCTCTAGAGCTTTCTGATTTTCAGTAAACAGAGCATTGCTAACTTGCGCAAACTCCCTTTTCCAGTTGAGATAGTTTCGAAGTCTTCTTCTCATCATAAACGCAGCAGATGGCTTATGTTCCTCCTTGTCCTGCTTCGTCCCGTTTTCTGTCTTCAGTTCCACGTGCATCGCCTGCAGATAATCTCGAAGCTGGCGGGTTGTTGCCGTATCAGAACACATGATGAGGATAGTTCCATTAGAATCATCTCGCATCGGTGGGTCAAAATACAGGTCCCTGTCGATCTCTTCCAAGATCTCTGCTAGAAGAGCCCACTTTGGTTGTTCCTCCAGCACTGGGCGGAGTGAATCGATCGTGGACTTTGCAAGAGACTTGACATTGCTAGCGTATACCCTCCGTTTAGCGGTATCGAAGATGGTATGTGCAGCATCGAGGAATAGCCACGGAGACTGTGTCTGTTTTGTGGTTCCCGGCTGAGGAGAGTGTGCTGCATGAATGGTGTCTAAATGCTGTAAGAAAGACACACAATCAAGGGCTAGGACCGAATGTAACAGGCCGCGGAGGACTGTGAGATCACTGACGATCTGCTTCGTTTTCCAGCTGACTCTGTGCCAGTTGGGGTCCAGTTGCCGCCGAACCATGACATCGAAGTTTTTTAGCAACGCACTGTCAAGATTCCAGTCATCCATCTCCAGCCCAGAATTGCCCTTCTTCAGCTCATGAATGCTAGCCTCGACACATTCCATGATAGCTGCCTGGATTTCTCTCATAGCGTCCGTCATGGGGACTTCGAGCTCGATGACCTCTGCCTTCTTCTTACCCTCGAGAGAGCTGGCAACCGTCACATGGAATCGAGGCCATAGGGAGGCCTTTCGGAGAAATAGATTCCTCATCATCGTGGCTAGGGGAGAGAAGCCAATCGTGAAAGGATCCGGATTATCGGAGAAGGCTTTGAGGAACCCGTTCTTATTTTTCTGCCGGTATACTCGAAGGATGAAAGCCTCGAGAGATGTGGCTGTCACCTTGTCTGCGTGTAAGATTACTACACCGGTGATAGTCTCAGGGTCGAGGAGACTCGTTAAGAGATCCACGACCAGGATTCGAGAAGTAATACTGTATATTCCACCTTTTGCATACATCTTCTCCCTGGCCGCCACGCTGGTGAAGTCTGTATTCACAACCGTCAAACCTCTGGCCCTGGGAGCCATGCTGACGGCAGCAGACTCGGCCAATGCCTCCCCAATCCACGCATTTTCCCTCTCTTCGGCACCTACAACTATTATCAAGTTATTCCCGGCAGCATCGTAGCTATGTAGCAGGTTGGTGATGAGACGCATGAGGCCGAGGCCTTTCGCAATAACAACGAGTTCATCTTCGGCGCGAAGTTCTTGGAAAAGGTGCTGTTGGTATTCCTACTCAAAGAAAAGTCAGGCACTTCCTAAACTACTGATATAGAGTCACGGGCACCATACAAGTGGAAGTGAGAGCTTCACTGGTTGAGGGGCATTGCTTGCAGACATGCGGGGCACGTCTTTGGTAAATAGGGAGGGGGGCGATCAGAAGGGAAGGGTGTCAAGAGTCCATGCGCATAGCCAATTTGTGTGTCATCCTATCAATTAGAGATGGTTCAAGGATTGCAAGTATAAAGTTGCCGTGGTGGTGAGGGCGATAATGCACGTAAGGGTCTACCTAGAAAGAGTCGATGTGTGCCCGGTACATGTGGATAGAGTGGCAGAGTGGCATGCAAGGCGCGAATGTAAAACCTGGGGGCTGCGAATCCCCGCCGCCACCGTGACGCCGGGTCACGGGCAATAGCGGGTCTTAAAGTTCTAGAAGTTTAGATACGTCATCACAAACGAAACGTGGGGAGATGTTTGCATCGCCGAGAATCTGGGAATGCTGATGCTGTACATATAAAGCACTTCAGTTCTTCGAATAATTCTACCTGTCCTTTTCTCTATAACATCGAAACCACCTAGATAGCCCAACTCATATCATATCTGACCTAAAATTCATCGAACTCATCCATCACGATGCCCGAGAACACGTACCCCGCCGCTCAGGTATGACTTCCACGACCTTATCAGACAGTCAACATGAATTAATTTTCTTGGATTATTAGCAGACCGGCAAGGTTGATGCCGACTCCAAGCCAAACGCTGCCAGTGAGGCAGCTCAGCCTCAAGGAGCGAAGCTCTTCGCGGCCCACAAAGCACACCCCGGCCCTGCCATCCCCCAAAGTATGCCAGAGCAAGAAGGAACCAAAGAAGAGCGACAGGCCAAGGCCAAGGAGCTGAACAAATAGTTCCGCTCAATGAAGTCAGACAGGTAGTGTGCGGTAACGGCTCAGAATGAGTCCATCCGTCAGACGGGATGAAATGGAACTGAAACGAAGATCGAGGTTTTAAGACACGTTTGAAGTTTACCTAGACCTCGTGTAACGATAGTTATGATTACTGAGAGGAAATTGTATCACATATATTATACTGATATAGGATCTTTCCATTGACGAGTTACAGACTACAGTCGCCTCTAGGCATACGGGTATGACTCCGGTAGATGACGTACGCTTTGATATATAGTGGCGTAAGTAACATAAATATGGCTTGGTTTTTGCTGTTTCACGTTGCAGTTACGTGTTATTACCTGTGTACGATGATATATACACAGCTAGGTTGTCACCTGGGCACTGATCTTCGATAATAGCCGACCGCTTCTTCGACAACGGGTTTGAAGAAATGAAGATGAACAGATGAAGCATTGTAGGTGGGATGTCTAGTAGAACAACTTATGAGGTTCTGTAACTCGAATTACAGTTTGAGCAAGGGGCTATTTTCCGCATCGAACCGGCAGATTGACCCCACCATTACGGTTACTCAAGTCTCGGAACAATTTAATACTAATATTTCATTACAACAGTATCTCGAGAGCTCTCAAAAATTGAGGAGTCTATCACTAACAGGTACAGATATGTACCTACAAACTTAGCATTATGTAGTAATCATACGACGAATGAACGGAAGCGAGATTGGATAGAAATAGCAACAGGAAGGCCAAATTTGAGGAACGGTGTACTAATTTGCGTGATTAACAAAATTCAGTATGTACGGAGTAACGAAGTACTCCAAAAACGGATTAATTAAGGCAAGGGACTTGATCGGTTGGATCCGCCTCTAATCAAAATCGGTGGCCTCCCAAATCGCCTGCCTCTCCTTGACGCTGGTTACAACCAACGAAGTCAGCCTTTTTCCTTGGCAAAGTGAAACTGCGTAACCGCCAATTGACCAGCGTCTCTCTGCACAGTACTACACTACACTAGGTAATGAATCAGGTGTGCAATATTACGAACAGCCGCGTACACTAGTACATCACACTACGTCCCTTTACTTTGGGATTTCACACTGCGCGGATAGGCAACCTTCAAACTAATTCGATGGTCACCTAATAATTATCTTGATACCTGCTACAGTGGACTTGGAGATACTTTGACGAACAACTCCTCATCCTCTCTCTCCCCTCCTCGCCCCCCTTCGCTCTCCTGTCCCAAAGGGTGTCCCAACCTCTCTTCGACCTTCCACGATGCCGTCTATCCTCAGCGACGAGGATAAAGAAACCGTTAGACGAGTCGTGCCGAAACAAACCAACAAGATCCAAGCCGTAGCCGTTGCAAGGTTATACGTCGCATACCCAAATCCTTCAAAATGGACCTATACCGGCTTGCAAGGTGCCGTTGTGCTCTCCAACGATTTGGTGGGGAATACATATTGGTTAAAGCTGGTTGATGTATCGGTAAGTTATCATGTCTCAATCACAATGACCCCGATAGCTTCGGCTTGTTAATCTCCCGTAGCCTGCTGGTCGAGGTGTGATCTGGGACCAGGAGATATTCGAAAATTGGTCCTATAACCAGGACAGAACTTTTTTTCACACCTTCGAGCTCGAGGACTGCTTGGCTGGCCTGTCCTTCGTCGATGAGAAGGAGGCCAAGCAGTTCAAAAAAAAGATGGATGAACGAGAAAAGAATGCGTCTAAGACGACGAGGAATACCCCCTTCGGTGGAGCATCGCAACAGCCAGCCAAGACAGGGTTCTTTGGGAGCATTTTTGGAGGACATAGACACTCCTCGGCTCCCACACCTCCCGAATCGCCGCGAAACAGCCTTCCGCCTATACATTCTCACGAAAGAACATCTTCAGGAAATCTTAATGGCTTCCACAACAAGCCACCGTCCAGATTCGCCAAGCTGGAGGCATATGATCCTAACTGGCGAGAGAACTTCGGCAATTTCCTCTCTGAGCAAGGCCTTACAGACGAATTTATTAGGGAGAATCAAGACTTCATTGTCGAATTCTTAAAGGAGCAGGGCGGTGGAATACCCGACAACGGATCCACACCTTCTGCGCTCGCCCCGGCACCACCACCGCCTCCGCCTCCGCCATCTACCGCTCCGATATCCAACGGTGTTAGTAGTAGTTACAGCCACGGCCGAGCGCCTCCTCCTCCACCGCCGCCTCCCGCTGGACGTTCGGCGTCAGAAAGCATTTCATCGTCAAGCTCCCGCCGCGGCGCTCCACCGCCTCCACCCGCTCCTCGTAGGTCTGGCAAAATAGAAATCGTGCATAGAGAGCCTACCCCGCCGCAAGAACCGACACCACCACCACGCCCACGCTTCAACGCCCCCCCTCCGTTACCGGATGCTGGCAGATATGCTCATGCTGATCCCGCACCACGAGCTCAAACCGGCCCGGCACCTCCTCCAAGACCGCCAAAGACACCGATCGAAGAGCACGAGGAGAAACCCGCAGCGCACAGGTTTGGTGTGCCACCCGCTTTCACCGGCCAGAGGCTGAACAACGCACCTCCACCAACCCCGGCTAGGGGCCCGGTGCCTCCCCCACCCCCACGCGAGCAGCCTCAAGCGATGCCGCCCCCGCCTCTTCCAAGTCTTCCGCCCAAGTTCCCGGCTTCGAGCGCACCGCAGGCGCCGCCACTACCCCCTTCTTCTGTTCGGCCTGTTCCCGCACCTCCCGCCCGTGGCATTCCTCCGCCACCACTTCCAGCATCCAGTGCGCCGGCGCCTCCTCCTTTACCACAGTCTTCTGCACCACCTCCACCTCCGCCACTGCCTGGCGCTGGCGCTCCTCCTCCTCCGCCACCGCCACCGCCTCCGCCTGGTGGTGCAGGAATTCCACCTCCGCCGCCACCGCCACCTCCTGGCATTGGTGGAATACCGCCACCGCCTCCGCCTCCGAATCGCGATTCCGGCTATGCCTCTGGAGTTCCAGCTCCAGCCTTGCCCTCTGGGGATACTGGCCGTGCTGCCATGTTGGACAGCATCCAGAAGGCAGGCGGAATCGGAGCTCTCAAAAAGGTAGACAGGAGTGAGATCAGAGACAGGAGCGGGGCCACGGTGGGAGGAGGAACCGATACGGGACCGCACGGTAGTGGATTGCCGCCCGCTGGGATTGCTCCCGGGGCTGGCAACGGTATGGCAGACGTCTTAGCCGTGGCTTTACAGAAACGGAAGGAAAGAGTTCGTGATAGTGGTAGGTTTTATCCTTGTCCCGGTAGTCAGTACGCATGCAATGACGACGTGATTGCTAACGGCACAATAGATGACGAGAAGAGTGATGATGAATGGTAGAGCCACGGTCGCCAAGTTCATGCAAAGCTGCCAAGTTGGCCCAGGATTGAGGAGGATAGCTGAAGCTTTACAACGAACCGCGAGGAAGTCAGAAGAACAGCTTCAGAATATCTTTCCGTTGATGGAGAGAAACACCCAGCAAATGGCGAGGCTTCTGCTTTATACCAGAGTCTCATCTGGCGACCATCTCTGCCGAATTATCTGGAGATTGAAGCGGCGAAGTAAGCCTCTGGTGTTTCGCACAAGCTTCAGCGTTACCTTAATAGTATATATATGTATCACTATAACCTATCACGCGGATTATCTGAGGATTAGCCGAGTCTGCTGCTGGCTGTCCTACGTTGCCAAGCGGCTGCGCTTGTGGCGTCAGGACTGACTCTTTACACTACTTTGTAAAGAGAGGCACAGTGGTTGAAGTTGATGTTTGGAGAGCCGAAGCGCAGAACGAGGACGTTTAGTATGGCTTCAAACATTGCACAAACTAACTCCTCGAGCAGCGTTGGACTTAGGGCATAAGTTGGGAATAGTTCTGGATTAGAAGGCCTAGAGCAATTACATAGCAAATTAAATATCAACTTCGAGATACTCGAGCATTTTCAAGTCACCGATGAAAGCCAGAAGCAGTGCGTAGGACTGGAGGCATGTATGAGAGCTAAAGGCATGTATATTGATTAATCAAGAGCCAGCAAGATGTCTACCGGAACCTGAATATATGTATGGAGAGCTCATGATGAGCATTGGCTGTCCACTGATTACTATGCCTTCATTTCCCAAGCTTTTCCCCCTTCGTGATCGAATGCCGGGACTGAATGCGAATGTGCAAAGAAACCAAAGGCCATTGTGATTCTGGTGAAATTGCGAAACGACAAAGGGCTAATGACGTCTCTCCCACCATACACCCTGCCGTTTGCTTGCCCGAAGAGCATCGCCTGACTGTCGTGGAACCCAAGTCGCAGAGGATCAGATGGTCGTGATGAGATCTGGGTTTGAGAGAGAAGACAGACTTTCTACCTGGTCTATGGGTCCATCACTGGTTGAGTTCGTAAAGTGTGAAGAAATCGCAAGACCAGGTGGGCGATGCCCCGAATAGAAGAGAAACAGGAGGCCGGCTAGATATCATCGATATCGACCTCCTTGCCACCAGCGGCGCCTCCGTCGGACTCGGAATCACGGTCCTCGTCAAACTCGAACCCGCACTCGCCTTCGTCACCCGGACCGTACGTATCGGTCTCGTTGATCTTGGCGCTCTCGGGAAGCTCGCCGTAGGCTTTGAGGGAGCGGGCCTCATCGGCTGAGTACTTGAGGATGACGTCGCCCTTCTCGTCCTGGTAATCTCGCAGGGACAGAAGAATAATGTCGCCGTTGTTGATCCAGACCTTCTTGCGAAGCTTGCCGCGGATGTGGGCCAGTCGCTTGGCCCCGTCGAAGCACTGGGCTTCTAGACGACCGTTACCGAGCATCTTGACGACCTGGGCGTACTCTGTTTTATCTCCGAGTTAGCTTTTGACTCTTCTTTGCATTGTTTTCTTCTCGGGGTTGTATTGAGGTAGCCGCTTACCTTGTCCATCTTCCTTGAAGGTCAACTCGCGCTTCTCGTTGTCGTTCTCGTTCTTTCCACGACGACGATTCTTACCACCCTGTTGGAGAAGAGGTTAATGATATGGTTAATGAGAGCAAGATGTGCGATATTATAGAATGAAGAGTATGCTTGTCAGCCAAATTCGCTCCTATTCTGCTTCGGCTGGTACCATGTCTGCGAGTACATGAGATCCCCACAATAGCGAGCGTATGATTTCCAGTTGGAAGCCGATGATTTGGAAAGCCCGAGGCTCACAAGCTGATCACACACAAATGAAGACAGAAAAAAAAGAAAATAGGACTGGTGGTGGGGTACACGTCAGAATATTGTACGTACTTTTCCCTTGTTCTTGGGCATCTTGTCGGTAGATTCGACTTGTTTCTATTGACAAATGTATGAAATTTGGTTTGGGTTTGGGGATCTTCGTCTCGGAAAGGGTTTGGTATTGTTAGTTCCCGAAGTTGTTGATGATGTAGTCAAAGGTGGGATAAGAAAGATATGTTGGTGACGAGGGTGACGAGGGGCATTTTAAAAGGCGGAAAACAATTAGGAGTGAATAATGGTGGGGCGGCGCCACGGCGGCTTTGTGCCAAGTGCCCAGGTGGGCTGTTTCGCAATGTTGGCTTTAGGCCATTGGACCGACTTAGATGCTTGTAAGGAGTACCCATCAGGATTATAATCATCCGATGTTTTTCCGGAGCAAGCTCCTAAACATCAGGGACATTGATTTGGAAAAAAACCTTTGATTTGGAAAAAAATGTACTTAGGTACTTATATTTAGTACTTAATCGTACTAGCATTTCCCACACAACGGTAAGTAGCTCATCCTAACATAATTACTTACTTTATATTTATATAGTAGCCCTTATAATAGCATATCTTGTACTTAAGCCTTCATTTACCTCTCTATCTGCAACGTTACTTACTTCTTACATAAATATCCGCGATTCCTTAAGATTCCTCAATCAAATCATTTGTTCTTGTTCTCAAAGCTAGATGCAAGTAATTGCCTTCTATAGAAATACTGTGAATACAACTTTTTCTTATGTCGCGACGTTGTAAAACCCTGATACCATTGAAATGGCAAAAAGGTACTTCAGATTAGGTGGGTATTACACCCATTTGGTATGTAGCTAATTTTTTTTCCAAATCAAAGGTTTTTTTCCAAATCAATGTCCCTGATGTTTAGGAGCTTGCTCCGGAAAAACATCGGATGATTATAATCCTGATGGGTATGTACATACACAGTACTCACATTAAAAAAGAGAAACTCGGTAAATGCACAAGGCTAAATTACGATTCTCCTAGAGCCTGTCGCATAGAGTCCATTCCTGATTCTCCTAGAGCCTGTCGCATAGAGTCCATTCCTGATTCTCTTTGGCTACGCACTTACAATAAAATAATGCGTCGTCTGTTGACTCATCAGCCCAGCAGGTATCGGCCTAGGTAGAACATGACATGCTTCCTCTTCCGCCGGCCCTTAAGAGCACCACGACTTACATGTTATGTCCATACCGTTCGACGAGCCCCAGGCACTGAGAATGGCTCAAACCACGATCTTGGGCGTTCCCCAAATCACACTCGACCCGACACCAGCGGCAGAATTAAGATCAGTGCTCCCGGAGGGGACGTTCATCCGGGTGCACATGTCCTCTCTGCATGTAGGAAACATGATATTTCACTCCCTACTGCCCTTCGTAGGCTTTCGGAGGTGAAACTGAAGAAAAATGAAGCGGGGCTGGGTGTCATGATCTCCGAGCACCATTGTTTCGACATGAACTCGATGAAGTACCTGGACAAATATGAGCACCCATTTGCGAAATCAATTCTCGGTATATACATCGCTCAGAAGGGTCGGCCACTGTGGTACAACGCGCAGTCTAAACCGGCAGCCTCACCTTTTCCTTGCAGAGTAGCAGCAAAAAGGGTGAAACACGCGTTCCGTGATGCGTTAGCCGCCTACGGGTACGATCTAGAAGGCAGGAGGGCCTCGGTAGATAGCTCGAGTGTCATCCGGGAGTTGTACGGAACGGTGAAAATACGGGTTGCAGACCCAAAGAAGGCCTGCAACATGGAGTTTGCGGACCTCTTCAAGCTAGCCAAGGAGATCGTGTTGGGGCTCGAAATGACACTTGCACGGGACAAAGATGGCAGACTCATCAACTCAAATCAGATGCCACAACAAGCCAACAAGAGACCCCATCGAGGTTAGCATAGAATATGTCAGTCTTAATAAGAAAGAAGGCTGGAACTTGACTCGACAGTGATACCAGATGATAGTCAAGGGTCTAACTGTGAATACATGTACGCTGCTACGGAATACTTGGCTACATACAGGTACATTCAAGATGTACATATTATTATTCTTTCCGCCTGTTACATACAATATACATACATACATCTACGTAATAGATGGCGTGCCGTCACATGCTCTGAAACCGTGCGAAGTACCAATCTGATACCTTTGCAGCTCTGGGCGTCGAGAAAACTTCCACGTATGGAGATATTAGATATGCGATAACACCCCTGAGACAGCGCGAAACAGCCCCAAATTAATTTTAGATTCCCTCAACTAAGCCGTATCAATCGATACTATCTCAACTCACACCATGAACACTTCCATATAGCCCAACTACCTATCAACACAGATAAAT
The DNA here is from genome assembly GCA_022984935.1 of Hypoxylon sp. NC1633. Lineage (NCBI taxonomy): Eukaryota > Fungi > Ascomycota > Sordariomycetes > Xylariales > Hypoxylaceae > Hypoxylon > Hypoxylon sp. NC1633. The sequence continues at coordinate 167,511 of JAJLYQ010000023.1, forward strand.
CTCCTTTCGAGCATCGGCGTTTTCATTGACAATGCTAGTCTCTCTCACTGTTGGCAAGGTTGATGCCGGCGTTACTGTTCTATTGACACCAGATAAACGATTGGTATGTACCTCCTCCCAGCTGCCATCTACCTTAGATATATCTATCTGCCTGACTGTCGCACAGGCTTGACGAGCTCTTCCTCTGCTTCAGAATGGCCAATTAGCCTGCAACGCACAGTGAACAGTCTAACTAGAGTATTTAGATCGAATTTCCCTCCATCCTTCTGCCTCCAAATATTGTTTCGGGCTCTATAGTCGACATCACCGTCTCCCGAAATCACGAGTCCGAAGCCAAAGCAGACGCGCAGTTCGCTGCCCTCCAAGACCAGATATTCTCCTCTTTCGGCGCCTCCCAGCCTAGTGTCCCGGTCCTCCGCTGTCGCAATGCTACTCAGACATCCGTAGTTCTCGAGTGGGATCCCATCGAGCTCGCGACCGCCGACCTCATCTCTTTGTCGCTTTACCGAAATGGCCAGAAGGCCGGCAACATCCCCCGACCTATGCACATGCATAGCACCAAGATCAGCGGTCTTGCCGTCGACACAGAGTACTCCTTCCACCTAGTCCTGCGCACAACTGCCGGTACCTTTGCCAGCAAGCAGGTGGTGGTCCGCACCCACAAGATGACTGACTTGAGCGGCATCACCATCACTACCGGTATTCTGCCGGCTCCTATGCGCGAGGAGCTCGCCAAGGCCGTCGAGCGCATTGGTGCTAAGATCGTGGACGGTGTGCGCATCGACACTACCCATTTCGTCACTACTGAAGGTCGTGGCGTCCCTTGGGAAAAAGCCGTAGAGATGAATATCCCTGTTGTACGGCCCGAGTGGGTCGAAGCCTGCGAGAAGAATGGCAGGATCCTGGGCGTCACCAAGTTCTACCTAGATGCGCTGAGACCCGGCCCACCGGGCACTAGCGAGGGGACGCCTACCATAGCCTCGCCTCCTACGCCCGTGACCACACAGCAAGCTCAGAAGGATCTCCCTCTAACGCCAGCTCAGGTCGAGGAAAGTAAAGTGGAATCGAAAAAGGAGGAGGCCAAGGAGGAGAGTAGCGACGAGAGCGACTCCGAAGAGGAAGCGAGAGACAACGAGAAGATGCAACACACTGGTGAACAGAAAGTAAGGTTCGAGGACAAGGATACCCAGAAAGTCGCTTTACGACCTGGAGGTCAACCTTCCACAGAAAAGGTCACTGCCGAGGATGAAGACGAGGGCGACAGCTCGGACGATAGAGCTCCAGCGCATTCTCCCGGTGACGGGGCGTCGTTCCAGGACGTGGCGCTGTAGGTACTCCCAACCGCGAGAAAGGACAGCATGGAGTTCTCGGGATGTAAAATATACCCACCCGGCCAGTTAATGTTAAAAGAATTGTTGATCCATCACCCCGATTTATTAATATATTTCTGTATTTTAGGAAAGCTGGTGGTGATACTGTTTGCTCTTCATCATTCACTCGTCAATGTGGTTCTGTTGATTTACAGCTGCTTTAGAAGAGCGATTCCTCTGTATTACATTTGATTCCTCAGTGGACATGAGGAACGTCGACGATGAAGACGCTTTGCTAATTCAGTTCGTTATTGATACCTGGAGCAGTCAGTCAGGGTCTCGACATTTGACATCTCCCCAGAGCCGACCCTCCACTTCCTTCTGTGTGGACGCACCACCCCCTAAGGCAGCACCTCCTCGCCCTTCCAATCCCAGCAACGCCCCCGGTGCTCCAGCCCACGCGTCCTGACGACATCCACCAGGCGCTCCGCCGCGTACTCGGGACTGAATAACTTGTCCCCCCTGACGCGGTCCCAGTACGCCTTGCTTAGCTCTGTGCGTACGGTGCCCGGGTGGTACGCGATCGCGATCGCGTTGTCCGCGCTCCGCGCTCGCAGGTGCAGGTCGAAGGTCCGCGTCAGGCTGTTCACGGCCGACTTCGAGGCCCGGTACGAGTACCACCCGCCTAGGTGGTTGTCGGACGTTGAGCCTAGGCGCGCGGAGGCTGTTAGGAATGTCGCGTGGCCTTTTTCTTCTCCCTTTCCCCCTTCCCCTCTGTGCCCAGATTCCGGGCTAGGGCTGGGGCTGGGTGTAGGAGCAGACGAAGAGGGAGAGGAAGAGGCAGAGGACGGCTGCCAGAGCGGCCCAGGGTCCATGGCGACGCCCCGCCGCGGCAGGAACTCGCCAAACCACTTCATCAGCAGCAGCGGGCCCAGGACATTAACGCGCAGCACGCGCAGCGCCGCGTCGTGGTCCACGTCGCGCGGGCTCTTCTCCGGACGCAGGATCCCCGGCAGCGCGAAGGCGAGGCGCATGTCGTGCGTCGCGGGCGGGAACAGCGCTGCGGCTTTCGCCGACGCGGCTTCTAGCGTTGACTCGCTTGTCACGTCCACCTGGGTCATGTGCAGTCTGGCGGATGCTGAGGATGTGCTGCTTGCGGCTTGGTCTTGGTCTTGGTCTACGTGGGTGGCTGCTCGCGGGTCTGGGGGCGTGTTGAGCCCGTCTAGGAGGGATGCGCGGACGCTCGGGAGGTCGGACCGCGCTGTTGCTAGGACGGGGGCGCTGGTTGTTCGGAGAAGGTGTCGGGTCAGCGCGTACCCGATTCCGCGGCTGGCTGGGGAGACTAGGATCCACGGCTTAGACATGTTGACTCTGTGTCTTCTCCTTCATTGGGTCGACTTCTCATCGCGGATGTTGGCAAGTTCTAAGACTAGTGAAGGAAGAATAATTTATCGCTGTGTTGAACCGTACGGTTTCCTATTATGAGGTGCTCAAATATATGCTAGAGAGAAACATCCTAAGTCTTAGACAGGGCGTGTAGGATAGGTATATATTCAATGATACCTGTTGATGATTCATCACTATCACTTCTATGAAAATTTCCGGCTACCAAAATAAGATACGGGAGGCTTCTGAGATTGAGACAATTCGGAGAAATTTTACTTGATATAACTTGTACCAAACTCACTGTAGGATCTCTGGATATTCACATTCACTTGGTAGACTCCCAAGCATATTGAAGTCATGTTCCAAATATTTGTTCTTGACAGCAAGGCCAACTGATCATGAGATACTGAAAATTGAGGGGTCGCACTTCTCATATATGGATAGCTTCTCGATAAATATCTTTTGATAATAATGTTCTCTGCGTCGTCCCTTGTGAAGTCGGTGCCGTACGAAGCAGTTCTCCCGGACTGTCCTCGAAAACCAACTCTACATGAAACTGCGTAGCTTACAACATAGGCTACGCACATTCTGTAGACGACGTCCACTGAGAAAGATGTCCCAGATATTTTCTAAACATGGCTATTGTCGGTGTATCGAAGCAAAGGACTATTTGGGCCTTGTCGCCTTCGCAATCGCGCCCTAGCAAGAGCAAAGATTCCCACACAGTCACTCCGACTAGTATACGTACTGGCGCAACTGCTTGTTGACTCTGTCGAGTTTGAGCTCAAGTCTGTAAGAAGGCGTTTCTAGCCGGACAGCAAGATAGCCCTAGGATAGCAATGTGGGGCAGAAGTTGCGGTACTCTCACTTGAAAACGAAGTGTCGCGCCCCACAACAAATTAGCGTATTTCAACCACTTTTTTTTTGGGATGTCAAAACACCACGATTCCATCGTCAAAAAGAGCTCAAAAACAGCTATTTCTCGTCGCAAATTAGCTAAATTTTGATTTAAAGTCTTTGAGGCTATTATAGCATTATAGTAGATTGATTTAGTTGAATTTTTAGCATCGAAAACGCGTTCGCATAGCTCTTAAACCTTGTCGAAAGCTACGTAAACAAAACCTAACCGATAACCTTCTTCAATTCCATAATCAATATATCCCTTATATTTAGTAATTTTATAATTGTATAAGATAGTAGACTGTTATATAACTTGCATACAGGACTGTTATAGCAACAGGGCTGGCGATAGGGCTGGCAACAGGACTGAATAGGACTGACATTAGGACGTACAGCTCGAATAGCCCTTATATACCACGAATACCACGAATAGCTCGAATACCACGAATACCGCGAATACCACGAATACCACATACACCTTACATACCTTGAATAGCTCGAATAGCTCGAATAGCTTGTATAGCCCTTATATACCACGAATACCACGTATACCACGAATACCACGTATAGCTCGAATACACCTTACATACCTTACATACCTTGAATACCACGTATACCACGTATACCGCGAATACCACGAATACACCTTACATACCTTACATACCTTAAATGGCTTGAATAGCTCGTATACCCCTTATATATCTTAATTACCACGTATAGCTCGAGTAGTCGAGTAGCTCGAATAGCTCGAGTAGCTCGAATAGCTCGAATAGCACGAATACCCCTTATGTAGCTCGAATACCACGAATAGCTTGTATACCCCTTATATACCTTGAATACCACGTATACCACGTACACCACGTATACCGCGTATAGCTCGAATACCCCTTAGCTTTTTGATATTCAATCATAAGAGCCTCATCCAAAAAGGGTAAAGCTTCAAAAGGATCAGAAAAAAGTGGGCCTGGTGCGCGATCAAATTGTCGAAAAATGGCGGTATTCAAGCTATTCAAGCTATGTAAGGTATATAAGGTATATAAGGTGTATACGAGCTGTTCGAGCTATATAAGGGGTGTACAAGCTATTCGTGGTATACGTGGTATTCAAGCTACTCAAGGTATATAAGGGGTATTCGAGCTACTCGAGCTATTCAAGGTATATAAAGTGTATTCGTGGTATTCGAGCTATTCAACCTATTCAAGGTATATAAGGGGTATTCGAGCTGTTCGTGGTATACGTGGTATACGTGGTATTTAAGATGTATAAGGAGTATACGAGCTATTCGAGCCATTCGAGCTATTTAAGGTGTGTAAGGTATGTAAGGTGTATGCGTGGTATTCGTGGTATTCGTGGTATACGTGGTATGCGTGGTATACGTGGTATACGTGGTCTTCGTGGTATTCGAGCTATTCAAGGTATATAAGGGGCATACAAGCTATTCGTGGTATTCGTGGTATTCGTGGTATTTAAGGTGTGGTGGTATTTGTGGTATTCGAGCTATACGTTCTAACGTCAATTGTATTCAGTCTTGTTACCAGCCCTAACGCCAGTCCTGTTGCTAAAACAGACCTGTAAGCAAGTTATTTAACAGTATATTATCTAATATAAGTATATAATTGCCAGAAATAAAAGATATATTAATTGTAAGTATAAAGGAGGTTATTGGTTAAGTTATTATTTACATAGCTTTAGACAGGGTTTAAAAGTTATATAAACGCGTTTTTAATGCTGAAAATTCAACTAAATTAATTTACTATAATGTTATAATAGCCTTAAAGACTTTAAATTAAAATTTAGCTAATTTGCGACGAGAAATAGCTGTTTTTGAGCTCTTTTTAACGATGGAATCGTGGTGTTTTGACATCCCAAAAAAAAAAGTGGTTGAAATACGCTAATTTGTTGTGGGGCGCAACACTTCGTTTTCAAGTGAGAGTATCATCATGTATGATTGTTGGTATGTACGAAGTATCTACCTAACAATTGTGCATACCTAGGGAGAAATGGCCTATGCCACTATTCTGGAAATTAAAAAAAGCTCTAGGTGGGCGGAAGAGCTTTTATTATCAATATGGCCGAAAGTATATGGGGGGAAGGGATAAACAAGATAAACAAGACTCGAAAGACATGGCTTATCCCTGAGGTCCCGAGTCTTAATGTACCACCAAATGACTCGTTTACCTACAACAGAGTGACGACGAGTTCGGCCTCTCAAATCAGACTCCATGCATGTGCCGAAAGTTTCCACGGTGTACCTTTTTGGGTGTAGCTTTATCGCCCTCCCCAATACTTTCGCGCGTGGCTTTTCATAGTCTACATAGTCTACTTCATGTCGATCACCCGTCCTTTGCCCGAAATTGAAAACGAAGAAAAAAGCAGTTCGATCATTAAAAGGACTTTTGGCCGGACGCCTCCCGAGAAGCTTCATCTGCGCTCAACTTCTTGTTCAGATGGACAAGATGCAACGCCGTCCTTCGACATTGCATCGTGTACCTACCTATGCCTCTAGTCCAATCTTGTTCGTTGGGCATCACTCCCCCAAGATGCCCATCTTCAAGATCTCCAAGACTCCCATCTTGAAGACTTATTACACCTAGTATGGGCCACTACTATGTAGACTCTGCTCGCTTTCAAGACCGGGCCCGACATTATGAACTCAGATTGATCAAGCTTGTCCCGAGCAGGCTAGCTAGTGCTCACCCTTAGGTGCTTATGCCGATCACAAGTTTCAATGTCGCCCGAATTAGATGGGGTGATATTGAGTTTCTGGGCTATTTGCATCGACTCGTTTCCCCGTCACGGTCCGTCATTTAACTAGAGTTCTATTCCTCCTTTCCAACGAAGCCTTAGCCGTTATTGCCGGAGCCCATTGGCCTCGATGCTCATGGTCATGCCAATGTCACGAGTACTGGGGGTAGTAAGGTGTTGAAGTAACTGTGGCGTACGTTGTCACCATCATTTCCGCACGTGGGAGATGATAGCCTTGCTCGAAATAGAGTTCCTGAACTCCCGTCGTCTCCGTCCAGAGATTTAATATGGAGAGCTTCTTCTTCTTGGCCTCATTCAACCTGGACATCCTAGTGGAAAAAGAAATCGTCGTACACGCAGACGAAATTGCCAATGGAGCCCCGGCCGCACTTCATCTACCGTCAGTCGTGTCTGCTGCTCATTTCCTGTCTGATTCCCTGTCTGACTTAAGGGGGAATATCAGGACATCTGAGCTGCAGGATACGACCCTTTCTTTACCACCCGGCAAGATGGCTCCTCGTCCTGACGTCAGTCCGGATCGTGAAGAGGGTCTTGCCGAGTTCTTCCGTCGACCTCCTCCTCCCGGAAATTTTATGTCAGTGCCTGACGATCAGAGTATCTCTTCAGTCGACAATAGATGGAATGTGTTCAAAGTACTTCTTAAAAAGCGGAAGAGCCAGAACCGACGCCGCCCACCAATCATCACACTCCCAGACTCAGCTGTCTCTGCCAAGACCACCAGCGGGCACCGCTACATCGCTATATCGATCCCATCCCAGCAACTGTATTCTGGTCTAGTCCCTCCTTCGCAACACCTGGCATCCAGATCGACCGGGACGGAACGGACGGGACATCACCGAGAGATTCACCCAAGACTGGGATCAGCACACAAGCCGTCGTCTGGCCGTGACGCGAAGGCCTCCAAGCCGGTCATTGAAGATCACGAATCATTATCTTCAACATCGCTTGGGCCCAGGTCATTGGCAAATCTGGAAGGGATTACTCGGCTGGCACCGCCACCAAGGAAGGTATCGCTGCTTTCCACGGTTCCGTCACAAGAAGTAGCCTCTCCCAGGAAAGGAAAGGAGCCAGTGAGGCGGACTAAGCCAGTGATCAGTGGTGCTCTGACAGCCATGAGTCCTTTCGGGTCTGCTGGCGCGTCATTCGCTATGGATAGAGGATCCAAGTCTCGTAAGCGAAGCCCGGAGCGACAGACTGAGCAGCAGCATATATCAGCACGGAGAGGACCCGAAGTTGGAAAAGCTTTTCGACTGGTTGATGTACCACCAATAGAAGGGACCGAGAGAGTTTTCCACCAGAAGCAAGCAGCTGAAGCTAACAGCGAGCAGACTACTAGTGATAGCTCCGTGGCCAAAAGAATACTAGGGAAAGCTGGCAAACCTCTTAGGACATCACGCATTCGGTCGGTGAACCCGCCAACCGGGCTGACGTTGCCAGTCCGTACTTCAAGCAGGAGAGCTCAAACGACGGTGGCACGGCACAGTCACACCGGCAATATCGTTAGCAGCCGACCAGCACTACCCAGTAGTGCTCTGAGCTCTCATCATGGTGTCATTGGAGGCAGCGCTGTGACGGGCACACGCGGCTCGTTCGCCGAGAGTCTAATCACGACAGAGTCATCGCCTAGGTTGTTAGAGGCAGAGACTGCCACGGCGTATCAATCCGTCCCAATAGTGGTTCGACCACCTTCAAGGCCGGAAATTGACTCGCCCCTGAACCTCGATTTTCCAACGCCACCCTCATATAGTATCAACCGTTCGGTCCAAACGGATCTTCCAGCGCCTGCTGTAGTAGCCGAGGGAGTAAGCCGGAAGGATAGAGTGCGGGAACGGAAGCAAAGAGACATGGAGAAATTAATAGCCCAGCTCCGTGGAGGTCGATCCCCGGCTTCACAGCTACTCAGGCCAGAGGCACCGGCAGAGAGCGCCTTGGCAGAGTCGCCCATACTGGGCCGATTTAGTCAAGAACTGGGTTCGCCGCCTCCACCGAGATCATTTTTGAGAGCAAAGAGGTCAGACATAGGTCCTAGTAGACCGAAATTGCAGCAGGAATCGCTCCATCTATCACCAGAGGCCGTCCTAAAGAAACGACTAGCAAGAAGTGCCAGCGCGCCGCTTATGCCCAGCTCCTCTTCGACGTCGCTCCTTGAATCCTCGTCCATGCCCTGGGAGGATAGGACAGATTACTACCGCCGAAGGGAACGACAAGAAGAGCGCAGAGAGGTCGAGGCAAGGAGGGTGCGGCGCGCAGCAAAGGCGCTAGCAGACGAAGAAGAGCGGCAATTTCGACTTGCGCATCAGATGCTTCTGCAACGAGAGAGCCGCACCAGAGACATAGAGAAAAGCCTGCGTCGGCTGGAGCGGAACGGCGACGAATTGAAGCAGTCTCTGATGTCCCTCATGGAAAACTTGGAAACCTTGATGAAGACGATGCAGGACTGGCGCAGTGCTCCAGCGTATCATGTCACCACTTCTGTGCCGCCGCAACACGGACGCTCCCAAACCGTAAGACTGGTACGCAGCCTTGACAGCCCGCTCGAACACCCACCGTCACAAGCGGCACCAAGAGAGCCGCGCTCCAAAAGACACCGCCCACCGAGCCTCCGTATACCAAGACGAGAAAGCAGTCTTCGAGGCGAGCTAGGCACTGCCTCTCATGCGCTACAAAGCTCCCTCGGGGCAGAAGACATCGATACTGACATCCCCGCGCGCCTGTCCGCCCTAGAGGCGCTCCAGCAAGATCTGAAGTCTCAGACGTATCAGGCTGCTCACGCCGAAGACGCCACAAGGTTCTCTAGTTCTGCCACTGGCAGCCCCAGTAACGACGAAGGGAGCCTTGCGATCATGGAACCGCTCATGCGCGATCTGCAGGTAGCTGCACGGTCTGAGGTTGGCCCGAGCCAGGCAGAGGGGAGAGAACAACAGGAGGGTGGGGGCGAGGATGAGGGTGAGGGGAGAGCGTCGGTTGATGAGAGAGAGGTCTTTAATCTTTTCTGATTTGAACTGTTGACTGACTTGTTCGATACCCTCCCTTTTGGTTTCTTTCATTTCGCTCACCTCTTATTCTGTACTATACATATTTGTTAGATAGAACTTAAGGACTTGGCGTATCAGTATGGATATCGCGGATGTCTTCCATCCTCGGCAATTTCCGGGAACGTGGACCTGTTGAATGAATTGGTTAGCTAGCCCGGAGCAAGTCGAACGACTTCGTCGTTTCTTCCTTGTGTAGATAGGTTCCTGTAATGTACACGCAACATGCTATAGCGACTTGGGGATATATATGATTCTTCTCTACAGAACAAAGTGTCGACTGCAATGCTAAGAGCAGTGAATGATGGGCAGATTCGTGCCTTAACCTCGGTGGTTCTCAAGCACTATATAGTAGAACGCCGAGAAAAAGCTACACGACATAGAACTTTGACATTTACAAGGCTGGGTACAAGTCAAAATAGCACAACCAACGTACATGTACCCATGCAGAGTTTTGAGAAAGTCAACTCCACGGGTATACTTGATAAGGAGTTAAGCATTACGTAAAACAAGGACGAGGGACGTCGGAATGCGCTTGAACTGACTTCCGTCACCTGGGACCATGATACTAGGTAGAATATTGGCGGGAAAGCGGCTGATAAGGACAGTATGATAGTGATTATGGCTCTGGTCGGGATGTGCTAAGCGGGTGGCGAAAGTTGAAAACGGGCAAGAAGTGGGTAGACGATGATGGTTCAGAGTGAGAGGTCAGAGGAACTACGCGAATAATGCTGTTTGGGTATATAAGGAACTGGTACCTTACGGTATGGTATGTAGGCTTCGGCTCAGACACCCAGCTGGCAGCGAAATCATGTCATCTACACTCGAGCAAAGTGTCGTAGGTTACGAATTATACGTTAACATACCTAGGTAGGTAGGTAGGTAGGTAGCAATACAGGACGATCGGTCAAGCAGACCTTACAGTTAATCTGCTTACCTAGGCCAAGCCCGACGTCGAGTCCGGGCTCACCGTGATTATTTGAGCGGCAACGGTAAGCCGGCTCTCGTCTATGTACTGAGACCTACGAAAGCAAACTGTAACTATGTAACCCCCATCCTATTCCCTTCTATGAGTCCTATCTAACCCTTATTCGAGATGCGACAACCGGGTATCATGCATGAAAACTCCTCCAATGTTGCCCATATAGGCAACAAAGTCTTTTAAGAGAAAAGGGAGGGAAGGAAAAGGGACTGCGAATACCGGGAATCCATACACCACCTTTATGCACATGCTAGGTCCTGATGCCTTGTGACGCCTTTCCCATAATAACAACTGTATCGGGATACAAATAAACATCTCGGAAAAGAGGCGGTCAAGGTCTATTGGGTTTACGCCTGATGAAGGGATCGGCAGGAGGGGGTCTTTTCTTCCTCTGCGGCGGTGGGGGTCTTTGTGGTAGAGAACCGGATGGGCCCTGATCATCACGGTTAGCTTAGTAACAACTATGGAATGCATGTTACAAACCTGCGGGACTTTCGGTGGGGGTTTTTGTGGTAGAGAACCGGACGGGCCCTGATCATCACGGTTAGCTTAGCAACAACTATGGCATGCATGTTAACAAACCTTCGGGGCATTTGGAGGCAGAGAAGAGACGTTGTTGGTAGATGTAGACGCCGATCCATACGGCTGCTTCGGTGGAATTCCCAGGACGGCCATTGCCGAAGGATCCTGCGGCTGCGGCATGGCTCGAGGCGCACTCGGCGGCACTCTCGGCATGTGTCCGATGGCAGGCTGTATGATAATAACATTGGGTCAGTCCTTGTACTTAGTTCTTGTTTGTTCATGTAACGGGTTAGTATTACTGACCTTCTTCGACGGTCTGCTGTCCTTGGCGCCATCATTGGGTCGCTTCTGTCCTGCCGTATGGATGACAGGTACAGCGTCCGAGCGAATGAAGGGGATGCTCTCGCCGCGCTCATTGATCCCGCCAAATTGCGTTGAATATGATCCTTTTGCTGAGACCGGGGTTCTAGGCCGTTCGTGGTTACTGTAGGTCTGCGGCAGTTGGGGCGTCTGACGTATCCTCTTTGATGGTCGACTCGGAAGCGGAGCGTCCACCATAATGACGTCCCCTTCGTTATTAGCCTTCGGAAGACCTGTGGGTTGATGAGGGAGGGTCCGGGTGGGAGGAGCTGAGGGAGCGGGAGGAGCCTCGATACTGGAACGTGGTAACTGAGGTCCGCGCATCCTGAGCATGGAGAGGACATCGCCTGTAGTGTAGCGATCTCGAGTCTTGGCGTCCTCGATGAGCTTATTCCAGAACTCTCCCTGAACCAGAGCTCTCGAGTCGCCGAGAATGTAGAGCGAGGACTTTGCACGGGTCAGGCCGACGTTCATACGTCGAATATCCGTCATGAAACCGATGCCGCCTGTGGGGCTGGCTCGAACACACGAGAAGATGATGATCTCGCACTCCCTACCCTGGAAGGCGTCCGTGGTATTGAACTCGATATGCTCCTTGATGGAGTTTCCCCAACGGCGAGAGAACTGCTCGCGGAGCTGGAATAGTTGAGCTTTATAAGGAGTGATAATGCCGATCTTCCCCTTGAAATCAACCATCGGATTATCAGTGAACAACCTTTCATATAACTGCATGGCCACTTTGATCTCTTCCGCGTTGACGAGCGATTGCCCCTTCAGACCCCTTGCCTGGATACCCTTCACGTCGAAGAATCGATACGGACCCAACAACGTGCTCTGGTGCCACGGTTGGATACGCAGTGTCCGCATGTCACCACCATCAAGGAGACGTCGCTCATAGAATTCCTGACTCGGGAATAAGCTGATCTCTGGGTGCATACGATACTGAGTGTCAAGCAGGTGAATATCATCTGGATGGTTACGCTGCATACGGACGAAGAGGCTTTGGTCGTATCCGTAACGCGCGGCAGACTGCGATAACACAGTTGGTGGAAGCTGCTTGGGATCGCCCACGAGGATGCATCTGGAGCAGCCATATTTCAACGGGATTAGTGCGCTGAGCTCAACGCATTGGGCTGCTTCGTCGATGATCACCGTCTCAAACTCGACTTGTAGATTCTTGAACATCTCGTGTCCGCTACCGCTCAGTGTTGCGCAGAGAACTTGGGCGGAATCTAGGATCTCCTGTTGAATTTGCCGTCGCCTGATTTCGCTTTCTCTGGCGGCTGTGTTACCGCTATCCTTGTCGGCATCGATCATCGCGCCAATTTGGGCCTGGCGACGCTTCAAGTCGTCAAACTTTCGTTGCAGTTGGTTCGTGTGCGCGCGATCTCCGATCACTCTGGCAGCTTCCAGCTGCGGTCGCAGCTCGTTCAATTCTGCCTTGATTTGACCGGCTTCTTTATGCATCAATTCTCGTGAGCTTGGACCGTTATTCTGGTTCGTAATGTCCTCTACGCGGGCTTTGACCATTTCGTCCAACGTGACATCTCTGACAGCTGCATTTATCGCTTCACTACGACCGAGACGCAACACGTTGATCTTGTGGAAAGATCCGGTGCTGGACTTGACCCCATTTTTGAGTCGCAAAACCAGCTCGTCGACAGCGGCGTTACTGGGGGCACATACAAGCAGCTTTTTCCCCATTCCTTTGCTGCTCGTTGATCTTGAGCCTCCTGGCCCTTTGATGGCCGTGGCGGTTGTCATGGAGAAAGCACCCGTTAGTAAAGCGCCTACCATAGCCACTATCGTCTTCGTCTTGCCTGTTCCTGGGGGACTGTATACAATTAGCCAAAGCTCGAGCATGGTTTGTCGGCACACCCCGGACTTACCCTTGAATCAACGTGAACGCATCATTCTCCTTTGCATTCAGGATTGCCTTTGCCTGGCCCGCGTTCAGTTGGTAGTTCTGCATAACCTTCTCGACAGCCTCCGGGCTGAATCGAAGCATAGGAGACGGCTTAGCTTCAAGGACCTCGGGCATCAAATCGTAGTATTGAAGACTTTCTAGGGATGCGTATTCACGCTCAATCGTGGTCATGTTAGTAATCTTCACGGCATACATTTCGGCCCCGGCAGCTATAGTAGATATGATGGCGCCAGCTTGGTCGCTCAAGCGGAACTGGATTTGAAGGTTGTTGTGCTTGAATTGAACACGCCAGATACGTGCGAGACAATGCAATGCATCTGGATGCTGGAGCGGATCTGATGCATGTGAAATGAGGACGATGTCTCCTTCCGCTAGGAATCTGTCTTTGTTTTCCGTCATGGGCATCATTATGCCAACCTCGACGAACCGATTAACCTTCATCCGGTTTAAAACCTTGATTCCGAAAGGCTTTGACGTCGTTTCGTCCTTAGATGTCACAAATGACCTCCAGGCTTCGTTGATGAGGAGGGGTAAGAAGGTCTTCTTGTACTCAGATGGATCTCCGTAGGTATCAGAAACCTGAGAGCACACTATCCCATTCGGCGGATCGTTGCCTTGATGGAAGATGTTCCATTCGAGAATAGCGTGATGCAGCATGTCCATAGGGGGAATGAGTCGCGCTCGCATATCCTTCGCCGATCGTTGAATCTTTACCTTCTTCACCGGAAGGCGAACGGTGACTTTCGTTGATTGTCCTCCTTTTGACGCACCCTTCTGCCCGGCGGCAGATTGGGCCAGGAATTCCGCATCGCCCTCCGAATCATCCTCATCTTCTGAAGAGGAATTGACCATAATCTCGCTTTTCTGTGGAGCATGGTCCTTGCCCTGGATCCCAGAAAGCCCCTGAAGGCCGGACCCCTCGCCTGTGACAAGCGGCTTGGGTGCGCGCAAGGCTTTGGCTCTGGCGATCGCATCAGCGTCTCTCTTTCGCTTCTCCTCGGCTTCCCTCTGACGCTTTTCACGAATAGCGGCCAAGTTATTGACTGCCGGCTTTTGCCCCGGCTGGCGAGATTTCATCTTGTTCAAAATGGACTGGGACTTCTCCGAGGATGAAGTCTTGAGCAGCTCGCGCATATTATCTTTGCTCGACCTGACCACCTGCTTCTCTCCTTTGGTGGTACTCGGTATGCTCGAAACCTCATCTACGGACTTCGACCAAGCGTCAAGCTTGGTCTGCCGTTTGGCAGGCTCAGCTTTCCTTTCCGAGATGATCTGGATTTCGTCGTCGGTATCCTCGCCCAGAGCTCGAACCAACTCAGCACGCTGGCGGTCGTCCATATTTGTCCCGGTGGTATACCGACCCATCTTGTTCTTTATGCAGGTATTCTTAACGAATGCTAGGGCCAGGGGAGGGAGTTCCATGTCAAACTCTACCAGGCGTCTCAGGAGTTTACCGAGAACATTGACAATTACTGTGACGAGGTACAGATCCTTCAGGCGCAGCATCTTGCAAAGCCCAAAGCAATACTTTCGCGGTCGCTCGAGGATGTCTTTCATGGCTTGCTTCTCGGGCTGCTTACCGTCTTCGATCGAAGCGGAATGAGCAGACTGTGGGCTCAGCGCAGATGCTAAAAGACCATCCTGGGCTAGGAGGGCGTCGGCAAATTCCATCGCCTCTCGACAGAAGTTCTTCATAGTTTCTACCTCAATATAACGACTCCAGTCATCTGTTTGAGTAAAGGCGTTGTCGAGAAAGATCCACTGGGAGCTCCACCACGCGCTAAGTGCCTCACGCTCCGTATTGGTCAAATCCCTCGAACGCAGTATACCAGACGTCGGGTCACAGAGACTAGCAAGAATATCTTGCGAATATCGGATGATATTGAGCTGGGGCGACCACAGAGACATCTTGTCATTGATCTGGTTGACGACTGACGTGTAAGAAAATAAGGTAGGGACGAAGTAGCTTCGGAGAAGCTGGAGTACGGCGTCTGTTCTCCTCATCTCGTTAGTGACCGTCTTGATGAAAGAAGCTCCTGCTTGGCTTATGGCCTCTTCGCCGTGGACAAGGGCCGCGATAATAGGCAGAATCGTTGCGGAGTCCAGGCAGAATTCTTTTAGCGCAGCTTCGCTAAAGTCGCCCAACCTTTCAATCATTCGTCCAATGACCTCGGTAGTCTTCTGGAACTCGGTGTTGAATTCGTTCTTCATCGGCGATAGCTTTAGAAGTGGCTTCCTCTGCGGCCGGAATATTTCCACGGCGATTAGAGGGCCGGTGGCGACCAACATGGCTTTGGCAAGTCCGTCGGCGCCAGGCTGGAGAATTTCCATAAAGGCCTCCCAAATACCCGACGAGTCCCGCCTGACTTCTCGTTGAACATGGCCATCGCTATCTAGAAGCGCGTTAAACTCCTCGACGGTGATGCGAGAGTCCAGGAGAAGAGCGAACTTGATGACGGACAAGCCGGCGTGTGCCATGCTAGCATACTGTCTGTCGCTCGGCGGATACTGGGCCAGCCGGATTATCAAGTCTTTATACTTCAACGTGAGATTCAAGGTCGCGTTCGTGTGAATAGTTGAAGAGCCGACATGCACTTTATAGCTTGGCGAAGCAAAGGCCTCTAGAGTGCATGAGAGGGCCTCAACCGCGGCAAGGGAGCAAGCAAGCTTGCCCTCCGGTGTCATACCAGGCTCTTGAGCGTAACTGTTGAGGAAATGGCGTGAAAGGGAGTCACAGATATCACTCTTCTGATGGGCTGGAACAGAATCCACGAAAGGTTTTACCCAAGATATAGCGGCCGGGCCGTCCGGCACCATATCATGCTCTCCAGACTGCGCAAGCAGTGACTTGAAAGTTTTACTTCCCAGGATCTGCTCGGCAACGGAAATGTGAGAATAATGACTAAACGCATCCCAGAATGCCTTGGGCGATTTCTGTACCAGCGCACAAAACGCCTTGAGTAATAATTTCAGGACGGGTACCGAGTCGACTCGGGGTATTTGCGCAAGCATCAGTTCGTATATGCTCGGCTGAACGGTCATGGCTCGCAGGCCATGGACGATGAGTTTCTCATCTAGCGCACCCACGATATAGAGGAAGCCTTGCCAGAAACGAAGGAGAAACTGGGCAGAAGTGGTTGTGTTATTGGCTTTCAGGATCGCATCTGCCAGATTGTCGTTGATCGCCCATTCGAACTCCTCGGCACTTACGAAGGAGCATAGGGAGAAGGTTTGGACGCCGAATCTATTGCGTATCTCGTTCTCGTCGAAGAGGAAGTAAGTTGTGGTTGGTAGGATCTCGCTCAGTTTCAAGACCTTGCGCTTCTGGATAGTCTCGAAAACGAAATTGAACTGCTTTCGGTTCTCAGGCAAGCTCAAATACGGCATACAGCAGAGAGCCTCATAGAGGGCGACGAGTAATTCTTGCTTCTCCTCCTTAATGAATGTGCCTTGATCAGCGACGCCATTGTGGGCATTGATGAACTCAGTGGTAGCCTTGAGACCTTGCGTGATGCGGTCGGAGTCGAATTGATCCAGGAGGTTTTCCAATTCCTTAACGACATCATCTTCGAACTCTCTGCCGATGAGTTAGTCTCGCTATAGGGAAGGAGAGAGCAGCTGGGACAGGCTTTACTGGTTAAGATCCTTGAGGAACGTCTTGCGTCCCTTATGCCAATTGCGCACGCAGTTGGGGCACGACCTAAGAAAGGCATTGGTTCGATTCCTGAATTCATTATTCATGTCGCCGGCCCACTCTGGTCCCATTCCCAGTATTGTTGAACAGGTATATATCTGTACCAACCTTGCGCTGCCTGCCTCGATCCTCTGTTCCTTCTCGGCGACGCTAATACTAGTAACAGCACCTGGATCTTCGTAGATCTCGTCATCTTCTTCGGATATCCTCGGGCAGCATACGTGGGTCTCGGGTGGGACCTGGCGAATCTGTTCGAAAGCGTTCTCGAGTATTTGTTGGATCGTCATGTTGGTTCGTATTGGGCATGTCGCCACGGGCGCTAGTTGGATATGAGTGTAGTTAGGTATCGTCAATCCTAAGCCCCAAGTAGTTTTTATGAGTTTACATTCGAGTTGGGGCCTAGGAACAAGCGTAGAGGTCTGGTGTGTCTCCAAAGTCGTGGAGTTTAAGTAGAATCAGGATGGTTTAGGATCTTGTGAAGTAGTGAAGGCGGGATGTGAAAGAAGGGAAAAGGATGAAAGCTGAAAGCAAAAGTAAGGAACTGAGAAAAAGACAGCAAAACAACGCTCCTCTTGCCGTAAAAGTAGGTACAGACAACAAAACAACGCTTCTATTGCCGTGAGGTAGGTACAGAAAGCCGACACACACAGTGCTGGGTGAGAGTGGCCCCAGTGAGTCGGCAGATATGGAACCGGGAACCGGACCTCTCGAGTTTCTTGGTGGAGAAAGAGAACAAAACAACGCTTTGCTTGCTGTGAGAGTAGGCACAGAAGGCCGACACACACAGCTCCAGGCGAGAGTGACCACAAGTAGGTAGGTAGGTAGGTAGAATGGAACCAGGCCTCGGGAGTTTCGTGGTGTTGAGAATAGGTTAATTGCAGCTAGTATCAACGAGTCAGAGTGAAAGTTTGGCGCGTAACGCCTCGAAGACGTGCCAATGCCGAAGAGCTTATCGATAAGATTTTTAATTAGGTTAGTACACAAAGTACATGCGTATGCCCTGACTCCCTTTACGTAATGGGGTGGGGGTTGTCCTTTAAGGACGGATCCATCCATATTCATGTACTTAGGTACCTGCCACCGCCTACTGAGATCAATTTTGAGAGACTCATTGACATACATCATCTTATTATGTTATCACCATAGAATGGGTTCATGTACCCTTTGATTTATAGCACTGATGCAACGCAGATCTTGTAAAGCTAGCTAATTCATTGCTCTCGCTATGATCACTACATTTCAATAGAAAACCCCAGTCTCCAGCTGCAATAGAAGGAGCAAGCCCAGCAAGCAAGCGAGATAGATCGTAGTCGAAACATGTTTATGCAGGCGAAACCTCTTTTGTCTTCGACTGTCGCTTG
Organism: Hypoxylon sp. NC1633; assembly: GCA_022984935.1. Lineage (NCBI taxonomy): Eukaryota > Fungi > Ascomycota > Sordariomycetes > Xylariales > Hypoxylaceae > Hypoxylon > Hypoxylon sp. NC1633. Next base: position 185,751 of record JAJLYQ010000023.1, read on the forward strand.
TCGAACCTGTCCAGAAGCCCCTCGAGGGGGCATGGTGGGAGGGTCTCCCACTCCGCCGTTCCAACGACGGTGCTCCTCTGACATTTTCGGCACTCTTGGCCGTGTCTAATCATCATCTGGTGTAAACCATACTTCAGACGGTCTGGGCACCTAACCTCGAGATGACTGAAGGTATCAATCTCGTTCGCCTTCTTGGGTACCCACTTCAGCCATTGCGATAATTTATAGACGTGGGTATCAACCGCAAAGCAGGGCTTTCGGAGGCAGAATAGGATTACGCATGCCGAAGTCTTAACGCCGATCCCGCGGTATATAGTAAGCCGTCTCATGGCTTCATTCACCGTCAGGCCATGAAGATGCTGAAGCGAAAGGAGCTCGTGGTCGACTGCTGTTGCCTTGAGGGCACCCCGCTCACCCATCTCCTCCGTAGGCGTTGTCACATTGGCCTGCTCATTGGTATTCCTTTCTTCGGGTTGGGCCTCGCGTCGTTCGATGTTCTCCAGATACACCTTGTCGAGGATTGCCTTGATATTCGCAGCCTTACTTCCTCCCAGGCCACCTGAGCGAATTGCATTATGTACGTCGTCCAGAGAGGATGATCTGACGTTGTACCAGTTGATACTCCCTTTTCCGATTCCTTCATCCAAGATGCCGAATCTCTCGACCAAGCCATTGAGCATCACGGCTGCACTTTTGAAGGTTGTGGCACTGCTTAAATGAGTTCTGAGCAATGCGTCGAGGACAGAAGGGACCTCGCCACATCCTGTTACCTTCAGTGAAGGATCAGGGATGTTTTCCGGCGGGATAGCGAGTTCAGCACCGTGCGCTTTTCTGAGCACATCGTAGACCTCTTCACATTGTTCTGGGCTTGGTGCTGTCCAAGTGGGGAAAGGGCTTTGGCCTGGCGTTAGGCCGTATGGATTGTCATCCGTCTTTTTACCCCTTTTTGGCTTCGGCTCGGCATCCAACTCTTCATCGGCCTTTCGCTTTCGCTTCTTTGGTACTCTGTTGTCACTCGGTTCATCTACAGTGACCACAACAGGTTGTTGCGGCTTCCTTGGCCGGAGTTGCCGACGTGTCTGCTGTACGCCATTCGTCTCGGGATCGGCTAACTCGGGTTGACGGCCTCCTTGAGGTATAAGATTATTATCTGTTTGAGTAGACTTCTCTGTCTTGAGTTTGACAATCCCCTGGTACCCGATGCTCTGTGGCACGGCGAAGTCATTAGGAGAAATATCCGGGGTCAGTTGAGCTGCAGCTGTAGATTCTTGAACTGTCCCGGATGCAGATCCTCCAGGTGTAGTCGATGATACTGCAGATGCTGCAGAGTCCGCAGAGTGTACTTCGGTTCCAGGGGATGGTCCTGCAATAGATGGTTCTTCGGCAACCAATTGTTGTCTACCTGTAGATGGTGTGTTGGGAGCAGATGGCAGTTCGGTTGTAGGTGGTGCTTTATACACTGCAGTGTCTGGCATCCAGCCCAGGGCATGTGGCAAAGTACCCTGTCCATCTCCAACGGGCACAACTGGTGCTTTTCCAAGAGGCTGCGTTTTACGACTATGTCTCGCCATCTTGCTTAAGAAGGTTCCTTTGCTAAGTTGAAGGGTGATAATATTGCCAATGATTGATGTCCGTTGCCGATAGAAGGGAAGTGTCCAGTGAGTGTCGAGTTGAAATCAGCTGTCACCGCTTTAGAAAGAGCTAATCTTGTTCAGTTCAGTGACACTCTCGAGTCGAGTGATACTGTTACTAGATTGAGAAACACTGTTCTTGAGTTAGGTCCAGTTGAATTGCAGAGTGCACGGACTGTACCTCTCTGTTGGGGAGCCGAAGGTTATAGGAGTATGTATACTCGCGTTTTAGCGATTGAAGAGTATAGGTCGACAGTATATGGTGGTTAAGAATGGTTAAGAAGGGAGGGAGATGCCTAAATCGAAGATACTCTGGATGTTTATATCCACACTGATGCTGAAGAATAGAGCCGAAGACAGGACTGATCTTGGTTTAGGTGCTGAAGATTTGTTCCGACGTTGTAGACCGACACTCGATGACTACAGTCGTTAAAGTCAGGATCTATTTAGGGCAGTGAGGAAAAGGGGTTGGATTTCGAGACAAAGGTGAAAACTACCCACCTAGCGATGTGCCACTGACTAACTTGGGGTACTTATGAGGTACTGGCATCGATGAATTGACAATACTCTATCAACGAAGGTGTATTCTCGCTGGACAGCAGTAGTGTGCTTAGTTCGCGAAGATTATATCCCTATTCCTAGGTAGTGTTAGTATAAACTATTGCCGGCGACGGCTCCCCTACTTAGTATACCTGATCGCAGATGGTGCATTTACTTCCGTCGTGTCCGGATTTACAATGGAGCCTTAGCTGGTAGGTACACAGCAGATAGGTGCTCAAGGAAGGGACGGTAATAGTCGATCCTCGACTAAAAAGGAAGAAAGCGTCAATCAAGCTCGTGCGGGGAAGTTTGAAATTTGATCAAAGTCAGTTGGAAATACCTTTTGGAGCCGGCAAGAATCACGCCTACGATACTGATGTGAGGGCAGCGTCGCAATGGCCCCACGATGAGATGAGATATGTGCTTATGACAACGATGTCACCGGAAGAGGATGGCCTTGACTGGCTGAGTGATTGTTTTGACTATACGTACCAAGTCGAACGAACAACTGAAATGATTGACCAGAGGTAGAGGAGAGAGAGAATGGTTTATTGATGGTGTAGAGTGGAAAGACCTTAGGTCTAGGTAGGCACTTGTGTCAAGATGTAGGGGGAGTAAGGAAGCAAGGAGGAAATGTTCGCTCCTGATCTTTACAATAAGTACAACAAAACGGCACACCTGCCCTAAGACTGGATTGACCTTTGCTTCAGAGAAAGAGTGAATAAGTGAATAAGCGCGCTCAGGGGTGAATTAGTTGACGGATAAATGAATGGACAAGGTGTTGGTAACGGAGAAGGAGAGAAGTCGAGTCATGCTACGTTGTTGTCCAACGGAAGGTAGAGGGTAGAGGTAAGGCAAGGTTGGCTTCCTACTAGCCTCAAGACATCTGATCAGACGAAACGCTCCTTCTTGTAGGCTGATATAAGGTTTGCCCAGAGGCGCTAACGTCAAGTAATGGGACAACTGGGACAACTGCCCTAAGATGCAGTCTGGGGGAGGAGGAGAGGAGGGTACTATCTAGAGACATTCGTTGTTGCTGGTAGAAAGATGGTTGAGGGTTCGCTCAACGATAGCATTTCAGGGGTACTAAGGTAGACTTCTTGGACATTTAGAGCATTAGATAGGTATTTCAGAATGTCAAGGTCAGGCTCACTCGCTTTCGATTTCCATTCCATCCCACAGAAATTACCCTTATAAACGTCCTGGATCAGTGAAAGATGCTCGCAGGCAAACTATCAAGATATCGTCCATCACCTATCTTCTCCTGCTGGGCTAGAGTCACCATCCAACTTGGGCAGTCGCCTGGACGTAGGAACAATCAGGGGACGTAGGTACATGTTGCCATCATGAATGGGCTATTATAATTAGTCGTACCCACGAAGCATAGCTCTTGTCTATTTATTCTTAGTCTTGTTCCATTTCTTCAGTATGCACGAGAGAGTGAAGAATCAGATGCTCACCTACCTACGAAGTAGGTACATTAGCTATCTGATCTGGCTACCAAGTGTGTAAGGCAGCAAGCTTTAAGAAGACATCAACATTGAGGTGGGAAATCTGTCCAATGTACTATTGGAATGCCAAGTCTACAATGAGAACGATTTCGCCAGTAAGCTTTCGCAATATGTGCAATATATTAGGTATAGATGTTGTCTTCCCTGTTAGATGCTAGTCACAGGATGTACCTAATAAATGATATGGACGTTGAGGGCTGAGACACCTGTAGAAAGTGAGCCATGTATGTAGGTACCTAGAGACAAATCACAACATGTATGGATTACCATAGGCACGTCAATTATTGTTAGAAAAGTTGAAACTCCTGGTCACATGAAAGTAGTGATTCCAACCACAGCCCTGACCCTTGGTTAAAACGCGTCGCCTGTTACCTCGACTTTCGCGTGCGCGTTGGTCACTGGCATTAGCTTGGCGATCATTTCTTTATATGTACGAAGTACTTCGTACTCAGTACCTTAGTAGCGCCTACGTGTGCGGGGCATGTTAGGGATATTCTCTATCGATAGGGCGAATCAATAGCGAAGCCCTCTCATAAGCATGAGCTAATACATTGTAAGCAGCTTCAACAAGTTGTAACGGAAAACAAAGGACTCGACTTACAATGTTCAATGTTACTGAAAACCTGAGTTGAAGATTACCAACACTTCGCAGGTGGCAGATCATGAGTCTATTCAGAGTATGGTCGATTCTTTACAAGTATCGCTAATCACTTTACAATCAGTCGATTGGATTTGTATGCCCTTACGAAGTACCTAACCATTCTAGAAACACCTATTCTAAAGGGTACAAAAACCAGCCTTTCGCCTTGCTTGATACTGGACAATGTAAATATTCGTCATCCATCAACTAACATAACCTTCGGAGTTCACAATTTGCTTCTATATAAGAGAGTCCCCTCAAATCTCTAGGTATCGCTCCATGAACGCCATCAAAAATACCATGTCAAAGACACTCCCACACGCCAAGGTCACGCCTCATCTGTCGGCTGCCCGGGGGCACTCGGATCATGGCTGGCTCAACACCTACCACAGCTTCTCCTTCGCTGATTGGTATGATCCAAGCTTCACCCACTTTGGCTCATTGAGGGTCTTGAATGAGGACCGAGTGAAACCAAACTCGGGCTTTCCCACACACCCTCATCGTGATTTTGAGATATTCAGCTATATCATCTCCGGCGAGCTAACCCACAGAGACAGCATGCTCCGTAAGGGAGCCGAGGGTGGACAGTCGGACAAGTTCTATCGGATGCATCGAGGGGATGTCCAGTTCACCACCGGTGGCACTGGCATCGCGCACTCCGAGCAGAATGAACATACCAAAGATACGGTTCATTTTCTCCAGATCTGGGCAATCCCTTGGAAGCGGGGGCTTACTCCGAGGTACCACACGCGCCATTTCGACGATGAGGAGAAGCGCAAGGGTTTCGTGCCGATTTTGAGTCCCCTCAAGGGAGGCCCGGAGGCTACATTTGAGCAGGAGAAAGCTGCCGAACCGACAATCGAGGGGACCATACCCATTCACGCCGACTTCGTCATGGGCGCTGGCATAATCGAACCGCAACAGAAATTCGACTGGATTGTTGGGGCCAGGGCAACAGAAAGCAGCCAGAGAAAGGTGTATATTCATCTTCCCATGACAAAGGGAGGAAAAGCTCAAATCCGGCTAGAAGGTCGGGACGAGGTTTTCAACGAGGGTGACGGTGCATCTGTTGACTGCCTCAATAGCGGAGAAAGGTTGACGGTGGAAAGTGTCGGCGAATCTGAAGCAGAGGTTGTAATTCTCGATACAGCATGAATACTGTAATATCTGGCAGGTAGTTATCCAATGCATTAGATTTTCTTTTCCACACTCATCTTGCTATCAAACGGGTTGCCTCATCCGCGGTGGCGATGTGTTTTAATTCCACTTGTCTGGATACCCAAAACAGTATCCCCTGAGCAGTAGCGAATATTGAATTGTCGACAACAGCCCAGCCAACTTCTTGATACCATGAAACAAGACTTTCACTGTCAGATGGAGTGAGACGTAGTGGCCAGGATATCGCCACCAAAGAGAAAACTACTGCCTGAGCAGCTAAGCCGGTAGCGCTCCATGCTCCGGGCTCCGAGCGCGACATCATGGCATCGAGTTGAGGAAACATTGCAGCGGCGGCAATAACGGTAACGCAGGGACTTATAAACCAGCTATGCGTAATGAAGTATATAGCCGAGAACCAATAGCGTTCATTGTGGGAGTTCCCATAAGGTGGCAAGGTAGACTCGCGGATGACGGGTACCACTGAGATAAGAATGAAGGCGACATAGATGGCAACCATACAGCCCTTGGTGAAGCGTGCTGACGGGAGATGGAAGAGGTAAATCCCAAATCTTAGAGACGGAGGGTCAGCAAGATTCTCAAGAAGCGCTGGTGGCCGTCAAGCGCGATGAAGCTGAAGCAGCTGGGTACAGAGAAAAGGGGCTGTTTACAGGACTAAATGGCAGAGCCAAACTACAGAGAATTGAGCCAGGTCGAGTACAATGGAGCCCGCGAACTTCTCCTTGTCTACGATGAGGTGTAGACCAATGGCAAACTGCTCGGTGGCGACGATGAGGTTAAAGAGTACATAGTAGGGAGAAATCCCGGCAGGGTCTCCGCGAGATACGATACGGCGATATTGAGGAATGAAAGAGGTTGCGCTTGAAAGCAGTAGAATACTATGCTACTGTTAGCGCGCTCTACCTACTTCTTCAGCAGATCATGCCAAGAGGACCTGACAGTAGGAGGTTTGAGGAAGCTCAGTAGGTACACACATTGAGATAACCACTGTTATTGCAGCCATTTTGAAGGTCGTAGCCTACGCATTTCATGCTTTGACAGGGTTGACTCTTGAGAGAGCTGTAGAGAATGAGTTCCGCCGTCCATCTGGTGTTTATGAAGGATTGATGGTTGCCTAACGATCTTGCCACCCCAAGCCACGCGCTTGGTCAACTGCATTCATGCGGACCAATAGAGTGATTCAACCACTGTGTGTACCACCTACCTAACTAGGTCATATGCTTCGATGATTGAACTGCCTTGGCAGACTGATAGTGCTCCTCAAATACCAGTGATGTGACGTCCTCCAACAAAGAGGGACGCTGTTGAGACAGTGAAGGGGTAAACTACAAGAGAGTTTCCGCGACGCCCAGACAGAACTTTGGGAAGGATTTAGACCTCTATCAGGGTAGAGGAGGAAGAGAACACGATGGGTGTACCCAGCCAGAACACCGATGAAATCCAGGTCCCGCAGATCGAAGCAATCCTACAGGACATCTGGTCGTTGATATCTTTCCTGATCCAGTATCTAGCCAGCTCTGAAGCTGGGTGACCAGTTGCTCTTAGCTCATTTGAAGGTATATCGGGCCTCAGACTTGATTTTGATATTCTAGGTACCTGGACCTATTGAGACTTGAGGATGTCGGTGCGCTGACACAGTATCGTTCAAAGTCAAGCCTTAAGGTCGGAACACGAGGAAGACCTTCCATTCAGAATCGGATAGGTAACAGCAGTCATTCGCGAGGACGAGATTGACTGGTACAGTGGCGCATATGTCGATGACTTCGGCTCTAAGAAACGGGACCACCCCTTCGAAACTTCGTGGAGAAATAAGAGGGACCTTATACTACCACAACTATGTGTCGTAGAAAATGCGTAGCCTGGTGCTATCATTCTCCTATCAACCCCATGGTTCAACGCACGTGTCGAGGCAATCTATCGATAGTGATACGGAGAAAGGGGGCTTCGCACTGGTAGGCAATACACCGTAGATGGCACATTAATGCCCTATACACTTTCGAGGTAAGATTCAAATAAATGGATAAATATCAACATAATGCCGTTCATTTTGTTACCTCCTATTCTCGTGACTTTCCGTTGTCTGCTCAGCACGACGCACGTACAGTATGAGGAGTGTTGACACTGTATTCTTCAAAATTAGGTTACGTAAAGGCGGCAAGGTGATTTTCCACTTCCGGCTTTCGGGCTGGACTCGGAAAACATCTCGGCCGAGTCGCCTTTTAGTTGCGAACTCATTAAAGACAGTCTCTTTGAATTCACCCCTTTCTCTACCACTGCTCGATTTTCGTGCTATTCAACTCGTCAGGACGATACTACATTATGGCGCTGATTCTCAAATATGTATTGACTGATCATACATCTTGGAAAGACTCTGCCTCGTCGCATATTTGGCCTGGTTAGGTGCCCACTCCTCACAATCACTGCTTACCGCTCTAGTACGTAAGCCCTTTAACTAGTTTATCCTACTCACTGCCAAAAATTCCTCACGCCGCGACTTTTGCGTAAACAGTCTTGAAGCTACTCCAAATTGTGATGATTTCAATAGCGCGACTGGTCAAATCGTAGCTGCTAAATTTCTGGTTTAATTGTGAGAGTCTACTTCGTACGCAGACGTCATCCCGACACGATCATACATCGTTGAGTCCATCTTGTTCACTATTGTTGACAGACTACAGTATACCAAAGAGTCGCGCCGGTCCCTTAGAGGTCCACTGATATTGGGAGAAAATGTATTCGTTATGCCGTGTAGCTTACGACGCTATCGACTAGCGACGCGCGAGCTACTGCGAATTTGACCCCGGTGATCCTTAGCACCAGCCTGAGTCCCAATTAAGGGAAATGAACAGCGCATAGCCAGGTACCTAGCTCGCCGTTGAGCTCAGGAGAAGGTATAAACAATGACAATAGAATTCCAAAGTTGACGCTCCAATGCTGGATGAGCTGGCAGGCCCAGAGCCTTATACCTCGCACGTCGTTGTCGATGGCGAAGATCTTTTCCTCTTCGCAAATTATTCTCCATCAAACAGACTCATCTTCAGCGAGCCTCATCTGGGCCCGAAAAGAAGACGACCTCTTGCCATGGATCTTAATCGATGTCTGCCTAGTGCGACTCCGCTCATGTGGCTCTAATAGTCCAACTTGTATAGGTAGCCGACCAATCATCGGCCCTTGCTACCTCCTTTCAAACTTTCAATGTACTTCAAGACCAGTTCTAGGCCGAGCGCTATACTTGTTCCTGAAATATCTGAAGTTAGTCACCTCTAGATCCTAGCAGACGTTACTGTTCGCTACGCATCCCGCATGATGGTACCCGTCCGACGGGTCCAGTCACCAGTGACCTGCTACCAAGAGTCGCCTCGGCGCGATGTCACTTTTGGGATGGCACAATACTAATCTAAAGAGCTGAGGATTCAGGAAATTGGGAAAGGAACGACGAGGAGGAGAGAATGGCTTCTAGTCAATACCTAGTCGCGTACTGGGGAAATTCACTTTCTCTAGCTCACGGCTGTCATTATGAAGGAGTGGTAGTCAACCCCTAACTGAGCTGGGAATGGCTAGGTCGGGACGTATATTTTCTTCATCTGGCCGGCTTTCCTCCTTTCTACCCTTCTCTCTCTCTCTCTCTCTCTCTCTCTTCTTTCCTTTCTCATCACTATCTGTCAAGTCGACAATAATCGGTCTCTTAACCAGCCGTAGCAGACATCTTGTTTGCGTCCTTTCGTTGAGTAGCTTGACAACCACGTTCATTACGGCTTTGGCCCTCTTACAATCCTTACCTACCTACGTAGCATATATTCATAATATTCTTCCAATATGCAGTTTAGGAACTCAGTCTTGGTTGCCGCTCTGTCGGTTTCGTCTGCTTTTGCCACTTTCACCAAAGACTACAAACTCAACGCCTATTGGGTATGACAACCCATTATTAGAAGACTCTTGCTTTTGCTCACTGTCTTTTATAGGGACAATCAGGACCCAGCACCGATTTCCTGGGAGATCACTGTGAATCTGACAACGTTGACTTCGTTACTCTGGCCTTTGTGAACAACTCACCCGAGCATGGAAACGGCACTGGTTATCCCGGCACCAACTTTGCTGCTCACTGCTCAGCAGAGGTATATGTCAACAACAACCGAGACTCCAAGCTTCTGAGTAGCTGTTCCTATATCAAGGATGACATTCGGAAATGTCAGAATCTAGGAAAGAAGGTGCTTCTATCAGTCGGAGGAGAATACACTGCCACAAGCGACTACTCGCTTTCCAGTGTCCAGGCTGGCTTGGATTTTGCAGAGTTTCTCTATGGGGCTTTTGGCCCTTACAAGACCGGCTACACTGGCCCTCGACCTTTCGATCAGAGTGCCACGGAACATACTACGATCGATGGTTTCGACTTTGATATCGAGACCAAGTTCGGTAAGGCCTGTCTGCCTATGTCTATCCTTTCCCAAATAGAAAAGGCGCCAGAACATGTAGATACGCTTGCATACCCGAATACTAATGCCGAACCGTGTCTACAGATGACCAGGAGCCATACGTCCATATGGTGAATCATCTTCGTGAACTCATCAACAACGACCACGAAGACATAATCCTTACGGCTGCTCCCCAGTGTCCGCAGCAGACTCAGAATTTCCAGATGGAAACGATCCTCCAAGAGGCGCAATTCGACAAGATCTGGGTCCAGTTCTACAACAACCCTTCTTGCGAAGCTAGCTCCGCCGGCTTCAACTATTTGGCATGGGAGAGTTTCATTAGCTCGGGCATCAACAGCGCAGCCGAGCTCTACATTGGATTTCCCGGTAGCCCTGCCGCTGTCGGTGCTGATGGCAGTGGATATGTCGACCCCGATACCGCCACGAATCTCATTTGCACGTATAAGAACAGTGCACACTTTGGAGGTGCTATGCTTTGGGACGCTTACTATGCCTCTGTGAATACCGACTCTGAGGGACAGAAGTACATTGAGACAATTGCCGAAGCCCTGAAGTGCGGTGGCTGCCCCCTCGACGTCTGCGAACCTATTCCGAACACCAGCTCTTCTACGACCTCGTCTGCTACCTCTTCAACGACTTCATTTGCTACAACCTCATCTGCTAGCACTACGTCGACCTCGAGCTCCGCCGTTACTACTTCTAGTGGCGCCTACCCGACAGCGACGTCCACTTCCAGCGTTTCATCATACATCACTTCGTCGCCTTACCCAACTGGTAACTCTTCTTACGTGCAGTACACTACCAGCACTGTGATGACCACGAGCGTCTACACCGTGACGTCGTGCGCCCCGACCGTTACCAACTGCCCTAGCAAGGGAGCCGTAGTTACCGAGACGATCCCCCTGTACACCACAGTGTGCCCAGTCACCGCAACGCAGAAGCCGACGACGACCAGCGTCTCCCTGACGACGAGCACCATCTACAGCACCCGCGTCAGCACCATCACCAAGTGCCCGGCGTCCGTGACCAACTGCCCCGTCGGCTCCGTCACCACCGAGACGATCGCGGTCTCCACGACCGTGTGCCCGGTCACCGAGGCTCAGACCACCACCAGCGTCGCCGCCGCCGCCACGTACCCTGGCGGCGTGTACGAGGAGTCCCAGCCGGTCAAGGTCGCCACCGTGCCCACGTACCCGGCCGCCGGCTCCAGCAGCAGCGTATACGTGCCCACCACCCTGAGCGTCGCCCCGTACCCCACGGCCAAGGGCGGCAGCGGCAGCGGTAGCGGTAGCACGCTCTCGTACGCTGCCACCGGCACCGGCACCGGCTATCCCGTCACGCCGACCGGCTCCTCTGTTGTCGTCGCGTCGCCTTACCCGACGGCGCCAGTTACCGCTGGCTCGGCCAAGACCGCTTCCCTCGGCCTTTTCGGCCTCGTGGCGATCGCTGCGTTCGTCTTCTAGGGACGATGGTAGGCGGGTAGGTATGGAGGCTTGGGGGGTGGTGCGTGTGTGGAGAGGTAGATAGATGATGGCTTGGGGTGGCGTGGAGTGGCTTGTGTATATATATTAGAGTTGATCTGATTTATTGAAAATTTTATCAATTGCGAGTTGTTACTTGTTAATTGTTGCCTGTTGCCAGACCACATGGCCTATTTGTTTTGTGGTCGTGATAAGACTATGAGGATAGGTTTCCGCTTGTAGCGATGTACGGCTGCCCTGTAAATCCAATAGAATTGAAGGGCGCCGTTTACTTGGCTGCTTGGTCAGGACAGTCAGGGGCAAGTATCTCTATGACTTTGAATCCGTCAACAAGGATGCACCGGCCATACACCCATTCAATCTAACCCTCAAGTGTCTAAGCAAAATTATATCACATGTATTCAACTGATCGCGCAGAATCTCGTTGAAAATTAAGAGTGAAAAAAGAATATTTTCAAACATTTGTTGTCTTTCTTCAATGAATGCATCAGCCGCGAATCGAACGCGGGGCCCATCGATGGCAACGATGGATTTTACCACTAAACCACTGATGCTGTTATACGATTGATGCAAATTTCGGCGATAATGAGCATTATATTCCCGGGAGCCGATCCACCCGCCTTTGTTCTGTCTCTACCTGCGAGCTACAGCTAATCATTCACCATTGCCTCCTGGCTTTTACATCGTCAACCTATCCTCGCTGTTTTTAACATATTTGATGCCTCTCTCCTTACCCACCCAGCCATCAGTAACGCCCTTGATCTCATTCTCGCAAAAGAGATTATTGCCCGACGTGTTCGCAAGCGCAAACCCGAATTCGGACAGGAACTCGGGATCAACTGTGCCCACGGCGATCCCCATGCTATCGTGCGTATCGCCCCGCCAATACAGGAAACTTCCGCAGTTGGTGCAGAACCCGCGCTGACAGCCCGGCGTCGCGTAGTAGTTCTTGAGCGTCTCCGTGGACGTCAGGAATGTGAAGTCGTTCACCGCAACGGCGTGCGCCAGGAAGATCAGGGCTCCCGTGTTGCGCCGGCATTGCGTGCACTGGCAACTCCCGCTCTATAGGTTGCATTGCGTTAGCTGAGGCGGCTTTGCCTGCAGCACGGCCACGTGCCACGAAAGCGCAGAGACAACTCCAAGGTGTGTGTTTTCTCACTTACCGATTTCAAGAAATCGTGGTCTTCGGGGAAGTTGGCCCGATACTTGATTGAGCCGCAGAGACAGCCGCCCGTGATGGACTTGGGCTTGGGGAAATCGTTGACAGACATATTATTGCTCGATTGATTCCTAAATACGTCTAGAAAATGTATATTATTTCTGTGAATCGACACTTTTCAATTACATATGTGAAAATTGATCCCCAGTTTTTAGGAGGCAGATGGGACTTGGGAGAACTTCTTCATATACGAGTACTCTCATAGACAGACCCCCGCTTGTCAAACGCGCCCTTCCCAACTTGTCATGACGTAGATAGAGATACGGACGGTGAGCAAATCTGTACTGATCAAAAAACCACCTGGGTCCTATTCATTCGTTCGTAACCACGGATTTGATTCAGTTCTTCTCGTTAGGTAGGATAGGTAGGTAGGCAGGCAATTGCTTGTTTTGCGCATGGTGGCAACCATCCGTGGTTTGTTCGCATCCCAGGTACAGAATCGGCCACTCCACTACCTCTGGATACTGGAAGCCATAACGCATACCAGAATGAAAGCCATCGACATCATTCGAAGACAGCATTTGTAATTGGTTTCATTGTTCAGTAGGTCTCAACTCTATCCCGCACTGCTCTATCTGCCGAAGCATTACTTCTTAAGCAGGAGAGAATATTCGTGGCCGCAGTTGCGAGAGCGTCGGACTAAGCTCCACTGCAGCCAGCCGCGCTGACAAGGATCTGAATGGCGCACAACTCTTCGGATCTCCGTGGAGTTCATCCCCCAGCCCCAATCCAAGCCTCGTCAGCCCAGATTGGGCAATCAAGTGACTAATAGACCAACGCGAGGCTCTCAAGGATAGAAGTAATGATCAATTTAACCACATCTCTGTTTGAGTATAAATAAAACTGTCTCTATGCCTTGTGTGAATATGGCGAGATGTCCAGGACAATTAAGTAGAATTAGCTTGAAAGGACGGTACCAGTGGAAATGTATTCACTGCAGAGAATTTTACTGGCCACCTTCTCCTTGACTTCGTCAGTAATAGATGTTCAGGCACAAGAGATAGTTGAACAATCGACAGGCTTCAACTCGTCGTTTGCTCTCTCCCCCTCTCAGATCGAGTTGGCGAACTTAACCTCAGCAGTAGCCTCTAACATCGACATCATCATTAATTTCGACCGTTCTCAGCTTGCCAATGGTGGTCCAGCTGAAGACAGCTTCTACGAGCTGCCACAGCTTCCCAGCACATCTTATGCTGCGCTACGGCCCGGCACGCTCCTGAAGCTTCAGGAGGTCACAAACATGACGTCCTTCGTCATCCCTCCCAACACTGCGCTCTCGCGTATACTATACGTGACCACGAACCACAATGGAACGGTGATCCCCGCCTCGGCCTTCGTCCTCTGGCCTTTCTCACCTAAGAAGTTCCAGCAAGGTGCGCTGAAATCTAAGGAGAATACGACCACCAAGGCGCCCTCTGTTCTCTGGACACACGGCACTTCGGGTTTCTTCGCTTCGCAAGGCCCGTCCACGCACCGGGCGCTCTGGTACGGCGACGCAGCCCCCTTCGCGCTGGCCCTCGGCGGCTACGCCGTCGTAGCGCCAGACTATGCTGGTCTTGGTCTCTCCAAGTCCTGGGATGGCAACGATATCCCGCACCAGTACCTCCTCTCGTCAGCTTCCGCACACGACGCCTTATATGCAATGGATGCAGCCCTCGAGGCCTTTTCTGATCGCCTCGATGAGCATTTCGTGGTTATGGGCCACAGCCAAGGCGGTGGTGTCGCGTGGGGTGTCGCCGAGGTGTTGGCTGCGGAGGGAGATACTGAGTTTAAGGGGCTAACGAGGGGATATCTGGGTACCATTGCTGGAAGCCCAAGTACCGATGTATTCAGCGGTGTGCCCGGGTTAATACTGCCGTGGGTCGGCATGATCCTCGACGGTATTTTCCCCGATTTCGAGCTAAGCAAATGGTTGACGTCGCTTGGGATCGCGCGGACGAGGCTTCTGAAGGAGATAGAAGGAGGGATCGGTGTCTCGATGCAGCTTTTCTTATCGGGCGATGCGGTTGTTCGGGATGACTATAATACGAGCTGGCACGCAGACGCGTATGCCAAGTTAGCCAATGCGGGACGGAAGCCGTTTAAGGGGCCGCTACTTGTGCTGCAGGGGACACAGGATCAATACGTCTCGTATGACGGAATATCCGCAACGGTTCAGGGTACTTGTAATGCGAATCCTGACGGGGATGTAGAGTATCTTGTTGTTAACGGGACGGGGCATGTGCCTACTCTGGATGCTACGAGACAGGTCTGGCTTAAGTGGATCGAGGATCGGTTCGAAGGTCGAGCCCTGGAGAAGATCGGATGTACTAGGACGGACATAGAGAGCTTTCTCCCCCTGGAGCGGTATCAGAGTGTGGGAAATTCGTTCCCCCAGTTCGCTGGATTAGCTGAGTATAGTTATCAAGTGCCCCTGGGACTTTGACGAGAAGGTGCTAAGAGATAGATACTACCTACTACATAGTACCTAGGTAGATGATTCATAACTGCCCGATTCATAAACAGGAAATACATAATGTTTGAGCTGGATTGCTTTTATGACACACCCGGTAAGTCAAACTGCTTGTAATATTATTAGGAAACAACAGTTTGGAGTTGTTGGACCTTAACGGCATGACTGGATCAATCATATGACTCCAATGGACTGGGAGTGCCCCTATAACCATTCACTAAATCTGAGGTCCTTCTTCTTTATTCCATCAGGTAGGTACCGTACACTTACCTTGTATATCTAAGTGTATGGATGTAGGTGCTTTGAAGGGGGTAGGTACACGCAGTCATATTGATAATACCTACAGGTAGCTACCGCTTTCTATGTCACATTTGTCATAGTACCTGACCAAATGCTTTCCCTGGTCTCGGCTACAGTTGAGGTACAGACGGTCTAGACCAACCTCGTGCTATCATGGCATCTTAATTAGATTCAATACTGACACATGATCCATCAAGTCTGAAAGTTTCTTTCCTTGGCTCACGGAACGTCGTTCCATCATCAGAACCTTTGGCATACCTACTCTCCTCATTCTGCTCCCCTTTCTGCTCCCCATTCTTCTCCTCTTTCTGCTCTCCATTCTTCTTCTCTTCCTACTCCTCATTCTTTCTTCGTATACAATGACTTGACCCTTCAACCCATAACCAAACATCTCCTCCACTAGCGAAGGATGACATCAACTGGACTTCATACACAGCATCTGAGGAAACGGGAAAATCTCACCCATTGTCGATGTACATAAGTGACAGTATTCTCTACCGCCACAGCTTTGACCAAAAGATTCTCCCAACATATCGGCCTACTCAGCTCAGCATACATGCAAGGACACTTCCAACGAGGTCATCTACTAATCCAACACCCTAACCCAACACCATTATCTCTTTTTCAATCCTTTCATACAGATCCCGGGGATCAAGCCTCCGCCCTACTCTTCCCGATACCAAATGGGAAACGGGCACTGGCCACGGCAGCCTCAACTATCTACCCTCCCAGAACAACTTGACACGACCAGGTACTCGTCGACGACGTATCCGAAGCGACATTCTCAACTCTTCAGTAAGTATACTACTATTCCATTATATATTTGTTAGGTATGTGAGGGAGCTGACCATAATCAATTCGTAGAACAACATGAATGACGAGGAGCAAGCCTCCAAGTCAGCCGCTGTTGTCGATGATGACGCATCAGCAGTGGCTCGCAACGTAAGTTTTCTATATTTCGCATCATCACAATTGGAGTGGTTCGAGACTAACTATGTATGGGTGAGTTGATTACAGGACCCGGAAGCAGATAATGATGAATTCGAGAGCCGTCCTAAGTATCTCGGCAACTTTACTTCGGAGGAGTGACATAAGCTCCGAAAGATTCCGGGCGGGAAACTCAGTCGCCCAACATCTCGGGGACCGTCTTTAGTCATCTCGAGGTTAGGTGTCCAGACCGCCTTAAGTATGGTCTGCACCAGATGATGATTAGACACGGCCAACCGTGTCGAAGATGTCGGAGGAGCACTGTCTTTGGAACAGCGGAGTGGGAGACCCTCCCAGCATGCCCCCTCGAGGGGCTCCTTGACCGGTTCGACAAGCGACAGTCAAAGACCAAAGAGGTTTATCTCGATCGCTACAATCTATCACGCTTGCTTACTGGTCTGAACGTGTGAATAGGACCTAGGTACAGGTACGCAGAGGATTCTAGCCGTGGCTACAGCCGCGACCGCTACCATGATAGGGGCCGTAGCCAAAGCTACGAGGGCTAGGCGGTAGAGACCGCTGCGGAGAGAGTCGTGGCGGTTCAGGAAGCCACCGCGATGGGGGAAGAATGGGCCGAACGACAATAGGTCTAGATAAGTTATCGTGTCGGTAGCCACGCCGGGTGTTGGGAATATCATGTATTGCTACTGCTCCTTCATTACACTGGCTATCACATTCATCCTCATTCAAACACTCATAGATAGCTTCTTCTTATACATTCGTGATCACAATACAACTGGTACTATTCGCAAGCTATAGCTTTGCCATTCTTACATTCTGTGTTTATACGAGTGTAACCCTGTCCTCCGATACCGTGAACCAATCCGGGCACACCGGCAGGGGTGGTTATCGCGGTAAATATCGCGGGCATGAGGATTATCCTGATCTTTAGGGGGTAAGTGACTATAGCTTGGAGCATGGGCATGCTTCAGTTACCTCAACAAAACGTAACTTCACGGGTACTAAGATAACCTCAACGGGGTTGGCTTTGCGGCATAGGATGCCAAAGCAGAGATCAACGGACATGCAAGCATGATTCGGGACGTGGTCCATGGCCAAATTTGGCGTCAAATGAGATACACCCGGTCCTGCCGTCGAGGAACAGCCCGATGGTCGTGCACTACTCCCATTCCCCATGCCCTTGTCGATTTGATCGTCAGCAACACACCGAGGCAGAAGAGGTTTCGCACACGAGATATGGAGTTGATCGTCGGCAAAGTCAAGAGAACTTTCAACTACGGGACCATCTGCATCATGGGCACTCACGTCGAATTCAAGTCTGATCTCGAGAATACGTACACCATTAGCGGCAAGCAAGGCGTCTCCGACCTTCGATACCCAATTTGAATTCACCTGGTAGGTATTTACCAAAGTATGTACACATTAGATATCTAATGAGCTCTCCTGAGGCGGTCAAGCTTCGGTTCGATCGATGATGATTGATAAAACTCGACGAATGGGGCTTTATCGTGAACTTGGTGACCAAGTGGTAGTCAGATGAAGATTGTTATAGAAGAGTGATTGAGGCTCGAACCAGAATCTTAGTCAGTATGCGCCTCTACGCATCGACCACGCCGGGCTCTCGACTAGGGCAACGGGATTGCGCCCTGTTAAGACAGCTTCGCCAACCTCGAGTCTAAATTCGAGAACAGGTGCTTCGCCGCTGTCCTCCATGCGCCATATCATCAATCCGATCCAGTTTCCGCCATTGTAATCCAGAATACCCTCGGGAACAGGGTAGCTCGTCTGCGGCCCGATGTGCCCGATAAACTTGCCGAATTGCCACCCGTTTACGTATAACTGGATCCGCGCTGCGCCGCCGGCGACATTGTTGAAGGAGAACGCGAGCGGTATGTCGTACTTGTCCGAAGGTAGGTTGAGAGGGAGTGGCGCTGCATAGAAGAACACACCCGGTTCGCTTCGTGTGGAGAAGGGCGAGCCAGGGGTAAATGTCTCTATGGGGGGCCGTGGCAGATGATAGCCTTTTCTCTCAGCATAGAGCCCTCCTTCGTTCAAAGGGCCCCGTGCTCGGTCGATATAATCTTCGCCACCGATGTTACCAGTAAGCCTCCAGGTGATAGGGGTCGTGTTAATTATGGAACTGGCGAGACGATAGCTGAGGATCCCGCGTGGTGCCTTTCCGGTATCTATGCCCGGTACGTAATTTCCGTCAAGCCCCATGTGGTCGATCACCACTGTCAAGATGTACTGCTCTCCTTGCGCAAGGCTTGGAAGCTCGTAAGTCGCGTCGTAACTTGAAACCCCTGCACTTCCAACCCAAGACCCTATAAAAGTGCCATTCAACCAGATCGAGTGGCCGTACGCAGTGCCGCCTTGAGTCGTGATGCTGAAAGATTTCTCAGTGCCCTTGGCGGTGAAGTGGCCCCTGAAGACCAATACCCCGGCATGAAAACCATAATCTCCAGCAAAGAGGGAGGTCGGTGTCCGCAGAATCTGGTATGAGTTATTGGTCGATGGGTGGTCTGCCACGGTCCACGTAGAGTCGTCATAATCGGCTTGGATTTCCGGGAGCGAATCGATATAGGCCCATGACAATTCGGACACGGAAGGAAGATCAAGCGTCGGAGCCGAATAGGAGACGTTCGTAGACAATACCCTATTCTCAATGCTGAAATTGGTTTCTTGCCCGTTGATAATTAGGGTCCGCGTGTCTTCGGATGCTCCAATGACCTCAACAGTAGTCGATCTATTGAAATCTGCGGAGAGCGAAAGTACGTCGTGGTTGATAGATGCAGATCTGACAAGATATGGCCCGTAAACAATCAGTGATAAAGACTTGTCGATCTCAGGAACCCAGTAATTATAGGCAGAATTTCGATCTACCGCCTCGTCAACTGAAGGTATGCTTCAAGATGGATTAATTGTCGGGTCTGACCTAGGATGTGAATATGAAGATTGCCAATCCGAACAGTTCTCCTCGTTGACTCAGTAGCCCAGGCTAAAGTAACAAGACTATTGGTACGATTGACTGTGATGGAGTCGTCCGCTGCGATGGTGGATTTGCTTGTGGTTTGCACTGCGAGCTCGTTCGTTTCATTCGCTCCACTATATACTACGAGAACTATCGTGTTTTCGAACCTTTGGTGTGTGAGGATTTCGGCGGTCGAATATAAGACTTTCACCCCTCGTACGTCGTAATCGGTGGCTATGATTTTCGAGTCTCTGCCATGAAGAGTGAGGGCCGGGAAAAGTGTAGGGATGGATAGAACCCCTTGCTGCGTCGGAAGCTTCAGGGTATAGCTATTCGAGGAAGTACTAGAATAATCGCTATGCCGAACGACGAAGAATGATCCTTCGCGTAAGGTACTATTATCAGCTAGTCGAGTTACTGTGATGGCGGCATTATCAGCGTAAGTCCAGACAAGAGCAGCTCCTGGCTGAGCAGTCAAGTAACCCGGTGATACTTTCAACCATTCAGCCTGTAGCTTAAGTTCTGAATATTTCTCTCTCCTTAGCGATCGGTCTTCTGCTATGGCCTAAGTCGAAGTTAATGCCCATCCCCAAGAGAAAGGTTCTGAACCCACTGCTCCATAGTCGTAGGACGTATAGCCAGCCGGATGCCCAATGTTACCCCAGTTAGTCCCACCAAAGATCTTGTATTGTTAGTCAGACCTTTAGGATAAGGCAATGGAGACTGACCATATAGATATTATGGATAGTCGCGCCCGCGGCGAAGTTGTTCTTGAAGAAAACGCGTTCAAATTCTTGGTTGACAAACGCGGCACAGGCGTTAAACCCCGGGCCTCCCCAAGGATCGTAGGCACCGCCTTGAAACTGGCAATTTTCAGCGACTAGTCCGGGCAATGGGTTACGGGTATCGCATGCTTACCTCAAGAAGCGAGAATGGGGTTGATGGACTTTGCAGCATATGCGTTTGATGATATATCCCCGATAGAGCTAACGGCGGCCATGTAGAAGGAGTTGACTAAGTTCATTAGCAGTTACATTAATGTGATGACGATGTTACCAACGCAATCGAACATAACCGGATAGGCATCATGCCCCTAAAACCTGTCAGAATGACGAATAGGCTTATTCTGCGGTAACTCACGTAGATATCTACTTCGCCCAAACCTGTACCTGGAGCGTTGCGTCCAAGAGGCGCCGCGTCGTTACTGATAAGAGGCACAACGATCCCCGCGTTCCGGGCTTGATCCTCGACATATTGCATGTACCTTCCACTGGGGAAAGGAATAGAGACTCCCACGCTGTATTCATTCTCGGGTTGATATAGTATAACGGGGCCGCCTTGGGTGATCTGTGCTCGCGCAATGATGGCACCAATTCGAGCAGCGTAGCTATCCTAGGTCAGACAAAGGTGCATGTTCATGGCGATATCGAGGCTGACTTGTCTGTAGCGGCTAAGTAGTTCTCGTCTGGCGTTCTTAGCTGTCCCTTGATACGCTGGAGCCAGCCTGGGAATCCGCCGAAACTGACTTCAGCATTAATGTAGGGGCCGGGTCGCTTCCTCGGTTCAGCACATCGTCTTCAGGAGCGAGAGAGTGTTCTCACCGCGATGAGATAGACGCCAGCCTTGGTCGCAGCGTCGAAGAATTGCTCGTAAGCAAACACCCCTTCAGCTGAAAAGTTGCCTGGCTTTCCTTCCAGCAAAGCCCAGTTGCTGTAAAAAGAAACGCAATTGAATCCCATAGCCTTGATTTTCTGGAAAATGTCAAGCCACAGCGAGGGCACCGGTAACCTCCAAGGGTGGAACTCGCCGCTCATGATCATTACCCTTTCTCCCCTGACGTATAATGAGTGTTTGTCCCAAGTAACGACATCCTGCAACAGTATCGCATCACTTTCGCTAAGTAGTTCGGGCGCTTCCCTTGTAAGATAGGCGGAATTCCAGATATACCAAAACAGTATAGAGGCAAGGAAGATGAGACAACGCATGGTGGTCGCCGTTATCCTAGACCGCGGCAACGGAACTGGTGATTGGGGGCGATCTACGAGCCCCATTTCGGCGCATGTATGTAGGTACGTTATTGAGCCAGCAAGTTTTTGTAAAAGTACTCAGATAAACATAGAACGCATCAAGCACTCAAGGATATACTAACAGCTATATCAGACAGCGTCAAAGCCCTTTTGTAATTGATTATTGATGTCTTTGGAGGTGATGAAATGACGAAACAAAACAGCTCGATATTAGGTAAGCAAGTCCTAGCGTCGATTAATCCTCAAATGTAGGTGCATGCAGTCACGTGCCAGAGTTGTCAGACTTCCCACTGCCAGTCAGTTTAACTAACGACGACAAGCCGTCGACAGAGAGAATTTGGCTTAAAGGTTCTAAGGAGCATTCTTGAGTCACTTCCTTGGGCGTTTCCCAAGACCTGGGTTATTGATATTCGCCCAAGGCTTACAAAGCACAAAGAGTCTACGTCTCAACAGATGCCTGGGTAGGTAGGTAGGTAAGTATTGGATATCAGACATAAGGAGGTATTACTGTACTCAGGAACAAGGAGAAACGACTAGCACCTATCTACCCATGTAGCAGATTACCTCGAGCTCAGAACAATGTAAAATAACACTTCAGCCATCATATTGTTGGTCAGCCTTGAATTCTTTATGATGATGCCTATCAGCGCATGCCTAAGGAAGTACCTAGTCTCTCGAGGACTAAGACGGAGGCAAAGAGATAGTATATAGATATCTTAGGCATGTTCACATAGGTGAGATTTGCCTGTAATCCACCTCCACCCAAGCTATACACCGCCTAAGTATGTCCTATGACATAACCACCTTACATGAATGCGAGAGCAAATCTTCGTTCCTGCCTTGAAGTTAAGCTCGTCCAATATCCGCAGATAAATGTACCTAGAGTCTCGGCAAGCGGACACTTAAAAGACATTGGGTAGTTGCGTCTCCGGTATCGAGCCGGTCTCAGGTCCGGTTTAATTTTGGAACCCCAGGTACCTTAACTTAGAGCACTAAATGTACCTGTTCCAGTAGGTCGATGCCTTCCTGAAATACTTGATCACCGAGTGTCACTCCCGTTCCTTAAGTGCCACTTATAGAAGGTGAACGGGAAAGTACACTGTCAAGATACTCCGGAGTAATCAAGAAGTGCCTGAGGTAATCGAGAAGTACCTGAGGCGCGTTGTCAATGCGTGCTGTCAACATTGAAACCTCCCACCATCCAACTTCGACTTCGACTTCGACCCCATCCTCAACCTCAACCTCAACCCAATCTCGTCACCAAAACATCACTCTCACATCTCGTTACCTCTCGTGTTCTCTGCGTGTATTTACCCACGCAAACTTAGTGCTTTGTATCCCAAAGATACATGTACTGTGAGGCAAGAATTGCCTTGTATCTTGACCATCAATCTTCGACACTCGTAAGTCGCGCAATTTTCTGTTCCTCTGATCTGGTATCATCCATCATAATGTTGCGATGGTTTTCCTCTCTTACTACAGACGATACTGCCGTTTATTCAATTGTTTCTTCTTTTTTCGTGGTGGATAGTCAAATTCTCCAAACTGGCACCCTTTGTCGAGGGCGCTCTATGAGAACAAGTCTTGTGCTTCGACCTCACTCTCTACAACTCATATTAGCCTCACTCATTTTAATTCGCCACGCGGGCATACTGACGTTCAGAATCTTTGTAGACCCTTCAACTTACAATCGTCACCACACCTCATCTCACTAGCCACCATGGCTACCGCAACGTCCGTTCGATCCGAGGATGGACCCCGTCCCATCAACGCGCCCCGCCCACTGATGGCAACAGCCCCCGAGTTTTCTCCAGCTAGCACTGGAGTCGTTAATGAGGTCCTTGACGCCACCTTCTTCTCGCATACCATTCCGGACATCACTTACGATACCGGCGTCGTCGGCCTCTGTGCCGTTTCAAGCGATGAGGCAGGCCCGGACCGCCTTGGTTGGCATATTGCCGATTTCCTAGCATTCAAGGCACTCCTTCGCGGCGAAACTCATCATCAAGCCCAGACCTGGCTAGCTCAGTGTGATGTCGCTGGCATTGTTAATGCCAACCCCGAGGGCTACGCTCATGGCAAGGACCGTCGCCTCGTCAACGGTGCTGCCGATGCCTCCTCGTTTGATGACAAGGGAAGTCTCAAGCACCGAGAAGACCACATCAAGGTGGAGACGGTGCCCGACTTGCTCATGGACATGTTCATCAAGGACCTTGAGTATAAGGCCAAGGTTGCAAGACATGGGGGATATCCCCTCATTGTCATCATCTGTGGTCCGACTTCACTGGAGCAGGACATCTTCTTCCGCCAGGATGATATCAAACATCACTTGACACGCGATGACATCCGTAAGGTGCTCGGCAGTGATATCGATGTTACCGTGGTCACTCCGGCCTTGTTCTCTGCTGGCTGGCAGATCAATCCTTCCTTCTGCAAAAAACCAGCTGGAGAGGTGCGTGCCGACCGCACTGAGTTCCTCGCAAGACAGTTAGGCGGGATCTTTGCGAAGAACCATGTCGACAACTTCCTGGGACTGGCATGTCCCCTACTTGACCGTAATCGAGTCGACGAGGATGTCAAGCAGGGCGAGTTTTTTGGTCCGGTCATGCCTTCGGAGGAGCAGAAAGAACTGGCCGTGGCCTTGAAGGTGAAGGTACACAATGCCCTCGCTAGTCGATTGTCTGTCAAGCATGACGATCATTCCTTTGATCTGAACGATGCAAACGACGATTGGGAGAGATTGATCGGACCTCGCCGCACGCAACTGAGTTACTTCGGGCAGAAATGGGCAAACCTCGAGGGAAGCAAGGCACCTGTAACTGACGAGGAAAAGCTTGGTTTCCTTGGAGGTGCATTTGGCGGAAACAAGGCATCGCAGGTCCACCACATCCATCATCTGATCAAAGAGTCCTTCGATGCCTGGCCCGGCTACTGGAACTTGCCCTTTGGTCAGAAAGTCAGGACTGTTCTCAACAACTTCCTTCAGTCGGCATCGCCGGAGTCTCGCGATTGCCATGAGATTTTCAACATTATGGAGCATCGCGCTACCACTGCCGTTCTCGCAGATGCCCTCGTCGAGTACTTCAAACTCCCGAAGCCGCATGGTTTACGATGCAGGGACTGGGATGAGCCGAAATGGGTCCAGAAGGCGTCTCATGAGGGTCACCTATATGTGGTCCAGTCATACAAAGAGGTCAGCAAACGCATCCCTGCTGCAATCGTGCCTCCTGAGGTCAATGTGAATCATCTTAGTGTGATTCAGAGACGCCTCGAGGTTCCAGTTGTTTATCTGTCCGTGTCTCTCTGTGTCTGTGACCCGAAGAGTGAGGGCAGCCTTCAGGCAGTGGTCAAGCATATCGACCCTTGTAAGTATTGTGACAACCTACTGCTGTTTATCATGACTAACAAGACGAAGTGTTCAAGGACATCATGGCCCGACAGGTCCAGTTACTGCTTGGCGACCCCGAATTGCAGGCAACGTGCGTTGCTTGGCTGCGTTCCATTCAGATGCCCGTCCGTTACCCGACCACTGCTACGGAGAGCATGGACTTGGTCAAGACCCCAGCGACCGTTCTGCCACCCGAGATGACTGCTGGTGGTAAAGGCAGTAGCACCGGCACAAACGCCACAGTGGTTCCAGCCGCAGTTCCGTCGGGTGGTCAAGCTGAGGACGTTGTACTATCCACTCCAGTCCAGCCCGAGGCAGAACCACTCGGCCACTCGGATGTGCGGCCTGATCAGCATCCTGGGACCCAGCCTCACACGCCTCAGACAATTCCGACGAAACCGGATATTCTGTCAGAGTGTTCCACTCTTCTCGAGCTTCTCGATGGCGGTGTCACTGAGGAAGGCTTGGACAAAATCCTCCCAGTCATTGATATCGAGTTTTCAATCGCGGAGTTCCGTAAGAGAAAGGACGAGTTCATCAACGAATTGGTGATGGCAACCGACCGAGATGAGATTAAGGGAATCCAGATGAAGGTGAAGCGTGTCACTGAGATCTTGAATCTGATGGTGGACATCAAGAAGAAAGTTGATAAGTGATGGTGACAGGACTTTCGGACTACAGAAGGGGGGTTACTAGGCTGCCTCATGGGAGTAACGGGCATACTAAGTTCTGTAGTCGATCTCTTGTCTGGGGCGGGAGGAAAGTTAAGTGGTTTGGTGTGGTGAGGGAGGGTGGTGATGGGTTTGTGGTGGGTGAATTTGCTGGTTGTTCATCTTCTTGGTCAACTAGCTAATTCCCTAGGTTAGTATTTCAAGGTCTATGGCAGTACTCATATGAGGGCCTGAAATATTGGCGCAAAATGTACCTACCTCTAGCAACCATCGTAGTTAATTGCACCAAAATGCTCCCCGATATAAGCCATCAGCCGTAAATCCGTAACGTGTATCTTAATTCCATTGAGAGGGTAAGTCTCTGGCCCTAACGCAGATCGAAGCCTGATTCCAGGGCGTTTGGATTTGCCTCTGCATTTAATCAAGGGGTCGAGATGATATCTATATGTCTTTTTGATCATCATTACTACAGCTGCCATCGTGTACTCCGCCGGGGACAGGCGCGACCGTACCCTCAGTTGTAGCCTCAGCAACATCCGTATCCGTATCCCTGGCCGGCGCCCTGGAGCCTCTTTGGAAAACGAACAGGGCCTCGTCCTTACCGGGGAAGCTGGGCAGCGCGACCTGCACGACCTTGACCCAGCCGTCGGCGGCCCGCTCGCGCTGCATGTACTCGTCCATGCTCTCGCCCCGGAATCCGGTGTACCCGCCCCGGTTCTGCGTCCCCACCACCGCCACCGTGTCCCCCGCGTACGCGTCTAGCATGTCGCGCGTGAAGCCGCCCTCCCGGTCCCCGGCTACTGAACCGCCTACTATCGGGTACACGAGTAGTAGCACGCCTTCGTCTGGGTCGGGGGCGGCGGCGGCGACACCACGTCTGTTTCTACTACTGCTACTGCTATTCTTCCGCCGCCGCCGCAGCCACGCGGCGCCATCCGCGATCTGCGTGTCCTCAACCCAATTCACGCGCCACGCGCTCTGGCCGCTGTCCACGGCGACGGCGCGCACGCCGTACGCCCGCAGCTGGAAGGTCCAGTACCCGCCGCCGGACCCGACGTCCAGGACCTCGCGGCCGGCCGCCACGGCCCGCAGCAGGAGCAGGGCCTCGTGCGTGGGGCACGCGCAGCCGAAGTGGTGCATTAGCACCGGGAGCACGTGGTGCGCTCTGCTGCCGGAGGTGGAGGAGGTGGCGGCGGGGCTGGGCCCGGCCCATTCTAGGGCTCGCGCGCTCCAGCTTAGGAATGTTAGGTAGGGGTTTGGCGGGGTGGAGGGGGTATTGGTGGTTTTGGTTTTGGGTTTGGGTTTGTTCTTTGAGGCGCGCTTTTTGGGGGCTGCGAGGGTTGGGGCGTGGGTTGCGTGTAGGTACCGCTTCGACTGGAGGTAGGCGGCGATCTCGCCGCGCAGGCTGCCCTTCTTGGCGTTGGAGAGGAAGGTCTTGAGGGCTGCGGCGGGGGTCGAGGTGCCCGGGTCGAAAATAGAGAGGTAGGCTTCTGTGTCGGGGCGTGGGGGAGGGGGGAGAGCTAGTGTCGCCGGAGTCGCTCTCGGGGGTTGGTTCGGGCCATTGTTGTTGTTTTGGCTGTTGTCCGAAGAGGAAGAGGGCGCAGACGCGGGAGCGGGAGCAAAGTACCAGCTGTGCAGGCCGTTCTGGCCTCCGAGGGAGATTACATGCTGGACCTCGGGTAGCGTGACGCTGACGATGGCGTGATAGACGTACGGGTCGAGATGAGGCGGCGGCAGCGAGAAGGACACGGTGATGGCGGACTGCAGATCGTCGCTCGCTAGGTGGGCCTCGGCGCGCTCGTGCAGGGCCGTG
The DNA here is from genome assembly GCA_022984935.1 of Hypoxylon sp. NC1633. NCBI lineage: Eukaryota > Fungi > Ascomycota > Sordariomycetes > Xylariales > Hypoxylaceae > Hypoxylon > Hypoxylon sp. NC1633. Next base: position 212,949 of record JAJLYQ010000023.1, read on the forward strand.
TCGGCTATGTACGTCGTCGGGTTCCAGGACGGCGCCCCCTCGCAGTACGTGAAGGGTCTGCTCGGTGCCATTGGATTGCTTGCTGCTGCTGGCTTTCTACCTACTGTGGCTTACTCGCTCAGCTATTCGCTCGATGCTCTTGGAATGGTCGGGTTGGGGCCATCGGGGATAGCTGGAGTGGCAGGGATGAGCTCGGGATCTGCTTAAGCGAGGTGACGTGATGGTGCGCCCGGCATTCCCCGCATTCAGGGGCATTTGCAGGGTAGATCTTAGATCTTCTCTTCCAGCTTCTCAGCTTCTCTTCTCAGGGCAGGCAAGTACCTACTGTATGTATGTATATACGTATAATAGCAGGATAGGTAGCCCCTATTCCAGGTTATGTCCGCAGACTCGTCAAATTGTGCGGCCGCGATGTATTGGAGCCCTCTTGACGAAAGGAGGAACAGCAGCGAACACCGAGCTATGCTATTAATTATGCTTATGTATAGGTATGTGCTCCCAACAGCGTTCCAACGCTGTGGTTATACTCATGGCGAACCTAGTCGCTCGGTCAGTCCGCACAGAGTCGTACTTGTTTAGCGATCTACAATTTCACAGCTCATGACAAGTGACCAATGTGAAACTCATGCTCATACTCATGAATACGATGTGGTCCTGCTCCCTAGGTAGATGAGATACCAGAGCCTCGGCCCTGGGTTGTTGAGATGGAAGAGTAGGGCAAATAGTCTCCGGCAGCTTTCTAGCCAGCTCTTTAAGATTATTGGTGTCGCATGCCTGAGTCTTGGTTGGTGTCAGGGGTTTCTGTACGTAGGTCATGCTGAAGCGTACCGGCTTGGTGGTCCGATCCATTAAGGCTGCATGAGGACGTATTCAAGGGGCCTATCAGCTGGCAGGGATAGATATGCCTTCACGAATCAATACTCCTCTCTCTGCAACCTTTACTTACTTCAGCCCAAGCTAACACAGAAGAGGTTGTTAGCAGACGGCTTCATCAACTACTTAGCCCACACGTGTGTATGCCTTGCATTCTACATGTATTTCCCTTGCCGAGATCGTGGAGCGAAAAAGGATCTGCATCTGCGTGTGGGGAGCCAGACTTCAGCGTTTGACCACAGCTTGCCTTGTCTACCGGACAAAGGTAGTAGTTTTAGTATAGCATCTCCGCGGATGGTCATGTAACAAGCTGAGTAAGCGATATCAGAGGCAGACGGGTGACGGAGGTAGCCCATTGGATTACCGCTTTCATCTTTTGAGGCGAAGATGTATTGGATGCTGTCATATCGGAGAAATTGGCCTGCAGTTACCCATCTCCATGGTATGTCCCAGCACCAAGCGAATCGGCCCTTGACGTCAAATCTACCCATCTCTCCCTTCGGGAACCTACGTGTTTGCTGGTTTTCTCACGGCTCGTCTCAGTCTGTAGCAAACTGGCGCCTGTGAGAATCGGAGATGCCGACGGAGTATGCTTACAAACTAGAAGCGTGAAGCGGGACTTCCAACGGTATGCCTGCTCTCATGATGGCTACCTACCTGTGAGAGATATACGTATCTGTTAAATTCACGTGCGGATACTGACAGATAGATCTTCTTCACTCGTGCTTGTAGGTGCGGTGTTACTCCCGCCGTAGCTATGTCGCCTTTCCATGACGACGGGGTCATTCCATACATGCTTAAGATTGGTATGACGCCTTTAGAGGCGAACTGCACGAGGTTCGATTGGAAATCTGCAGTGTACCTAAGCTGTGGGAGAAAGGTGGGGTGGTCGAGTTGGCTATCCGAACCCCTTGACCCCTGACTACAAGTGAGGCATGTAAGGCACCTACATAGATGTAGTTAGGTAGATGATGGAGAGTGAGGGACTTGCACAGCGTAATTCTGTGTATGATCGGTATGATCTGTATCTGTTCTGTATGTTGTTCTGTTGTTCTGTACGAATATATGAATCTATTACGGATTACTAAAAATAGACTTCACTTTGCATTTATCAGGTACAAGGTTAGATCTCTTAAATGGGTACGCGGCACGCCAACCAACTCGGAGAGCTTCATTTCAATCAATTCGTCTCATCTCAAACGGCTGGCTTATATGGCATAGCTCAGGTACCTGTAGCCAACAATGAATAGAAAAGCTGGATATCATACCACCTTTCGCCCCAAAGAAAAAGTCCTTTGTTTATTTCTAATTGTGTGTAATCGCTCCAGGATGGGGTCCCCCCCAGGCGAGCTGCCGTGTACCTATCCGGTGTTGCAACCCCCATCAGATACGCGGGTATTTCAGTCGTCCAAGACTCCCTCACCACCGCTATGGTCATGCGGGCATCCGAACTTGAATGCTACCGGCCTTTTTGATAGCCACAACAAAAAATTGTTTTCCATTTGTTACTGATTTCGTGCAACCAGGTCCGTGGCGTAAAGAGAGCGAGAGAGAAAGAGAGAGAGAGAGAGAGGCCGAGCCCTGTCAATTTCAATCGAAAACCCAAGTGTCTTCCCCCAATCTTCAATTCTATAATGTTGACCGATCCAGCCCGACATCTTCAGCAACCAGATGCATATGCTACCCATGGTTGCTTGGATGTCTCAGATCACTACCCATCACCTGACTCGTGACATATAACGTCAAGTCTTCAACTATCCTTTGATCTCTATCTGTTTCTTTGTTGACTATGGCAGACTTCAGTCGTGGCTCAACCGTCGTAGTCTCCCCAAAATTGCAACACCAAGTCTATGCCCATCTTCCCCCGAGCATATCGCATTGCACATCCAGGCCTCTCCTACCTGCAACAGCCCAAGAGGCCAGATCACCTCCAGCTACCTTTCCAATTTCTCTGCCACGGCTGCGAATTGATTCCGTCACCGGGGTCGCACATTTCAACAACACCGACAGAGCGTTCTTGCAAGGTCGGCCATCGGATTCGTCTGCGAACCATAACCATCCTGCCAAGGTCAATGGACCTCTCGCGAAGCTGAACTGGAACTTACACTTGATTTCTCCTCCAGAGACCTGCGACGCCAGAAAGTCTTCGGTCCACCAGCTAGTGAATGAGAATCCTCGTGCCGATGTCTACTCGATACCGCCAAAACAGACTTTGCCTATGGCAGGAGATGACGGAAGTGATTTATACGGAGTTATGCATGGAGGGCTCACTAACGAACAGCAGCTAGAAGATGCAGCCGAGGCGGTTGAACAAGTCGGGGCCAGAGCTATCGTTGCAGATACCTTGTCAATCACCGATGCTGGTTATGAATCCGATACGGAGACAGATACATCCATTTCTATGACATCGACTATATGGGATTTCTCCTTTGAAAATGGCAGAAGATATCATAAGTTTAGGGAGGGCCGATACAACTTCCCGAATGATGATGTCGAACAGGAACGCGAGGATATGAAGCACGCCATGGTCAAGATGTTATGCCAACGACTGCACTTCGCACCCATTGGGGATAACCCGCTTGAGATCCTCGACGTCGGAACAGGCACTGGAATCTGGGCAATCGAAAGTAAGCTGTCCTGCGTACATTCTAGGCTCCCTTTACAGTTCTCCGTTTATTAACCGTTGTAGTGGGCGACACATATCCAAGCGCAACCGTCCTAGGCATTGATCTAAGCCCTATTCAACCGCAATGGGTACCGCCCAACGTCCGATTTTTGGTAGACGACGTGGAAAGCCCTTGGCTCTACCCCAAAAATCATTTCGACTACATCCATTCGCGGCACACGATCATGGCGATCAAGGACTGGGAGAAATTGATGAGAACATCTTACGAGTGAGTCCCGGGCCTTGGCTTGATGTCTAACTGTAGCTAAATATCCGACTATTGTCTATAGGCATCTGAAACCCGGCGGCTGGATGGAACTACAAGAGATCCATCATTTCCCTATGAGCGGTAACAATAGCTTGACGCCAGACCATCCAGTCTCCCAATACTGGAGATTCGTCGATGAAGGGCTCGAGCAACTGGGCGTCAACTTCAGATTCTCGCATGAAGGCCGGATAGCCTCGATGATGCGACAGTGCGGGTATGTGAACGTAACCGAGCGCGTCTTTCACATACCTATCGGGACCTGGCCGAGAAATAAGACTCTGAAGAGCGTCGGGCTATACTGGAAGACTATCCTGCTTGACGGTATTCAGGCGATAGCGCTCGGGCCAATGACCAGAGGGCTTCATTGGCAAAGAGAACAAGTAGAAACGTTCCTCGTCTCTGTCAGGAGGGGATATCATGATAATTCGATGCTCTTGTACATGCCCCTCGTCTGCGTTTTCGGTCAGAAACCCGAGGCCCAATAACCAGAGAGACTCTTACTCTTCCGACTTTCCGAGCGGTGGTCGTGGGGCGGTAGGGAATACATCTAATGGATGGAACACTTAGTCGGAACAACTTGCCCTCAAGCGGAGAGACGTTGTGATTTGCCCACAGTATTCGATATTCAGACATTGACTGATTAGCTTGACTAATTTAGAACACTTCAGCCACCCATGCTCTCAGGAGCCGTTTCTATTGGAGAATCTCTACTTTAGATAGCCAGAATAGGAAATATCCTTCTCACAGTGCTCTCCACCGTGTCATCCACGACTTGATCTCGTGAGATTGGAACTAGATCCGCACCATCTACAATGGCTTATAACACTGATTAAAAAATGATGGTACGATAGGTAACAGAGCTACTTCATATGATAATAGATATGAGCAGAAGTACCTCCTGGTATCCGTGAAGCATTTCAATCACTTGCAGCAAAAGTTACCTACCTACCCCATACGACCACATATTTATTTGCCAGGGGTAGCACCCGATGGTGTCGGAAACCTGTCAAACCGGCCTCTCTCTCGACTTTCACAAAAACGAAACGGGCCCCCCTCTCTCAGGTATGCCCTACCACCAATATCTATCATATCACATCTCATCCCGATTGAGCTCTTACACTACTTCGATCCCAATCTTTGCGAGGATCTTGGAGAACCCGGGAGCTGCCGGGTTTTTTTGTTTTGTTTGCTTGCATATGGTAGGCACGAGATCTCCGCACGCTTAATCTATTTCCTGAAGCAATCAACGCCACGCCCAGGCTCTAGGTGAAGACGATTCGTCAGCATTCATTCAGTCCCAGGTACCTGAGTTCAGGTAGTAAGTATGTCGGCAACCCTGAAGAAGTAGCCGAACTATGGATGGATGGAACTCGCCTACCCGGATAAGGAATCGCCGACGACAACGCCGCCATCACCCATCACCGCCTCGTCTCATGCATAGGTTAGTAGGTACAGTACATAACGCTATGAGCCACGAAACTTTTTCTCCTCTCCAAAAGGAGCGCCTTGCAGCAACGGTCGCTGTCACGTCAAGCACGTATCCGCACGCACAGACGCCCTTATGCACAGCTGCCGTTGCTTATACCAACGGATTACGAGCGATATCCGTTGGTATGATGGAGAATAAGAGTACCGACCTGCCTACAGTAACATACCAAAGTTAGGTACCTAGCAAAACGCCCTTCGTTGCTTCGTTTCATTCGTCACAAGCCAGACGGGATTGCATAGGGTAGAACGCCATCCGGTCTGTTCCATCCCCCGAAGCTATCTATGCACCATCAGTGAAGCTTTGACCTTGAGGAATCTTCGGAATGTATTTACGAAGTAGTAGTGTGCTCTGGCCCTCCTGTGTGACGGACTTATCGAAGAACGAACCAACTTTGTAGGAATGTGATTCAATGGGCTAGTTTGTTTGGTGCACCTACATTGTAAGGTGCCTTAGCCTGTAGATAGTGGGATCTTGATCTTGGACGTTTTGCAGCCTCCCGTCTTGGAAGAGGGACAACTGTCAGTGGCTGCATTAGGGCATAACGGGATTTTTCAACGGTCGGATTGCGACCGACCAGTTAGGCAACAAGCCCCTGACGCCACGAGGCACACCAAACGGAGGATCTAGTTTTCTATTATTGAGCAGTCGGAAGCTGAAGCCTCACGAGGACTTGGTTCTTATTACATGTATGTATCTCGGGTAGGCTCGTCGGCTCATCTGCCGAACGCATCGCTGCATAGAGGTACTGTACAGCCGCTCAGGGGTCGTGTGCATTTTGCGGATGCTACTATGTACTAACTGTGCGCCTCCCTCCCCGCTCACGAATGCGATTATCAAGTCTTGCCGCACGACTCTCAGGTAGGTATACCCCATAAGGTATTTAGATTTAAACTTCCTTCATACATTCTGCTCTCGAGAAAAGCAAGAGCTTATGACGGTATAGGTTTAGCGATGGATCCATAACAATTCGCTCTGTCCCTTGTATTCGCCGTGGGTTAGGTAGGTACTATGTAGTCACCGCTGCCAATCAGTCCTACTGTATGTACTCTGTTCGATCCTGGCTGCCTCAACTGCGACCTGGGTAAGATATCTGCCTTTCCCTAACTGGGTAGGTAGGCAGGTACATAGGCATAGAAGTGGAATCAGGAACGTATTGAGGTAACTCGCAACGGAAGCTCCCACTCGAAGCCACAGCCGACACGTCATATTTGAACTCCGAGATAATCTATTCATCCACACATTGCCTCCTGCATCTTTACTGGTTTCCTCGCTGGTTTCTTGGTATTGTCTGAACTAAAGGTAGGTTCCGGACCTCGACGCTGCGCATATTGTATTAGGTATATGAACTGTTCGAGTGATTGAAGCCCCAGCCAATTTCATATCTGCAGAATTCTTTATGTGGTAGCACCGAAGCCGACATTTCCATCATTGCCTAAGGTAAGGTATCTATCACGTACTTACCCACAAAGGCAGGTAGACGTGTATTCTCCGGAAGCTTTCGATCGACGATAGTCAATCTTGCCGCACTGAGACACTACCCAGAGCGTTGGGTCGGTCTGGGATAGGCCGTTTTGTTGTAACGATCACGTAGAGATAAGGCTCAACCCGAATATATGAGATCGATCCGCCAGGCCCTTGCTTCCACCCACATTATAAGAAGGCTAGCCTCGCAAGACATACCGTTTCTACCTAGCAAGCTTGCTACCTACCTCCCAGATAAGATCGATCCGATAGAGTGGTATTCGCTCAGGCATGGCCTGAAACAATGCTGCCTATGACCACTTTCGAAGCTCCACAGCTTTGTTCAAGGTTCCAGTGCATAGGCACTATCAATGCTGGTTTGCTCGCTAGGTGATGCAATCAGATGATCGATCACGAGGCGCCAGTCGTTGCAATACATGCCTACACAACCTAACCAGAAAAGCAGCCTGAAAGATTCCCGCACGGCCGTGGAACTTGCGTATACGATTCTAGGCTGAAAACCACTGCTATGGGGCCAACAAGGCATTTGTATTGGCTCATCACGATCAAAGATAAACATCATTCGGTACTAGGGCTGCATAGAAATCCTCCGCATGGCATCTTACCATACGGGCGGTTCCCATCACGGCCTTATTCTGTGGCATGTTGGAAGTCATCGAGAGCCCGTGTAGGTGTGGTTACTGCTCATCTATATGAATCCCGGAGGGGTTTCAACTAGGTAGGTTCATAGAATCCAGCATACTCCATCGGACCGAGACGGCTATTCCGGACCGGACTTATCGAAGGACGATTCCCACTTCCGCCCTATGGAATGCCTTTTTATAAAACTACAGATACCTACTCGTTGGATTCAAACAAATGGACAACAACAAAGTCCCGTATCAACTGCAAGCCAGCTTAGACAGGCAAGGGATACCAGGTACGCAGAACCACACATGCATGCATTCGTGCAGGGGCTGTTGTTCACTGCGGTGCAGACACCCGGGCAAGAAAAGGATAGCCGCAGCTAGACTGCTCACAACAGGTCCGCACCACCGCCGAATCACTATCCAGCCAGCTAGAATAGCTACATAACGATATCCACACCTAGGACTATGTCCCATCAGGCTTCCCACGCTGCCGGGATTTCGTTCGTCCCTACCTAGGTAAACACTAGGCACCGAATTGGTATCTATGTTCCTATAGCCTAAGACACGTCGGGTTATACAACTGTTGGAACAGACAACCGCCTTCTGGGAGCTGCGTGTCTCTCGAGTCTCCGTCTCGTTGGACCAGCTCGCCCAATCCCTTACCACAGCGCATACAACACACGCGCACACAGACTCCCAAGGTAGCCCTCGTCTCCAACCGGCTGCTCGTACCGAAGAAAAACAACATTTACGGTTCTTTTCGCATGTCTGCCGTGTGACACACCACAAGCGAACGCCTCTTGGACCCAAGTCCAGGTCCTCGGTAGCTGTCAACCAGTTCTCTGGTCCGGATGATCCCTGGTGCTGTTTTACCTTTATTGTTCTGATTATTCGAGTCAGGCATCTTCGCCTCACCTGAGAGTACCTTCTTTATCAGTGACACTGCACCCGACACCGAATCCTGAGCTAGGCGATCAACCTCATGACCAGAAAGCCCTTTCTCCCTTGTAAGCGAGTCAGCGAATCTGCCAGGTCTCCTTCTCAGAGAGGAAGGCTCACCAGGTACGCAATACCAACCGTGTTAGCTCGTATTGCAAGATCTACTAAGCACTTATACCTATATCGTAGTTGGGAAGAGAAAGACTCTGCATTGGAGCTAACAAAGTAGAGACCAAGAAGCAAGCCAACAACTCCAAGGCAAACAGGAACATCAACATCTCCCTTTGTCCACAGGGGCGTGTGCATCATCCAGGGCCTCTTTCTCACTAATCTCTCAATATCCACGGTCCATCCATCTTACGTTACTGGAACATTGTAGAAGTCATACAGATCGATAGTTACGAGTCACTATCGTTACTATCCCATATCCATAAGCCAAGTGCCGGTTTCTACTTGTACATTGTCTACACTCGGTCTAATGTTGAGTCTTTTCAAGGATTTATAACCCATGTCGACTGGGAATGACCTTCCAGCCTCTCTTAGCCCGCAACTTTGATGCTTCCAATGATCCTTAACCTTCCTATCTGAGAGTTTTGTCTTCAAGTTTTCACTCTTTATCGACAAGTTTGTAATAATAGCTTTGGTCGATTGCTTGTCTTCCACATCCCCCACGTCATCATCCCACGTCAGCAGACAACACTTTTAGCCAATATCCCACACATCACTGTCGACCAGGACTGAAAATGGTCCGGCTTAGATTAGCTACTTGGCTCCACCCGACTCCCCCTTCCTCTTCCCACTCTACAGATTCCGACTACATAAAACAAAATCATAAACCCGTACCTGAATTACCAACAAACCCCCTTGAGAAAAAACACCACCCAAAGTATCAGGTTGAGGAGACAAGCAACATGATCAGAATACCAGTCGCCCCGAAGAAGAAAGGTGCCATGTCGCCTGTGACATCGCCGTCTAAGATGGCCATCCTCGCTCAGAAGATCAGCACGGAGACAGAGAAGGTCGAGGCGTATTTCCGCGAGCAAGGCCTGCAAGTTCCAGACTTTGACGTGGACGCTCCCAACGACTTTCCAGAGATGCCGGACGATATCTCTAAAAGTCGTAAGGAAGTTATCCACGCCACTCAGGCGCTTCAAGACCTCATGGTGGGGCCTAAGGAGTCTGTGCGACGAATGTCATGGGATGTGGGTGATATATTCCGCTATTTCCCCTATCCCCCTGTTGTCTTGAAACACCACGTTCGTTCACAGTCTCTCGTGGAGCCAAGATCACTAATTTATAAAACAGTTCATGAACACACAGAGTCTACAACTGCTCAACCACTATGAGATCGGTATGTTCTTTTGTGTAATTATGATGAAATACTACACTGGACGTTGACAACTCGTACTAGCCAAGCTTGTGCCTCTCGACGGGTCCATCACACTTGGGCAACTCCAGGGAAAGACACCCCTTGACCCCATCAATCTTGCCCGTCTCCTCCGACACGCCATGACGAACCGTCTCTTCCAGGAACCTAAGCCGGGTGTGATCTCACACACAGCCGCATCAAAGCTTCTGGCCGAAGACGAGGCTCTCCAGGCCTGGGTCGGATTCAACACGGAGGACGTCTACCCGTCGTCGGCGCACGTCCTCGAGGCCATGACGAAGCACCCCGAAGCCACGAAACTTACTCGCACCGGTTTCAACTTTGCCTTCAACACCGTCGACGTGGAGCCGATGTTCGTGACCATCGGCAAGGACGCTGGTCGTGCCCGACGTATGGCCCAAGCCATGCGGAACCTAACAGGCGTCAAGGGCTACGAAATCTCGTACCTACTGGCTGGCTGCGATCTGGCCGATGTGGACACCCATGGCGGAACCTTTGTCGACATAGGCGGTAGTCACGGGTTCGTATCCCAGCACTTAGCAGGGGAGTACGGGAACATCCAATTCGTGGTCCAGGATCTTCCCAAGACGATCGAGAGCCTGTCTCTCCCCATCTGTGAGGATCCCCAGATCGCGCAGCGCATCCGCTTCCAGGTGCACGACTTCTTCACCGAGCAACCCATCCACGGCGCCGACGTCTACTTCTTCCGCTGGATCATGCACAACCACTCGACCCCGTACGCCGTGCAGATCCTCAGGAGCCTGATCCCTGCTCTGAAGCCAGGCGCTCGCATCATCCTTAACGAGTACTGCCTCAGCGAGCCGGGCACGGAAGACCCTTGGGACGAGCGCCGGATGCGGAGCATGGACCTCGTCATGATGAGTTTGCTGAACTCCCAGGAGCGCTGCGAGAGCGAGTTCAGACAGCTGTTCAACATAGCTTCGGATGGTTTCGTCTTCAAAGTAAGCATCGCACATTCTCTCAACTCATCGACTTGCAAATTGCGCAAAGTCAACATCAAATAGACTAATATCATTCTAACTTACTGCAGGGCGTTACCAGACCGGAAGGCTCCCGTATGAGCGTCATCGAGGCTGTATGGAGCCCAGGCGAAGTCGACCGGTCCAAGGTGGCTCTCACGTAGAACCAACATCCACGCGCACCAGCCCTGAGTTGTGCGTTGTACGAGGTCAAGGATCATCTAGATAGGTCTGCTAGTCTGCGTGCAAGGAGCTTCCCAGAAAAGTTGATACAGGACCAAAAAAACAGCTGCGCATAGGCAAAATGGCGGCCACTTGCTGACGAGAGAATGTTTCTGTCGTTGCTACTTGCATAGCCGGAGGCAAAAGTTCATGACGTCTGCGTTCCCCTCTCACACTCCAGTCACCTCAGCTTGATACCCCCTTTCTGCCTTTGCGACTGAACGAACGAGTTACGAATCACGATGAAAAAGGGGAAGATGGAGCCAGTCAGGCCAAAGGGTAATGATTTATGGGGTCACGGAGAACGAAAACTATGACTCCCTACCTACCTACGAAAAAGGATCCTACACAAGTCAGTTAATACTATTTGCATTGCCGGAAAGATGATTCCTACCTGGGCATTCTGTTTCTTAGCTTTCGTGTTAGCTTTTGTGATGCCCTCTAGATGTCGATTCGGCCCATTGCACATGAAGTCAATGAGGCTTTCACCAAGCATGACGAGGCGGAGTCCTAGGGTGATGATTTGATGGAGGTTCGAACACAAGTAAGTGGGACTACTCGCTAGCATGCTAAAAACTTGGTACCTGGTGACTCGATGCGGCTGCAGAGTGTATGATTAGTCTTGGAAGGAAGCAAGAGTTGTTCTATCCGGCGCTTTTTCGGTCCGTATCAATCAGGTATGGATGAGGCAGACTTCCACTGATCGTGTAGGCTTTTTGGGGCAGTAGGAGAAATCCTGGCGAGATTCTTGAGCCCCAAGATCTCCACGTAACCCCAGTGTGGAGTCCCCGCGTTGCGAGCCCGATGCAGAATGCTCTCCGCCCCCGGACAGTTCCGCACGTTGGCCAAGGCATAGGTATGCATTGCATCAACGCCATAATCTGGGGTGTCCTATAACACAGAGGTCTATAGCTGCCGACGAACGCCCGGAGCTACGGAGCTTAATGAAGGGTATAAGACAGACCCTCCAAGCCTTTTCTTCGAATGAGCGACCGCAGCGTAGCAGTGGAGGAGGACAGTTGGAAGTGGACTCGGCGGTATATCATCACACGATGCGGTGGTGAATGCATGATCAATAATGTCCTTCACCATCATCTCCGTTCAGCGTTCGGCCCTTCTCGCTCGTTCGCCGCAATGTAGCCGGCGCAGACGCTGCCAGTGAAGAACAGCAGGTATATAGTTAGAATACAAGTCATCCGTTGAAAGATGAATTTGAAGCACGGCAACAATAACATCACCGCCATCAACTTCAAGGCTCAGTAGTTTCATATCGAATTCTGCATTGTCCGTCCAGCCAGCTACAACCGCAAAATGAAGGCAGTCTCCGTAATAGCCGGCTCCGGCCTCGCCACTCTCGTGAGAGGCCACGGATACCTCATCGAGCCCTCAAGCCGCACCCGCCTCGGATCTGAGGTGTGTCCTCTCTCGAAGTCCTCATGAGGACCCTCTCCTCATTGAAAGTACAAGGCTGACCCGTGACCAAATCATACAGGCTGGCGTAGACACCTGTCCGGAATGCACCATTCTCGAGCCGGTAACGGCGTGGCCGGACCTCGACGTGGCACAGGTCGGCCAAAGCGGGGTTTGTGGGTACAACGCACGCGTGAGCGTGGACTACAACCAGCCGTCTACGACCTACGGATGGGGCACCGACACCGTGGCCACGTACACGGCCGGCCAAGAGATCGAGGTCCAGTGGGTAAGTGGCGCAGATACAAATTCAGGTCCAAGAAAAAAAGTTATGACCGACCCAATGCTGACGTGCGGCGTATCGCGTTGTGTAGTGCATAGATCACAACGGAGACCACGGGGGCATGTTCGCGTACCGCGTGTGCGAGGACCAGGACATAGTCGACAAGTTTTTGGATCCGACGTACCTGCCGACGGACGCGGAGAAGCAGGCGGCGGAGGACTGCTTCGAGGCCGGTCTGCTGCCGTGCACGGACGTGGACGGACAGGCCTGCGGGTACAACCCGGACTGCACGTCGGACCAGGCGTGCTACCGCAACGACTGGTTCACGTGCAACGGCTTCAACGGCGGGGACCAGACCAAGTGCCAGGGCGTCGACAACGCCGCGCTCAACTCGTGCTACACCAGCATCTCCGGCGGGTACACCGTCACCAAGAAGATCCGCCTCCCGGACTACGTGTCGAACCACACGCTGCTCTCGTTCAAGTGGAACTCCTTCCAGACGCCGCAGGTGTACCTCAGCTGCGCCGACATCGCCATCGTCGGCAACGGGTCGCCCGCGCCCACCTCCAGCTCCAGCTCCACGACCAAGACAGCGACGTCGACCAGCACGACGAGCGCCGCAGCCTGCACCGCCGTGCCGCTGACCTTCACCGAGTCCGTCGTCACGACGTACGGGGAAACCGTCAAGCTGGTGGGCTCGCTTCCGGCGCTCGGGAACTGGGACGCGGGCGCGGCGCCCGCGCTATCCGCCGCGCGGTACACGGCGGTCAACCCGCTGTGGACTATTGCGCTGAGCCTGGCCCCGGGCGTCGCGTTCCAGTACAAGTTTGTCAAGGTCGCGAGTGATGGGTCGGTCACGTGGGAGAGCGACCCGAATCGCTCGTTTACTGTGCCGATCTCGTGCTCGGCGACGGGGGCTACGGTGGCGGGGACTTGGCGGTAGGTTGATTTGTTGGGTGAGGGTGCAGATGGGATAGGATGATGATGTTTTGGTTTGGAAATTGATGAATGCTACTTTGAGGCATGTTTCTTATATACCGTATTTACGTGGTATTTACATGCTTCTAGTTGCATGTATGCTGTTATCCGCTGTTTGAAATCTAAATCTGGCATGCTAAGATCGTCGACGTCTTCGAGCAGATCTCACTCATTACATCGTTCACCTCGGTTTTTGTCCTAGGTATCCGTAGGTTTGCGGCTCAAGAACTCTGGCCAATGATCAGTTCCCAGATTCAAATACATCCTTGAATTGTGGGAAAGCCGTCATTGGACCCTTGGTTGTCGAAGAATCACAATCACTGCTAAGAACGCGGCAATCTTTCGAATTGCGAACGGCTAACCACTAGGCAATTTCCGTCATTGTTGACGATGGACTGCCCTAGAACACGCCTTGATGACGGCAACGACCGTCATTCGCATAGGTCCTTGACGCGATGACAGAAGTCGCTTTGCCATAGTTGCCAGTTGATATCAGTAAGATATCAGTAAGACACTTCCAGTAATTGTCCGAATTTGATTTAGAATAGATCCAATTTTTCATGGTTGTCGCTATCCAACTAGTATCACAATGCTACGACGGTCGCTTAGGTCAACACTGCTGAGAGGCTCCAAAGCCTGCTCGATACCTGCGCCAGTGGCTCGCGTAGGGCTAGTCCGTCCCTATTCTGAGCAATTCATGTCGAATAGTCAGATGAGGTCGAATGGAGACAAGCAGACCACCAGATACAATCGCTCTTCGGAAGATTCAAATCCGGCTGCCCTCCAAGTCGGCAGCATCTCGTCTGTGATTCACCAGGATCACCGGCAGATCGAGGATTATTACGAGAAAATCGTCAATTCGAAGGATACCGACATCCAGCTCCGATATCAGAATGCTTTCGTATGGGCGCTAACGAGACATGCGATAGCCGAAGAGCTGGTTGTATACCCTTCTATAGAGACCGGCGTCAACAATGGTAAGATAATGGTTGACAAGGATCGAGCTGAACATCAAGTTGTACGTGTACCACACCCTTCTGCCGGTGTCCGTGTTGCGCCACTTCGTCTTGGGCATCTTTAAGCGATTTCCTAATGAAGCAATCCAGACCAAGGAGCAGCTCTACAAATTTCAAAATATGACACCGAGAGATGCCGGTTTCATACCGACGCTGGAGTCGCTCATGAAGGACTTGAAGATGCACATCAAAGAGGAGGAAGAACACGACCTCGTGAAGTTGGAGGAGGCGCTGGTGCCGTCGCGGTCGAAGAACTTGGCCCACCAGTTCGAGAGGGCGAAGACATTCATACCGACTCGCAGCCACCCTAGCGCCCCTAACAAGCCTCCTTTCGAGACAGCGGTCGGGCTCCTGACGGCGCCATTAGACAAGATTCGCGATCTTTTTCGCTCTTGGCCCAACGACCCTGGGACAAGACCGCCTTCTGCTGGTAGCCCGGGAAGATGATGTACGGGTCAGTTTGGGTGACTTGGATACGGGCCTTGTGTCGGCCGAACTGTGTTCCAATTCGCCATGGTGTCGAGAAGGCCTTTTCTCCGACCCTCTGCATCGAACTTCGAGTTTGAGGCCACAGTACATGTCTCGGAACGAACGCCACCCCCAAGAAAGGAGAAAATTCTAAGATGGCAGCATCTACGTTACATCTAAAAATTGATTGATCATTCCGATCCGAATTGTCGTTTTACGTTAAATAGGGTGACTACTGGGTCGACTTATAGTGGAATTGATAGGTTTAGGGCAGGCTACGCGAAAAGATCGCACAAGAAACCGCCACATCTACCAAGCGAATGATGGTTCAGGCTGATACTAGCGACAGACACAATGTCGTAGCTCGGAAGACTGTATGGGAACTGGGTCGTCGCGCTGGGAGCAGCCGATATTAGGAGGGCAGTCCTATAGGCTTTCATCTCCTTGGTCCTTGTTCTCAAATCTATAGCCCCAGCGGCAGTTTGTACATAGTATAGCATAATTCGATGCCAAATTCTCACAACTAGCCATGTCTGGATCAATCGGTGCTACGTTGTGAGCTAATGTTACCAGTATCATGGTAGCCAACCGTTACAGCTTTTCATGATTCGACTTCGACGCCATTTGGAACGTGCCGCCTACTATTTTTTACTATGTAATTGGCCAATGTGTCGGAATGTCAGCCAAAATTCGGGCAAACACAATTGGCGATCGGGAACTACATGTCGCCATGAGACACCACGAGGTGTTTGTTGTTCTTGCAGGTGTTCTCCCTTTCGTCAACTCCTCGAGGACTCACCAAGGAACAGACACATCAGCCAGAGACCTTGAGCCATGACAAGTGACGGTATTTACGACTTTCGCGCCGTCGGGGCGCCCGGGCAACGACCCCCTATCCCGCATACAGGCCGCCATCACCAACCCCGGCTCCGCGTTCCTGCCGGCCCCGGAGCGTCGTTCGACCCGAGCACTGTCAACTGCTCTGTAAAGTTCGAGTTCCCCGCCATACGGCTGTGCTTACGGGTGCGAGACGGAGCCTTCTAAGGGGCCGTCGATGTCGACGTGGAACATTGAGTTCTTCGAGGCTGACAGCACCCTGCCGTCGCTAACTCGAACTCGACGCTATGTTCACGCTTACCAGCAATATGACTGTAGACGGTGCTGTGTATGTCAAGGTCCTGGTTGCGACGCAGCACTTTTAGGTTAGTGATGATATGTGCGGGACTTGTGCTGCTGGCGGTAGGTATAGTGCCTAGGTGTGGCCTGGCACCTGGCTGATGAATGCCTTTCGTGGGGGAGGTGAGATATGATGGAGACGGTGCTGATGCTGGCTTGTACTGGAGTACTTGTGGGAGCTAGAGTAGGATATTATCCCGTTGGTGGTTTGGCCAACTCATGTTTTGTGTCAGGGGACTTATTGACCACTTGGTTGACCTTGGAGGAAAGAGGGCCGTGAGCAAGGAGTGTTGGACGTGTACTGTCGGAGGCTTCCAGTATTGATTGTATGACTTGAAGCCTAACCTAGGTTAGATAACTGGGATATTCCTGGCTTGTGTTTCCTTGAGTCTCTTCCGCTTCGTGCTCTTAGTTTAGGTCTGTCTCTCATGTTAGATGCTCGCACTGCAAGGCATTTTCATGCTTCTTGCTGTGGAAACACTTAGCCCACATTGAGGTAACTCATCGCCAAGTGACGGGACCCCCGATGAGCAACAGCTCTCTGTTCACAGCCGATACCCAGAGACATACTGAGGGTCAATTCATCCATCCCTTTACGACATCTTCTGCACGAGGGCTCTAGCTTAGACAGTATGTCCTCCACTTCCCCCTTTGCTCCCACATACAGCTATCGGCGGTGGCCAAGTAGGTCTGAAGCCGCAGGCATAGACTGTCCCAAGGTTCACGAACAACAGGAAGGGCACTGAAACCCCTCATTTCCACACACTGAGGCCAAGTTACTCTCTCACCGCCTCCCAGAGCTCAAGGCAATACGAAGTCGTCATATCTCGGGCCAAGCCGGTCACGCGTTTGGAAAGACGTAAACCTCTTTTTGAAGTTTGAAGTGCTGATCGGTCGTCGCGAAACACGGCAAACCCGATAGGAGCCGAACGCGGGTTAGAGACTGGTCGCCACCGACGGCATGACCAGCGCCATTATTCGCGAGCAACGCGGCGTAGCCAGACCGGTATGGAGTTTGAATCGGGCCGTTCGGCGGGACTTGTCCATTATAAGTTGCTTTGCTCGAGTTTTCATTCCCCTCGTGCTCTCGAGTGTCGAGGGCTAAGCAGTTACCGGTTAGGAGCCGTTAGAGAGCCGGTCTGCGAGAGGCGTGGAGATAAGCCGACAGCAGACCCAAAAAGCATGTTGGCGGCACCGACACGGCAGTTGACAACCTCGCCGCCTGGGACGAGACAGGCCTGAGGCTTGGCACGAGCAACGACCTAAAAATCACGACAGAAGGGATAATTAACCAGAGAGTGGTCAGACATCGCTGTCGAGACGGCCATATTGGCGCTGGTCCTTGAGGCCATTTGATGTGTACCTACTCGAGCCTTTGGAGCCTGTCAAAGATCCAGCCCCTTGGCCTCAACCCCCTGGGTTGCCAGACAGTAGCACATACAGCGGATAGGCTTCGTGGTTCCTCGCGCAACAACATGGTTGTTTCTGCGCCATCTGGCTTGCTTCGTGACAGTTACCTGGCTGGTTACCTGTCAGCTAGCCCTCCCTCGTCGTAGAGCCGCCTGGAGAGAGACGAGTTAGCCGGAGATTTTCACCTCCGCCTGCTGTTCTTTTGAATCTCGATGGACAGTCATATTTGCCAGCACCATAGGAGATACACGTGGGCACCGGGGATTTGATATTCAACGCCATGTATATCTATTGGAAGCGGCTTGCTCTTGAACGCGACGTCTTCTGAAAGCTATCGCAATAGGTCACGGCGATGACCTCTTTGGAATTGCTTGAGACATACCTCTCGACGTTTAATCTGTCACGGTAGGTTATGTCGGACTTGGGTTCCAAGTTTTCTATCAGTATCGCATTGCGTGTTGAGAACTTCGACGACTTGTTCTTGGCCTATTACATGGATATGTGTCGATTCATAACATTTCCCGAATTCTTTGTGTATACGGATTATACAGAACGGCTTTTACAAGCACCTATTCGCGTGGCTCTAGAAACTTGGAATATAACGAAACAAGCCGGTGATTATCTCGATGTCCTCTACATAAGCCGTTGGCCACGAATTCAAAGGCAAATGTGAACGGAGTATCCTTCTAAATGTCTCATCCTTACCTTCTATCGTCATATTTGGTAACTTATGATAATACCAAATAGAAACGGACGCACAGTTACTGTTACAACTGAATATGAAGGGGATCCCACATCTAAGGTCACGTAGGCATTTCAGCTACAAGGCTGTAAGCGTAACTCAACTGTCAACACAATACTTCTTTGTAGTGTTTACACTCTATTCTGTCATATGAATCTTATATCTCGCGGTTGGGAGACAGGATAAATGCACGATTAATTTGAAGTCATGTTATGATGCTTCATATACGCTTGGTACTTACTGTATACTGTATCTACATAGGTCTGGCAAGCTTCATTACATCTCGACGCTCAAATAGTAACTCGATTATCATATCTCCCGCAATGCATATACTTGAATCAAGCAATTGCTCGGGCAATCAACGTCGAGCTATCTATTTGGTATGTACATACAGTACGGTATATTACATCCTGAGTGTAAGATGTCAGCGATCATCAAGTGACTTGTTGCAGCGGAGATACCGCATAGGTATGAGAAGCATATTCGCATCTACAATGACCTTTCAGACAATCCAAAGATGAGGATGGCAGACCCGAAACTGTTCGATCAATGAAGGATGTTGGCTACAAGCTCACCGCCTCTTCTATGTGTACGGGGACCGCGGCACGACACCTTGAAAAGGAACAGCGGCATCATTCCGGTCGGACTAAAGCGATGGACATTGGAAGAGAACCATGGTATCTATTCCTCTTGGGGTTTGAAAAGGAAGGAGAACAAATTGATCACACTTTTCTGAGGCACCGAACAAGACTTCTACATGTTCGAAGGATAATCTTGGCCGTACCGAGAAGCAGCACAAAGTCCCTAATGAGCTCAATGAGACATTACCGACCTACTGTACATACATAGGTAGGTAAGGTAGGTATACATACATACGCACACGCGGTGGAAAGACGTCAATTCCGACGGGGCGAGGTCACGCCAGGCGGCGTCAGCCTCCGCTCTCGTCGCCATCGAATCCTACTTTGCGAATACGCAGCAGGAACTTGAAAGACGGGAAGATCTGGACAAAAACATATGGAGCGAGATCGCCTCATCAAGCGCTTCTCAGGGGGCCGGGAAGATCTTTCCTATCTGGTGTAGTGCAGCTCGTCGTCTAATTAACAGTACATACTATGTACGCGTACATTACATTCATAGTCACATAGTGTGCTGTAGTAGTTCGTAGTTCGGCTTTCCATCTTGAAGCAGAGTTTGATTTGCTTTGCTTTTTTTTTTCTTCTTTCCCTCCCGCGCAGAAATCCAGTCTATCCGGTTTGGGGCACTTTCCGGTCCCCAAGCCTCATCGTACCAATCCCAGAGCATGATTGGCGATGCGGATTATTCCAGTGTGATGGCTAAGAAAGGTCGAAATGGCCCTAATGTACGTGCCTGTTTCGAATTAGTCATCTCTGTCGACTCGGATCAGCCGTTGAGAAGCCGGAGATGTTTCAGCCATTCCTTCTGCTGCCTTCTGCTGCTTCTGCATCCCGCGCGAAGCTCTCGTGGAATAAAGCCACGCACGTTTTTGGGCCTGATATGCGCTTATTATGTATCATCATTTTTAGACCGGCCTTAGCTGATGCTGCTAATATCAAATCCGCCGCGCGCATATGCAAGTGCTTCTAGACTTGTAGAGTTGAGCAGTCGAGACCTGTGCCAGGATTCTTGGCTACATAGTAAATTCATCTCTTTAACAGTATGGATCGGTGCTGGTAAAGCGTATGTACGCAAAATAGGCTATCTATCTTATGTAGTATCGGATGTGGCTTTATGCTTTTGACCCCCGATGACTTGGTGACTCGTGAGCTTTGGGAGCTTTGGTTTGTCGAGCTCGATTCGAAGATTTCCCCCACAAAACGGGAAATATGCCTGTTCGGCCCCCCAAACTTGACAAGGTCTTGAGAGTTGACAAGGTGGGCTTGCTCGGACTCCCCTGTGCTCGCTTCCCTGCTTGGGTATGGTCCCATCATGACTCCCATGGTCCATGGAGCATGACATACCCTACCTCCCTCTCCCTCCCCTGACAGAAATTGAGCAAGGGCGACGATGACGAGGATTGGTGAGTGGCCCAACTCCACGGTTCGCCTCTGTTGCATCCCTGAGGTGTGCAGTCGCACAAATCGCAAGCAACAGAGCTTATCCCTTGCTCGCTCACAGGCACAGGCTCACACACAGATCCCCTTTATTATCCTGTTATACGTTGCGACGGTAGATGGAACTACGGTATGCAATGAGTGTGTACCTATGTACATGTAGATGCACCCTGCGAAGCACGGCATTTTGTGGCCAAGGGTGGGAGATGCATAGTACACGGTGGACGGGCATGGCCATGGGTATGTATCTATGTATCTATCTGCCTATCAACATAAACATGACCTACCTGAGGCTACCTCGCATAAGAGATAGTACCCACGCACATGGGGTTGGTCTGATAGTGGTTTTGTTCTTGCTGCAATGCAACCAGAAATGGATGGCATGAATGATGACGGACTGGGCGAGATCGATCTAGCTCCTGAACGCAAGTTGAAATTAAGAAGGGGAGCATCAAGCCGCAAACATGAGGCACAGGATTGCGGAGTTGGGCGAGGAGGAGGAACAGACTGGACAAGTACTATTAGCAAGAGAATATGCACCATTTGCAGCGACCGTAACCTAACCGAGCTCGTTACCAGTTGTAGAGGAATAGTGGGAGGCAAATTCCGTTCGTTCAATTTCCTTTCGCGAATACCCAGATTGTCATCGGTGAGTTCTGACGGCGTCATTAACTGACCGTGTAATATAGGTACTTGATGCTATATCATACTGCCCAGTACTGTAGATACCGTACTATGTAATCCGTAGGTAGATACATACTATACGTACACACATACATAGAATGGTACGGCATTGTATACTCGGACAAGGTATAACAGTATAACAGTAGTAACGTACGGGAGGCATGGTATATCTGCAGGAACACCAGTCCCGAGCTAGGGCCCCCATCTCCATTTCACAGGCACTCGCCCGTTCTAACCATTTTTCGAGGCTCGAGAAGAACGCGTCTGTCATGGAGGGCCCTGTCCTGTCTGTGTGACAGTAGCGCGAGGCGAGCTTCTCGAACAATGGAGCTCCAGACGCGGGAAGACGCGGCAAAAGTAAAAGCAGGGAAGGATTCTGCGATAGCATTTTAGCAAGATCAATGCGCAAATGCAGGCGCGCGGCAGAACTGCTAGGGATCTGTTGAATACATAGGGTATAGGTAGGTAGTAGCAAAGATACACAGTACTACTATGTACCTACCAGTATCCTACTCGTATACCAAGAATGTGATCATTCTACATAGTAGGTAGGTAGACCGTAGGATAGGATGAATAGTCCTCATGAAGCAAACCCAACCGAGATACATACAATAACAAACGCGTCAAGATACTAACTACGTACCCGAGTACCTACACAAACAATAGAAAATCATGCTGTAAGACAGCGTAGCATCAGAGAGGAGAGAATGCGGTCATGGAACGTTAATGGAAACATAGAATGTCACAAGACCGTAGAAAGTCGGCCATTTAATGCATTAAAACGCAGAACCGCGGCACGGGGAACGACGGCTTATCTGAATATGAAAGCAAGGATGGGAAAAAGGACATGTATACAGTACATGAGCACCACATGTCACGAATTGGTGTTGTGAAGGTATACGTACACACATATATGCGCCTGTGCTATAGGGTGTACATGCAAGGGTCAAGTGGAATGATACCGTACAGCACCCATTGGCGTTGCATCCTATGGCAAACGAAACAAGGAAAAGAAAAGATTTGTCCCCATGTTTGCCTGCAAGGTCCAGGGGGCATTTGACCAACCCACAAGGGTAAAACATCCTAGCTCGAGGCTTGCTCTCGCGTGTAAGCAGTACTATGTAGATGTAAGCAGGTAATGTTTTTTTTGTCTATCAAGGGAAAGATTTGGGTCGTAAGAAGCGATGTTGGGCTTACAAACATCAGTAACTTCAAACTTGCTGATGTCAAGTGACATGTTCTCTAATGGAAACAGTAAACTCGAACTCGCACGTGTGGGTGGGTGGATATGGCATCAGAAGTGAACATTTACTACACTACATACTATATAGTAGATCATTCAGAATCGTACCGCGCTTCAATGGGAGGTCCTACATGCGGCCCGAGGTTCTGCGGTAAGATTATAGCGAGGACCTTCACGTAACATTGGCTGGAACTGGTGTGGGCATATCATCCATTAGGTACATACTTCGAAGTGGTGAGCAGATATAGTGCAGTGGAAGACCAGGGCATTGTTATGGCCGCCGAGGGTTACCTTACATAGTACTATGTACATACATATTATTGTCCGTGCTCGATTCGAATATGAACATGTTCGACCAAGGTATGGGTGAGTACGGTTCGGGTTACATTGTAGTATGGAAGAACTTCGAGTTGCACAGTACTATGTATTGAAAATGACCGACGCAGTAAGAGCTTTATTAATCATCATGTTACATGCGGCGTCGATGAAATAGACTTCACAACAAGCTCATGAGGAAGATATAGAGCTTCATGTAGTACAATACTCAAGTAGATAAGTTGCCTTCATAGTTGAGAACTTGTGTACTTCTATTGAAGGGTTTTAGTTGGAAGATGTCGTTATTTCGATGACATTCCTATTATATTTGACTTGACTGAACGTGTTTGTAACTAGCAATACACAGCACGATTATGTTACCCCTATCTTAGGATGTATGTACATACTGTACCTATCTACAAACCTACTCACCTATCTACCTACCTATGTTTAGTCTTTCAAGGAGGTTGAATTTCAAGAGTCGATTTCTAATTGAGCGAGCTACGAGAAGGCAAGGGAAGAGGGGGCTACCCCAACATTCATTCTATGCGAGACAAGCGACTATATTTTGGTGCTACTGCGAATCAATCCTATGAAGGAGCAAGACCATATATCGAGATTCTGTGGAGAAAACATCCTTTTCGACTGCTTGGTAAGGATCAACTTTAGCCTAGATCCCTTACCAGATAAACTACGGATTACAGTCGAGCGAGCTAATTGTTGGCCTTCACAGACGTCCGCGTTGGTTAAAGTGGATGACCTCAGCTTCACGGTGGTCAGATATGCTCACACATCAGCTATCAATTCTGTTCTGCGATGTTACATCGCCAACGGCGTTTACGAGTCACGTCTGCTTCCGAATAAAGGAACGCGTCAAGAGCTCTGACTACTCCATATGTAGAAAGACTGGCTTGGCCACATACACTCTGTACTATTTCGAGATTGGGCCCTCGTAGGGATCCCGTACCTACTAGTTTGTTGCGAGGGAGCCTGATTCGTGAAATTGTAAATAAGCTGCTATGAAGGATCCAGAGCCCTGTCCGGTAGTTGCATTCTTTCCTACTAAAGGGGCTATGGCCGGTGCAGTGGACACCCGGATAGGGCTTCCTACAGTTGATCTGAGCTACCAGGACACGTTTATCCGCCAGACCTGTCTACGGAGGGAGCTATGAGAGCTAGGAAAGAATTATCTTAGAAAATCCCGAACAAGTGTTCGTCATCCTCAGTACTATGCAAGTCTTAAGCGATATTTCTCTCGTACTATCCTGGCGACAGGTATCGTAGCTGAACGTTGTTTGTAAGTAGAATTCGAGGGTTGTCAATTATCAAGCCACCTGGTCGTCGAGATCCAGGAGACTCGTGTTGAACTCACGCTTCCAACTTGAACTAGGCCACTTGAAGACGACTGACAGCCTAACTAAGGTAGGTGACAACGATAGGCCTAGGTGGATTGCTAATCGAGATGCCCACACACTTACCCGCGATACTCGGCCGGATGCAAAGGCACCCTGGCCTCCTGACTGCGGAAGTGGAAAGCTCTCACTCATCTGGGGGCTGTGACTAGGGAGCCCCGACTAGGGAGCCCCTGGCCAAGAGCTGCCAATTCCTACCGAATCCCTACTATGCAACTACAAACCATAGTAGATCAAGATAAGGTCCTACTTAGTATTGTAAGGCTGTGTGGCCTACGAGGCTATCCGTGTACGTGAGATGGTGTTGATGGATGGAAGCCCGCTGTGGACAACCATGCCAGCGTCTTATGACATAATCAAAGGTATTCGTTGGTAGTATCATCATGTACATACAACGCTCAAAATATGAGGTAAGCTGGCGAAGACTCATCCTTTAGCGACTGGTGAATTTGTAAGTGAGGCGGATGGTACTAACCAAATGTTAAGATCGCCTCCACGCGCCCGCCTCAGCAGTGGCCGAAGAATCTATGATATCAGCAAACTATGATATCAAGGGCATATGTTTTATATGCCAACTTGTAACTTGTTGGCCTCTCCCGTCAAACATAGATATAGGGACTTCTATGTAGTTTACCACGTAGTAAAATGGGAATGCTGTCACGAGAGCCGTGGACTCATAGAGCCTGGTCGTTACATTCACATTTCGCACTAGCATAGCAGCCTGGGGCCACCCATGTCCTCTGATCACATCCTCTTCCGTCGTCTCTCGAGGTCGATAATTGTCAGCCTCAGCAAACTTATTAATAGTTGTGTCCAGAGGAGTTGTCGAGGCCCATGCGTACTATCAGCAAAGGCGATTAAGTCATACGCGTATATGAGTTGGTATGGCTGTGAAATCTTATGCAGGAATGGATTATATATATTTTTATATTTTTAGTAAACGGTATATTAACGGTACCTAGGTACTATAGGGAGGTAGAGCATTGATATCGGTTCATCTAGACGACGTACTATGTATACAGTGGTTTACGAATGATAAGTCCGTTGCATATTGGTAATCCCGGATGTCGCCTCCGTTTGGAATGGATTAAACGTACGACCTACATATGTAGTATCGTCGTGAACTTGTACATACATTGTAGGTCATGGAGGCGAGCAGCCGCTGAACGCCCTTCTCAATTCAGGTCTAGTATGTGGTTTATATCACAGTATGCATGGTCCCTGCAAACAAACCCGATGAAAAGTCATCCAGAGGTAACAGGCTAATAGGTGCCTGCTTAAGAAAGAATACAAACATCACCGCTGGCCCGTCCTTTTCAACCGTTTGCGATGGCGTTCAAGCCTGTAAGGAAGATGGTTAAGCCATTGACGTCTTGTAAGTTGTAGATGCCCGGTCAATTTTTGGTCAAGCGGCGAATTCGTGAAGAGCTTCGTGTTTGGGCTAATAGCACGCTACCACTTCGTGGTGTATGGATCTTTTGCACTTTTTGAGTACATACACGCCCCCTTCCCCCCTGTTCCTTGTGAGGTCGCTAGCCGGGGATGATTTCATGCCTTTAGGGGACTCCCAGTACGTACCTGTATTCTTGTTTAGGCTTAGTTGCGTAGTAGCAAAAAGACATCGTCCCCTTTTCCATGTACCTAAAGTATGTACTATATTATAGAATTAACCATTTCGTTGGTCAACATGTGATATACACAGTATGGTATGCAAATTAAAAGGATGGTGCTGAAGCTGCCATGGTGGAATCGGACTAAACGCATAGTTTTCCATTTCAATGGATGCTACTATGTTCCTTTGATGCTGTAGTAGCTGTTTCGGACTGATACCCGCTAATCTTTAACCGCGACGTAGCTCATGCTTCTCCATTCGAGATCGGATAATGTCTGAAAGACCATTTCGCTATCTTGTAATTGAAATGTATGGATAGGTACGTGCCTAGATATGGTAACAATGAACCACGTGGGATTTGTATTGACGGTGGGCGTATCCCTGTGGGTAGAAAGGTAAGGATGCTTCTGTCGGGAGCCTACAAAGAGCCCGAGTTGGGATTCCGAAGTCTCTACCTACTACCTACATACATATTAGCAAGTGCCTTAGTAGGTAGATGAGATCTGTCAACTGGGCATCGCTGCAAGCTACAAGCTACAGTAATACTTTACATACATACCTATATACTACAGGCTTGTTGACCTTGTCAGCCGTCCGAGATTGTCATATCAGTGTATCGAAGATACCCTCGTTGTCGAGGAGCGGCAAAATTCTCCGACTTGACAGGCGGCCTGGATGTCTTCAGGGTTGGGCTGTTAGCGGGGACCAAAAAATGATCAATAGCGCGTCGACGCTGATGAGGCGTCTGCACACCTTGTCCAACATTGGCCGCGGGCCCTGTATGGATCGATTCCACCATCCAGGGGACTTGGCGTCAAAACAATCTGGGGATTTTATTTCTGGCGTGGAAACAGAGAGATCTGCCGGTCAAGGGTTGATGCAGACGTTACATCATGCAGGTTGTCAAATCACTTTCGTACCTATCTCTGAATGCAATCCAACTCTATACAACGCACCTGTATGTAGGTATGTATGCACGTACGCCCGTACACGCACTCTTCCGTCATTCGCAACACCAACCTTCCGGGTTGACCGTGTGGCGAACATTTACCTAACGAGATCACGTACACTGCAGAGATCAAGCCTTAAGAGGTGGTGGCTTTGATGGATGAGAGTGAGTGAATTAGTACATTACTACTATCTTGTCGGACTTCACAACTGGAGCTGAGAAGTCTACCTAAGTTACTCGTATCACGTGATAACCAGGAGAACTTAGGAGGTAATTACGTGCCTACATATGCGCATTATGCATACCTTGAAGCTCATGCGCGTGGAGCAGTACTGCGTGTGAGGTCGTGGAGGTCTCGTAAAATCAAGTGCAGCCTTCGACTAATAAGAAGTTGTCGAGTACGCACATAGTAGTACTGCATCTCGCTTGTCGCGAGTTTGGAAGTTTGGGAGAGCGTAAGTAATGTAATGCATGTGGTATCATTCAATGATCGGCCCTATTTATGCCTACCTTATGCATAATTCAAAATATCATTTCCGAGAACTGCGTGAATTGTCGCCAGGACGTATGTACCTATAATATATACTACTAGCTGTACGCTATCTACCTTCTTTCTCCATCGATATCTCCCTTCATTTCGTATACTCCATATGGTGTCTCAAACACATATAAGCGCGCCGTTGATGAAGATTCGCATACTATGTACTATGTAATGCGCACTTATGTCGATCTTGATCGCATCGGGAAGGCTATTCATCAAGCGCCTAAGCCGAGTTTGCTATACGTGAGCTGTGTCCTGAGAGCTGGGATTTCTGATACGTACTATGTAGTATGTACTGCAGTCTGGATCTTAAGTGGACATCCTCCGAGATGTGCCATCTACCTACTGTCGGAGTAGTCCGTGGGATTGATTGAGCTCCAAGATTTGCCTGTTCACCGATCAATTTCTCATCCGAACCGCCTCATGTTGTGATTGAGACAAGCGCTATTGTTGATCATGATCCGTCCACGTCCGTCCCCGCCTCCCCCCTATTTTTAAGCATCTTAGGTATATTCACTTTGCCCTCTTCCGTACTATCGAGTCATGCCGCCGAGCCAAAGGGTATTACGCCGATGAACGCATAATTCCTGATCTCAACATCTTAATGACCTTTGATATTATGGAGGCGCCGCCTCTTTCTCCGTCCCACTTTAGGTAGGTAGGTAACATCAAGGGAAAGATACCGGTCTTGAGATTGTCTTGCTGCCTTGGTACACATCGCCCAAACCTGCTTCACTGCGAATTTGTCATATTTATTAGGTACTCTACCTATCGTATAGCGGCACATCTCGTAGTATTTTCCCGATCCGCTCAGTTGGTAACGAATCCATTGTAGTATCCGGTCTGCAGGCCTCGACATCATACATGATACAAATACATGTCTTTATACCTACCATTCAGCTTTCCCTTGTGGAAATTACCCGCTTATCCCGTCAGTCCTCTCTGCCCCGAGTCACGTCTTCGATCTACATACATGATACATCGTTGGCGGCGAAGGCAGCTAACCCCGTTAAGTAATGGCGCACCGCGTAGGCACAACCTCAATTTGGAATGGTCAGCAGCAAGAACGGGAATCTTCCTCGGAATAGGCGTCCGCTTTTGGGTCCGCTGTTGGAAGAATAAAAACCTAACGTCAGCTCGCTCACTCGCTTACTATTGAGATGTTGTCGTTGTTGTTGGTCATAGTAGAACGAATATTGGGACATGTGTACATGTATGCATCATAATATGTATGGATTACATGTAGGTAGGTAGGTAACGAGTGATATCGGAGATTATCTACGCTTTTGGTTCCTATGATGGTCACCTGAGCACATATGCTATACATACGTATGTATGCAGGTAAGTACATGTAGTCCGCTAAGAGAGATTGATATTGAAAACATGAAGTTTGGACCTGGCGGCGGGAGCAAGACTTGGAAGGCAGGCAGGGACAAGGACCGGCTATAACCCGTAGACTTAGTACCTACAGTACCGACCCTGCCTACACCAGGGAAGGAAGTCATATCCTGGCTCTCCCAGTCTCCAGAGTCCAGAGTCCAGTCTCCAGAGCCCTTGCCAGGAACTACCCACGGACCGCCAGCACCTGCAGTACCCAGGTGGTATGCAGTTTCTGTATCCACTGTAATCCGTAAGATATCAGGTATCAGGGTTCCTAAGCAGCTAGTGAAGGTATTATTAGCTCTCTTTGCAAGGGGGTCCTCGATCCATCTGCACAAACACTTCCATCCCGACAACAAACCCCTGCTGCATCCTTCAGTTTCAAGTGACACTATTTTTTCCCTGCTTCTCCAAGCGGCATTGTTGATTAACCTCTGCATGAAGAAAGCGACCTTTAAAGAATGATACACACGCCGCACTAAACACATTCTGAACCGCCGGATCCTCTCAACACCGCAACTATCGTAAACTCGAACGGCTTCGTAGGTTACCGAGAAAAGACTTTCTGTAACACTTTCGTCTGTTCCCGATACCAGAGTCTGGAGAAGCTGCAAGCACGGCCACTCTCGCTGCAGATCCCGACTTATAATAAGTTAACGTTGAAACGGTATTCCTTGCGAATATCAACAATCAAAGCTTTCGCCTTCGTCTTTAACGGCACGAGCATTCGAGTCATATTGAAGTTAACTCATCTCTCGAGTCGTTGATCAAGACCAGCTATAAGACCTTATACCTCGCTGGACGGTTTACTACCGGAAGAGAAGAATTGTTTGGCTGGCTACCTGGGTACCTGGTTTCATCTCCCTGGTAAGTAACCGATTGTTCTTATTTTAAGCTTGAATTACTCCCGACGTCGCACAACACATGTTTCACCAGGGTGTACCTACCTCGATTCGAGAAGACAGCATCAATCCAGTCGAGGCCCATCTATGTATATGTATGTAAAGCCACCACAGTGCACAGTCCAAGTGGGACGGACTTATCGCGTGCCTGCGTAGCAATCGTCATTGCCCGCCGAAGGAATGTGGAAATCACACGACCCTTGGCGCTGTTATCTCCTATCATCAAACACTGAAAAAGAAAATGTCTACTATTATGTCCACACAGGTTGCGAAGGGCTTCCTTAATTGAATCAAACACGGAGAGTCCGGTCAGTCAGTCACTGAGCATTCTGACTTTTGAGACCAAGCATTCGTAATAATTGTCTTCCTAACCTCTCCTTCTTATACGCGCACCAGTTAATTTCCATCGGAATCAACATCAAATTTACTGCGCAAGTCACAGCCCTGACGGTCTATCCGAACCCGCGATTGTCTAAGACAAATTCCAGTTGAATGGTACAGTCTACCAATCGGAGCGACGAAGAACTTCTGTTGTAAGTCGAGCCCTGTCCCTACACTTGCTGTTGTTCAACTACGTACATACTATTCCCTTATCGACCGTCGCGACCCGGACTGCTGGGAAATGCGATTCCTACTCATCACATTGTGTGTCAGCCGGGGGTGTGCCGCCCACAAGCGTGCAGCGGTGCTCATGCGCCCCTGACCTGGAGCCTGCCCAATAAGCCACGAATCCCCTGCAAATGCGCATGTTCCACAGGCGGGAAGGGATACAGATTGCGTCAATGCCTTTCTTGATTGTAACAAGGTAGCTATTCTAAAGGTTCTACTTCGTATGTACAGTCTCTGGCGAAGCCGAAAGTCAATGCATCTAATCTGCCTATACGTGTATGGGCTTCTTGATCCCTTTTTCTTCACACCATATTACTTTTATTATGAGTCTTCTCCTGGTAATCCTAGCAGCAATCTCCAGCTCACAATGTTTTATTTCTCACGTGGGCACGTTCAGCCGTCGATTTGAGTCAAGGTTTCTCGGAACTACGGTATCCCTGCTCGCTTCCCGCTCTTGATCACCCCCTGAGGGTTCGCTCACGATCCTTATCATAGAAAAACATTGCGCTGCAGCTGAGGCTGACCCGATTTCTCAGCATCTAGCGGCAGAAAGGCCATACGAAATAGTCTACGCCATATATCCCCCCCTTCCCGTGGGCAACTTTACCTACCTCCTATCATCTTTACCGCCAATTTTTCAAGTTCTAGGTTCTAGTTAGTACCGCCGCACAAAGAGTACGGGCTTGTTTATCTGAGGGAGAGCCAGATTGCACAGCGAGCGCCAGGACCAATCAAATCTGCAGTACGTCCCGACATCCGTCAACACTCGTACCTCCTCGCGATCTGTCAGCTTTTCAAGTGATAGTAGAATCTGATCATTAGCTGAGTCAGAGCGTCGGTTTGTCGTTGGCGTTGCACTAATAGACACCCAGTACCTTCAGTTTTATCTGTCTGCCCATTTGGTTGCAGATCAGCAAACTCGTCAAAGAAGAGGCTCTGAGAAGATTTACCACTTGACGCATGTGTTGATGATCCCTGATCCTAGCACGCCACCAACAAGTTGACAGCCACGGAAAATACCTGGTGTACCAGACGACGGTCCGTCACTTGACTCCCGAGTCCCGACAACCTATACCTTACATCCGTTGTTAGTCTCACCGGCCCGGTAGCCTTAATCCACCTGGATACCCTGAACTCACTGGTAAGAGTGTCCCAATTCATTCATTCACCTTGGTCCTATGTGGATGTAGCAATCCATGCAGCCCAGACGTTAGTGGCTTTGCGTCATTGTCGATTGTCAATTGTCCTTTTCGAGGCTGCATTTCTATCTCAGTTGCAAGATGATCCCCTGTCACTTGATGTCCATCAGCCGCCAGTTTATACGTACCCCAGATCTCCGATTTCCAAGAAATTCCCTTTGTCGTCCCAGGTCAAAAGTACCTCTTACAGTGGACTCTGGTCACTTTCCTTATTGTAATAGCCCTCTTTCAGACTTCATTACCCTTAAGTCTTTGTCTCTTTCTTGATCCTCTTATTCTGTAACGTGCAAGCGTTAAATGCGTTGCAACACCAGAGTCGGTTTCCATTTTCACTTTTGTATTGATATAAGCCGTCCTGTCGAACCCCAGTACGGTTACCAGTCTTCTGCACCCCTCCACCACCAATACCCATTCCTTGTCACTAACCCCCCATCCATCTTGGGGAACCATGCATCGGTTCCCTCGACTTCTTTTGACAGCATCTGACTAGACAAGGCTGGCATGCATGAACTAATATGGGAGCACAGATCGGTTCCCGGGGTATGGGAGCGACAGATAACTTGCAGAAACTACGTCGTTTGCTTGGTTGATTCGCGCAGACACCTGCAAGATTTTGCAGGCATCGCAGCAGCTCGTAAGGTACCTGAGACACAACGCGATTTGACCTTACTGATCATGGATATCAGCCGAAAAGGCTGAACCTTGCAAACAACCGCACAACCACGAGGTAGTAAACGCGGACGTGTCGAGACCCGCGAACCAGAACCCAGCCTAAGCCGGCAAACTACAGCGGGCACGGCACTATCAACCATTGAATCAGGCATCAGGATATCCAATTATACTATTCACGAATCCTGGCCTTCTTCGCGACCAGAGGTATGCATGAACATTACTTATATCTGCAAGCTTCAGCTGAAAGATTTGTATTTCCTTTTTTCCCCCGTTCAATGCGCCATCGCAAATTTGCCTTATCGATTATCCGGTTGCGTGCTACACCACTGTACTATTTTTATCGTCGTGTTTGTTGAAACTTGACGGTCATTTGATATTACATATATCCACATGATAATAGACGAGACTATATGTCTGCTGACTTTTATAATAGAACAGTGACTTTTCATAGTCTTTCCCATTACCTTCGACGACTATCTCTGTTCACCGAGCAGTGGAAAAGTGAATCACCACTTTCGTGTGAGTATCCTCAATTCTATTATACCATGTCACAGGTGTCAAACTCTATCCCCAAAGCTAGGTGTCCGTGTGTGGTGTGTGCCTCTGCCTACATACCTAGTATTCTGTACGCGCGCTTGGAACTACGACCTTCATCCCGGCCGGCTTTTTTCGAGACATGCGGGGAATTTCTTCCACGTATAGGTAGCGTGGTCTCTTCTACATACATGCGGAGTACATCCTGCCGATCCACCTTGGTCTCCCAAGTTTTTCATAGCTCGTTTCCAACGGCTTGCACCAAGCTGAGCCATGTGGAGAAGACCAAATTATCTGTTGGCCATTGTTTGCTGCCCTGCTAACTCGATATGTATGACAGGAGAGACGACTGAAGCTTGCGTATATATTGGAGTTCGTACTTTAGGTACTTTTCATCAGTACGAAGATGGGACAACATCGACAAGCTCCTAATGACGCATACATCAAAGACGAACAACGTCCGGACCTAGTGAGTTTACGGTTTTTTTTTCTAGCGCAACCTCTGTACCTCAAAGTTTCTAGAGCCAGTGCTCCGACGCAAACATACATAGATCTGCAGGCTCGCAGATTTGATGAGTCGACACCATGCAAGGCAAATTGGCTTGCTCAGATGCCGTCAGATGCAATGCCCATAGTGTCAACCGTGCCGCGCCTAGTATGCCGGAGCCTGTCTACGTTTGTCGCGAAGCGCGCAGACTGAGCCTCTGGATCCATCATCCAGATGCTCTATGCTCAATTTCTTCAATTCTTTTGGGACTCGTCGCGAGCTTGACTACATTGGTAGATCAGTCCTGAAATGAAGGGAATTGCAGGGGAGCATCATGTTTCACGAGTGACCAGGGCCCCCCTTTCTCGAACAGGGCTTGTGCGGGTTACCTTAGCGTCCCCGGTCTGTCTTCAAGGGTGGTGATGCTTGGTTGTATCAAGGCAGCCAAGGGAAACCCTTTCAGGACGCTGACGTGCCTGTGATGCTCCCCAAATCTAGTGGATGCGGGGAGACGAGGCAGAGCATAATTTACACAATTTTCACCATTTACTATGTGATCATTTCCACCAAGCTCTGGACTCCCAAACTTTTCTTTCCTTTTTTTTCTTACATATGCCACCGTTTTTTGATGGCGCAAGCACCAACAAGACCTTGTGGGAACAAAACGGTCTTTGAGGGGCTAGAGCCGTTAGAGAGTATCCTTTCCATTTTGAGCTACGGCCTGAAAAAAAGGTTCAACGGGTTCGATGGAGTCGAGTTTCCTTCGAGATATCTTATTTGGCACTACAAACATGCTAGCGCCAGGTATAGACTCGATATCGACCGGCTCAATTCCTACGACGTCCAACATGCACCACAAGTCTAGTTAGTGTGGTGGATTTGATCATGCCTTTCGGGCTAGAAACAGGAAAGGGAAAATAACACCTATGTATTAGACTGAAGTCGTACACGGTACTTGGTCCCAAGCGTGACGGCTCCTAGAGGGTTCAAGTCTGCATACATAATGCCCACCTACCTACTGTACCTAACACAAGTGAGTGTTGGCATCAAGTGGGCCGCCACACAATTCTCCAATGACAGGTCGACTTCAGTTTAATCGCTGCTGTCACCACACCACCACCACCACCTTCATCTTGATATCAAAGAGAGAAATTTTCAGCAGAGGCATCCTTAGAAATAGGAGAGAAACTTTTGGTGGTCAAGTGACGGAAGACTGACTGGTCAGGACTCAGGAGAGTTTCCAATGTGAGGATCTTCCAGCGCATAGCTGTACTCACTTACTGCTTGTTGCATTGGTCCGAACATGTTCTCTTGAGCAAGGGGCGATCTCAATGCTCTGGACGAAGTTTCGTCGCGGGTACTGAATGTATGTATGTACTCTTGTCTTGCCGTGGAATTACACGCAATCTCGAGTACCTACTGCACCTACTATGTTACCTACGTAACTTAGTACCTCATCACGCCCCATACACACCGCCTTGTTCCCTGAGGTCTTGAGAAGCTCGCGAAGGGCATCCCCCCTTGCACTGTTGGCTAGCCCCGGACATAGAATACCTCATCGGGTAGCCCAGCCCTGCTTGGCCGCACCGCCATTGGCCACTTCATCTAAAAATGCAGCTCTCCCTTGCCCCCTGTCACGTTTCTTCCATGCGATGTCCCACATCTTGATCCGTCCACACCCTGACACGAAATCTCCAACTTCCATTTCCCTTCTTTCACAATTCATGCTTTGCCGCAGGCATCGCACGTCCTTCCTCTCCCAAACTAAGCAGTCATATCGTTCCTGTTAATTATCCCGGAATAAGAGATGCTTCTAAGGACGTACTGCATACATATCGATACATAATATTAAGCCCCGTCCGTACCTTAGCCCCAGTCTTACTTACACCTAGAGGCTAGAGCCTAGAGGCGCGCCAAAGTATCATTTTACCCTCGATATTTTCATACCTTGCGATCTCACCTTACATGCTATGTACGTAGCTCAAGTATCGCTGGCCCTGATTTTTCCCTCTTTTTCCTATCGTCGCATTCTTGAAATCCTCGCTCCGATCTTAAATCTGCTGTCGCTCTTTTGTTTACCTGGAGCTTGTTCTCTCTAAGCCAAGCCCTCTGTCGGCCTTGTATACCTTTCGATCTCACCCTTATAACTCTTCCCGGACGTGTTCAAGGTAACTTGCTGCTGTTGCCGCGTCCCAAATAGGCTTGAAGGAGAACCTAGTTGGTGAACTTTGAGACTTTCGGGTTCCGCTTCCGATTCCTATCCACTCCTCCCTTTTAGGAGCAAGCACCTGGTGGTGTCATTTCCCTGGTACTGCAATTCTTTATCTCTTACGGTAGTGTGCTTAAGGCCCCCGGTCTTATAACCTATACCTCCCCCCCGTCGCTTAAGCAAGCCTCACCCGTTAAACCTCGTCACTAGGAGATGCTTAACTTTTCCGGGCCTTGATCAGTTGTCGAGTAAAAATAAAAATAAAAATAAAAATATACAGACGCGTCCTACAGTCCTACTTATTACTTCGTCTCTTTTCTTTTCTTTTTATGGTTGCCGTTACTATCTGGCTTTGGCACTTCAGAGTTTAGGACTAATGGTTGTCTCCTCTATGCAGCATCATCCCCACCACTCGCAGGGTCCGGCGCCTCCCCAGCACCTACAACATCCTCGACCCTCGAGTATCGTTCACCAGCAGCATCACCAGGCGCCGCAACAGCAGTCGCAGCACCCTTCCGCGTACTCATCTACCCATTCCATCCAACCCGCCTACCAACAGACAGGGCACGCTTCAAGCGCTCAGCACGCGCAAGAGCTGCCGTACTACGCTCACCAAAGTCCTTACAGCACCCCAGGCACGACAAGCGGATATACGTCCGCAGGTGAGTTCCCGTCGCGTCGCGCGCAAACCCCCCCTCTCAGTTAGGGTCAATGTGTGTATGTGTGTAAGCTCATGCGTCGCTAGACACCTCCGACATGATGGCCGCCGCTCAAATCCCCCGACCATATCCTCCGATGTCATATCATACACCCCAATCAAACTCTCCAGCCTCCGTCGCGTCGCCGTCGGGTCACGATCAACATCGTAGCATCTATGGTCAGCCCACATCGCAGCTCCAGACCCAATCCATGTATTATGGCGCGCAACAGCCACAATACTCGTCCCTGCCACCGCAGGCACCCTCTCCCTACCAACAGCATGCTCAACAGCCTCATCAATCCATGGCTTCGCAGCCAAACATGATGATGTCTCACACGGCGCCGCAGCACCAGATGTCGCAGCACCCGAGCCAACATGCGCAGACGGCGATCGCGGGAAGCCCTAGGCACACCAAGATGGAACCGCAGATGGCCCCACAATTGCAGCGACCCACGCCTGGTCCGCTGGCGAATTCCCAGCAAAATCAGAATGGGGGGCAGCTATCAACTCCTACGGGGTCGACAACTCCCGGTGGTGTTAATAACAATAACGCAGCACCAGGGCCGATCCCAGCGACTACTCCATTGGTGGTGAGACAGGACAATAACGGTGTCCAGTGGATTGCCTTCGAGTACTCTCGCGACAGGGTAAAGATGGAGTACACAATTCGATGCGACGTGGAGTCGGTGAACGCGGACGAACTCAGCAGCGACTTCAAGACGGAGAATTGCGTGTATCCAAGGGCCTGCTGTCCCAAGGACCAATATCGCGGAAACCGGTTACAGTACGAGACCGAGTGCAACACCGTCGGATGGGCGCTGGCCCAGCTCAACCCGTGCCTTCGCGGAAAGAGGGGACTTATTCAGAGGGCGGTCGACAGCTGGCGAAACAGCAATCAGGATCCGAGACTGCGAAGTCGACGCGTTCGTCGAATGGCCAAGATGAACAATCGCAAGGCGGTTCAGACCCCACATTCCACGCATATGTCCGGCCCCAGTGGTCCGGCAGGGATGTCAACCCCTGGAGCGATTGGCCCCGGCGGCGCTACACCCATGGGGAAGCCTGGAATGAGCAACATGGGTCCGCAGATGCACCACCACCACGCCCACGAAGGAAGCGCTCAGGGTGGAGGAGACGAAGTCGGTATGTTTCACCAGATGTGATTCATGCGTTGTTGCTGTTATTGTTGTCGTTGCTGCGCTGTTATTGCTGTTGCTATCATCATCGTCATTGTGCAATTACGTGATACCTCTTATCATTATACCTCGTGTGCCAGTTTTGGTTGTTTTTGGATCGGCTGCCTTCTTATGTCTATATAACGGCGCAAAGCCGTGGGCGCTATATGGAGCACTATGGGATTGGCACTATTCTGTACATTATCTAGTTGCCATGCGCTTGATAGTCCTTGCTGGTTCGGGACGGTCGAGTCGTCTGTCTGCTAGGAAAAGCTGCATGGCCTTGCTTTGCATCTCACCGCACAAACACACCAAGCGCACATATCACATATCACAACCTCACGTTACCGTCTTCTTGTATTGGAACCCTTCGCGTCACGAATTTGCAAATTTATCACACTGCCTCGATTCTTTTGCTGCTCTGAATTTACCGCAATAGCATAGAAGCCCTGTTCTAGTCCGCTAATTTGGCTATTTGTACAGGGGATGGCGAGTACGTGGATGGATCCCACCATCACCATCATCAAGCGCCAACCGGGCCAGGATCTGGAAACCCAGATGACGTTCGCCCAGCTCAAGTCTTCACCGGCTATCCTCAGCCGTATCCTAGTCATCCCGCCTCTGGATCGGCCATGCCCTCAATTCACGACGGCCTGGGTGGATCCCACCAGAGTACCATCGTAGCCAGGCGCATGAGTAGAGACGATGACCTGAACCCCGAGGGCCTATTCCCGGACATACCTGATGCTAAGAAGCGAAAGTTCATACTTGTCGAAGATAACAAACGCAATTCTCGCTTGCGAGTGCGTGTGACGCTCGAGGCGGTGAATCCGAAGGAGATTCCCGACTCCTTCCGCAAGAACTCTGCTGTATACCCGCGCAGCTATTTTCCGCGCGAGATGCAGAGTCCGCCTCCCAGTGCCACAGGTAGTCGTTTCTTCGAAGATGACCTGGACGACGACGGCGTCGAAGTAGACGGTGGCCGGACCGGACGCGCTCGCAGGAGCAATGTCAGGGAGAGAGTCATGGTGAAGGCGCCTATGTCTGATGGGAATGAAGCCGAGGTCGCTATTCCGAGGATCAGGAAGGGTATGCGTATGAAGGAAGTGCGACTCAACGACCTGGCCTACCGAATGGCATGGTTGCACAGTCGTACCTTTGCTGGGAAGACGGTGTTCTTGCAGCGAGCCCGTAAGTACCGCCTCTTCCCGAACCTGCGGTCCGCTTTACTAATATCATGAATAGTTGACTGCTACCGCAACAAGACCTGCACCGCTATCGAGGGCGTCACGCAGGACGTCAGAACGACGGTGCCCCACTACGAAACTCGAGTCGGTAAACGACGATGGGGCGAACGAATGCGTCGCGGCGAGAAGCGAGACGACGAGTCGTAGTTTGATTTGCTTGCTACCTAGTCATACGATGCAAATGATACCCGATCGGCATTGCGCTCCCTCACCTGGCCACCCCTTTTAACGTACAGTTTCACCCGTTCTACATTTTCCATGCGCTGAGCTCTGGATGGAATGTCCTTTCCATCTCATTGTCGCGCACACAAATCAACCCTTCCTTCATATACGATGCGCACCACGCCTGTATTATATCTTTGCACTTGATAGATTCGCCAAAAAGTCAATGACGATACACGACTGTTTTTCCCACCAGCTCGCACCGCCAAAATATTTGGCTCGCGCACTTGAGCACAGTGATTTCAATCTTATACATATTGGCTATATCTGCCTCTTATATTCGTCGGTTCGGTTTGATTCTACATCTCTGACTCCGAATCCGTCCAATTCGAGACCGGGGAAGTGTGAAGTCGATCTTCGCGAATTTCCCACATGGTGTTCGGTTTTACTTTCTCCAGTGGACTTTCTGCGCCGGTTGCCTGCGTCCCATTTCATTCGGTTCCTTCGAAGGTGGATGCCGGCCTTAGGATATAGGGAGTCAGTAGCATGTGGTTTTCTTTCGACGGCGGTACGCAGTGAAAAG
Source organism: Hypoxylon sp. NC1633 (assembly GCA_022984935.1). Lineage (NCBI taxonomy): Eukaryota > Fungi > Ascomycota > Sordariomycetes > Xylariales > Hypoxylaceae > Hypoxylon > Hypoxylon sp. NC1633. Next base: position 252,056 of record JAJLYQ010000023.1, read on the forward strand.
GAAACGGAAAAAGGAGGTGGAGAGAGGGATCCGACATACTCGGGGCTACTGAAAATGACGAAAAGGTTGCTGGGAAATACCAAGGGCATGCATCCAGGGGTTATGCGTTGAAAAGGAGAGGAGGAATGGGAGTGGTGGAAGGGGGTAAGGGGGGACTGGGTGGATGATGTGGGAGACGATAGGTGCTCGGGTTCATCAAAGGCTCTGAGCTTAGTTTCACGAGGGACGGTTGGGAGAGGGCGTGTGTTGTGTGTTCATATGCTAAGTCGAAATAACGATTGTGTTTAGTGAGTTGGCGTGCTGCTCTCGGTGGCTGGAGTGTTTGCCTTGTAGGTTGGGAGGTATCTATCTACCTTAGGTTAGGTGTATCACGTCCTACATTACCTACCTGCCTACCTACCTATCGAATTGTGTTGTTATGATTTCACTGGATTAAGGGGCTAGGTTGGTTATGAGGACGTTGGTGTAAGCTTCGGAGGTGGTCGACTTAGAGTTCTCGGGACGTTGGGTGGGTAAGTTTGGCTACTGACACCTCCCGAGAGTTGACGTTGACATTAACATTGACATTGACGTTGACGTTGACGTTGACGTTGAGGTAGGTTAATTCTTCCAGCGGCCAGCGAGCGGGCTGATGACACTGAACTTATTTCAACGCCATGGCACCATGGCTACCTGCCCAGACGGCGTCAGCTTTCATGGCGCTTTGGATCACTGCACAGGTACCTCGCCTTCTACATGAGTTGGATTGTCTCCAAAAGGTTTTAAGTAGCTACCTATCTGTCACCTACCTACTTACGGGCTACCTCCTAAGGTACCTTACCTGGATCCTTTTCGAGTGTTTTCATATCACATTTTTATTTTCACTCAAAGCCCAAGGAGTCTTCAGTCAGAGCAAGAGGAACAGTGCTCTCATAGATCCAAATTCCTCGGTCTACCTTAAACTCCTGCGTCAACTCCACGCCTCCTATCCTCTCATCTAGTTATTCCTTCTTTTTGACATTCCTCACAGCTACTATACAGTATACAGTATATCAAAGTAAGGCGCAGAGCAGGTGTCTCCCATTGCTATCGCTACCTTAACATCTCATATTGTGCATACAAATACAACAGTACAATAACAGGAGTCAGTCTCATACCAAGATCCGCGCTGAACAGGTATCCAAGGCAAGTCACACGAGGCGGGTCGGCAGAGTCTGCCGTCCGTATACTTAATCTAGGTACATAACCTTGTCAATGCTCTTCTCCTCCCTTGGACAGGGTCCCACGATGACAAGTTCCACCACCGCCGGAACAGCGCCCGACCCGTCTGACGGTCAGTCTGCCGCCGGCGAGGAGGAAATCTGGTACTGCGTTTGCTAATTCTTGGTGGTTGGTTGGATGGATGGATGGCTATTCTCCCGTTTGTTTCCTTCCCTCGGCGGTGAGTGTCAACGGCGAGGGGATACCTACATACTTGGGTTAGTACGTCTCTACAAACACCCGAGGTACCTAGGTTTGTGTGTATGTAGAAAGGTATGTAGGTCGGTAGGAAGGTAGGTACTTTAACTGATACACCACACCATACCAAAGCAACCCGGCTTCACCGTCATATATAAAACATACCTCCCCACCTCCCCCTACCTACCTACCTACCTTCCTACCACCTATTTACCTACTACATACCAAGAAGAATCGACATATCATCCTACGCGCCCGACAACCACACCACCACCACCGCCCTCAAACGCACCAAGACATACAACATACCCAAATTGATGTCAAACACCCACTCAACTACCCACCTATCCACCTACCTTCCTAACCTACATGTACCTAAAAAAAACCGCCGGCCGGCGGGACGGCAACCTGCATATCCATCCTCGTATACTGACATCTAACATACATATATACTGTACATAAGACATAGATACCTTTGTTTCCCACACCCGCGGACGGGCCGGTGCGCAGAGGGCGGGGGGAACGGGTATGTGCGTTTCCTTGTGCGAGTATCGGCGGGCGTAGAATAGAAATAAGGGGGGCGTGGCAGCTGAGAGAAACTACCTCCTTCAGGAGGTAAGGACCTACCTAGGTAGGCCAGGCATATTTTCTATATGCAAGGACCTAAGCCACATACATATATACGTGAATCGTTCATATATTCATCTATACAATTTGCAAAGGCAGAATGTACTGGCAGTATCCTTAAGGTCAGTGTCAACTTCCAGTACATATCAAGCCACGCCCACAGTCTATATTTCAGTCATAAGCCACCATCTATTCTCTACATGTAGTCATAGCCACAGCCATAATTCATATATGTTAGGTACCTAGATAAATAGGTAATTTCGTAAAAGGTAAAAGCAATACCAGAAACGAGAAAAAGTCTAAGGGGTATATTCAGGTAAGTAGCTAGGTGAGGTAAGGTGAGGTAGCCAGAGCAAAACGCATCCAAGCTCTTAATTCTTTGGTCTCTTGATCGTCATAACATCCATCAGTTTCGGGTATCATTTTTTGACTTGAATTTTTCATCGTAACGTGGAAGTTGACAAACGGAATGAAGCCCCAAGAAAACCCCAAAAAAATTGATGGCAAGAAATAAAACAGAGGACAAGACAAAAGCGACCGGCTATACACAACTTCATCTATCATCAATGATCTCCAAGCCAAACCCCAGATGCTCCCCGCCTCGTGAGAGACAACCCAAGCTCTGTCCCACCCGAGACGTGCTCTAACAGCGCTTACAAGCAAGCCATATACCAAGTACCAAGTATGTAGTAGCATGAAGTGAAGTAGGTAGGTTAGGTAGGTAGGTACCTAGGATGAAGAAAAGAGGACATTCTCCCCGATGCATCGTTACATGTACCATGTTCTCTTTCCTTCTCGCCCATATACATACGTCCTACATGCTCTGATATATCGGATGTAGATCTATATAGCCCGCACGCCTGGGCCCAATAGCTAAGTTCGGTTCTCATCGATGATGTGAGGTATGTATGTGTATATGCATGGAAACGAATGTATATATGAGTCGTATACATCTTAAACAGGTGCAGCACAGCCAGACGGAATGACTTAGCGTCTCTCGTCGGAGTTGACAGTGACGGAGTCGTAGTCCCGGTCTCGGTGAGACCGATGGTGGCGGGCGTCGTGGCGGTTGGTATAACCACCGTCATACTCAATCGCTCGGCGATCTCGACCACCTTCATCCGAGTCCGAGCCTCGTCTGTGTCTGCGGTGGCGATCGCGCTCTCGCTCCCGGGTGTCGTCCCGGTCGCGGTCTCTGCGGTACTCGTAGTCGTCGTCGTACTCGTGGCGACGACGGTGAGTTCGCTTCTCCTCATCGGAGCGGTCGCGATCATTGTCATGGTCGCGCTCACCCTTCTGATCCTTTTCGATTTCCTTTCTCTTTGCTTCTACAACATAGTCAGCAAACTGTCTGAATTTCAAGGATGCGTCATCTTGTAGCTGTGTTGGCTATGGCTCGGCTAAGCTTACCTCTTATCTGTGCGGTTGCGGTTGCATAAGCTTGGATCTCCTCTTTGCTCAGGACGCGCAGGACAATGACGAAGTCGTCACGGACCTCGTAGCGCTCCTTGCCGATCTCGAGAGCGGCGGGGTTAATCAGTTTCCGGTTGATTTTGGTCCATCGGGCACCGGCGGGAACGTCTTTCTTAGTCTTGTCATCCTTGTGAGGTGCGACGCCCTCTCGGATAGGGTTATCTTCCTCTGGGAACTTGGCACTTGGCGCCTTCAGGATACCCTTGATGGGCTTATGTTCCGGCTTCTCTCGCGGAGGCGATAGAACGCGGACTTGCTTCTCCTCCTTCTGCGTAAGGGCCACTTCGCGGCCACGCGACTCCTCACGCGATTCAATAGGATGGCGGGAGCTGGAAGTAGACGCTACTGTCTCTCTCTCTGGAGTCGGGTCTCTGGCAACTGACTTCTCTCTGCGCCTCTCTTGGCCTTCCTTTGCAGCAAGCTCGGCTTTGACGCTCAATAATTCCTTGGTGTCCCTTGGATCGAAGGCTGCTGCACTGTGCCCGCGCCTTCGCGATGTGGTCGCCGAGCCTTCAGAGGCAGGCGAGTTATCTCTTGTGTCCACCACAGCGGAACCATTGAGCTTGGCTTCGGCATCTCGCCTGTCGCGGTCCCGATCTTGTTCCCTTTCGCGATCTCGCGGCTCCAATTCCCGCTCTCTCTCTCTTTCGCGCTCTCTATCTCTGTCTCGCTCCCGCTCCCGTTCTCTTTCTCTCTCAGCCTCGCGTTGGTCCCGTTCTCTCTCCCGCTCGCGCTCGTGGGCGCGTTCACGAAGACGCTCCCTCTCAAGCTCGCGGTCCTTAGAAGCTGACACGGACTCCGCGCGCTCTCTCCTGGGCTCACGTCGCTCTACAATCACATCTTCTTCTCTAGGAGAAGGCTTTCGTTCCACAACATCTCTCTCCCTGGGTTTGTACCTGTCAGCGGGGCGGGAGCTTCCCGCCTCCTTGTCTTCATCGAGCTCCCGCCGCCTTGGTGAGACCTTGCGGTCATCGTCCTTAGGAGTGTCCTTGAGAACATCCTTGAGGGCGTCTTTCGGAGCAAGACCTATCGCCGCGGCAGCCGCGCCCAGCCCAGCAGCGAACCTGTCACGGGTTCGGCCACCTAGGCTGTTCTTGCGGGTGAGGGAGTCTGTTTCGTCCCGACTAGATGAACCGACGTGGGTCACTGTGTCATCGACCGACTTTCGAGAATCATGCGTGCGCGTATAATCAACCGATTCGTCAGAACGGCGTCGGGGTTCACGCTCAGCAATGTCTCGTCGCACACGACGGTCATCGTAGTCACGGCGATCCACTGATCTCGCTGGACGATCTGATGCCGGCACTTCCAGCGAATCCGTGCGGATGCCGAAGCCGCGAGCGACAAGCTCATCATCGCGATATCCGTCATCGCGGTCACGACGGCGATGCAGGCGCTCATTATCATCGTGAGAACGATAGAGGTCATCAGGATGCGACATGCGTGCTGGCGTTTCTTGGTATAGCGACACGGGGCGCGGTCTCACAATTCTGCGCTCATCTGATGTGTCCCTCGGCGCTTCAATGCGAAGAGGCTCGACGGGCGGTGCAGAGGGTACCGCCGGCGGCAGGGCAGGCATAGTAACGGTAGGACGGTCATAAATACCTGATGCGGCAGCCCTGTTGTAGCGCTCGAGCCCAGCAGAAGTAGGCGGTGGCCCACGGCTACGATTATCGTAACGCCCAGGGTCATTGCTCACGACATTCACGGTAGGCCGGTAGTACGGACGATCGTTGCTGTCTCGTCGGCCTCTGCGTGGCTGCTGACGATCATGTTGATCATGATCCAGATCGTACCGAGCGAGATCACTAGGTTTTGTGTACTCATAGCCCTCATTTTCGTAATTGATCACTGCAGTGCCAGCATCGTGCGATGGAGACGTGTAACTAGTGTGAGGAAGCGAGTAGCGATAGTAGTCAGTCGAGGTATGGGCAGGAGCTCGAAGCCTATTGTCGCCGACTCGTTCCCTCAATCGGTAGAATTCATCGTTGCTCAAAGTTGCGCTTTGGGTGTAACCGTGGCCTTGTCGGTGCTGGCTTCGCGAGCGGATCGACGAGGCTGGTTGCGCATAGTAGGTCTCGTCGCTCGACCGGTAGGGATCGCGTGACGGGCTGGTTGGGCGAGCAGTAGATGACGTCGTGTGAGACGAAGATCCATGAGGTCGACTAGCGTGATTGGTGGTGACTATGATGGGCTTCACCCCTCCAGAATCTAGCGTAGACGAACGACGGCGCGCGGTGTTGGACGCTCGCTGGGGTGGGTCTTTGGTAACGTTGTAAGTTGTAATAGTAGTAGTCGGAGTCGCAGGCGTTTTGTGATCAGTCGCTCTTCGTGGTACGGCGGTGTCATAGCGAGCCGTCTGTATGGTATGAGGATCCCCGCTGTAGTGAGGGTTGTATCCGACGCTGACGGGCATCGAGGCTCGCGCGGGGTTGAATGTAGGCGACCTACGACCGGAGTACCGGTATCGAGGCTCAGACATCTTGGTAACTGCCCAGTTTTGGTTCGCTATGTAAAATGACGCAGTGCGATCTTTGTGCGATCTTTTTTTTTTTCAGTCGACAACTACCACGACCGAGCCGAGTTTGTCTCAGTCAAGGCTGACGAGAAAGTCTCGGAGGATGAGGACTGAGAAAAATAAATGCAGACAGCTAGCTGGAGTCAAATTCTGTCTGCACTGAGAAAGTGGGACGAGCGGTGCTTAGTTATGTCCGGCTTATCCTTAATTTCGATAATATAGCCCAAGTCTCATAAAGTATGAGAGGAGAACTTTACGAGAGGAGAGAGAGCGAAGGATTCTCAGTTTGGGGGCGAAAAAGAGAGAGGAAAAAAAGATGTCTTGTGTTCTCCCTCTCACGTTCTTATCGAGTCATAAAAGATGGGTCTTTTCTGCGACAAAATAATAAGTAAGCCATCGACAATACTATAATCTTCCAGCGCGCTCGAGGAGTAAATGTGGTGAGGGTTAGATATATAATAACTTATAAGCGACAGGAAGCACGGAGAATGCAATGCCGCTAAGTTGTCGCTTGACAAAATAAATACCTAACTCAATAAACATGGATGATATCAGATAGTGTGTACATACCAAGAATATGAACCCTGGCACGACAGGCGGGCGAACGACGACGATAAGGGTCCTATCGTGGGGTAGAAGCCATGGAAGGTTGTATCCTTACGAGTTTGCGTCGTCGGGTTGGGCTGCAGAACAGGGAACCGGCGGTGAAATTGGGCCACTAATACGGAGGACCCTTGAGCCAGCCCACGAGCCACGAGGTGCAAGCCAGGTGCAAAGTCCCCTCACAGAGAGCTCTTTTCGAATAGAATCCTCCGCCGTTTGTGAGCCCTTCAGCCGGGAAGAGGCAAATAGTGTGAGTTGTTCAGATCAGCTCAATCAAGTGACCGTCAAACAAGTGCAAGAAGAGACCCGGAGGATTTCGGTCAGGATCTGTATGCAGAGGAGAGGTGTACGGCGATCTTGGGATGCGTTGTCTACCGGCTTCTATTTGCCTGAAGAGGAGAGTGTTTTTCTTTCACCCTCCAAGTCAACTTGGAAGTAATATAGCCAATGATGTGAGCGGCCCTGTTCTGATATGATGGGCAGTAGGTAAGTAGGTATGTATGTACAGTATGTTGTACTGGTCGTAGTGGGGTGTTATTGTTTTTATTGTCGATGTTGCTATGTGTCTCGCAATCACAGCAGACTTCTCTCACCTCGGACTCGACAGCGATCGAACACTTTCGGATATGTGCGTCTCCCGCACCCCCCCTTGTCTCGGCAGTGGATAGGGCAATGGAAGATTCTGTAAGAAAAATCGTAGTTCGCCCAAGAAGGAGCCAATAATCGTCTTGAGGCTCTGCAGTCTGAAAACCTGACTGACGAGAGCTTGTAACTAACTCTTAGCGGTGGACTTTTTTTTAATAAATGCAGCTAGCTAGATGGATGATCTCTTGGGTTAAGCATGAGTTAAGGCAGGTCATGTATGGTCATGTATGTGGTGGTTTTGCCATGCATTGCAGCTGGGAAGTGGGGTGTGTGGCTTATGGTTGGGTAGATGGATGTCGAAGATGGATGTCGAATAGTCTGGTTGGTGGGAAGAGAAGAAAGGCAAGGGTAAGATATGGAACCCTCTTCTTGTCGCCCGTTGTTGAAACGACGTGGACTGACAATAATGCGCAGAGTCCTTGGTCAGGTGAGAGAGAGATCTTGAAGGAGCTAGAGCAATCCGACCTAGCAGGCTGCAGCAAACGGCAAGCCAGCGTCGCCCTTAAGTGAAGTACACAGGTAGGATAAAAGATGATAATGACGATGGTAGGTAGTGGAGGTGTGCCCGCTAGCGAATAGGACGGAACACAGTCGGCGATGACGTCCGTTTCGCGAAATAGAATTGCGTTGCGTCAATGGCAGAGACCTAGACTCTACTAGTACATATCAGAATATGTACGGAGTACAGTATGTAGGTATGTACGTACTTCGTACTATGTAGACTTTAGAGACACAAGCGGAGATGGGCGACGGACAGGTACCAGCCAGCGAGGACGGTTGGGTTACGCTGATCGCTGATCGCTGATCGGAAGACCAAGGAGATCCCCCGTTCGAAGGCTCAATGAAGGAGTCAATTGTTCCCTAACGTTCCTAACGAGACTTGGGACGGCACGAAATGCCCTACTACCTACTCCGTTTTATTAGCGCACAGTCCTTTTTTCTATCTCGCATCTTCTAGATTCTGTCGCAGGAATACAGACCAATTTGTCACCTGAATCAAGATCAGCGACTCCAGAGATTACGGCGTTCTTGCAGCCGTCATAGGTAGGATCGACTGTACCGTTCGCAATGTTACGAAGATGGACGAGATGCCGCCAGACTCCAGAGTAGACAACAACTGCAAGATGTAGGAGTAATAATAAGATGTATGAAGGAAGCACTACGTATAAGTGAGTATTAAGGTATGTACCTATGTATGTACCTCCGAGCGTTGGTACTAATATTGGAAACTGAACGGGCACGTCGCAATCCTTAAGGCTTATACGGAGGTCCATAGCGCTCAAAGTGTAAAAACTCCACTTTTCGTTATATAGCCACACTTTATACACCTTGAAATATTTAGGTATAAAAAAGTCCCTAGTAAACATAATTATAAGATCCTTATATTTAATTATAAATATTAATTAATATTAAAAAAAAAGAAATAAAACTTAAAATATTATATTTATTTAAGTAAACTTGTTAAAATTTAAACAAATTTAAGGAAAAAATAATATATTTAAAAGATTATAATGAAAATTTAGCAAAATTATATATGTAAATAAAACTATTAAATATATTATTTTAAATAAAACTTAATTTTTATATATTATTATTATTATTATTAAATTAATAAAATGAATTTTTTAATATTTTTAAAACGTTATTTTAAAAGCCTTTAATTTTATATTAATATTAAGTAAATTTATTTTTTTATAATTAAATGTAAATTTTATTAATAAAATATTACTTTTATTAATATTAAAAAATATATTATTAATTTTACGGAATTATTTTTTCGTTTTATAAAGGTATTATTAACTTTTATTTTAACTTTTTTAAAATATAATATACTTATTTTAACTTTATTAATTATAAACATTTTTATAAGTTTTAAAATAATATATAAAACGTTAAAATAAAAGCGTAAATTAAATGCCGGATTTAATTAAAAGTTTATTTTAAAGTTTATTATAATTAAAGTTAATATTTATTTATATTTAAAAAAATTAATAAAAGTGTTATTTTATAAAAAATTAAAAATAACTTTAATTAAGTTTATTAAAATTATTATAAGTTAAATAATTAAAATGTTAATTAATATACCGTTATTTAAAAGTTATAAAGCTTTTATTAATTACTTTTTTAATAAATTTATTATTAAAAGTTATTATTATAAAAAATCTTAAAAGTTTATAAAAGCTGTTATTTTAAATAACGATAAATAAGTTATTAAACTTTTTTTTAACTTTTAAAAGCTTTATATAATCTCGAAAATTAAAAAATTATATTATATAAAGCTTAAAACGTAAATAAATAAAAATTATTATTTTTATTTAAATTTAAATTTAATTATAATTAATTATATAAGCTTTAATAATAATAATTTAAGAATGAATTTTAATGGGTTATTTTTTATTAATTAAATTATCGTTAAAAAAAGAAAAATAATTGCTTTAAAAAAAAGTAAATTTATTTAAAAAAAAAAGCCTTATATTAATAAAAAATTAAAAAAAGTTTACGTTAAAAAAGTTTAATAAATTAAAACGAAAAAAATTAAAAAAAAAAGGCTTAAATAAGCTTAAATAATTTTTATTAAATTAAAGAACGATTTATATAATCCCGGTAATAAAAACTCGTTTAAATAATTATAAATAAAACGTTTAAAATACTTTTAAAAAAACGTAATAACTTTTATTATATTTATTAAATTTAATCGTTTATATTATTATTTAATTTTATTTTAATAATTATTTTTAAATTAATATTATAATTTATTAAAAACGTTTTAAACTTTTATTAACCATTATTAATAACCTTTAATTTAAATATATTAAACTTATAAAATTTTAAAATGTATTTAATTAATTCGTTTTAAAAATAAAGGTATTAATAAATAAAAAATGTATTTTTTTTTTCGTTAATAATTTTATTAAATAAGCTTTTAATTTCGTTTAAAATTCCTTTATATATTATTAATGTTTTAAAAGGTAAATATTCGTTAAAATTAATTTTATTTAATTTAATTAAGTTTTAAAGCTTTTATTATTTTTTTTATTTAAAGGTATTTAATAATTAATAACTTTATTAAAATTATATAAACTATATAATACTTAAAGTTTATTAAGAAAAACATAAGGTTTGTTTTTTATATTTAAATTATATAATTATTTTAAGCTTTAACGAATTTTATAAATTTATATTAAATAATAAATATAAATATATAAATTAAAGTAATTTCGTTTGCCGTTAAATAATGCTTTTATAAATATTAAAAAGTTAATTTATTAAAATATTTTTAAAGATAAATTAATTATACATTTAAACAGGTTTAATAAAAGGTGTTTAAGTTAAATATACCCGTTAAAAAATTAATTAATTATTATATAAATGTAATTATTAACTTTTAATTTTTTAATTAACTGTATTTTTTTTATAAAATAAATATTTATAAGTACGAAATAATTTAACTTAAATATTAATTAAATAAACTTAATTAAAATTAATTTAATTAATATAAATATTATTAACGAAAATATATAAATTTATAAATAATTAATATAATTAATTATTATTTTTTAAGTTTAACGGTAATTAATAAAGCTTTATATTAAAATTTTATAGCTTATATTAATACCTTATAATTTATATACCGTTAAATAAATAATAATAAATTATAATAATTATTATTATCTTTTTATTATAATTTATATAAAATAAAATAAAAATATATTTTTAATTATTAACGTTTTAAAGGTATTATATAAATATTAATTTAATTATATAAGTTAAAACATTATAATAAAACCATATAATATAACGAAAATAAACGTTTATTTTTACGTATATTTTAAATTTATACGGTTTTAATTTATAATAAATATCGATTAATTATATATAATTAAAGCTAAATATTAACTAATTATTTTAATATTATTAAAGCTTTTTTCGTCGTTTTTTAATTTTTTATAAATGGTATTTATAAGTTAAAATAAAAAATAAATATTAAAAAATATTAATTTACTTTTAACGAACGTATATATATAACATTTTTTAATTTATTTATTATATAATATTTTTCGTTAACCGTTCGTTTTTAAAAAAATCCGTTAATTTTTATTTTTAAAGCTTAAATTAAATAAAATTTAACTTATAATAAATATTAAAAAACCTTTTTATTTTTATTATAGTAAAGGTTATAATTAAATAACTTTTATTTATAAATTATTTATAAAGTTAATAATCGGTTAAGCCGTATTTAAAATAAAAAATTTAAAGTCGATTAAATAAATCGTTATCGTTTTTTATTTAAAAGTAATTAAAGTTAATATTTTATTTCTTAAGTTTATTATAAATCGTTTAAATTAAAACCTTAATTTTATAATTTTATAATAATATTTTATAAATTATAATAATATTAATTTTAATTTAATAAGCTTTAATAATTAATTTTTAAAACGGTTTAAAATCGATTTAAAGTTAAAGTATAATAATAATATTATTTAATATTATATATAAAATAATAAAATTTAATGGTAATAAAGTATTATTTTTATATTAAAAGTATATTAATTAAGTTTTAAAATAATAAATTTTATTATAATAATTAAAATAAGGTTTAATATAATGTAAAAAATTTATAAAAAAAATAAATAATAATACGTTTAAAATATACTTCGTTTATTAAAGTTAATTAAACTTATTAAAATTTATATTTATAAATAAAAAAGTTAATTTAATATTAAAAAGCTTATTATAACTTATTAAAATTAAAAAATGCTTTTAATATTTTAATTTTTACTTATAAAAGTTTTATATTATTTAATTGTTTTTATAAAAGTTTTTAAAACTTTTATAACTTTTTATATTATTCGTAAATTTATAATAACCTTTATATAAAAATAATATTAATTTAAATAAAATTAATGGAACGTATTAAAAACCGATTAAATATAATTATATTTATAAAAAGTATATAAAACGTTATAAGTTTTAATTTTATTTTTAATTATATATAAATAACGTTTAAAATTATAAATAAAAACCTTTATAAATATATTTATTATTATATAAAACTTATTATTTTTATTATTTATTAAAAACCTTTAAGTATTTTTTTTTTTACTTTTTTTACCGTTACTTAAAAAATATTAATGTTTAAATAAAATATATTAATTTTATAAATTTTTTACCTTAATAAAATAAATATATTAAAGTTATATTTAAATATTAATAATTATAATAAACACCGTTAAAATATATAAAGTTATTAATAATATAAGTTTTATAAAAATTATAAGATTTTTTATTTTAATATTATTTATAAAAGCTTAAATTAACTTTTTTAATAATAAAAAAAACTATTAAAACTAAAAGCTTTTATTAATAATTAAAAATAATTTTAAGTATAACCTTTTAATTATTTTTTTAAAGCTCCTTTAATTTAATTAATTATTTAAAATTCTTTTTAATTTTAATAAACTCCCGTATATTATTATAATAACTTATATAAAACTTATTAATTATTTAAATAATAAATATAAAACTTTCCGTTTAATTTAAAGTTTAATTAAAATCTTTTAACTTTTTTAAAAGTTTAATTAAATAACTTTAACTTTTAATAAATAAAATATTATTAATTATAATTAAAAGTAAATAATTAAAGTTTTTAATAATTAAAAGTAAAAAATTAAAGTTTTTAATAAATAAAAAAACGAAGTAAAGTTTTTTAAACGTAAAGTTTTAAACGTAATATTAATAAAAAGTAAATAAATAATAAATTTAATTTAATAATAATAATAATAACTTAAACTTAAATAAAGCTTTTAAAATTTATTTATTTATATATAAATTTAATTTTAATTAATTAAAATAAATTTAATTAAATTTAATTAAAAGTATATAACTTTATTTTTATATTAATAACTTAATTAAATATATACTTTTAAATTATTTATAATAAAAAAATATTATTTAATTTAAAATCATTTAATTTTTATAAATATAACGGTATAATTTTTATAAATAAAATACGTAATATTAAATTTAATAATTAAAGTTATATACTTAAAAAAAAACGCTTTAAAATGTAATATAATAATAAAAAAATTAAATTTAGCCTTAAAATTTTTTTTTTCTAAGTAAGCCCCACTTATAAATTAAGCCACCACAGTATAATTTAATAAACATAACTTATGCTTCACCTTATTAGCACCCCTGTGTCGATTTATTAAAAAGTGAAGTTTTTGCACTTTAAGCGTTATGGACCTCCGGAGGCTTAAGTAGCTTGATTAAAGTTGAGAGGCTCGACGCCACCAATAATCCTAACTCTAGAGTTTTGCTTCCTTCCTTTCCCCTTTTCCCCCAGACTTTCTTCCGTCTCAAATAATCCAACGTCTATCACGTTGATAGGTAAATAGATAATGTTTTTGTCTTTGTTATTCCAGAAGTTCCAATATGGTAACTGCCAACAAGCCTTGTTGACGGCTGCATATAGCGAATAGAGAGTCATGTCCTGCAACTATCCCCTTGCGGAACAGGCGAACCTGTCCAGCGCATATTTCTTCCGCACGTTGTCACTGGTCCGAATAGCGACAAAATAATCACTGTTCAGCCGGCTGTGAGCATTCATCATCAATGCCACTCCCTCGCCATAGCAACAATACGGTTTCGTCTTATGCGAGTACCATGCCTCATCAATCTCTTCTGCTGATTTGCGACGATGAAGTCTGGTTATCGACGCTCATTGGGCGTTTATTTTTGCGATTCGTTTCGGGCTTCAACGCTAACTCGATTGGAACCCAATGAACCCCTCTCTCTGGCAAGTTCAACAACATCTGCTTTGAGTCACCCGCAATTGTCACTTCAAATTGGCTGAAGAGTTTCTGCGACTCCTATTAATCCTCGTGGCCTCGTGGCCCGGCCCGATCCTTTGGTTCCGGCGTCTCGCCTCGTCTCACGTAAACAAGTACTCGATGACCTTGCTTACCTAGGGTAGAGTTTGCCATCTTCCAACTTGACCGGGCGATGGCCTCGTTTGTCAAACGCCGTGCTGGCGGACTGCTAAGTAAAAAGGTCTAATGACGACGTACGCACTACGCAGATAAAGCTTCTAGCTGCTGAATAATAGCTTCCCGGTCCACCATGATGGTGAGATGCCCAAGTGGCGAATGGCTGAAATGCCCCTGTTATGATTGGGCTGCTATAACATCAAGGGATGGTCTGCTACCTCCTCCGGGCACCCTTCGCGGCATTTGACAAATTCGAATCTCGAATCACATGCCACTCCTGAGCCAAGGCTCTCGTCTATGGTTTGTTTCAAATTTACCTTCCCTACGTTTCCATTGTCGCGGTCTCCAAGCCGAGAGGGTTACCTTGCCAGCGTGTGGGATGAGGAACTACCTACCTTCACAGTAAGGTCAGTAAAAGGGCGAATGGTATAGGTTCTTGATACGAGGAAAATGCTTCGCCCGGACTATTTCCCCTGGCCTTTCATTTTACATTCCCCTCCTATTTGCCTGTCATCTGGATTTAGAACATAGGGCAGAGAAAGAATCAGACAATCGTGCCGTACCAACAGCTCTATCAACGGTCAATACCGAAGCGACAACTTCATATCAACATGTTGGCCGCCCAGGGTCCAGGAGCCCGGATCTCCCGATCCAGTATTCCTACCCTAGATTGGGCGTGAATATCAATGTCCCATATATTATACAGCGCCCAATACAGTAGAAGACGGGATAAGGAAGGCAGACTCCAAGATACATCCTAACTAGTTGGGCCTAAAGGGGGTTTGATTCATCTTCAACTCTCCCAAATACAATAACATCCCGGTACCATGTCCGTTCCCCATACATACGGGCGAATACACGTGGTAGTTTGCGTCTACAGCTGCGCATGTAGGTAGATTAAGCGCCGCCTAAATAGACAACTCTGATCCTTCTCATGAATTCAGTTTGCTTGACAATATTGACTGGATCTTGGGTTCAACAGAAGCCATCGTCACACCAACAGCAGAAGTACACCTGTGAAGCCCGGGCTATCTGTTATGTACGTATGGGTACGAAGCTCGACTGTCATGGCCAACGAGAGCGCGGAGATTGTCATCACGAATATCACTGGACTGTAGTATCGCGGGATATAATTAGGTATCACAGGTTATCGTCACGCCAACGCGTCGCGTGCTGAGCCCTACGAAGGTCTGCCTTGGACTTCACCGCTCCCCTAGCCATTGCCGCGACGTCCGAGTAGCCGAGAATCAGGAGAACCTCTTTTAGCTAAGATTGGATATAGCAAGGCTGAGCCTCATCACAGCCGCCCACACGTCAGAGCTTGATAGATCAACAGTCATGTTCAGCTCATACCGTCCATTCCCTGATTATCCTTCAACGACTTGAAGTGATCCTGCAGCGGCCAAAAGCCAACAAGCAGGTCTTCCAGCATGTACAGAGCCCAGTGACTTTACGACGACGGTGACACAGATGCCAGGTCATCACTCTTGCTGACTGCCTTATCACGTCGGGTTGAAAGAGCAGATTCGAGTAGTACTATTCGAATAGCCAAGGCGTTCGAGCAAGGCTTCCATGATCACCACTACGACATGAGAAGGAGCCAGGAGACTAGCTGAATAATGATGGACATCGAATCAGTACTGACACATTCATGACGAGTAATCTACTCTATTCACTCCCCGTATAACGACGGACAACGGCTAACATGGTTCTCTCCCTAGCAAAATCACGAGCCCAACTCGCTATCTACTGCTCTCCTCTCCCCTCGGAGAGCCTTCTCCAGGAGCTCGCCTTCTACCATGCAGTGACACTTCAACTAATCCACGACCTCTGCGGCCAGACCGTCATCAACATCCCAGGCATCGCCGACGGGGACCCCGTCTCGTCTCCCATCGTCCAAAGAAGCGTACAGCCCAGCATCCAGACCCTCGCCAAGTCAACACGAAAGCACCAAGCGTGCAAAGAGAGAGGGAGCCGCACGCCTCGTCTCGCCTCGTCTTGCCTCGGCCAGCCTAGTCAATCCACACGCCACCTCGCCATCGCATCGCCCAGCTCGTATATGCCCATGCTCAACGCTCGCGCTTACAGTTATGCTTATTCTCAAGCGCATGCCGTATGACCGTCGCACACGGAAGCTTGCCTGCATGCGTCGCATCATACATCGCACAATACCGTGCTTCCCACACGCCTCGTCGGGCGACATCCAAGCCAACTGGTAGGTAGCGCAGCGGGGGCGCCCAGACCCTACGTGCATAAATGGGTAGTAGGTAGGTAGGCATATACATGCCTAACTAGGAATCTTATGCGGTCGTGATCGCACCGACTGCGGACGGCTTTGACCGGCCTCGGGCAGGCAGGCCGTATCCTCGATGGCAGGTACCTCAGGTAGCCAGACAACCTCGCCCTTCTCTCGATACATATCGTACTCGAGGAAACCTCGAAGTCGATTATCTAGTTAGTTTAGTTTGGGTAGTCGGCTTCCCGGCCGTTAAATAGCGAGGCTTACTCCCCTCCCCTTCCATCCCCTCTATTCTCCGTACCCTATGGCTAGATGGCCAAGAAATCCGTATAAACAGGTGCTACCAACCTCCACCTCGTACCACAAGCCTCTCCACCGAACGATGCGAGAAAACGGAGAACCCACTCGTGAGCCCATCTTCTCCGAGAAACGGTTTGTAATTCCCGCCCTACCGGACCTACTCTGGCTTCGATTTGGACGCTCGCCCCTATTACCTAGCCCGGGACAATATAAGTAACCACCTAACTTATCTAAATACCTGACTGCCAACCTACGCACCGATAGACACTTGTCCTACGATAGCCCCTTTCAAACCAAACTCATCCAGCTGATCCCATCTCTCGTTAACAGTAAAAGCATATCGCGACAGATTAACCATCACGAGTGACTCTCCACGTGAACACAAACCTCGTAAAGAAACAACAACCCCCTAGAGAAATCAGAAACTCATATGCCTACCTAGGTAAGCATGAGTCTAGTCTACGCACAACTTACGACGATACTCCGCTCGCTTGCTCGGGGAAGGAAGGATATATGCCCAGATATAGATGTAGATACAAGTAATATAGACTAGACAGACCCAATACACCCTCACTGAACCAAATCTCAGTCCCTCCCGCAAGCCGTAACGTGAATCCCTCCACCACTGCTCCTATATCACAGACCCTTCGCAGTAGACGCTCGCCTAAACCACGTAAAGCGGGAGCATTACCAAGTTCCAGTGCCAACTTCTCATATAAGCCAGCCTATTCCATAGAACATGTCAAGCCAAAAGTAACGCTGTCACGCTGTCACGATGTCAACAAGACAAACTATGCAAGATAGGAACCGATGACTAGGGACCAAATGACAAGCCAAGCCAAACCCATCACAAAAGCAGACCCGAAAACACACGGGCGAGCCATCTCAAAGCCGTCAAAGCGATACATGACCAGCGTAAACCCATCCATAGACTGAGATAGAGTACGTACGAACGACTATCAGCACCGCCAAATAGCCGCACAAAAGGTCCAAACAAGCCACCGCGATCCCATCACCGCAATAACCCATCATCGCGTCTTCATCACCTCGCCTCACCTCACCAGCAGAAGACAAAAGGCAAAAAGGCAGAAGGCAGAAGGCAAAAGGGCCTTCCTCAACCCCCAACCCCAGCCCCTAAGCAAGACTCCCCATAGGATCCCAAAGCGGCAGCACAACCGGCTCACGATGCAGCACATCCCGAACTTTCTTAGACAAGAACCGGGGATCAACCACAGCCTGATAAACAAACTGATCCATCCACGCATCACTCATAACAAACCAGCCCTTATCACCAATCTCCGTCCCCCAAGAGTTCTGCACCCGCCAGCGAACCGTCGCGCCACTCTCCTCATCAACATGCACCGCCGTCAGCACCATAGCATGCGTCATAGCCGACTCGCCCACACGAAGCCGCGCCGCCTTATCCAGGCTAGCACCATACAGGCCGACGTTGAAGCCGAGCTTGTAATCGAAGAGGTCGAGGTCCATGACACCCTGGCCGCGCTCGCTGAACTTACCCACGTCGGAGCCGAAGAAGACGGGCAGGCCGGCGCGCAGCATCGCCACGCACGCCTGCTTCAGCGCCTTCATCTCGACGTTGATGTACGTGACGCCGCGGCCGCCCACGATGTTGCCCAGCCGGTCCACCGTCATCAGGCTCAGCGGCGCGTGGCGCGGGTCGTGCACCAGCGAGACCAAGCTCGCGATCGCCGCGCTGCTGACGCGGAACTCCGCCGACGAGATGTCGCGCGCGAACCTGTGCGGCCTCGACCTCACCGTGCGCGCCCGCCCGTCCTTGTCCACGAAGTTCCACTCGAAGTCCTCCGCCGTGCTCGGTGGCGGCCCCAGCGTCAGCGTCAGGATCAGGTGCACCTCGCGCATCATCTTGGCCTTGGCCTCGGACAGCGCGGCCGACGAGGCCGCGCTCGTCGACGACCCGTCGTTCACCAGCTTGCGCAGGATCATCGCGTACTCGCGCAGCTTGGCGATGATGATGGAGTTGATGGTGCTGCTGGACATGGCGTTCCAGCTATCCGGGTACAGCGTCTGCGGCACGAGGCCGTACTTCTCGACCAGGTTGTAAACCATATCCCACTGCCCGCCGTCGCTGATAGGGTCGGCGAGCAGTCTCTGCACAAGCCGCTCGTCCAGAGGCTGGTCGGCCGTGTCGATGATGTTCTCGAGGAAGTAGTTGGACTTCTCGAGCTTGTCCCAGAAGAACAGGTACGCCTGTGACAGCTCGAACGAGTCGAGGTTGTACTTCTTCATGATAGCGACGCGGAACACGTTCGTGCTGGCGAAGAGCCAGCATCGGCCGGAAGACCGTTGGTTCGTGATAGGGGCTCCCTCGAATGGGATGCGGACGTTGAAGACATGCTGGTCCGCAATCTTGGTGGAGCGGGATGTCAGGACATCTCGCGGGTTTGCGGAGCTGAGGGCCGAGAGGGCTAATCTGGACAGAGAAACACAAAGCCGTCAGACTTGGAGTGGCTTTCCCGAGGAGACGGATAACGAACCTGTTCTTAGGATCGGCGAGCAGCTTTGACTGCCAGTCCTGAGTGATCTCCACAGCCAACTGCTCTGGTTGTCTAGCGATACCATTACCAAAGAGCGCACTCTTCTCGCGAGAGACATGGACGAAGTCGTCTTCCAGCTTTAGAGTCTGTAGACGGTCGAGAACAGCCTTCTCATGTGCTGCCGTCTCAGGGGAACTCTTGGACTGCTGAGCACCCATGATGGTTATGATAGCAATGGCTACACCTAAGATGAGGGGTTGAACGTGGGGGGAGCTACACTGCTAGGTCGGAGAGTCGAGTGAGGATATATAGGTTAGCCGATAGTGTATAGATTAGTCCACGACGTTAAAGCAACGGCACATTACTCGAGACTTGAAGTGATCAGTTCTTTTAGAAGTCTCAGCCGGATACGTCTTCACTAATTATGAGGAGCAGATTATGCTATTACATACCGCAGAAGGGGACTGATATGTAAAGCCTACTTGACCAGGACGAGAAGGTGGGTTGAATGTCACCCATTGCGTCTTATCACACAACCTCCCTGATAAGGGAAGACATCCTGATTCCCCATTGGCCAGGTGTAGCTTTGTGGCAGCTAGGTTGACAGACCAACGCCTGGCTTGTTTTAAGCGGCCAACAATGAACACCTTGATGACCAAATCCTCATTACCAAGAGTAAGAGAGGTAGTACTGAGGAATGCTAAGACAGACACATACCTGAACTCACTGATTTGATCAAGCCTACAACCATCGAAAAAACACCAATTTCTCACTCAAGCAACAAAAGACAATCAAATGCGTACGCTAAGTCTTGACATTGTATTACCATCCATATACAGAACTATGTATCAACTGATATATGCCAAAATCCCTAACGTCCATTTTTTCCAATCCATAGTATAATTACGCGCGAAAGATCGTGGGGCAATCTTTGGGATCAACCGCGACTCCATCATGAACCATGTGTAAAAGAGACTGTTCCCATCTACGATGACACTATTTGACAACAGGATATCCAACAAATCGAAACCGAAGAGGCTGTACATCCTTATAGGTTAGAGGCGTGGATAACCTTCATGTCAACGACTAGTTCACGGCCACCGTCGTTGAGAACGAGAACGCGAACGCTGCCGTGGCCAGAGCTGAAGGACTGAGTCAGACGAGACCAAAGGTTGGACTGGTCAATGACAGGCAGGGCAGTCTTGACGTCACCAGTCTCAGTCATGGCGACGATGGAACCGTCCTGGAGGTCAAGGACGCGGTATTGCTTGAAGACAGGGCCGAGCATGGTCTGCACGACAACGCTTGGGGCAGGGTTGGAGATGAAAGAAGACTCCTCGTGCAGCTGCTTGGTGAATAGGTCGACACCGAGGTAACGGTGCTGGCCAGTAGCAGACGAGGTGGAGATACGGATGACCTGGCAGGGGCGACCCTGGAGCATCAAAATGTCACCCATGCGGATATGGTGGCAGGGGATAGTAACAGTGTTGGGGATCGAGGGAGATCCATTGGAAGCGGGGGCGGAACGAGACTCGCGAACGAGCTCGACGCGGTCACCCTCGGAGTGGAAGACGCGGTCTGCCATCTTGTGTAAGCTGTGGCGGAATGAGTGATAGTGTCCTGCAATTCTCAGTTAGTGTCCAGCATCAATGACGACATCGAGGTTTCGGAGCTTACCGTCTTCGTCGTAATATCCCATTCTAGATTTCTGGTGAGCTGGGGAGTGGCGGCGGCGAGGATACTCTACGGTCTCCTCAGTAATCTTGGTGTCCTTGGTGTAAGAAGGACTGGCTCTAGGAGGGTCGATGGTAGACTCAGTAACGCGAACCTCTTCGCTGAAGCTGGGTCGGGTCCTTGGGGGATCGACAGTTGATTCGGTGATGCGGACTTCTTCGTTGAAGTGGGAGTGGGGCCTGGGAGGGTCGACGGTGGTACCGACTACGCTGATGTCCTCCTTGTAGACGCTGGGCTGGGAACGAGCGCGGTATTCGCGTTCGATACGGTCAATGGGGCTGATGTGTGGTTTGTGGTGACGATCAACCTCAACTGAAGTCTCAGCGTATGTGTAAGAAGACTGGGGGCGAGCAGCTTGGTAGTGAGATTCTTGGTAAGAAGTTTGAGGTCTATTGGAGAGAAGATTTCTTGTTAGTCGAATTGAAGAGGAGATTTTTCTCTTGCAAGCCGTTACTTGGTCAACGGAAGCTCGTAAAGGCCCCAGCACTAACTAGGGAGAGAAACAAGGGGGCGGAGTTCTAAAATGGCCAATGCAGCTGGACCCAGAGTGACCAATTTTATTCCATTGGTGCTTGGAACACAGTGCGGGAAAGCCAACTTTGGGTGCCCCCATGTTACGACCCGGAATTTGACAGGTCAAGATTTTGGAGGGTAGGGGTGTGTACGTGGTATTCCACGCATCTATCCATCCATCCATTACCCGCCCCCCAATTGCTGATGCGGCTGTTGTTTGTTGTTGCTTACGCAAAGCAAGAAAACAGAGCTCTACAATTCTGGGGAGTTGGAAGCTTGGGTTGGATGGATAGCTCTATGGCTCTCCGTTGTACGAAAGAAAGAATTGACATGTAAGAATCTGAAAACTGACCTCTCCTGTTGTTGCTGCTCCTCGTAGTGGTACTCGCGACGGGCACCGGGACGGCGGTAACGTTCTTCTTCACGTGTGATGCGGACCTCTTCTTCGAAGCGTTGCTCTCGACGCGGAGGTAGCTGAGCAGAAGCAGAGATAGAAGAGTATTGACCTTCCCGTCCGGCTTTCTCTGGTTTTCCGGGGAGATCGAACTGAACCTCTTCGTGGGTTTGGGTGGTTGTCTCTACCTCAGCTTCCTTGTATGTGCGAGGGAAGATGCTGAAGGGGACGGGTACTCGGGCTTCAAAGTCCAGGTTGGCGACCTTTGCGGCGCGAGAGTCCTCTCCTCGACAACCTTTCGACTAAGGGCGAAAGGAAGATCAAGAAGATTCCTCTTGCTCTTCTTTACAAATCTGAAAGAAAAGAAGGGAGGAGAAGCAGGCGGATGATGCTCGCTTCTTTACTCGATTCTCTCGTTCAGGTTCAGGCTGGAAGAGCGGGGAGGAATATAGTCAGTGTTGGGTCTGAATGAAGTGAGTTGTTGGGTTTTCTGGAGCAGGTCGAATGGGAGAAAAGGAGGTGAAGTGTCAGAAGAGATCATTGGAAGGGAAGAAATAGGAGAACATGCAGGGAGGAGGATGGGCGGTGGCCCAAGGTATTGTACTGTTACTACTGTACAGCACGGCTAAGGGAGTAATGGCGTGGCAGGGCGTGTCCCCTAAAGTGCAGGGGTTGAGTGGTGAGTTCTTGTTTACTTGAGTGGACCAGCAGGGGTCAGCACTGTTTATCCCACCCCGAAACGAGTTAGAGGGGCCGGGGACTGGGGCACATTAGGGGGTGAAGATTAGGAAGATTGGACCTTAGGGAAATCAGCTCTTCGCTTCCTCGCACGGGTCTACGGTCTACGGTTCTGACGGATCTACCAAATCAATCATGTATTCTGACAGTATTCTAACACTGTAGCCCACTTGGTCCTGCTTTTCTAGCCATTGACGAAGCAATTACAATATCTTCTCTAAATTCGCCCTTGTCGTTGGCTTGGCGAAGCTGTATCTACGTTGGTTGGCATTGGCTATTCTTGACACTTCAATGTGATGATCAAAGATTGACCAGCCCTCTTTCGGTGTCAAGAATAAAGAGGCCGACACTCTTATGGCCGGTCAAATCGATAGTAGATGGATTATGCAGGCTACATACAATTAACTATTTTCAGCCATTAGGAATTAATTAGCGTTGCGTCGCCGTCAACACGCCCTGCTCATATCCATGGGACCGTCCTATGTGACAATCCTAAACAGTCCTGTGTTTGCATAATTATATGACGAATTTCACCGCTCTCTCTCCATTGACAGCACATACTTACCTTAGGTATTACAGAGATCATCAGCGATGATTCGATACTAAAATTCGGAGAGGTTGGTATTCTCCGGAAGGCGTCTACTCGTCTCATATTCGAATCTCGATGGCTGGGCATCAAAACCAACCACTCAAACAGTCAATCGGTACATGCGGCAGCGAATCAAGACCTGTCGATGATATGATTCCCAACCACCTTTGCTGACACCTGCAGCATCCAGCAAGGCATCTCTCATTACGCGTAATATCGTGGATTTCGCTCATTGGATTATGCTGTGGGTTGTGGTGTGCATCCCAGCTGGACTTATGCACGACCGAATGCAGAGACGCGAGCTGAGCACTGAGAAGGACAGGAGGATTTGCTTTTCTGTCGTACACTTACAAAACAGTCCCACAATCTATCTCGACCCCTGTCCGTGTCTAGCTTGGCCCCGGCCCCCTTTTACAAGTCACTGTGTGACGGAAATGAGGTCCATTTGACAAATTTGATTCATAACTGCCTGGCCATCCGACTGTCGCGAATTGATCGATTTCTTCTCGTCATCAATTGCACCAAGTTGCCAGCACGCTCCCAATGCTGGAAACAAAGCTCCATCGACAGCTCTTGATGAATCCAACTTACCCCTGATCGTCAAAGACCCCAAGTCGTTGCTATGACAACCGGCAAGCGGAGAGACGCGCTCTGTATCAAAGCGGAGAAGCGTGGAGACCAGGGCATCTCCATACGAGGTTACGCGCCTTGTAGTTTAGGGGGAAGAGCTGCTTACCAACTGGCAACAAACCATTGAGAGCCCGCGATTCATCACATGTTTGAACCGGAATCTCCGTCGGGTGCGGCTAGCCAACTAAGCGCCATATCTGGATAATATCAAGCTGGCTCATGGTCCCGAGGGACAGGTACTGTACCTGCTAGCAGACCCTCTCGAAACTGTTTGATTGATGTGCTGGGTGTTTTGATTTCGCAAGCCGACGCTCCCCGGAGCCTCACCTAAGTAGCTTTCGACGATCCCAACTCCAACCCGAGCCGCCATTCCAAGGGCGATGCAAGTATGACATCAATTAGGGAGACCAGATATCCATTGAGGTTGAAAAGAGTTTGGATTGTTGAACACGTCCATGCTAACTCAGCAGTAGCGGAAGCCTTGTTAACGAGTCTTGACCGACTATTATTAGTAATTCCCGCTGTAGCACTCACGGAGCCGCTGTAGCCTGTGAGCCTGTGTTGGCCTTCATTATCAATGAACTCATCCGCAGATCTTCTAAGTTCCGAGATCGAATGCTCGTATCTACGAGCGCAATATATTTTTGTCTTGATTTACGTAGCTGCGGGCTGAGATCTTTGAAGTAGCCACAGAAGAGAGTAAATCATTGGGAACTGCGAGGAACCCATTAGTAGAAATTCTTCGAGCAAGCGAAAGGGTAAGATCTCATCTCTGCACGCCTAAGGCCATCGTAGTTCATGAACGACGTACATACCTACTTAGCTGATTGATGTTTGTGATTCAACTGTAATCGCACGTTTATCTAGCTGCTTTCTCACCCGTCTCCATGGCTTCTGCTTCATCTCATATCCGTATCACTGCGATGCACCAGACCATACATACTGCGTTCTTAACTTCTCCGAATTGCATGCTAACCAGATGTTCTGGACGTTATGATATCATAGGAGGGCAATTACAGAGCTGCATCTCATGAACATGTCTTCAATTGTGTCCGTCTTCCTATTCTTCGATAACTTCATGGGTTCTTGGTTGAAAGTGCACCTCGTGCTAAGGAACTGCTACTCCTTGGCTGATTCGGTGGTCTCGGTGGTCGTGGGATGCCTTTACCTCATATTTGCCTGACGCAATTACATAGAACTGTTGATATCTTGAGATCAAGTCTAGTATTTTAGGTTGCTAGAGTCACTCTTCTCTAGATCAATACAGGAACTGCGTTACGACGAATCCAACGACTATTCCCTCTTGCCTCATGCCCTCGGCGAAGAGATGTGGCGTTTGACAGCCTTCGTGTCCATGAATTTCAAGTTTCCTCTACCCTCATGCAGCTGAACTAGGAGCTGCCGTCACCTACCTAGATAGGGTGGCTGGATCACCTGTCGCCGTCGCAACTGTCTTAGTTCGCTATGTTAAGTTGTTAACATATCCATATTCTGGTTCAGCTCGTACCTGCTGGTCAGGTCAAGTCAATTTGTCCGTTAGCACCATGCACGCAATGGCTGATATCTTAGACCACGAAGCTCTCTCTCTCTCTCTCTCTTTCTCTTTCGTGAAATACCGGAACTCTATCTAGCTGTTAGCAATCCACGAACTCACGTCCAATAGCTGCGTTTTCGTCAGCTGCACATCCAGGCCGGAGAAGTTCGGGAGCTTTCCACACGTGCCGAAGCGACACGAGTCCAGAGAGGCCGGGCAATTGCCACTTTCGCAGGCTTCATATATATAGAGAGGGCAGTGAGTATCTAATTGTGAGATATTCGTAAGAGCTCAAGATTGGATATCCAGCCCACCGGGCCCGATGGGCTGTCCCGCCTGTAGCTATTCCTTTACCCGGGGCCGGGGGTTCAATGCTGGATGGCAACACTTCTCCACACGCCGCGTATGATTATGGCATCATATAGGACCTAGGTCGAGCTCTTCGATATAGTTCATTTAGTATCGTTGAGACCATCATCAGTGCTCAGTGTTAAGAGGCACTTGCAAGAATACATGTTGTTAAATCGTCTTTCGGTGTAGGCTTCACGGCCCAAATGCCTGAGCGATACCAATAACTGAAGGGAACCCCGGCAAACCCGCATGCACCAGTATGAATGACGACTTCCAGTGATGTTCCATCATCTCATTGGCGCTGTTAACATGCCATCTAGACCCAGTCTCACATTCTAACTTACCATCTTGTTCCTGCATCTAATGGTGTTTACCAAGGTAACGCCAACCATCTAACCTATCCGGTGGGATCTGTATGTTTCAATAAGCCAGTCTGCTCTAGAACGTCGTCAGAATTGGTTTAACCGATTCTGGCCACTATAAACTTTGATGCCACCCTTTCCAGTATACAGTATACATATGTAGATGTTTCAAGAAACCAAGATTCAATAGGTACTACCGTCAGGCATGATGTATCTGTTTCGCGGGCGCTAGATCTCGCGATCTTGTTTCATCCCGCTCCCCGCACTTTTGCGTAATCTTTCTATAAAGGGAATGCGGACAACATCCCGAAAGGATTTCCGCTCCGTTACGGTGACATCGACGAGGAGGAAAAACAGTTCAGGCGACCAATTACCCGGCCAGGCTCGTCATGATATTTCCCCGAGGTGGGAGGCGTAGGGGCGTGTCTACGTAGGTGATGTATATAACATAGGTAAGGACGGGGAAGGGAGGTGAGGAAGATCGGCGTAGCTGAAGAGCTGTAAAGCAGACCTCAAGTGAATATCCGAATTTGCCAAATAAGCTACGACGAAATATGAGGCCGTCTTCACTACTGGCTTGCGCCGTGCCCGGCGTGCTCGGCGCGTCGTGGATTGCTCCGGGTGCTGTTTGGTACGATACAGCTGGGACTAAGATCGATGCCCACGGCGGCGGCGTTGTCAAGCGTGGCGATACCTTTTACTGGATTGGCCATGCAGCTGCCAGTAAGCCACTTCTGAAGTATCCAGCAGTCCGAATCAGCTCAACATGCTAACAATACCCCTGAGACCAAACTCCTCAGCTATACTCGTCCACGGATCTCATCAACTGGCAGAATCTTGGCAAGCAAGCGAGCTCGGTGACGGGTATGTGGCGGCCGAAGATAGCCAAGCCAAATGGATCGTACTGGGTATGTTGAATGGGCCATGCATCAGTATAATCGTCTTTTGAGGATATGCGCTAACCTGTTGGCTGGTGCTAGTTGTTTGGCCAACAAGATCGCTATGTCCTGTCTCTCAAGTCGGCAAACTTCGTCGGTGGCTATGGTCAATCGGCCAAGGTCCATATTCCCCCTAACGACTACACCTATTCTGACACGGGGATGTACTGGGACGAGGACACAGGTGAGACTAGCCCACCGAATAAGGGAAGGATTGCTTGCTGACGAGGACGATGAGCAAGACACGTGGTACCTCCTGACGAGCGCCGACCACAACATTGTCCAAGTCAACCGAATCAACAGCGACGGTGTGCTGGGCCCCATGGCGTCGGACTTGAGTATGTTGGCCCAACGAGTTTCAGTGGCAACCTGCTAAAAGGGCAAATAGGGGCCGGGGCGTACGAAGCTCCAGGCATAGTGAAGGCCGACGGAGTCTATTACCTGATCGTCTCGGGAAAGACTGGCTGGCGCTCCAACCCCAACAAGGTCTTCTGGTCGACCTCGATCAACGGACCTTGGACTGGCGGTTCGGACATCGCACCGCAGGACCAAAACACCTATGGGTCACAGAATACGTTTGAACTGACCGTAAAGGGTTCGCAGAAGACCACCTATATATACATGGGGGATGCCTGGGACTCTAAAGGTGGCGCGAGTTCGAACTACGTCTGGGCCCCCATGAATATCAATTCCGGGTATGTATCCGAAGATGGTTGAGGCCTCTCGACTGGACTTCTCCTGGTCAGCTAATGGTATTTATGTATAGGGCACACACTATCACGATCGACTATCATACGATGTGGAAGGTCGATGTCAACACCGGCGTGGTTTCTTACCCGACCACATTGAAGCGTTACGAGGCCGAACATGCCGTGTTGTCAGGCAGGACAGGTAACGCACCTAAGAGAACCCCTTTAGATCCATAAGACTAACGGCCATAAGTGGTGAGAGATTGCAGCGACTGTGTGAGCAAGCGCGCTGTTCACGGAGGTATGTTAAGACAGCGTCCCGTCTCCAAGCGAAGCTCGTCATGGTCGGACTAACACTTCTTACAGTGAGCGATGCAAGCGAAGTGACTTTCCACAACATCACTGGCACCGGATCTCGTCAATGGCTTTCCTTCCACTATAGCGTCGGCAGCCCGGAAGGTATGTTCCTATATTCTTGATGTTGCCTAGATTGCGCCGAAGCTGATAGAAGATGGTTGCAGCTGGCGAGGCCTACATCCTCGTCAATGATGAGCCGGCCGTCAACATCTCAAGCCTCAACTCCCGCGCCGGCTACCATGCTTCCACCCCGGTCCAGCTCAATCTGAAGCGTGGCGATGTAAACACCATCACCTTTGGGGCGATAGGCAGTGATGGTAAGTCGCCTCTCACTGGTACCGCACTCTACGCGTTGTTGTACTTTGTTAACAATAGCACTGCCAGGATTCGAAGCTGCAGTGGATGGGATTGAGCTCTTTGAAGAGGACGAGGAGTGATGTGGCCCATAAACATACCTCATACCTATGTACCCTAGGTATCCCGTTCTCATGACGCAGATATGAGGGTCAATAGAATTCTGTCTGTCCTGTGGCATTGATGCCTCACCATTTGTGACCACTTAAGCCGGCCTCACTTTGCGTGACTAGATATTTTCGAATACTCTACAACTGTAGTTATACGTAGGCTAAAGAAGAAAGCGCATTGCTGCTTGCAGTGAATCACTTGATTGAATGATTTGAAAACTGATGATTTTTGTTTCTTGAGGATGAAAAAAGTGAGGAACTGAGCATTTACATAAGCCCCACCAGCACGGGTTTAGCCTGGCGCAGTCGGACCTAACACATTGATATATGCCGATGTCCACATGAAGTTGCCGATGAATCACTTCTACACATCTTCTCACGTCGACAACTTTACCCGGCAAGAGCTCATTTCGACCAGAAGCATTTTTGAAAATTATTAGATATATACAGGCAGCTGAACAATATGAAGCAGAGGTTTTCTTCTCTGGATGTCAAGGTAAGCAACTATATGCTTAGTGGCTGCTGTTGGGCCTTGCTGACTTAGTATCCTTTGTCTTGTGTAGGTCATCGCTCACGAGCTATCAACGACCCTTGTCTCTCTCAGGGTCTCCAATATCTATGACCTATCCTCCAAGATTCTCCTCTTCAAGTTCGCAAAACCTGAAGTGAAGAGGCAACTCCTCTTAGACTCTGGTTTCCGATGCCACCTTACCGACTTTGCCCGCACCACTGCCGCCGCACCCTCCGTTTTCGTACAGAAGCTGCGCAAGGCCTTGAAGACTCGACGAGTAACCGCTGTCTCGCAGATAGGAACTGATCGTATAATAGAGATTCGGTTCAGTGATGGCAAATACAGGCTATACCTCGAGTTCTTTGCCAGCGGCAACGTCATCTTGACCGACAGCGACCTCAAAATCTTAACACTGCTGCGAAATGTCCCGGAGGGTGAAGGCCAAGAACCTCAGCGGCCAGGACTGACTTACTCGCTGGAGAACAGACTGAACTACGGCGGCATACCGGAACTGACGAAAGAGCGCCTGCGAGATGCGCTGCAAACTACCATTAAAAAGGCTGCAGCTTCAGCTACCGCAGGCAAGAAGATCAAGAAGAAACCAGGCGACGAGTTGCGCAAAGGGCTTGTTACGACCATCAATGAATTGCCCCCCATACTGATCGACCATTCAATGAAGGTCACTGGGTTCGACTCAACCACGCCACCAACCGCCGTGTTAGAAAGCGAAGGGCTCCTTGACCACTTACTAAAGTCGCTCAACGAAGCCCGCAAGATCGTACAGGAAGTCACCAGCTCCGATAGCTGTAAAGGCTATATACTCGCTAAGATAAAACCAGTCGCGGAGAGCACGAAGCAAGATGGCGTCGAGGGAGATCGGCAGAAGGAAAGCCCGCTATACGAGGATTTTCACCCGTTTCTGCCACGTCAATTTGAGGAAGACCCATCGTACACTGTCCTCACTTTTAATAATTTCAACAAGATGGTAGACGAGTTCTTCTCCTCTGTAGAGGGACAGAAGCTGGAGTCACGTCTGAGCGAGAGGGAAGCTGCTGCCAAGCGAAAGCTGGATGCAACCAAAGCTGAGCATGCTAAACGAATTGAGGGCCTGCAGACAGTTCAGCAGCTCAATATCCGCAAAGCTAATGCGATAGAAGCCAATGTCGAGAGAGTCCAGGAAGCCATGGACGCGGTGAATGGGTTGATACAACAAGGGATGGATTGGGAGGATATTGGCAAGCTTGTCGACCGAGAACGGCGGAGGAACAATCCGGTCGCCTCTATCATTATACCTCCGCTGAAGCTACATGAGAACACAATCACTGTGCTCCTCGGCGAAGCTGAGGATGATGAAGAGGAGGAGGACGACGACGACGACGTATCTGACGCTGATACGGTCGCGTCATATGATAGTGGCTATGCTGACGATACCCTTACAGTGGACATCGACCTTGGTCTCTCTCCATACGCCAATGCGAGGGGATATTATGGTGAGAAGAAGATGGCTGCTGTAAAGGAACAAAAGACGATGCTACAATCCGAGACGGCGTTAAAGAGTGCAGAGCAGAAAATTGCTGCCGAACTTAAGAAGGGTCTGAAACAAGAAAAGCCAGTTCTGCAACCCATTCGAAAGCAGTTATGGTTCGAGAAATTTACATGGTTCATTTCGTCTGACGGCTACCTTGTCCTTGGTGGCAAGGATGCCCAGCAAAACGAGATGCTCTATCGACGGTACCTGAAGAAGGGTGACGTTTATGTGCATGCAGATCTCCACGGCGCACCCAGCATAGTCATCAAGAATAGTCCGAGTACACCCGATGCCCCTATCCCGCCCTCAACCCTATCACAGGCTGGTTCGTTAGCGGTTTGCGCTTCTTCCGCCTGGGATTCGAAGGCTGGTATGGGTGCATGGTGGGTAAACGCGGATCAGGTATCGAAATCTGCACCAAGCGGAGAATTCCTAGGTACTGGAAGCTTCATGGTGCGGGGGAAGAAGAATTTCTTACCCCCGGCACAGTTATTGTTAGGGCTCGGCTTGATGTTCAGGATCAGCGAGGAAAGCAAGGCTAAGCATGTCAAGCATCGTCTTTATGACCTCCCTGAAACTGTATCAGACAAACAAACTTCTACAGCTGCGGCTAGCGAGGCCGCCCCCGAGACTGGAGGAGATGACAATGCAGAGACTTATGAGAGCGACTCCGAGGGCAGCGCCACGGATACCCAAGAGGATGCCGAACCAAAAGAAAACCCCCTGCAGCCTACAGACCGACGCGACGATGATCTTGAACCTCCAGAGCAGACAGAAGAAAGTCTTCCTGTTCAAGGAATTAGCAGTTTGGCGGTCTCTGGGGAGGCCCGAACCGCTGCCGCCTCTGAATCTTCGCAGAAACAACATGCCGAAGTAGATGACGAACAAGAAGATGAGAGTCCAGAAGGAGAGGCCGAAGTAGATTCGGCGCCTTTGACAACAGCAGATAGCTCAACGCCCGCCGCATCTTCGGGCAAGTCGACGCCTCAGCCTCAAAAGAAAGGCCAGCAACCCAAGCGTGGTCAGCGTGGCAAAGCGAAGAAGATCGCGGCCAAGTATAAAGACCAAGACGACGAAGACCGTGCCGCGATCGAAGCACTTATAGGCTCAGCGGCGGGCAGGCAGAAAGCCGAGGCCGAGGCAAAAGCAAAGGAAGAGCGCGAGGCGCAACACGCAGCCACCCTCGAACGCCGTCGAGCGCAACACCAAAAGCAGCAGCGTGAAACAGCAGAGCATGAAGAAGTCCGCAAAATGATGCTGGAGGAAGGCATCGAGACGCTCGACGCTGAAGAGGCTGCCAGTCTGACGCCCCTTGACTCGCTCGTCG
The DNA here is from genome assembly GCA_022984935.1 of Hypoxylon sp. NC1633. Classification (NCBI taxonomy): domain Eukaryota; kingdom Fungi; phylum Ascomycota; class Sordariomycetes; order Xylariales; family Hypoxylaceae; genus Hypoxylon; species Hypoxylon sp. NC1633. The sequence goes on from JAJLYQ010000023.1 coordinate 284,062, forward strand.
GCAATCCTCTCCCTGGTGACGAGATCCTCGAGGTGGTGGCCGTGTGCGCGCCCTACAGTGCGCTCGGCAAGTGCAAGTACAAGGTCAAGATGCAACCTGGCGCGCAGAAGAAGGGCAAAGCAGTGAAGGAGATTCTCGAGGCGTGGAAGGCAGCCGCCACGAAGAAGGGTGTTGTAGATGAGAAGAGCGAGGACAAGGAGAAGATGTGGCCCCGCGAGGTAGAGCTCTTCAAGGCCCTCAAGCCGGAGGAAGTGATCAATATCGTTCCCGTTGGGAAGTTGAGAGTTATGCTCGGTGGAGGGGCGGGTGGAAGCGGCGGTGACGCGAAAGGGAAGGGAGGCCATAAGAGTGGTGGAGGAAGCTCAAACCGCGGGAAGAAGAGATAGCATACCTAGGTGCCTATCTGGAAAATGTAGGCGATGTAGATCCTATCAACCCGTGTTTTCATTAGCCCCTGGGGCAGAGGCTCTTACTGGTGACTTTCACAGCAGATTGGACTCACAACACTGACTGACGATGAATAGTCCTTGCTACTGCAGGTACACGAAGGCATTTCTTTAAAAAAAAAAACTGATTCAATAAATTCAATTAAGAACAGATTTTATAAATCCGAAGAGAAAAAATCCTCAGTTACCTTACCTACCAGATATCATGACACATCAAATCCGTACTCCTACGCTATTTACGCCCGCTCCAAATATGTCAACAACGAGTCTTCTCGCACTTTACACCGCCTCCCAGAAAGGATCATTCCAAGAAATCGGGCCATCGTCAGGGTTGAAGTATCCGCATCTCTGCATACGAGTTACGAAGTAAGCCTGGATATCCCGAGGCACTCCAATAGCCTCCATGAACGTCGTGCGCCCGGAACAGAATCTCAGTATCGTTTCTCGGAAAACATAGTCATCCTGGGTTCTAGCCGCGTCCATGAGGCGATGGCACACGATCATCCAGTTGTAGATGTGCTCTGGATCTAGCGACGCCGAACAGTGCCGGAACTCGAAAACGCCGCGCTCGGCGTCGACGACGTTGAAGCCGAAGTCGATCTGCGAATCTGGGACGATTGCGTTTTCGTTAAAGGGCGCTGTGCTACTGCCGCCCTTGCACTTGGTGACAAATGCCGGCTTCCGCTCTTGGTCTCCGGTGCCTACCCCGCGCGAGAGGTCGCTGATGCTTCGGTAGTGCCACAGGGCCGTGTAGAAGACGGTATCGGAAAATGACTCGTTGATGACCTGCAGGGGAACGTGGTTATGCAGCTGCTGGCGGAAGAATCCACGCTCGTTGTCGGATGGCTGGGGCAAGATGTTCAGGGTGTCGAAGATCTTGGGTTCGGGATCGTTGTACACCACGCTCCCGATCTTAGATACCTCTTTCAGAGGCCCGCAGATCCTGTCATACCGCATGGGGGCTCGCCACTTGCGGTTGAGCCGTCGGATGTGTCCCTCGAAGACGGCTACCATCGTGATGATCTTCTTGAGCTCTAAGAGGCTGAACCCGGTCGTGTGTGAGAGAACGATTTGCGTCGTTACTGGGATCGATGCCATGTCCTTGTGGATCGCAAAGTTATTCCGCAGCGTTTGGATCACCGAGGCCAGAATGTCCTGAATTTTCTCATCGAGTCGGAGCACCGGCGAGGATACCTTGATGTTCTCCCATTGGTATAGGTGCTTTGGGTTTCCGAGGCTGATATGTGGCGGGTCAGCGTAGTCCTCGCTTCTGACTGGGCCTAGACAAGCTGTGTCCATGCAATAAGCGGAGAACGCCCTGTACCGTGGCTTCATCCTGTGCAGATAGACATGGTGAGGATCCCTCTTTGCTCTGAACGACTCGAGCCGTATCAGGTCTCCAAGACGGTCCCTGGCCTGTGGAAGCCCCGAGGTCAACACTGCATCTACAGCATCTGTAACATCTTTCTCGGTCAACAGCCTGATGTCTCTTCCGGCGTCAGCATTGAAGTAACTTCGCCTCTTGAGCTCATCGAGAGCAGCTCGCGCAGACTTCTCAACCTCGTCGCCGACACCCCGGGTGTGCGCCATCAGGCTGTTCCTGTCGTCAGCCTGATCGAGCCTCACCAAGTGACCCGTCCGAAGGTCGTACGTCGACTTCCCCTCATCTTCATCCTTGCGGATAAAAACCAGGTCCGTCTGGGAGTTCATGGCGCCGAGGACTTGGTCCACCGTCCTCTGCTGCCAATAGGCGCGCGCGAGGGCGTCGTCCGAACTTTCGCTCACGAGCCGCGTCTCGTTCGGGTGCGGTTTACCCTTGACCGCGTTGGCTGTTGGGCGGACCGCGATAGTGACCTCGAGCTCGAACCCGACAGTGTAGAGCCCCGGCGTGTCGGATTTGGCGATTCCCTGCGTTGTCGACTGGTCCGGGGATGTTCCACTGACTGGCTCCGGGCTCGGTTCGGTGGCTGTCTGTTTGGGTGATCTTCTATCGGACCCCGGAAGGTCTTTGCGGGCTTCGGGTTTCGGTGGATCCGATCGAAATGAAGCTTCCAACCGCGAGCCTAAGTCCGAGTCTGTATTTGAGCCTTTCCGTGGTTGCACCACTTGTCCTGGTGGCACTGACTGCTCACTTACTTGTGGGTGCGGTGTCGTCTCGGCCGTTCCTGTGAGCGAGATGAGGTAGTTGAAGATGGACCTCGCTTCAACAACAGACAGGCTGACTATGCGCTCGTTCGTGTAGCCTATCCTGTGGAACATCTCTACCTGTATGGGGCTGAGTTCCAACACAACGTCGTATGGACGATAGTTGATATCGTACTGGGCTTGGGACACGGCTACCTTATGGACGGTGCTTTGTTGTAGCGCCGTACAAGGGACGATGCTAAGAACTTCTATTTCGTTTCGCCAGTCATTTGAAGACCAGTCGAAACCCAGGAGCTGATGGTCCCAATCAATCAATGCTGGACCAACGGGTGCAAGCGTTGGGGCATCTGTCATTGTGATGTCCAAGTCCTGGGACGGGAGGCCGGGTACACTAACGGCCGGAGTAGACATGATGGCGATGTGCTTTTCGCTAATGTCGATTCTCTGAAATCAGGTACTTACCTGGTTACGTTATGTATCGTGAGTGAAGAAGCTTTGATTACTTACCACTTTGGATGCCGAATGGAATTGTGATCATGATCGCGATCAAGCTCTCAGATAATAGCGGCCTGAACAACGAATTACAATTGGTTGGTTGAAGAACAGAGGCAAGGTCTGGCCACAACGAGTATTGTTCCCTGACAACACAAAGAGCCGGGCGGCGACAACGAGGATTGACTTCTTCAATCGCCATTTCTCTTCTTCCTAGATTAAAGACTCGAAGCTGTAGTGTCTCTGTATTCGGTCCTCAACCATGTTGGTTGGAGATAGAGGGATACGATGTGATGACCACTCGTTTTCAGACATGTTAAAATATATATATATACGACCAGCTTTAACCTCTTTCTGTCTGGTAAGAGATGTTACTTTGTTACCCGGATTGGAGGAGCTGCGGCTTGAACGAGACTCTGTTGTAGTAAGAGATATGAATATATAGATATATGTCTTTGAATCATGACCTTCGTTCGTAATCGAGCGCAGTGACGGACATATGTAGTATAGGCCGACAATGCGCGGCCCTATAGTAGCCATGGTGCTTTTGAATTTGTAGACGTCTGGAACATCAGGGCTATCGTACCTCTGAGGACTGGGCTACTAATATTGTAGAGATTACAAGAATTGTGAGGCCTTTATGAGAGTAGTTATCGGCGGCCGGAACCCTCACGGTGCTCCCAAGCTAAGTAGTGGCAGGGCATATTCCGGATCAAGAACTTCTTGATAACATTTGGGAACTCGGGCGCGGACGGACATCATGCAGAAGGAGAAAGCCGTCTTGACCGGTTCAGGGAAACACGGCCCTCTAATCCGTGCTACGGCCGTTGCTCATGCAGCCGGGTCTCGTAACCGACGGAGCTCGATTCGAGAAATACCAGGCTAAGGACGTGATCTCTTGGAGATACGTCTTGTCTGCCACCGTAACTACATACCCCGAAGATAGCCGATGCGGATGGAAGTACGATAGGCTAAGCAGATAAAGTCGTATGATGGCGAGTACTGGACTGACGATACCTGTCAGGGATTGGAGAGCTGACTGGTGGGATATGTGAATAGCCGCTACGCCAGTCTTAGGGCATTGGCAGCCGCCTTCGCAGTTTAGTCGTCGGTGATTTAATCGTATATTGTAAACAGACTGCTCCGGACTTTATGGCATAGCTTGACTGGCAACGTGCAAGGCCAATTCAGTTGCGAGATGGCCCTAGGTTAGTTATATCAACCATCGTGCCATCGTAGGATGCGACAATCAGTGTAGACCCTGGTACGTCCTTTTGGATTCCCATCGTCTTTGGGAAGTCCAAGCTAGACATGTATCCCAGCATTCTGACGTTGCAGTCAGCTAGTCTAGGCGCCGATAGTAAAAGCTAGCTCTTACATAGCTCCGGCATCCTATTCGATCACCGTAGGATCATGGGGCAGCCCGTTGGATTCAAAATGCTCTTTGGATTTGCCACCGGCGGCGTACCAGAAGTAGCTAATAGACGGATAATCACCTTGCCTCGCGATAGACCTGCGATGCGCACCAGGACTGTAACAGTCCTACCTGCAGTCCCCTTCATGAAGGCGCTGTTTGGGGTCAACGGTGGTTGGTAGACATGGGCGCACCATGATTATCAGCGTTGTTCCCTGGTAGAGGCCAGTCTCACCGAGGGGGCGACTCGTTGTTGATTCTCTCTCATTTTTGATACGAGCGTAGAATAGGTAGACTTGTTAAGGCGACGTGGTCAGCACGTGAGTTGCGAGACAGTACTACTTGGTAAAACCCTTACGCTCTCGGCCCCCAACCCAAGTTCCAGGCCAAGACCGAAAGCGAAATCCTACGCCAACATCGCTCTATATGTACATACATACATACACATGTACGTATGTATGTACATGGTGATACCTAGGTATGTAGAATGGCTGGCATCCTCGTAGCTACGTTGCATGGCCCCATGGGTAAGGGAATGCAAGGTACCGAAGGGAGGCCAGGTCCTTGGGTGAGAAGCTGATGGCATTCAAGCAGACTGACGTGAGCAACGGGGATACTGAATGGGTGGTACAAGTGCGAAGGGCCATGAAGCAGATGCGGCTAGGCTGGCCTCCAAAACCTTGACGTAGGATTGAACGAAATGATGAAACAACACTTTAACGCAGTTGGCGAATCCTTCGAGCTCTCAACTTGCCGAAAGCAGGGCCAACAGCACGTGTGGCCCATGTGAACCAGGTATGTAGGTTGGTAGGAAGTATGTACTGCAGAGAGAACAAGCTGGCCAGTGGCAAGTCAGATTGCGTACGTGCAAAGTTGCGTCGACGTGGCTCTAGACAATCGCACCTATGTATGTACGTACAAACAGTACATACATTGTAATGCACAGTGAGCTATTCGTACTTGTAAGAAGGTATTTGTTGCGAGCTTGGGCAAGTATTGAAATGTGTACAGTAGCCTGTAGGGAGGTGGTTCTGTGTCTTCGGCATCTTCGAGTTCCATCTTCCATCGAATGAGGCTGAGCTTGTCCAAGCCTCTCTCTCACAGAGGATAGCCTCCGGCTCCGCCTCCATCCTGATTAGTATGTACCTAAAGTACCTATGTACCTATCCAGATGTCAAAGAGCGGGGATGAAGGGCAATGGCGGGGCTGGAGGGGACCCTCGTTTTGATAGCGTCAGAAGCGTTAAACAACTAAACAACGTGGACCATTGAGGCGGAAGCAAATGAAATTCGATAAAATCGTTCATCCAGGTTGGGTAATAATATGAGAGGAATGCCCTTCTCGAATAGTTCTTTTCAATCCCTTGATCTTTATTGGAAACGGAACGGGATGTTTGTACCTAAATACTGTAGGTATAGAGGTAATCTGGAAATGAGAGAAAAGAAACCCGAGTATTTAAATTACAAACCAACCTACTTGTAGTCTTGTACTCTGTTTTATCATAATCTAGGGACGTATCATATATATCAATGTATTCGTCCCGTATTTTGAAAAGGTGACCTTTACAAAGGACTACATACAAAGAAACGGCATGCGTAGAACTCAGACAGGTCGTTTTGCAACTCGTATATGCATTTGATTCTGGTTCTCTTATGGTAGAGCTTTTAGCAGCTTGCCTATCTTCACTTGGATCGATCTGTGCCACCTTGAATAATCATTAATGAAAGATATGTAATGCACATACCATTGTCTTCCTCTTCGCCAGTTCTATCATCGTCGAACGAAGGCTTCACGTGGCCCAGAATCGCCACAGCTGGATTATAGCAAATACTCCTTCAGGTATCGACCAGCCCGACAAGGCGCTTACTCGCATAACACCTCCGAAACATCGTGGACTATTGGACAGTAGTACACGCCATCCTTGCCATCTTCCGCAGCAAAGATCAAGATCTAGAGGTATCTACTATCTGCGTACCACAAGACATATGTATCTGCAGATGTAGGTGAGGCCCTTCCATAAGATAGGACCAAATACGATAGCAAAAAAAAAAAGAACAGCTGGGAATATCAGAGTATTAAGATACCTGAGCTAACGTAACCATCCTCAAGACGAGGCCTACCTGATCATACCCCACACGTCGCATCGATAGCCATTGTCGTACCGTCGCATCGTGTCCTTCTTTGCTACCGACCCACGTACGGGTTCCCCCTCCTTTCGGATCTAGGACTTTCCACACAGACTCTTCGCATATGTGAAGACACTGAAGAGACTCCCTAGGGCCTACGGTCCTTTCGCGCTTGTCACCTCATTCCCCCGAAACGCTTGTAGACTTATTATTAACAGCCTCCTTGCCTACATACATACATACTACACTGCCAATCTGCACAGTCCACTCTAGCGCAGTCAGCTCCATCAGCCACAGTCCACGGTGGACTCGAAAGAGAGAAAAGAGCAAACAAGGAACAGGGTACTGGCCGGATCGAGCTGTGATTGATCCTCGTCAATCGTAGCGTCCCACAGCCTGCTATTTTTCTCCTACCTTGCTGGCGTCGTTTGAGCCTGTTCAAAGCCGATTCCGCCTTTTCTCTAATAATCCCCAAGTCCTAGCCTCTTGAGTCTTGGTACCACGCATACCACGCATAACACTGCAGACGACGTACATAGCGCATCCAGGACTTTGGATTTTTGACGGATCATCCTATTTGTACCTTCGCACAGCTAGCTACCCTACCTACATGACATTTGCAGCTAAGGCATCAGCTCGATTACCAGGTATTCCAGATCTTATTAATTCAGACCCAAGGGAAACCCAGCGCGGGGACAAGGGAATTGTTTTCCACAATTCCTAGACAAGCAGCGACGGCAACAATTTCCTCGACTCCCAGTACATAACGGATAGTAGGTAGTTATACTATTAGGAATACCGAGTCACCGACGCCCCTCGACGCCCCTCATCCCCTACTTAGTACTTCTCAACCTGACGTTGTCTTTGCTCATTTTCCCCCAATTCTCTGACCTGGGATTCCACTTGTCAGCAAAGTCCCCTTGGCGCAGCCCGGCCCGCCTTATCACAACCCAGCCTACCTTTAGATACCTTGCCTACCTTGCCTACTTTGCCTACTTTGCCTACTTTGCCTAGCCTACCTGACTTAGCCAGCCAGCCAGCCTACAGCAAGTACGAGACGAAGTGCGATCCTACCACTACCAAACGAAACCAAACCGCACCGAGAGTAGGAGCAAAAGTCCTGCCCGCAGCAGCCCAGCAGCCCACCACCTTTGGCACCACCTTTGGTTGATCTTCTCTGACACTTCCCCTTTTCTTCTTCTTCTTCTTTTCTCCCCTTCTCCTCACTCTTTGCTTCCTTATGAATTCATTGAATTTGAATTCCCGCTTGAAGGGCTTAGGATTAGGTAAACGGAGATCCACAGCAAGTATCCCCTCCAGCTCGCCTGACCTTCCGCCGCCCGCAACCTCGACCCCTCCACCTCAAATACCGCAGCAGTTCCCGCCTGCACAGGCCCAGGCCCAAGTCCACTCCCATCCTGGTCCCACCCCCTCGATAACCTCAACCTCGTCTCAGGCGAGTCTTCCGATAATGAACCATCCCGGCGCTGGGCCTCGTCCACCCAGCTACAGTGCAAACTTCCAACCTGGACCGCAACCACCTGTTGGTCGAACAAGTCCTTTAACTCAAGGTCCAGCTCGCACACCGCCATCTCAAATGGTCGGCGGTCCTCCTCCCATTAACACCGGTGCTCCTGTGACAGGTTATCCTCCCCAGATGCACGTCCAGCCTGGCGCACAACCTCCTCCAGGAGTTGCTGGTGGTCCGCCTGGGTACGCTGGTTACCCGCCGCCTGCTCCCGCTCCGCAACCTACCAACGCCATGCAACAATACGGCCGACCAGCTGCTGAAGTCGAAGGAAACAGTCGGAGTAAAGCGCAACTAATTGTCGGAATTGATTTTGTGCGTCTCTCTCTCTGACTCACCTTTGGCATAGCCGAGTTTAATCTGCCTATCTTGAACCGTCGTGGCTAATACTTTGAAATATAGGGCACGACCTTCTCCGGTGTCGCATTTGCTTTCGCGACCAATAACGAGGCGAAGGAAGACATTATTACAGAATGGCCTGGTGCTGGATCATATACGAAGCAAAAGGTAAGCGACACAAAGGCCATGGTAGGATTATCACGAGGCCAAAGCCACTGACCCCCAATAGATACCCACTGTTCTCTACTACGATCAATACCAGAAGGTCGTTGGATGGGGTCCGGATATTGCTGATGCGCTGGCACCGACGGGGTACCCGAAACCTGGTGTCCAAAAGGTCGAATGGTTCAAGCTTCAGCTTATGCTGTCTGGTAACACTTACATCGACCCCATCAACCTGCCACCTCTACCACCAGGAAAGTCCGAGATCGACGTGGCTGCGGACTACCTGTTTAAACTGAGACAGGCCATGCGCGCAGCGCTGCAGAAGACGCTTGGCGAGGTGTTCAACCGAGAAGAACGCAACATCCGCTACTACTTGACGGTGCCGGCTATCTGGAACGACGCGGGCAAGGCTGCAACGAGAGCGGCCGCTATCCAAGCTGGTTTCCTCCGGGACGAGAACGACAACAGGTTGACGCTTGTCAGTGAGCCCGAGGCTGCATCGCTCTTCTGCGCCAAGACCGGTCTGCTCAACCTGAAGGTTCACGATGCTATTCTGATTGTGGACTGTGGCGGTGGTACTGTTGATCTGATCGCTTACGAAGTCGAGGATGAGAATCCATTTACCGTCGCAGAGTGCACTGCGGGTTCTGGTGATTCGTGCGGCTCTACCGCTCTCAACAGGAATTTTAGTAACATCCTGCGAACCAAGATCCGGAAGATGAAGTTACCTGACGGATCCAAGACTGCCGGTCGTGTATACGCCAAGTGTATCATGGATTTTGAGAACAGGATCAAGGCCGATTTCAGAAATAACGGTCAGAAGTGGGCTGTTGACGTTGGCATCGAGGCTGAATTCCCCGAGGCCGGCATCGAGGAGGGTTACATGACTTTCACTAATGAGGAAATTCTCCAATGCTTCGAGCCTGTCGTCAACCGGATTTTGGAGCTTGTACGGAACCAGATCATCGCTATTCAGGCCCAAAACCGGACACTGCAGAACATCCTGGTCGTCGGTGGATTTGGTGCTTCCGAATACCTCTTCCAGCAGATTAAGCTCCACGTCCCTCCCCAATTCCAGTCCAAAGTGGTGCGTCCCATGGACTCCGTTGCTGCTATCGTGAAAGGCGCCGTTACCGCGGGCATTACAGAGCGAGTTATCACACATCGCGTAGCCCGTCGCCACTACCTAATGGCAACGCTGCAGCCTTTCAAAGAGGGCTATCATCCCGAGGCATACCGTGTGCCATCGCTTGACGGCAAGGACAGGTGCAAGTTTACGAGACAGATCTTTGTTCAAAAGGGCCAGAAAGTCAAGATTGGCGAGCCTGTCAAGGTTTCCTTCTTCCGACAAGTGGCTCCTGGTGCTACCCTCATGTACGAGGATATTCTATATGCTTGCGACGACGACGTCTGCCCCGAGTATACGAAGGATCCCCGTAAGTTTTCTCTCCACTCTGTTCTTTTCTTCGCTCTACAGTGGCTTACAATTTTCATAGGTATAAAGGAAGTTGTCACGCTCACTTCCGATCTATCGCGTAAAAACCTAGAAAAGGATTTTGAGCGCATGGACACGCCGCAGGGCACCTTTTACAGAGTCTACTTCGACATCTACCTCACGCTCGATGGTTCTGAATTCAGCGCGGAGCTAGTCTGCCAGGGAGAGGTTATGGGTCGCTGCAGATCTAGATTCAGGTAGACGGAGAAGCCTAAGACATGGAATTACGTCGTCATTTGTAGATGGTCGCATCCTTTTCGTCTGCTGCATTGCTTCTTGGCTTTTATACATGATACCTTGATTGCACAGAGAACCAGCTGTTGCAACGTCTCTGGCCTAATAGGCGATCCATCTGCTATGTGGGGAGGAAAGAAAGGGAGATGGATGATTGGGGGGACGCTTGCTTCTCTCCGCTGGCCGACTACCCTTCACTCAAAGAAGGGTTTCTTTTTCGTTCCTTTGAGAAGTATGGCTAGCTCATCAGCGAGAGTTGCTCAATCGGAGCGAAGCGGGATGGGATGCCACTTAAACAAGCCCAGTTGACGGATGAACGAACGAAGGAAAGAAAGAAAGAAAGAAGGCATGAATGGCTGGGTGGCGGGTTGCTAGCTTGCTTGACAAATTGCATCTATGGGGGCATCTTTACACATCTTTAGCTGGGTAGGTAGGTAGGTACCCCTATAGTAGCAGAAAATTTAAACCAATTTTTTAATCGTGGTGGTTTCGTGAGGTTTGGTGTTCTTTGTTGAGATGTGAGGGTTTCGATAGACTGGTTGGTGGGTAGGCGATATGGCAGTATGGATAAGGCTGAACATTGATCTCTCAGGACTCGCTAGGAATATTAGCGAGGGAAGTGCTGATTTGAAGCTATACCTGGATACTCATACAGATGAATAACCGGTATTCGTCGATATGCGCAAAGTATTCTTCATTTCTTCACAGAGTCATCTCAAGAATTCAGACTGAAGAAGCTGAGAAGTGATACATAAGATAAGCTTAGACCGATTTCAGCTGGCGGTAGGGGCAGGAGAGCCACGCTGCCAGGGCCAGGGTCAGGGCCAGGGCAAGGGAAACATCACAGCCAGTTGCAACTGCGTCATCGCTCATTCCTCCGACCTTCAACTTTACAGCGCTAACCAGCGTTGCGACCGCGATCTCATTCTCAGTCATGGTCCTCTGTCTTTCCTCTCCATCTGTCGGATCATCAGCTTGCTTAATATGGCTTTGTTCATCTCTGACTCTGACAAACCTCCTTGAAGGACGATCTAAGCCTTTCCCTATTACTTCAGCATTATTCTAGGACACATATATCACCCTCTGTAAATATTATAGATTTACCAGCTATACACTAGTTTCTTCCCCGCGAATCCTGTTCCTGCTTGGCCTTCGTCGTCTTGGCTTTTGGGAGCCAATCTCAAGGCGAGGATCTTCGCCGAGAATACTCGATCCAGTCACGGCCATCTAGATACTACCCTGTTACCTAGTCCTTAGTTTCCTGTTTGATGCTGTACGTCACTGGCTTGGAAAACGACCTGGATTGGGATCGATATCGTTCAAAAAGCCAGCTCCCCAATTCGTTCAGAGAAACAGATCTCATTCGTCTATCGAGTTCGCAGTAACCTTTACTTTGGAGGACATCCTAGCGCCTCTGGAACTCTTGTGCTTTTCACCAGACGATGAGCTACCTATTTACTAGATTGTGCTTTCAAGACGTACTCTCGGCGACCCGTCAGTCCTTCTGTCTGTCCTAGCGCATCAGTGCGACCGCGAAAGACTGGCCTAGATGATCGGCTTTACACTTGCGCAGGAACACAAAATGAGCCAGGGGCCGCGAAAACGTGATCGCTGGCGCGATTCCACATGGAATAAGTCATCACTTGTTGCAAGCCTCCTCTTAGTGTCGCACATCCAACAAGCTAGTGCCGTCGTGTACCCGAGTAGCCACGAGCTGTATACTTTTGACTACCTAGGTACCAACAGACAATACCTGGGAACGAGCCGTCCTTTGACCAAGCGCGAGAATCCGATCCCGTTAATAGTCACCAACAACTGCGGGGAGACCCTATGGCCCGGAATTGCAACTCAGAATGGAGACCCTCCAGACTTGCACGGTTTCGAACTCGCGCCTGGAGAGACCAAATCCCAGGCTGTTGGCCCAACCTGGCAGGGCAGGATATGGGGCCGTACAAATTGTACTACCAGCGGGGATACGGCGACGTGCCTGACGGGTGATTGTTTTGGCAAGCTGGATTGCGAGTATGGTGTAAGTCTAGACTCTGGAACTGACAACGGCATGTCGTCCTCGCTGCTAATGTTCAAACAGGGTGCTGTACCTGTTACACTCGCTGAATTCAATCTTGCCGGTGGGGTGACTGGCAGACAGACATTCTACGACATCTCGCTCGTCGATGGCTACAATCTTCCCGTTGGGGTAGTCTACCACCCAGCAGACAACACATCGTACATTCCTCCCAACCTAGTCAACCCCTCATGTATTGGAACGACCGGGTATCTTGCTGGCTTCAGTAAGACTGGGCTGACGTATACTAACTCGACCTACCCCATGCCGTACGAGGATACGCAATCCAATGCCGACCTGGTCAGGTGGTGTCCGTGGGATCTCCAAGCGTTCCTGCCGGAGAAGCCCGGGGACGGTGTATACCCATATCCGGACGACAACCTGCAGCGGCCGGTGTTCGACCCGTGCAAGAGCGCGTGCGCGGCGGATAACGACCCGAGCGACTGCTGCACGGGCGATTACGATGACCCGGGAGTGTGCCAGCCCAGCCAGTACTCGTACAACGCCAAGGCTATGTGCCCCGACGCTTACAGTTACGCGTTCGACGACCAGACCTCCACGTTTATAATTCCCAGCGGAGGCGGGTGGGAAGTCGTGTTCTGCCCGGCGGGGCGGAGTACCAACATACTGGCCACATTCACCAACGAGCTGCACCAGATCGCGCAGGGCGGCCCCGTCCCGCAAGAAGTCTTGTTCAAGGCTATGAACTTGAGCTACATCGAGTCGAAGCAGGCGGCGACTGCGGCCGATCTTAAGGTGCCTGCGATGGGGTTGGTGTTAGTTGTTGCCTTGGCGGCTGGCGCTGCGATGTCTCTGATTTGAGAGCGGGTCTCCCAGTTGAGAGGACAATGTACATGAAGGGATGACGGATGGTATACGATTTGGCGTCTGGCGGTGCGACACGATGGCTTTCGTACATGATATACCCATAGAGAGAACTGGCAGGGAAGCTGGTGATAACGGTTTGAGACACGACTAGGTAGCTGGATTACAGATGGGCTTATGCCGCTCGCTCAATGCTCCACGCTCTACGCTCTAGCCGGAGGAACCTGGTTTTCTAGAACTCAGGTTTTCCTCATACATGTAGGTATAAGCCTTTGGACATACACCTAGAAATGATACCCTAACAATTATCCCCTGCTGCTATGAGTTTGAGAGTTATGAATGAGACATGGGTATTTGGTGACAATTTGGCAGACTTGGACGAGAAAGCAAGTCCTTACTCGTCACATCGTGTTTCTTTCGTGCACCCTTTGATTCCGGTCTGATTGATAGGAGGTAGCCGATTCTGATTGTTAAATGAGGCAAAGCACGGACCACTAGCGTCAACTACGTCAACTACTCCTTTTAGGTAGGTAGCATACCTCTAATAACTCGGGCCTATTAATAGCAAGCATCACGCAAGTTAATGAGCCGACACCCTTGTCTGACGCACAGGATTCCGGATCCCGGATTGCAGATTGCCGCCGGCAATGTAATGTATGAAGGAGGATCCCATTTAGATTCGATGCCAATGCCGCAGCCCCCAAAATATTGAACGTCCGACAACAACGAACGACAGCTCTGCCCTTCTTCCGCGCCTCGTCGGGCCTCACCCGTCCCGACAAAACGCAAACTTCTAACCCGCCTCTCCCAACGTCGGCTACCGTCGACTCCAGACTAGAGCGGTAGAGGGTCGTGGTAGAGAGCACCACCAGGATGCGCCGGAGATGCCTGTTATTGAAAGCACTAGAACTGCCACGCGCTGGATCACCCGTGTAGTGCCGTTCATCCTCGTGGCTGCCGCAAGCTATGCTACCTATGCCGTTGTTGGTCGCGTTTGCTGTGAGTTCTCTTCCACCAGCCCCGGGTTTGTCGCGTTACTTGTCGCTAACCATTCGGGGACACCAGGTACTTATCTCATCAACACCAGAGGCGAGGTCGGCGCGGCGATCGCTATCCTGATCTTATACTTCTTACTCCTCGTATTGATGATAGCAACATATGCCAGAACTATCTCGACCGTCCTCTTCGATCCTGGGCTTGTCCCCCTCGGCCCCCTTGCCATTGAACGCGAAAAGGCTGCAAGAGATGGGCGGAAGCACGGCCGTCGGGGCAGCGATCTGGAGAGCCAGCCATACTACAGCAGCCCCGATCCTAATCCCGACAGTCCAGGCCTGGAGCAGTTCTACACGAAAGATGTCTTCATCTGCGAAAATGATGGTCGCCCAAAGTGGTGCTCTGTATGCTGCAATTGGAAGGCGGACAGGGTCCATCACAGCAGCGAGATCAATCGCTGCGTTTATCGCATGGACCACTTCTGTCCGTGGGTCGGCGGCATGATAGGGGAAAACTGTGAGCTGGACCTATATATTCTCCATACGATTGAAACGACATTGCTAACTATCTATGTAGCTTTCAAGTTTTTCGTGCAGTTTACAACCTACACAGCCTGCTACTGTGGCGTCGTTCTCGGGGCCACAGCGTCGAGCATTCACAAGCAACTCAGTGAGGGGTTTCCATTGGATCCTCACTTCATACCCGCCATCGTGCTGGCTGCCTTCTTCGGGCTCTTCACGTTTCTGATGACCGTCACGTCTATGCGATACATCTTCCTCAACATGACTAATGTTGACATGTTGGGATCTCAGTCGAAGGTGTATCAATTGGCCGTGCGCGTGCCTCGCGGGACCGGTCCGACGGATAAGTTCACCGTGGTGACTTATCCACTCCCCAGACCCGTCGAAGTCACGAACGGCCAGTCCAAAGAGTTCGCGGGGTCCGGGATGGCAGACAGCAGCGGCTCAGGCGCGCGGTCCAACGATACTCTCCCGACTCCCGCCCGTGACGAGCTCGCAACTCGCACTTTCGCCATTCTCAAGACGGAGCCGGGAGAGAACCCGTGGGATCTGGGCATATGGCGCAACTGGCAAACTGTGATGGGCACCAATGCGCTCGATTGGATCCTGCCTTTCCGCCGATCGCCCTGCGTGCGTCACGAGGGCCACGACAGCTTCTACCCGACAGGCCATGTTCTGGCCGACGTCTTGGTCAGGTACAACCTGGCTGACCTTGCGATGCGGCATGAGGGCGCGGTGGGGCTCGAGATGAAGGAGCTTGGGCGAGGAAACGATGGGTCGTAGATTAGACGCGGGCGCATATGATACCCCCCCTTTCGTCTTTCGTGGCATTGGAGTTGGGAGGCTTTACGACGGGAATCGGAATTAGCATCGGATTCGCGTCCAGACAGGGTTTCCGTGGCGGTTTAATAGGCTTACTTAATACGTATATACATACTCCAGGGACCCTGGGTTACTGGGCTATGGGCAATGGGCTATGATGTGCATACATGGGCGATGAGGTCGCGGTTGGGATACATACATTACCTTAGGTAAATAGAATTCAGAAATATACTAGCGAGCGAGAGCGTCTGTCTTTTTGGCTTGGCTTACCACTTCGATAGCATCTGATCCGTACGAATATCTGTTTTGGCTCTGCGTACCTAAGGCCGAGTTTTTATCCAGAGCCTCGAGACGGTGTCATTCGCAAAGCCTTTCCCACATTGTCCTGGTTAATTTAATTGATTATCCACTCCGTATCCGGCACTTGCGCCACGTCAATTCGCTTGACGCCTGACGAAGGAGATGAAAGAAGCACCTACACCGCATTTTGTTCAGCCAATGTGTGTCTTCCTTTTTAACCTACGTAGCCATACGCATAACCAACGATGAGGGTGTGAGGCTTAAATTCAGCTGGTATTCGAAGAGTCAATTGCCCTAGAGCTGGGTAGGTAGTGGTGAGACAAGAGCTAGGACATGGCAGTGTTGGTGTGGGTATGGTGTGTGGGTGTGGGTGTGGGTGCGCGTGTGTGTGGTGAGAGATGTCCTAGACATCTGATAGACCACCTCGCCCGGAATAACTTATATAAATACGGCAAGACTATACCACTGGGATCAAGAGTGCATTTATGTTCTCGTTTAAACATTCTTTGGAAATTTGTTTAAGTTTGACGAGACAGGTTGAGCTGTCTTTTGTCAATTGAAATTGAGATCCTCGAGGTCTATGTTTGGTATGGAAACGACTGTGAGGCCTCCATCAGCCAATACCCTCGGTATGGCAACGAGCGTGTAAGCCAGAGTATGTCTCCCACCCGAGGACGACGATGAAGAATATATGAATAACGACAGTTATCAGGAAGCGAAGAATTTTCTGAGCGATCGACAACCCCCTATCCGACCTCTACCATCGCCTTATGTTCGATAGGGGTAGCCATCACACTTGACGCTGGGATGTGACTGACCACCCCTTTTGAGCAACAGGTATTGCTCCAGCTAAGTCCCACATTGATCGCACTTGACGTGAGCGCACTCCGGGCATTTCGCTTCGTTCTCGTCGCTAACGTATTCGAATTTGTTTCTTTTCTTGCATTCATCGCATGTGATTTCGCCCGTGTATTGGATTTCGTTGTCAGAACGGGTGCCATACTCGTTTTCAGACTCTACTTCGTTCTCGGTATCGTCGCCCCTAGAAAATCTTGTTAGGCAAAGGACCTGAAGGCACCAGCAAGCTTTTCTTACATTGTTGGAGATTAGGTGCTCGATGCCACCACAGCCTAGGCAAGTGTTCAAGACCGGAGAATGAACGATCCTCAAATGTTAAGGGGCTAACAAGATCAGAGAAGACTGGAGTCGAAGTTGGCTGTCTAGTTGGTTCTGAATTCACTGTCTATCTCCACGATTCTTCCATGGATAGGGCGAGCCCCTTATACGGAAGGGGATCCTGACCAGAGGACCACGAATTCTGCTGTAAAAGAGCCGCATAGTTGGATCACGCCGTTTCCTATGGAGAAGGATCATGAGAGAATCTCTTTCGAGTCTCAGAAACGCCGCAGAGCCTCAAGAATACGCACCTAGATTCTGCACTTTGACATCCTCGAGAGACGTACGTCCCTCGGTGACGACTGAGGCGATGATGGGATCATTAGTAGCATCTGACAAACCAAGAAGAGCCTCAAGAGATGCAAGGATGGGCTATGCGCCGATTCTAGGACTATGAGACGAGAGTATTGCTTAGCATCATTGTGGTCTTGATAGGGAAGACCGAGTAGTGGCAGAAGACAGACTGGGGAGCCGAGGTGAAAATGCGAAAATGAGGCCGGGAAAGGGGGAAGTTCAAAGAAAACGATCCGCCAATAGGACTCTTGACTGGGTCAGGATTAAGCACGTTCCATCACCGAAGGATTTGAAAGAAGATGGGCTGGAAGCACAGGCGAAGCCGAAGGGCACGTTCCATCAAATTTCTCCTACTAGATTCAACATCAAGCAAAAAGGACGCTCTGTGAGTGGATACCGACGCTACGGCCCATGATATCATGGGTGGGAGTGAAACAGATACATGCTTGGTCAAAAGGGCAAGTATAACAGAAGTGCCTGGTTCGCCATGCAGCCGAATCGAGGGTTTGGCGAGGCAACTTAAGGCGATCGTCACACTATTGCCTTCCTAAGGGAGCGAGGGATTCAGAAAGAACGTCGAGAACACACCGCCCTACGAGCTCCACGTAAGTGTATCTTTAGGGCGTGAAACGGTAGCAGTCTGAGCGGAGCCGCATGAGTAGGAGATCTCGTGAGCGGCGAAGTCGTTGACGAATATCAAACAGGACTTTCCGATCACGGTCACTTTCTTGAATACAGCAACTGCTTGCTCCTTAGATAACTACCTGCGACTTGGATACCACCAAGCAATGTTCGCTGTTAGGGACGTGATACCTAGCGGAAGCAAACCCTGCGCCTAATGTACTGCCATGGCCGCCCTACCTATAACCTGATATCTCCCAGGATCTTTGGTCGACTTTCGCTATTCAACCCAAGTTGGGATTCGAGACATCATCGAATCAAGGCAGTCATCCGGTCTACGGCCCTCCAAAATTGCACAAACAAACCAACAGTGACGACTAAGCCTCATAACGGGTGTATTCTTCGCAGCCTGCCCCTAAAGTTCCCATTGAGTAGCACGTAGTAGCACAGAGGCGGTGTATCTCTCCTGCTGAAGACCGTCACAATGATGATTCTATCCGTCTACCGGGCCTGAACTGTCGGCTTTCTTGGTAGCACTGTGCTGTCGGGTTGCTGAATTCGATGTGTTGCGGCCCCCAAAGCACATGGCCAAGGCGAACAAACCGACGGTACGTAGTCCTGTCACACGAATCGAGCCCTATGGAATAAGATTGCACACCCCAGTTATTATCTTCAGTCGTGCGGGAAAGGGTATCAAATGTGGAAAGTGGTAAGGAACCCTACCGAGTATTTGGTACTGCAAGGGGCCAACCAGCTGCTCGTCATATCGAGGCTCACCGGCCACGACGCCGGAGAGTTCTCCCACGCGGTGACTCCCAACCTGTACCTACGTATCCTGGACGAATTAGGGACCAGAACTCGTGTTACCAGACAGGTCAGACGGATTACTTTGGATGACTCGTGGGGAGATTGCGTGGTGACCTGCAGCAAGTCTCCCGAGCCAAACTTTCGAGAGATCGTGTTGGGGGTTCTGCTACTGAGCCCCCCCCTTTGGCGCCCACTCTTCAAATGCCCTATAGATCTCCTGCGAATCATACTCGAAGTAGAGCTCTCCCATTGGGCATCTACACCTGATGACCATAGAAAATCAACCACAGCAAGGGACGCCGGATACTGTAGTCTGTCACAACCATTGGTAATGTCGGCTAATAGTAGAGCCTTTGTGCAAGAAAAGGCTGGAGATAAGGGAGATCCTTCGCGAGGGATTGTCAATGGGATCTACCTTACAATCAGATATGAGCCTCCTAATCGTAATCATCAAGCAATTGTTATTATTCACAACCGGAGTAACTTGCTGGAGAGAGACGCTGTATAACATAATATCTTGTGCCGCCAAAAGCTTCGGCCCTTTACCGAACTCTAGCTCCCCTCAGACGTAGCCCGCCGGTATTTCTCTCACATACGCCACCATGCCATGCAAGAAGGAGGTTCAAGCCGCCAGCTCTATTACGTGTGAACTCTCGAGAAGGATGTGTTCGAGAGCGCCTTGCATCTGCTCTTTTCAGTATCGATATGCGCGAACTTCTTCAGCTCGGCCTAATACCCCCAAGGCTTCGGTTTTCTCCGAAGCCCCCTCGCCATATTGCAACCGGCCTGCATTCCCTCTGACGACAGACTGCCTGCCGCAAGCCAGCTAGGCTTATGCCCCAATGGCTTGCCTCAAAGGGGTGGCAGACCATCTGCAGAAGGGAAGGCTTGCAGTTATAGAGTCGGTCCGGGCAGATTGGTCATGTGATTCTAGAGCAGGCCTGTCTACGAGTTGTCAGACTATGGTAAGAGGGAAAACCGTCAGCCTTGGGGAGAAAATTCCGCATTCTTCCGTCTCTCTATCTCCTTCGTCCCAAGGCTAGAAAACTATCGGCGCGATGCGGGACCTGCACCGCCAACAAGATGATGTGTGAAGTCAAAAGTGAGCAGGGGAAGCCTACGCCATTATAACTTGCAAGGGAAGGGGTAGCGTATTGCGGGGGAGATCATATATATTCAACGCGGGTTCCTGCACGAATGCACTAGGTTAGCCTACCCAACGGACGAACGAGACGACGCACACAAGGTAAATTTCCAGAAGGGGACGTTGGCGTTCGATTTATTTCATCGTTCACCACAAGTCGACGAATGGATGAGCGCACGTAGATACGCCACAGCGCAAAATGACACGACGGCTCTCCGGCAACAGCTCGTGGAGTTACATCGATGGTAGACATGGCAGAGTGTCCGGGATCGGCTCGTCGGAAGGAGATGCTTGAACCGGGAATCTTTCATCGCAGTACTCTTGAGCAGATACCTGCACATTTTGTATATATATGCGTTATGTAGCTACCTCTACTACACAGCGTGGCTTGCTACAGGTCTCAGAGGACGGGCTGAAGATTAAAGGGGTGCGACAAGGCTTTTGCTTAGATGCTGTGTGTACAATGGGCGAGCCAATCAAATTGCCCAATTCATTCGGAATACTGAGACACAAACACCTTCATTTTCATTCGCTCTGTCATTCATACTCAGTCACAGTCACACTGGACACCTACTGACCTGTGGGAAACGAGAAATGGGAGGGGGAAATTGAAAATGGGGGAAAGGGAGGCAGAGCGAGAGAGATATTGAGACAAGAGAGTGTCATTGTCATCATGAGTGGTGTTACTTGTCTGAGTAATCAATCATTCTCCACTTTTAACATATGCACCTTGCCGACTCTGCCGACTTCCTTGATTGGCAGTTGGCAATGCAGGTGGCGGGGGCAGTACGGCGTTCTAGGTCCACTCCACCGCAATCTACGGATTGTATCGCGTCTTTCTTCGCTTTACCCCTACATCACACTCCACCGCATCCTCCCGGCTCCGAAGATCCTGCACAACATCTATTACCGAACTCGGTCGAATCTTACGACCGTGACCGTGGCCGATGCCGTGGCCGATCATGAAGATTTACCTACCAGTCCCGCTCCGTGCTCTCCGATTCGAGAGCTTCAGATAGTACCTAAATTCTACCTGCTCTGTTGAGCATGTCTTCACCCTGTTTCCGCATGTCTTCGCCCGTCCACGGCACCGGGAGGCAGAAGTCCCAATTCACGTACAGACAGCTTGCCCTGTTGGCATCTTATTCACCTTCTTCTCCTCTGCGCGTCATTGCCCACATTGATTTGGATGCCTTTTACGCACAGTGTGAAATGGTACGGCTTGGCATCCCCGAAGACCAACCCCTTGCTGTTCAACAATGGTATATATATAGCGCTCGTCGGCGTATTCTGCTGGGCACCTGGACTTACCAAATCGCAGGCAAGGGTTGATTGCTGTCAACTATCCCGCACGCACCTTCGGCATAGGTCGTCACTGTACTATCACTGACGCGATGAAACTATGCCCAAAACTCATAGCCCAGCACGTTGCTACTTGGAAGGAGGGCGATGAGAAATGGTCGTATCACGACGACGCAGCGTCCCATATCGGAACTCACAAGGTCTCTCTGGACCCTTATAGGCTGCAGTCGCGGAAAATTCTCGCACTTATCAAGGAGAGTCTTCCATCCGACCTGCAAAGGGTTGAGAAAGCAAGCGTAGACGAGGTATTTCTAGACTTGTCCGCGCAGATTTACTCGATCCTCCTGCAGAGGTTCCCCGATCTGACGAACCCTCCTCCTTATGACGACCCCACAGAAAAGCTGCCTCTCCCTCCGATCACTGCCCTGGACTGGCAAGCCGACGCCCTCGTGGATCTCGAGGACGCAGAGGCCGAGGCAGATGACCCGGACTGGGACGACGTGGCCATCCTCATTGGGTCGGAGATCGTTCGAGACGTACGCGCCCAGATTCGCCGAACACTGGGCTACACATCCTCCGCGGGCATAGCAGGTAATAAAATGATAAGTAAGTTGGGCTCCGGTTACAAGAAACCCAACCAGCAGACGGTTATCCGGAATCGAGCAGTGCAGAACTTTCTATCCGACATGAAGTTTACTAAGATTAGAAACTTGGGGGGCAAGCTCGGCGATCAGGTCGCGTCCACATTCCACACGGAGGCGATCAGGGACTTGCTACATGTGCCGGTGGAGCAGATGAAGCTCAAGTTGGGCGACGACACCGGCGTCTGGCTCTACAATACGATCCGCGGAATCGACTCCAGCGAGGTCAACTCACGCACGCAGATCAAGTCGATGCTGTCTGCGAAATCCTTCAGACCCAGTATAAACAATCAAGAGCAGGCCGTCAAGTGGCTACGAATATTTGCCGCGGACATATTCTCGCGGCTCGTGGAGGGGGGTGTTCTCGAGAACAGGAGGCGGCCTAAGACGATCAACCTACATCATCGCCAGGGGGGCCAGACCCGCTCGAGGCAGAGTAGCATTCCCCAAGGGAGGGCGCTCGACGAGGCGACCTTGTTCGAACTCGCCAAGAGTCTGCTCAGCCAGATTAACCAAGAAGGTAGGGTCTGGCCCTGCTCAAACCTGAGCCTGAGTGTGGCAGGGTTCGAGGACGGGATCACTGGCAACAGAGGTATAGGCTCCTTCTTATTGAAGGGCGACGACGCACGCGAATCAAAGGGAGCCTCACGAGATTCCTCGGTAGGGGTATACGTGCATGAACGGCCGGAGAAGAAACGACGGGTCGACAACCCCGGTATCCAGCGATTCTTTCCTAAGAGGGAGAGCTCCTCGGGTAGAGAAGTTGAGGAGAGTCTCGACGACGACGTAGCAGACACGGGTAAAGCCCAGATGGAGAAGACAGAGGCGTCGCCGGCGAACCGAACAGGAAGTCAGCCGAAGCCAATCACGGACTACATGAAGCCATGTACGCGCTGCGATGCAAGGCTTGAGAGCGCCGAGGCGCTACAGAGCCACCTCGACTGGCATCTCGCCAAAGACCTCCAGGACGAAGAACGTGGCAAGCAGACATTTGCTAGCCACAATTCCCCGATTTCGCGCAGCCAGAAGAATGCAGCTGCGTCATCTTCGTCTTCCAAGAAACCCGCAAGAGGAGGTAGTACCTCCAACAACAGCAAGCTCGAGCAGGGGCAGAGCAAGTTGAAGTTTGGGTGAATCTGATGCCTACCGTATGATACCACTCAACCCGAAGCGAACGCTACATGCGCCCCTGGTACACTCCCATCTCATCCATTCGTCCAGATGAAATTTGCCTTGCCATCTTTTTTTCTACCTCGTCTACAGCATCCGATTCACTGGCATTGGGTACACCTTGAAGTAGCAGGTCCACCCTCTCTCTCTCATGCACAGTCCCCTATCTCTTAGACTTCGGCGATATGAGACGGAAGACCGCCTATAGGATTCCGTCCTGGGCATTGGTGGCTTATGCCGGTATCAAATGTTGTTCAGGACAACAAGGAGCTTAGTGTTCAGACGTTCGGCACGGAACCGAAAGTGACCTAGGCCAACAGAAATGTCGGTCTGCACGACCCACTATGTAAGTATGTACAAACAGCTAGCAATGCCGGTGGTGCGAGGTGCGAGGATGAACCAAGTGGGCTGGCTGGCCGCGGACTCGCGCCTCGTCTCGTGTTGAAAGTCACTCAACCCTTCGAATGCGCGGTTCGGGGAATGTATACATTGGTGGACCGGATGCGGCGAGACTTGCCCATCGGCCTCACGAACAATACGGCACACCTACCGGCGGAATCGAGAATCACATGCAGCAGCAGCAGCAGCAACAGCAACAGCAACAGCAGCAATCCGGAGACTTATGCCACTTGGGTAGAATCTCGGGAGGCTCTTTTCGGGCTAGAGATGTATCATGTGCGACAGCGCAGATCAGGTAGCGAGCGGTACTGTACTGTACCTTCAGGAGATTGCTCTGGTACCTCGAGAAACGGGAGGTGGAAGTTCTATGCCGCCACCCGCATTGCAGTTTGACAGGTACGTAGGTAGGAATAAGAACACGGTCGAATTTCGAAGCGAGTGGTGTCGCAAGGCGACCTCACCTACTTAGAACGAAGAGCAACCTGTCTTTTTCATCTCACCAAATACGTATTTGGCACTGCCCATCATGTCACAAGAATGGGCCGAAGATGGCACTGATTGGCTGACCGGCCCTTAGGCACCGACGACGCAGCAGCCGCTACTTTTTTTTTGGGCTCCCGTGCATTGGTACCCAACAGCGAAAGAACAGGCATTCCATCTTTTTCCTTTCTCAGCCTGCTTTTCCTCACAGTACAGTGCCACGTCTTTCTCTCGCCCATCATGGATCATGGGCCAAATGCCTAATCGCTCGCTTCAAGCGGAATGAGACCATTTCTGAGTGGCGGGACCCATCTCAATCAATGTATCTGACCAGTGACGTTGAAGTCGCCGTTGATTACGTTCCGGCCACCACAACAGTGCCGGTCCAGTCAAGAGACGGTGCCAATTTCCAATCCAAAGCAAAAAAGCATCTCTTACATAACACTGTACCCTCAATTTTCATTTGGGATCATTTGGGATTTGGGATTTGAGTTGGTCGGTAGGGTGTCAACCCGAGCCACAAAGGGATGGAGCAAGGCACCATGGCACGACGCTCCTCAAGTGGATAGCTTTTATCCAACACCATGGACGAGGACGTGTGCGTGTATAATAGGAAGTCTAGAGACCACATCCCCTACCCAGGGAAGATTTCTAAGAAAGTTCTTGGTCTTCCTTTGGGCGGATCGCCAGAGCATAGAAAAGCCGGTGTGAGAGGAACATACTGTAATAACTTTAGGAAAATATTTTGGTTTTCGTGAGCAAGCAAGCAGCCCAACCCAGAACAGGCCACCGACGATTGAAATTTGCTCCACCGAAGGCTTTAAGTAGTCAAAGACTGCGACGAATCTGCCCTCGGTTAGCTTTTCGAGAAACGACTTTGAATCACCTGGAATAATTAATAAATTGTTTCTGTCGGTCAGCTTTCAGTTTGGCTTACGACGGGAGAAGGTCCTGCGATATATGTGTACGGATTGACCGACCGATCGTCACCAAAGAGTTACATCGAAGAGAGATAAAAAAAAATTCAGCGCGTTCGTTTGCTTGCTACCTCTTTAATGCGAGACACACGGACGCCCGCCATCCACCCCTCCCACTTTCGAAAATCCTAAAGGTCTGCCCTGGGGGGCCATCTCTCATCAGCCACACTTGTCCGGGCTACCCTTGTAGTCTAGAATTGGAAATTTGGATAGCTGTGATAGGGAATTGCCCGTCAATGTCCAACCGTACCCCTCTGGCCGCAAGACTACGGACATATCACTCCCAGCTCGTTGGACCCGTCGCTGCGCGTCACTGATTCTACCATCAACCTTGACTCTTCTGAGTCGCAGCAGGCCGGGTGAGTCTTTGTCAAACTCGCCCTGCATCTCGAACGCCAGTGGGCTGTAAGCTCTACACTACGTCTGTGGGTGCGACCTTAGGTAGCCTGCCGGCCTAACCTCTTTGCGTGTGATACTCGACTCGCTATACCGACCATTTGCTTTTCTTGTTGAAGTTCACTATTAATCCCCTTTTATTATTATTATTATTATTATTATTATTATTATACTTGCTCGTCTATCACTATTATTGCCCTCACATAAGGCTCTGACTTCCGTCACCAACCACACCCCTCCCACGCGCCGCCTGGGAACAGTGACCATCGCTCCACTGTATCTGCGCACACAAGACCAACTCATTGGTTTCGCTGCCTGTCGGGGAAAAAAAAAGACATCCTTTTTCTTCCTCAATCTCAGCTGACAGTCCATATCCCGCTACCGACTCTCCTAAATAAAACTGGCTTATCTTCTCCCTCCCATTCTTGGACATTCCACGTCCTCGCAAGTCTTTCCATCCCCCAACAAAACCCTAAGGCTCGGAGCCGTGTCGAGTACCTAGGTACTGCAGTACGGTACAGACTTGTTGTACGTACAGTTCCAACGCCAAGGATTACCGTACAATATCTACGAATATCCATATCCATTCTTGTTAGGTCCAGCTGTTTGCGACCCTTGAAAGCGCAAGCCCTGTAGGTCACCCATCGCCACCCGTTCAGGATTGGAACTGGATTGGAGTCTTGGACTGCACGCCACGCCATCATCCCTGTCCGGGGCCAAGTGGGTGTCGCCATTGTGCCTTGTCAACATCTCCTAATAGGCTCCTTATAGGCTCCTCATAGGCTCCTCATAGGCTCCTCATAGGCCCCTCCTTTTGCTGCAGTAGGACCTTTTTGTGCCGCGGACCCTCTTCCAGACCCACCAGCAAAACCGTCTGCCGCCGCCCTTTTCTCCTCCCCACCACCCACACTTCCTCGTCGTCTTCTCGACTGCTCGTTCTTCTAGTCATCTTACGTTTGTCGTCCTCTTTTTATTTTATTTTTCCTCAGTCGTCGTCGACCATACTACGTTTTCCTCTTCTTCATATCCCATACCTCATCGTCGTCGACCGGTAACCTTCTACTTATCCTCCTCCGGATACCATGTCGGCTAGACGACCGGCACCAGCGACTAGCAGTCAGCTGCCCCCTCAGAACCGGCAGAACGAGTACTTCGTGCCGAGAGACGGTATCGACCGTGAGGTGATAACGGCAGACATCTGTCGCTACCTCGGTAACGATGCGCTCGTTCGACCTGGCACATACGAGGTACGATTATTTAGTCAAGCCTAGCCTAGCCTCGGCCTCGCTCACGGCTCGACGCTGACACGGTGTGCGTTGTAGAATCCTCAGAGCGGTCAAATCATTCAAGGCTACTACATCAACGCGTATCGAAATTTAACAACAGTGGGTTCCCCTTCGCCCGATTCTTAAGAAAGATGGCGCGATGGCTGACCACATCCCTTGCTATGCAGGCAATGATCGAAGATTTAAAAGCAGACTCGGCGCGATGGGATCAAGAAAGGCGGCAACAATCGGCGAGCCGCAATAACGCTGCCGGAG
This sequence comes from Hypoxylon sp. NC1633, assembly GCA_022984935.1. Classification (NCBI taxonomy): domain Eukaryota; kingdom Fungi; phylum Ascomycota; class Sordariomycetes; order Xylariales; family Hypoxylaceae; genus Hypoxylon; species Hypoxylon sp. NC1633. Next base: position 310,920 of record JAJLYQ010000023.1, read on the forward strand.
GTACTTTTGCCTCGAGAGACTCGAACGGCGTATATGTCAGACTCTCTAACTCCCCAATAGTTCAGTATCGCAATTCCGATACGCATCAGTCCCGCCAGTACTACGGACCAACCGAGGGCGGTGGGTTCGCGTCGGCAGATCCAAGCCGAGATCCGTATGGCGATGCCACTCCCAGATATCCCGGAACTGGATCCGCAGGATACACAGGAGCCGCTGGCTCGTACGCTGCTCAGCAGTATCCTCAGGGTGGGTATAGCACTCAGCAGGGGTATACTACCCAGGCATCGCAGTTCCAATCCCCGTCTGCAAATGTGAATTATCCTCCTATGCCCACATCAGGATTTGGCCAGGCCGGCCAGGACCCTCCCTTCCAGCTGGTTGGAGCAGACTCCAGAGTGGCATCAAATCCGCAGGCTATGTACAATGACCCGTATGCAGGTGCGCGAGATCCGAGAGACAGGGACCAGAGGACTGCCATGACCACGATGCCTCCTAGCAGAACGACTTACCCAACCTCGGGCGCCCCTGCGGCTCAAGGGTACACGTCGTCCGGACCTGGCAGCGGTTTCTACCCGCCTAACACCTCGTCTTCGAATCCCGCGTACTCGGTCCAACCTGGAGATCCATTTTATGGACGCGGTGCGTACACCACAGGTTTCTGACCTCCCTATCTCCTATTTCTGATTGTTTAGCATCTCCAGCAGGTACATCGTCGTACGGCACAGCAGAACAACAGTATGAGACCACCCCTGCCCGCAATCCACCACCAACATCCAATGCTCAAATTCCAACTAGCCAGACGACGACGCGGTCACATCGAACTGACAGGGACAGCGTCGATCGTTCGCATAACGAGTCCAGGCACACTCACCGGTCTCATCGCTCAGGTCGATAAATAAACCGTTGGAATACGTTGCGGCCGGAGCCTTCTTCCCGTCTTCCCGTCCTGCCTGTGATACTTCATATGATTTAATTGTTTCATTGCCGAGGTTCCCAGGATTTGGAGTCCCAACACCGCATCCATTGGTCTTTCTCCGGAGATTTTGCCATGCAAAAGAAAAGGATAGACCGGGTTTTGAATTCTGCAGATCGCTTGAGCGTCTTGCGCAGTTGCAAGTTTGCGACTTTTGAAATAATGCTGTTACCTCTTACCACCCAAACCTCCGGGGACACCAGAGAGAAGAGGACCTGGAAAAAACCAACGCCGTCATCATTCTACATCTCCACCTACCTACTTCCAGGACGGTTTCTTAACTACGATTATTCCGCACATGATCTTGGGCCAGAATGGATACGGCGTACTTCTTATGACGGGGAAACATTGTTCACGACTTGCATATGGGTGGGCCTTAATCGACTTTATTAACGACGACCATTGTTTTCTCTCTGCAATCTATGCCTCTGTACGGAGTTGGCTTTCTGCCGCACATTTTTATACCAGGCTCTAGGCCGGCGGGGAAAAGAAGTTCTCTTTGACTTGGTTAGTATTTCTATCTGCGGATCATCTCCTGCCAACTTGCTGTCCGGGTCCTAGCCAGAGGAGAGGCTTGTCGCTTTTTTTTTCTCTTGTTTCAAAGTCACCGGGTTTTGCGAATTTCCACTGTGGCCGATTCGCGCAAATGCATTATGGTGAGATGCTGGAATTGTTCTTTACTAATAGATAGGGCTCGAGATCCGGACAGCAAGGTGAGCTCTGGACGGATTGTATATATATAATCCCAGCCATTCCTGCGAAGGATATCTCTCTCCCAAGACTTTCAATACTCTCTTCACCTGGCATCTTTTCTCGCGGACTTTTCACGCCTGTGCATGTGTTACTGACAACACAGCTTTACCGCGAGGACATCCAACCAGGCTTTTATCATCTCTGGGGAACATTACCAATGGACAAGTGACCAAGGATACCGAATGGAACACCTGGATATTTGGCCATGGATGGATCAACACAAAATACCCTATGGGTTTTACTTCAAGGAAGACAACAATTCCTGGAACATTGCCGGATATGGATTCTACCTCCGAACATTTGGCATACCTGCCATGGACCACTAGCCTGAACAAGGCTCAGTGCAAAAGATATTATCGCTGAATGCTTTCAGCTCGACACGCAGGTAAGATAAGCACCCCGAGCCACACCGCAGGAATTTCCATCCCAATTCTGTTCACTCGTGACATGGACTTGATACCAAACCTGGACCAGCTGAAACATGGCCGCAATGACTGTTGTCGGGGCATACCTCAGGTGAGTACGCTACCGGTTGAGTCCGCTGATTCCCACAGACTATGGTTATCTTAACTACATCACATACGTACCCCACTGTTCCATCAAGACTGGGTGTGGATTTCCGTGGATTTTCTTGGACTCTTGGACCCGTGCTGGATCCTTGATGCCTGGTCGTGACAGTACAGGCCTGGCAATTGCTCCTTGCTCCTTGCTCCTCGCCCCTTGGTTTAGGTACCTGGGTGGCCACCGCTCCTTCAGATGGATGGATGGTGTCAACACCAGAACGGAACGGGAACCCGGTCACGGCTCTGACCTGAGCTTGGTGAATCAATCACCTGGGAATTGAAATGATCCGTTTCGTTGGGAACGAAAAACAATTAACAATATTTGGGATACTGATGTCGTCTCACCTTCGCTGGTTTCTTCGGCTTGTCGACAGGCCTGATCTTCCGGGAGGAGGAATGCCGTGCCTTTGGGGTTCTTTGATGGCCTGCTGCCTGGGTTATCTGGGTTACCTAAGGAGGGATCTTTGGCCTTTTTGGAAAGGATTCGCTGATGGACTGACGCCTTTCCGTTGGGGTTGCTGCGTTCCTTCTTTGGCTGGTTGGCTTGCTGGATGGAGCTGCTCTTCTTGCCTTCCCTTGGCTTGCATTTCCTGCTTTGTGGGCGCGCGCTACTTGATCGAGCTGTTGGTTTCCTGTTGCTTGCTTGTTTGTCGTGTCGTGTGCCGATGGCACTGGAGCCTGGGGTCTGGGTTGCTGCTGTTTCTGTTGTTGGTCGTTGTTGTTGTCGTTTTCTTGGAGAGATTGTGTGATGGTCTGTGGTCTATGGTCTGGATTTTCTGTGGGTTTCTGGGTTTTTGGGTCGATGGTGGATGATGGATGGATGGATTGAGGCTTGTTGGGATGGGTTCTACTCTACGTATGGGGTGTGAAGTTGGATGGGATGGGATGTTAGGGGAGGGGAGGTTGGAGACGGGAGGTTGCTGGTGGGATCTGAGGCTGGGATTGGGGCTGGAGGACTGGGCCTAGGGTGGGGAAGTCCCGAGGGGATGAGGCTGAGATAAGATGGGTGGGCTTGACTGTATGGCATACGTGTGCTGAGTATACGAGCCTGAATGAGTATATGTCGGCCTCCAAGTGCATGTACGTTTGTGCGAGTGTGTGCACGTGCAAATGTGTGATCCTGGGCTTGGATGATGGAGGTGCAACAGCAGCGACTGAGTCTGGGCTTGGGGATGCCGAGTTGAGATGTGAGCTATGCTCCCCCACTGGAGGTCTTTGAATAATGGTTACTGTCTACTATGTAGGTGCCCATCCAGATGGTTGATTGGTCTGTTAGCATATAGCCCCTTTCCTGTGCTACATAGTATGCTGACTAGGTACCTACCTACCTAGTACCTATATATTAGATAGGTTAGGTAGGTACGTAACCAATCTAGGGACTCATGCTTTGATTGGAAACGCTGGCAACTTGTTTATTTTCTTATCACTGTCTCGTCTATTGTATACCGTATATTGCATCCCTTTCCGTGCCTCTTCCGCTCTCCTCCGCTTGTATATGTATGTATGTGTAACTACTTTATCTTCTTCTGCATGGCGGCCAGCCACCGGGAGTCGGGTAGCGAGTGCGTCGGACCCAGTACCTAGGACCCAAGATCCAGGACCCCGGCGGTTGGGCTGCGGTTTATAGGGTTGGGTACCTACCGATCTACCTACCTTATCTAACTAAGTGCCTTGGGGTCGGGCTCGGCGGTAAGGTTTGTTTTGGTCCGGGGCTTGGTCTGGGTCTTGGTTTGGGCCAGGTCTGGGGTGGGCTGGTCAATGAGCGTGTAGGTGGCTTGGTGGCGCTGTGCTGGGGATGTGGAGAGGGCGGGATGGGATGGGGATGGGGAGGGGTTGTTACCTGGAGGAGAATATGTGGAGGGAAGAAAAAAAGTAAAGTGAGGAAAATGGAATAAAAAGGATGAAAGGGAAAGGGATGAGTGGGACAGTGGGACTTCGAGGAATGGTTTATTGACTTGGTGAGGTTTGTGGTTGGAGTTGTGTGATGGACGTTTTCCATTACTTTAAGTAGCTACCCTGCCTGCCCACTAGCTGGGTGCGTTGACCCTATAATCCATGTGCCTGTGTAATATGCGCGATGCCGACTTGGCATCTTGGTGAGTGCGCAACCGATTGGAGCTTCTCGTTGAGGTCTATTCTGTACATGCTCTATCTATCTTTAGGGACCTAGTTATACTCCTGCTTTCTAAGATAGCTGAAGTCGGGTTGCTGGCTAGTGCCCTAAGGACCTGTAGCATGACGAGGGTTTAGGGTGATGGTGTGAATGCTTAGGTATATGAGTTAACATAGGTGCGTACCTAGGTAAAGAGCCACGGCGGCTATTGATGGAGGGCCAGAGGCCATGCTTTGGCATAGGTCGCGAAGTTGTTGGCGGAGGGATTAATAAAGTAGGTACCTAGGTATGTAACGATAATTGAGTGACGGCATTGCCTGGATAGTTGTTTTTTCAGCTTCTCGTCGATATTGATAGACAAAATCTCTCTTCCCCTGTCGCCTCTGGGATACATAATGGTAATCTTTAAGTTACGTACATGGGACTTGTAGGTTCGAATCTACCCCGATCCTTCCGTCTATTGTACTATACTCATGCTCTGTTGATTGACCTTTGAGCCTGGCCTGATATGGTGGCTACCAACCGGAGTTGTTAGGTCATATATGTTGGGTGAGGTAAGTACTCAGCTTCTTTCCATAGTGTCATATCTTCTTCCCTCATTTCTTCGATGGGATTTCCCACCCTAGCCTTAAGGCGCAACTGGTTGCTATCCTCGGACAGCTTGTTGGTGCTGCTGACCAGGCTGCTGACCAGCAGCTTAGCCAGCAACATATGCCTGGCCCCTATCGAGCAACAGCTTACACCCCTTCCTTTTTATGCCATGATGGACAGCTAAGGCGTGGAAAAGGACGTCGGATTTTGTTACAGTGGTTGTGTTTGCTAGTAACTAGGAAATTAACAGCAATAGATCGTAGGCCTACAGCCGGGAGCAGGCTCATTAGGAGGCAGGAGTGTAAGCTGCGGTTCAATAGGGGTCCAGCGCAGATCATAAACCAGGCTGCTGGTTGATGGCCTTGTTAGCGGCATCAGCAGGTTTTCGAGGGAAGTTAGCTGATTTCGCCCCCTATGTTCCGCTGACTGACTTCGCTCGATACATGTACTTTACTTTCAGACATGTATATGGTAACACCGTAGCTTAACCTACCTAGCGAAATAGGTAGACCACATGCCGTATACACTTTGAGGACTTCACCAACATTGCTGACTTCGATGGCTCTTCTGGTTGTTGGCCTACTGGTGGTTCCTCAGTAACATAAGAGCAGGCCACAAACGATCCGCGTGGGTCGGGGCAGGAGATGAATTGGAGCCCCCATCATCTGCAGGCTGTACAGGGAGCATGACTGTCCTGTCCAGGAAGCTGGGCCAAGTCGGCCCTGCGTTGATCATAGCTGAGGTCTTGGATGGCTATCCTGAATTGGAGAACGATTCATTTGCTTGCTGGGTTAGCTGATCTTCATTTCCTTGCTAGATATACAGCGAAGCAATGAAAGAGGAGCCTCATATCAAGACGTTACCAATGTGGTGTGGTCGCTGCGAGTCCTGCCAAGCTCCTATAGACCCGGCTTCTCTGTCCGGTCCCTCTCGTCCACGACCTCTATGGCGAAGCACAGGGACCTGGAACACACGTGTGATGAGAGATCACGGGGACTGATATGATTTTCCCTTCCCATCAACAAGCTGTTCCTATACAGTCAGGGTCAGCCTCGTATTGTGACGGAAACAGGGGCTGATTGGGCCACCACAACGACCTACGTGAGCAAATCGTTCCGCAAATGATCACCAGAAGGTATTGAGTTAACAGGAGACCTCTAAAGAGCTCTTTTCTACCTAGACACCTTCGTGAGACACCTATGGAGAGGATGCCAGAGCCCTCGTAGATGTAGACGATACCGAGGCTTTAACTCTTACAGCACTTCCATGACGCCGTTTGGATTAAGAAGAGAGTCGTTCAAGTGTAGCTTGTGTTAAGGGGTACGTGCTAAGAGCTGAATGGTCAGATGCGCCCTAAGACGATTCCGCATTTTCGCATAATGCCAAAAGAGGTTGGCAAGGCGTCTCCGTCTTCCTGTAGTTGTATAGTGATAAACGGTATGATGTCGCCAAGTTCTCAGGTTCTGGCCTCATGTAATCAGCAAGCAATCTTGCCTGACCTAGACGCCTAAGCTAAGGATATGCATTCAATGATACGACGTTAGATATTGGTCCTATGTATATGAAATTGTGTGTTCTGAAATGATAATGAACTGAAGATAACTACCTCACAAGACCTCATTCTCTCACCCTGCGGTTGTTCGCAAGGGCTTGGGCCTTCTATCAATAGGTAGGTAGACTTCTGGTGGCCTACAGCCCGTACTCCATATCCCGCGTCTCCTTCTCCTCTGTCTATCACGCCACAAGACCAGACCTACTACTATACGATCTCGATGCGAGCACTTTGAGACGCATGTAGGTCTCAGGAGTGACTAAGACGAGATACCCTCATGTGAAGCACACCCAACCTGGCGGTTCGGAGAAGCTTCAAGTTGTTCTCAGAGGATGAGCCACATGCAGTACGCGGCTACAGAAGCCTGGCGCAGTCCATTGACGTCAGGACATACCAACCAGCTTCCAACATCTCGGAACAACTTGCCTTGTCATCTGTATTTCAGCGACAGCTTTCAGACCTTGCTTGATATCCATGAACGAGTTGATGAAGCTGAATTGAAGACACGAGCATTGTGTGGGTTGCTCAGTATTTTCTAAATATTGATAGATGTCGAGATTCTTTCGACGAGGACACCTTGGAGCGAGGCAGAGATTGGCGGTCTGTCGCTTGGGTAAGGTAATATTAAGTAAGTCACACCGCCGGTGGAAAGTGCTTGTATTGAAGATCTTGCCTATGGTGAGGTCTGAGGGGATAAAACTGAGCGAGATATACAGCCTCGTGCCGAATGCCGAGACGGAAAGTATAAGCTGACGATCAGGAAGTTCGGGCCAGCGTCAGGCCAGTAGCTCCGAGGCCTCGCCAGCTCGACAATGTAACGATTGCAGCAAGCTGCGACGGCGCAACTCTTAAAAGCAGTCTTCGTCGGTGGTTTTTTAACCAAGGCTCAGCGGTGTCCTGGACCGGCTGGCCGTCTCATTCCTCCGAAGGTGCCACAACCAACGTGCATCCGACTTCGCCTATCAAAAGACTAGCTGGTCAGATAAGTCAGCTGGCACGTGGCCGCTGGCGACGTCGTATCTGTCTACTGTACGATAGGCAAGGCTCGGCCCGCCAGCTTAGACTTGTATGTCGCGTCAGTGGATGCTGACAGCTGGTTGCTGTGCAGTGAGATAGGAGGCTGAAGTTAATCCTTTATCGTGGTATTCATCTAAGGTTCAGCGGGGTACTTATGGCCTGCAAATGCACGGCTACGTACCTCTCTACTTGAGCTGGCAGCATTCGGAAGAGAAGTCATCGTCTGATTGCTCATTGATTATGTCACAGATCCTGATGGGGAATCGTCTTCGTTCTGTCACTTGACTAACGCTCAATCGAAATCCGGCAGTCCTTAGGCTCGACAAATACCTACTCAGTGAGAACCTTATTCTGATCTTGCTTGGTAACTTATCTACGATGACAAGCATTATCATGTCGTGTTTCGAAGCCGCGCTATCGCCATGCTCTGGTGTTCTTCAGATGATGCTTTCGTGGTGACTTTGTCTTCAGGAGTCTGATACTCTTCATGGCAAACGGGAGGTAAATGTAGTTTGTTAGGATATTCGGAAGCAGAAGCCGAGCGGCTTGCCATCCCATTGGCGAGGTCCCACGATAAGAACCATGGGTTCGAAAACCGGCAAAAGCAGCCCATGATATCAACTCGCATGCAAATGTATTATAGGTCTCTGCCGTCCGTAACAGAAGCAGCTGGGGTCGTGGCCGAGTGCATAGTTTGCAGAGATCTCCAGGGAGAATTAATTTGCGAATATAGGTATGGGTTGGGTAGAAAATAGGTATTTGTGCGGAGGTAAAGCCGCCAAGGTTGAAAAGTCTGAGCGGCATAGATAAACCTAGAGGAATAAATAAACTCGGTCAGGATCCAGGTACGGCACGGTACCTAACCCAATCGTTAGATGATGGTGGATCTCTGTGGCACAGAGAACAGAGAGGACGGAGGGGCGGCAAAGAAAGAATCGGGTTGGGCTGCGTTATTATGTTAACTTATTATTATGTATAATTACCGCTACGTAGATTGGCATGATGCCCTCGACCGCCCTCGAGTCGACAGCCTTCGGCTTTCCCAGTTTGACCCTTGATTTTCATTGGACGAGTCCATAAAATATGTGTATGTCCATTATGCGGATATTGCGACGTATCACATGTAGAGAACAAGTCCTTCCTCGTATGTAATCAGGTAATAATACTCGTACTTCGTCTGGAGTTCTTCCTTAAGGCTTACATGTATGAAGTTGACATAACATTCAATGCCCGAGTTTAAACAGCTGGCTGCTGTCTCATCTGCCGCATATACAAACTCCTTCCGGTCTTGCATCCTTGCGGCATCTGCGAATCCTGCGGGGATATATTTATCTTGCCTACCTCCCTCCTACGTACATATGCCTTGCCAGTGGCATATATATCCACATAGCAATGGGACGTTCACCAAAGAAAGAGTAAAAATGCACGTCCATCTGATGAGTGATCTATGTCATACCAGGTGCAGCAGGTGCAAGTGACAAGTATTATTTTCTGCGAGAGGTAGATACTATTAGATACTATGTATGTGATATTTTGATATTTTGCCCTTCGTGTGTCGGGTTGCCTTATCGAGACTGGGGAGACATTCCAAACACGTTTTCAGTTGACATTGAATGTCACCCATAAGCCAGGTGAACTCTAGTGAATGAATCTACTTACCTCCATCCTCTGTTTAGATGTGCTATTGCTGTGTACCAAGCTGCATGCACATGCTGCACAAGGCAAGGTGACGAAAAATAAAATACAAATAAATGTATGTATTTGCTTCATGTATCCACATAGGTTTGATGTGCTTCACTTCACGTAGAGTCGTAGACCCTACATTGATGTATGTAAGTACTAAGTACATCTAGGTAAGTATCTAATAAGTCTTAGGTAGACCTGTAGCAGCACCTAAAAACGGGCTAATTAACGTTACATTATGTACCTCCAGCGCGAAATTAGTGACTAGGTACTTGTACCTATATGTACTGTGTAGACCCTTAAATCCCTTTTCCACTTGAACGATGCCCCGCCATTTTGGGGCGGGCGCAAAAAAATAACGAGTCACCACTGCTACCTACACACAACCTACCGCCTACACACACACCACCACACACCACACTAGACTTGACCTACTCGTCCCAGTCTAACTTCACATTATTTTTTTTCTTTAACAACCATAATTGGGTGCAGCTCGACAATCAACATCACCAAGTCTGCACTTCGGCTACCGACTGCTTACCCTCTACTCTCTCATTCTGCCTACCTTTTTCCATTTTGTCGATTCTGCGACCCGGGTTCGAACGGGCACCAACCCCTTCCCGAATCCTTAGCTCCATCTCTCTAGACCGAAGAACCATACAAACAATACATAATATCAAACAACGTCATCTTCAAGTTCCATCTCCATCGTCTTCGACATAATTACCATTACCCATCGACCCAAGAGAGTACACCTACCGACTCGAACTCTGGGAATAATCCATCATGAATGCGGACGCAGTTCGTGACCGCATTGTCGCCACCCTCTCTCCCGACGACAATGTGCGAAGGGCTGCTGAGCTTGAACTCAAGCAGGTAATATCCTAATCCCCCATTGTTTTGTCCTTTTTCACAATGCCATGCTTGTGTTTCCATTGTGGGTGTTTTGTGATGCCTGCCATGTCGGGTCTTATTGTGTGTGCTGCGCCATGCGAATGCGATGCGCCATCTTCTTTCACATCCTTCGAATCCGTGCTTGTGACGCGTCTGGTGTTGACTACAACGACACTCGACCTACTTACAACTTGCCTTACTGACAAAAACACGTGTTGAAATTATAGGCAGAGGCCCATCCCGGCTTCACCGATGTCCTGCTCGATGTTCTGACCGCGGAACCTCAAGAGTCCAACCGACAGGCCGGTACGAATACACCCATTTTATCTCTCATACAAAAAGCAACGTTTTTGCATGCTCGTCTGGCTGACCAAATTGTTGATACTTGTAGCCGTCATCTACCTCAAGAACAGAACGAACCGAGCCTGGTCCAAGACTGACCATTATCCCGATGAATCCTTGATCGCAGAAGATGAAAAGCAACGTTTTCGAGACCGAATCCTTCCCATCCTCGCCGCCTCTCGTGGTACTGTTCGTCAACAACTGCTGCAGCTGATTCAGCGCATCTTGCACTTCGATTTCCCTGGAAAATGGCCAGGTTTCATGGATGTCACTCTTCAATTGTTGCACGCAAATGACCCCTCTTCCGTTCTGGCTGGATTGCAGTGCCTTCTGGTCACTTGCCGTGCCTACAGGTTCAAGGGCTCTCAAGATAGTAGCAGAGCTGAATTTGACAAGATCATCGAGGCCAGCTTTCCCAGACTCCAGCAGGTTTGTAACGAATTGGTCAACCAAGAAAGCGACGAGGCTGGTGAGATGCTTCATATCGCCCTCAAGGCCTACAAGCACGCATCCTGGGTAGGTACACTCTCTAGATACTGCACCTTGCTAGTTCAAACGACGCTCTCTAACATAGACTGGTAGCTTGAACTCTCTACTTACCTGAGGCACCACGAAGTCAATATTGGCTGGTGCACCATTTTCCTACATACTGTGTCCAAGAAGATACCCGAGTCCGCTATGCTCGAAGATATTGATGAGCGAGAACGTCACCACTGGTGGAAAGCCAAGAAGTGGGCCTACTTTAATCTGAACAGGCTTTGGATTAGGTTGGCATTCTACTTACAACTGCTGGCTCTGTCGAGAATTGCTAACAATTTCCAGGCACGGAAACCTTGCAGCAGTCTCGAACAAGAGTGACGAGGTCACGAGATTCGCCAAAGAATTCGAGACCACCATCGCCCCCGAGATCCTAAAGTATTATCTGCAAGAGATCGAGAAGTGGGTTTCCAAGACGGCCTGGCTCAGCAGGCCATGCTTATCGCACACGCTCGTTTTCCTCGACGAATGCTGTCGCCCCAAGTTTATGTGGGGCTTGATGCAACCGCATCTTACCAATCTCGTTACCCACCTCATCTTTCCTGTCTTGTGTCTGGGTGAGGAGGATGTGGAGAAGTTTGAGATCGAACCCGAGGAGTACCTACACAGAAAACTCAATTTCTACGAAGAGGTTTCGGCCCCCGACGTAGCCGCCACCAATTTCCTTGTCACCCTGACCAAGACCCGGAGAAAGCAGACCTTCGAGATCTTGCAGTTCGTGAACGGCATTGTAAACGAGTATGAGCAGGCGGCGGAGGACAAGAAGAACCACATAGCGAAGGAGGGTGCCCTAAGGATGATTGGTACCCTGGCACCGGTTCTACTGGGCAAGAAGAGTCCGGTCGCGGACCAACTCGAATATTTCCTGGTCCGATATGTCTTCCCCGACTTCAAGAGTCCTCTGGGCTACCTCCGAGCCCGCGCCTGCGACACGATCGAGAAGTTTGAGCAGCTCAACTTCACAGACCAGAACAACCTGCTCATCATATACCGACACATACTGGACTGCATGGCCGATTCCGATCTTCCCGTGAGAGTCACTGCGGCCCTGGCCTTGCAACCCTTGATCCGACACGACGCTATCCGCATTAGCATGCAACAGAGCATCCCCACCATCATGCAACAGTTACTCAAGTTGGCGAACGAGTGTGATATCGATGCACTTGCCAACGTGATGGAGGATTTTGTCGAGGTATTTGCAGCGGAACTGACCCCCTTTGCCGTGGCTCTGAGCGAGCAACTCAGGGACACATATTTAAGGATCATCCGCGAGCTTCTCGATAAGACCGATTCTCGTAACGCAGAAGATGACTTTGGCGATTATCTCGATGACAAGAGCATCACAGCATTGGGGGTTCTGCAGACAATTGGAACGTTGATCTTGACGTTGGAAAGCACGCCAGACGTGCTGTTGCACATCGAGGCAGTTCTTATGCCTGTGATCCAGGTTACTCTGGAGAATAAGTTATATGGTAAGTCAACGTCTGGTGTTCTGATCCCTGCATCTGTCTAACTTATCATGTTGCCTGCCTAGACCTCTACAACGAAGTGTTCGAAATTATTGACAGCTGCACGTTCGCTGCGAAGAGCATCTCACCTACCATGTGGCAAGCCTTCGAGCTCATCCACGCAACCTTCAAGTCTGGTGCTGAGCTCTATCTCGAGGACATGCTTCCGGCCCTCGACAACTTTGTGCAGTACGGTGCCGGTCAGTTGACTCAGAAACCTGAGTACGTGCAGGCCCTGTACGGCATGGTTCAGGACATGTTTCAGGATCAGAAGGTCGGTGGAGTTGACCGCATCTGCGCGTGCAAGCTCGCGGAGGCTATGATGTTGAACCTACGCGGTCACATCGACACGCCTGTCACCGGATTCATCGCCATGGCCATGATGGTGCTTAGTGGTCACGACGTCAAGGTCAAGTCATACAAGATCCACCTGATGGAGATGGTCATAAATGCCATCTACTACAACCCGATCCTGGCCCTGGCCGTGCTGGAGAGTAAAGGATGGACAAACAAGTTCTTCAGTCTCTGGTTCAGCAACATGGATCACTTCAGCCGTGTCCATGATAAGAAGCTTTGCATCGTGGCTATCGTTTCTTTGCTGAGTCTGAGCGCAGACCAGATACCTCCTAGTGTAAGCACGGGTTGGCCGAGGCTCTTACAAGGTATCACTGGTCTTTTCAAGACACTGCCCGCCGCTTTGAAGAATCGCGAGGATGCTCTGAGAGAAGACTTTACATATGACAACAACGACGGCTTTGAGTACGACGGGGAGGATGAGTGGGCTGACGAGGATACCAACTGGAATGCTGAGGAGGGCGCCGAAGGGGAGCCGACCGAACTTCGAGACGAGAGCACCGCGTACCTCGAGTTCTTAAACGAAGAAGCTGCTAAGTTCAGCGAGATTGAGAGTCGGTACAAGGATGAATTCGAGTCGGACGATGAGCTGGGAGAAGACAGCGTAGTACTGGAATCGCCTCTCGACAAAATTGAACCTTATCAACTCTTCCGAAGTGTCCTGATGAGTAAGTTTCAGAAATGACGGCACCTTTCGCAGTTCTGTTGTGGTTCATCGCTAACTCGTTGCCACGCAGAGATACAACAGGAAAACGCCCAGCTTTACACGAACCTCACGTCAAATCTCTCGGCCGATGAGCAAGCTGTTATTCAGAACGCCATTCACCAAGCCGAGGCCAACGCCCAAGCTGCTTTACAACTGGCAGCCCAGGCTGCACAAAATCCCCAGGGGATTCCCGGGACACCCAATGGCGCCGCCAGTTAGAAACTGACACAGCGCAGATCTTCTGGAAAGTACCAGGCACAACACCCCTACTGATCGGGCTGATGCAGTCGTGAGGGTCGCTCTTCTATGGCTTCCGAGCTGGGCATGTGAAACAGGAGTTGTAAGTAGTGGATGGTTGGTCAGAACCCGACAGCAAGTGCTGCTATGATGGAAAGCTTCTTGGGTATGGCTCCTGTACCACCAGGATAGCCTCCCTATTGTCATTGGAAGTAGGTGGATAAGTGCGTAGATGAATAGGTACCTGCGTAGGTAGGCAAGTGGTCTACAGCTGGCTAGTGAGCAATGGCACTCTGGGGAGGAATATGATATGTCACAGAGGAGGAAAAGGGAGATCGACATGGGGAGGATATATCCGGAGGCGCGCGCACGTCATTAATGATATCTTGGTGACGGCGGGCCAAAGATGGATGAGTGGATGAGTGGATGACAATGGAACATGGCCATAGTTTTATCACGGGGACAACAAAAAGATTCTAGATCGTGTGCAAACATCCATGACATCCCCTCGACAGAGCTTCCTAGGAATCTGGCCGGAAACTGAGGGGGGACACAAATTTGACAACGTGTTCATTATTTTTGATCTTGGGATGCTTACTTCCTTCGTGACTTACCGTGGTTGAGTGGGTGTTTGTCATATGCCGGTTGATGTGGTTTTTGTTGGCATCGTGGAGGTGCCTTTTAGGCTTGGCTTGCAGATGGTGAGAGATGTAGGGGATGGTGTTTTTGTGATGTATGCTGTTGGGAGACTTGATGTGGCATATTGTGCTGGAGTATTGTCTGAGGTAGGGTCACTATATGGGCGATGGCTTCGTTTGGACCGCAGTTGGATGATGCAACCTAACCTATGTAGGTACCTGGGTTAGGTATGGATGCATACCCGGAGATGACAGAACATTCCTGCTTCCCCTCCCCCTTTTCTCAAGCTGACTCTTCAAAGACCTTCGGGAAGCCTCCTGCGTAGGGTTGTATCTAACTGGGTACGAAGGACCTAGGGATGTATATCAAGCTTGTCAGTTGGAGGTCACAGATCTCCCGAAGGGAATTTACGTCCGGTCTCGTGTGATAGTAGAGTTGCGATAGAGTATGAGAAGAGCTTGTGGTGGGAAGGACGCCTACCTCATCGGTGGATCGTGTGATGATCTTGGACAGGTCAAGACTGTTTGGCCGCCTCGAATGATGGTAATACATATTTCGTGAGCGTGGATAAGGGCAGAATACCTCTTTGAGCGCGATGTCGCCTATGGGTAAGAACCTCGAGAGTACGTGGCGAAGGAATCTCTTATAACTCTGCATCACAGCCTACAGGGACCACTGCCATGGATATGTCATCACGTGGAGACGAGTAATCTCATTGCCTGCCTCGTCTACCTCAAGCGAACATGAGAGTCCAAGTATCGCGCCAGGCTTCGAAGGAGCAGATACCCCTTAGCTCAACGTAGAGGCCAGGTCACACGTATCTGAGTCTAAGCAAGCATAGAAGCTCGCTCAAAGATTGCGTAGAACAATCACAGTCAAAGCCCTTCGCCTTGATCTAAAGGAAGTGATTGACGTTGGCCTGGTGTTGGGTAATCTCTATTACGTATCACTAAGCCTTCCCCTTTCCTCCCCTTGTTTTCCCAAATAACTTATCATGCCCCGATTGTGCTAGGTACAGAGTTCAGACTGGGGCTGCTGTTATCTGTTAAGAGAAAATAATACATAGGTAGTCGGCATTTCAACATGGCGATGACTGCAGTCAGGCTCATCCGTGAGCCGTATCTTGACGTCGCAAATCGCCCTTGGGTCACTACTACAGGCTCAGATCTGGTCGTCCTATCTACTTATCTTGAAATTCTCAGCGTACCGCACTTTGGCTTTAGTACCTAGTGAAGTATCCAAAAAGAAAAGGAGTTTTTTGGCCTGAGTTTATGGACAACCGTATTACTTCTATGCCACGTATTGAGTAGCGTTGGTCCGAGGACCTTCTGGCTTATTCAAGTGTACAAATTCGTTATATTCGCCTGTGAAGTATGTATCGCAACCGCGTGCTGCTAGATGGCGTCTTCCCTCCTCAGCAAACGTTCCGGTGTGTCCTCATCGTCTTAAAATCAGGATGGATGGCTGGATTGCTTTAGACACTATTCTAAACGGAATCCTCACCTGGCCGGGGTTAGGTGATCCCAGGTCAAAGTACCCCGCAAAACTTCACAGTGCTCCCTTTTTGATGAATCAAGGCTACTACTAACTGTATGAAGCTGTACCTATTGTCACTGGAGAAGATCTTCATCAGCTGTTCCTAACGGAGCTCCTTCTGACCGGTAAGACCGCCTGAATATGTCTCTCACGCTCACCCTCTTACCTTATTGACCTTCCCTTGTTAAGGACAGAGCCGGGTGCGGATTTAAGCACCTAGTTGGCTGGCAGAGTATCTCAGGTGCCATAGGGCGTGACCCACGCACCCGATCTTCATGTCTTGGTGGCACAGTCGACTAGAGTGTTGGCCCATATATTGCTGTGATCCATTGGGTTTGGCTGTTCAAGGGTCGTGAGTCCGAGCCTCGCGCAGGACACCAACATCGGAAGATATTCCCTTTCCCATTCCCCAAATTAGAAATTCAGTTCCATTTTTTATCCGCATTTTGTACCTCAAAGTCTGCCATGACGTGTTACTCTGAAGATTCAAACACGAGTACTCTTTAATGCGCTATTCTGTTATATTAGGAATTTAGCTGTAACCACCCAAGCAACATGAGTCGTGGAGAGGTCAATAGATGGGTAGAAACTCATCCCCCTCGAGTCACGTCTTCTATGCTTATAAGCTACCACGAGTCCCAAGTAGAAACCCATACTCAGGTCGTACTCTAGGGGTGGAGTACGACAGCGAGGCATGAACCAATAGCGGGCCTGAAAACGAGTACCAAGCGCCGAAAAGGGAAAGTCTTCACATTTCCTTTGTGTTAGTGGCCGAGGTTTGAAGCCCTTGCTGGATGCTCACACCTTCAGTTAAAATAGGGAAAATATTTCTTGATATTCTGAGAAGCAGGAATATGTAGTGGATGGGCATTCTCCTCTCAATATCATGTCACCGAAAGTCCTGAGTCGACCTGGCGTAAGGACCTAGCGTGAGAGCGGTGTAGCTGCGTAGAGGTAGCTGTTCCTTGATACAATCTGGAGAGAGAAAAATCTGCGCGAGTCTTTTGCTGTAACTATCTCTGCGGAGGACGAGAACGGCAAAAGATAACAAGACAAAAACAAAGGAAACTGCATCAGCCGCGAATCGAACGCGGGGCCCATCGATGGCAACGATGGATTTTACCACTAAACCACTGATGCGAAGAACGGCAGGTGGGCTGCTTCTTTCCTCTGTGTGACGGTCTGTGAAGCTATCGGCGTCTATACCTAACGGTAGGGTAGCGAGTGGATTTTAAGCGGGTTTTCATGCCTTATCACAGTGGGACTGCATGATGTGAGACAACTCGTTAGTAACATAGCAGGCAGAGCTTTGCTGTACATACTATGTATACCTACATTTGCATAGGATACAATACTCTGGAAGTTTGAGATTGGATGATTGGTGACGGAGGGTAGTCGGGAGAGCAAGAAATTCAATATCGGATCGCCTGTGTGGACTTTGTCTGGTTTGATCAAGCTATACTAAATTCAGCTGCTGCAGATCATTAGCATTTTGACTTAAACCTTGTTGGGAGAGGGGGAAAGGGAAAGGAAAGGGTCTCAGCTAAAACTCCACCGTCTTTCAGCTACGATTGTCATAATATCATCTAGTTAAACAAGCACAGTGTTACACAGTCTATCCTGGATCTACGTCATGCGTTGCGACGCTGAGGCTGCTTAGAAGATACGCCTTTAGCAGCTAAATTCTAGGCTTAAGGAGAGGTAGCGCCTTAACCCCCGCGATACATGCAGATCAGTGCAGCTCCTAATACCGAGAGATTGACACTGTGCCTCACAGCAGGCAGAAGTTGCGACATTGTTCCTGAGTGGTTAGCATCATTACCGTGATCAACGAAGCTTTCCCCTCCAAGACTTAACTTCCATGGCTATGCTGTGTTCCGTAGATCGTCACATGCCCTCGCATGCTAAGTATATAAGGTGTAAGTGTCGATCGATGCCAACTGAACTGCCTGCTCGTTCTCTTTCCTCTCGATATCTGCCAAACCTTCTGTTAACATCATCGTAAACTAATTGACTTGTTAACAAATTACGACCAACCTCAATCCACAGCTATGAAATCGATCCTGGTGTTAGCCACAACGGCGGCGATAGCCCTTACACAGATCGGATGCGTTGTGAGTTCACTCCGCCCTCCCTAAAGTTAGGTATCTACCTAAGGTAGCTTTTGCAAGCTAAACCACCCTCAGGGCGCAAGTCTCGACGGCCGCCAAGTTTCCAGCACGTCGACGGACACGCCAACCTTGGCCTCAACCACAACATCTTCGACTTCGTCTGACTCTTCAACTTCTACGTCGGAGTCGGAGTCATCCGCCAGCGTAACTTCAGCACCTAGCATCTCGTCCAGGCCATTCGCAAGCATCACCTCGGCTGGCACAGATACGCTCAATGGCGTCAAATCCTCAATAACACTTGCAAGCTCCGTCATCGCGTCTCTGACCGCAGCATCGACGCCGAATGCGGCGGCGACCCCTGCTGGGATTGGTGCTGGCGTGCTGGCGGGTGTGTTGGGTGTTGTTGTTGCGTTGTGATAAGCTATATGGTGATTAGGAGATGGAATTGGGAGTTGTGCTGAGTGCAAAAATTGCGTGGGGGCCGTTGTGACGAGAATTATTGTACTGGAGTTATCTGTGTGTTCATTCACCGGCACGGTTTGGGGGCGGTGGTTTGATACTTATACATCGATTGAGGGACATCAAAATATATGTTTATACAGGTGATACAGACCAGAGGCTCTTTCTAGAGAGACTCAAAATGTCGAGGTCCGAGGAGCAGCCATCAATGTTCCAAAATGCTTGGGGACTGTAAGATCGGTACATAGGTACATACATACCTGTTATTCCCCTTGGGTACCTGTAAGTGGGGCTTAGCCAAGAAATTCCCCACACAAGCTTTCTCAACTCTCGACTCGTCTACGCAAACAGAAACCAACTTGTTCTTCTCTCTCTCCTTTCTCTCATAACACTCTGCAAAATTCTCGTCGCGTTGCTCTGTCACTTCCAACCCTTTGCACTGCATTGTCACGGCGAACCCACATTACAGAGCAATCATGGATGTCAAGATGGAAGATTCTCCGCCTCCAGTTCCGGCAGACGATGAACCTAAGTACGGCGGGTACTCCCGTTTCGAGATCGAGCTCGAGGTATGTGATACTTCTATCATCTTTCCTCTTCCTCCCCCACACTCTACCCGTAGGCTATCCCGTTTCCATCTAACACCTCGGCAGTTCGTCCAGTCCCTCGCGAACCCGTTCTACCTCAACCACCTCGCGTCTCAGAAGACCCTCAGCGAGCCCGCCTTCGTCGCGTACCTCGACTACCTGCAATACTGGTCGCGCCCGCCCTACGTCAAGTACCTGAACTACCCGGGCCCGACACTCAAGCACCTCGAGCTGCTACAAGAGGAACGCTTCCGCCAGGACATCATCAGCCCCGACCTAGTGCAGGCGCTGGCCACCGACGGCGCCAACGCGTCTGTCGAGTGGCACAAGAAGGACTAGGAGTCCGCGCGTAACCCTAAGTCTGAGGAATCACAAGCGAAGTCGCCTCCGCCTCCACCGTCAGCACCCGCTGAGGAGGTTGATGCCCCGCCAACTCGACCAAAGCGCAAGAAGAAGAAGAAGATAACGAAGTTGACGAAGACGACGACGACGAAAACGGAGACGAAGACGGAGAAGCATGTCTCGTTCAAAGAAGAGCCAGAGGTCTTTGGAGGCAAGGACCCTGATGAAAAGCCTCTCATGAACTGAGGCGCTGAGGCCAAGAACAAAAGCCACAACGAAGCTATGCGCGAAGTCAATGAAGCTTAAGGCGGTTGTAGACACACCATTTTGGCTTGAGCTTACGCCAAAGCCAGACTCGGAAGCTGAACCCAAGCAACCTGCAACCTAGACCGGAGCAACGAGAAGCAGCTGGCTTGACATGATCCCGAACCCAGAGCCTATACCAAGTTTGCTGTTGGGTATGGAGATGAAGGAATGGAGTACCTAGGAACTGCAGAGTGTATTTAGGACAGTCTGGAGATGGGTCAGGGTATCATAAATATATATCATCAACGTATAAGAGTCTCTCATAAGTGCAAAGTAAGACTAAGAGCTCCATGAACAACCCCGACTTGACTAGATGCCATCAAGAACCTTCAACGCCGGCTAAACAAGTGAACAGAGCTATCCTTCAGCAGATCATCTCTCTAGTTTTCCCTCCACCGATGCCCGCACGTCATGCACTACAATTTTGATTCCAATCAGCGTTCCGTAAAGCCCCAAGTGACAGTGAAAGCGAAAGCGAAAGCAAAGCAAACTCACCTTGTAAAAGCTAGTCATAGGCTCGTCGGCGCTGCGGATCTGGATCTGGTAGAAGGCGGCCTCGCGGCCGGAGCAGGCCGAGTTGTTGCACTGGACCTCGATCTTGTCGGCGTTGTCCCAGGCGCCGGCGCCGCCGAACACGTCCTCGCGCTCCTTGCGCTGGTACGCGCGCCGTGCGAAGAGCGGCTGCTCGATCGCGTGCTGGTATGGACATGTCCGGCACTCTAGGCGGTTGCGCCCTGTGTCTGGCGCCGCTGACACGGTTAGGATGTTGCTGCACTCTGGGCAGACTTCCAGCCGCGGTGGGGTGTTAGTTTTGGGGTCTGGGTTGGGGTTCGGGGTAGGCTGGGGGGGAAGGGGAAAGGGGGAAGGGGGAGAGAAGAGGACTTACAGAGAAGCATTGTGGAGGGAGTTTGGAGTTTGGTTTGTTTGTGACGAGGTTCCTAGGTTGGTATAGCCTTGGATTTGGAGGACTTGGAGTGAGGTCTTGTCATGGATTATTGTGACTGATCCATACTACTATTGATCGTGACTTAGAAATTTTGTTAGGACTGGACTGCAGATCGAAGTATTGGTACTTAGGTACATGCCAAGCTAATACACCCCACCGGAGTCTGCTAATTATTATTCCGTAAGACCCCGCGATCCAGAACAATTGGATGGACCTGGATGTAACCTGAGCGTCAGGTACCGCATTTTTTAAGCAAAAGGTAACTATAGCCTTTACCCATTTAGGTGATGCCATTAAACCTTAAAAATATAATACTAAAAAAGGCATGTAAAACGTTTTATTTTATAACTGTAATATATTATTTAAAATCCATTAAAAATATCATTTATTTATATTTAAATATTTATAAAAAATTTATTATAATATTTAATTTTTTGTTTAATTAATAAATTAATATTAATAATTAAATATTTAATATAAAAATAAAAAATGTAATTATAATATATAAACGTACTTTTAAAATTATTAAAATTATTTATTATAAATTAATACGTTTATTTTTAAAATTTTATAATAACCGTTAATATAAACCTTTTCGTTTAAATTAAATTTATAATATATAATTTATTATTATTAATAAAAAAGTAATTTAAACTAATTTATTTAATTAAAAAAATAAACTTTATAAATTTATAATTATAAAATATAAACCTTTTATAAAATTTTATTTATACGTATATAAATTAATTATTTA
Organism: Hypoxylon sp. NC1633; assembly: GCA_022984935.1. Taxonomy (NCBI): domain Eukaryota; kingdom Fungi; phylum Ascomycota; class Sordariomycetes; order Xylariales; family Hypoxylaceae; genus Hypoxylon; species Hypoxylon sp. NC1633. The sequence continues at coordinate 332,423 of JAJLYQ010000023.1, forward strand.
TTAAATATATAAATTAAACCTTTATATTTACATTAATAAAAACTTAAGTTATATATAAAAAAAAATGTTAAATATAAAATAATTAACTTATTTTAATATATAATTTTAAAGTTAAATAAAAAAAATATAATAATTAATAAAAAAGGTATTAATTAATATGTCACGACCCAATCTTACGGTCGCCTCGGGGGGACCAGGTGGGGCGTAGTTGACCAATTACGGGAGAACCACGGCTAAAGGGCCACATGCTCTGTCAGGTACGACAGAGCATGGGAGAGCAGAACAGAGCAAGACAGAGCAGAACAGAGCAGAACAGATCAAGCAAGAAGGAGGACACATTATAAACCACGATGTTTCCACTGCATCTAGACACTCCTTCATAGCTCTCTAGTTATCAATCTAAGACTACAGATCACCTCGAGTAGTGGAAGGACTCCAAGCCTTCCTTACGAACAGACCCTTTGAATACTTGTTTCCAGCGCAACACTGTTACCTTAAAATCAAGACCCGATTTCTCGACTATATCCAGTCCCAAGGATATAGGTTCGTAACATAATAATTTAAAAAAATTATTTAAGGTTTTTTAAAAATTTATAAATTAATAAAAATTAAGCTTTAATAATGGTATTATTTTAATTATTATTTATATTTATTTTATTAAATATATTAATAATTTTATTTAAGTTAAAATTAATTAAAATTAAATCTTTTTAAAATAATAATACGTTAAACGCATTTTTTTTATTTTATTTTATTAATTATAACTTAAATTTATTTTTATTTTTATTAATTTTTAAATTATATAACTTATAAAAATTTATTAAAGGTACCTTTTTTAAATTATTATAAATAATTTTAACTTTTATATTTTTTTAAACCGTAATTAACGCGTTAATATTATTTAAAATTAATAATATTATTTTATAATATAATTTTTTAAATAAAGGATAAAATAATTATTAATTATTAAGTTAAAATTAAAATAAATTAATTCCTTTAATTTAAATTAAATTATTTTTATATTTTAAAAGGTAAATAAAAATCTTTATATAAATAAAGAAATCTTAAATTAACTTTTAATAATATTTAAATTAAAGCTTAATAAAAGTTTTATTAATAATGTAAGTTATTATTATTTTTTTATTATTAATAGTTTATTTTTTAAAAGTTATTTTAATTTTTTTTTAGCTTTTTTAAATATAAATTAAATTTTTTTTATAATAATTTTTTTAAAAACTTATTAAATGTAATATTTAAGGGTTAAAAAAAATGTAAAACCTGGTAATATTATTATTATAATAATTTTATTTATTTTTAAAAATATTTTAATATTATTAATTTTATAAAATATAATTATATTTATTATTAGTAAAACTTTTTTTTAAATTTGTTTATTTTTTTTTTCGTGAAAATAATTAAAATAAGTTTTTCGTTAATTTATTTTTTAAATAATATTTCGTTATTATATATTATGTTATTAAATTTAATAATAATATTTAAATAATATTAATTTTTTTTTTATAATACTTTTATTATAAAAAATTAATTTAAAATAAATAAAAATAAAACCATTAATAATAATATAATAAATTAAAGTAGTTTATTTTTTATTTTAATTATTTTAATTTATTTTTTTTATTATTAATTTTACGTTTTTTATATTATATATATAACTTTTTAAAAATTTAAAAAATAACGAGGTTTTATTTATATTAATTATATTATTTAAAAGGAAATAACGAAAAATAAAATTAACGTTAATATTATTTTATAAAGTTATATTAAAAAAGTTTATTTTATAAAAAACTTTATAAATATATTATAAAAAATTATTTATATATTATATAATTTCGTTCGATATTTTTAAAATTATATAAGTTATATAATATTATATAATTTAATATTATTTAAAAAAAGCTTAAAATTAACCGTTTAAAAATACGAAAATATAAACGTATTTAAAGTAAAACTTTTTAAATAACGTTATAGTTTTTTTATAAAATTAATAACGGGTTATAATTTTATACGTTTTTTTAATAATTAAAAATTATATTTATAATTAATCTTTTAATAAAAATTAATATAATAAGTATTTTTTTTAAATTAATTTTTTATTATTAAACATTTTATATTTTTTTTTTTTATTTATTAATTACTTTTTTATTAAAAATTTAAAAATAATTTTAAGTTTTTTCGAAAAAAGGTTATTAATAATTATTTTTTACTAGTAAATTATTAATTAAAAATCGATTTAATAATATCCATTTATTTATTATATTTTTTTATAATAATATATAATAATTTTTAAAAAAAAGAATAATTTTAAGCTTATAACGTTTTAAATAAATATAATAAATTTAATAAATTTATTTAAAAGGTTTATAATCGAGTTAAATAAGCTTTTATTTTTTACCAGGTTTTTTAACGGTTAAAATAATAAAAATAATAAGCTTTTTAATTATAAAAACCGTAAAAATTATAAAAGCAATAAAAATAAAGTTTATTTTATTAAATTAAATAAATTTAAAGTAAAAATTAACTTACTTTTATATATTTTACATGTTATATTTTTTAATATTTAACTTAAAGAACCTTACCTTAAAACAGCTTAACATAATTTAGATTACCTAAATAAGTAAAGGCTATAATTACCTTTTGCTTAAAAAATGCAGTACATACAATTTTGGTGTAGAGCCTTAAGCCGCGTGGGTGGTGGGGTCTCATGCCAAGGAGATCAGGAACTTTGGGACGTCACACAGCCTCCTTTCCACCCGGCGCTTGTGGTCGCTTGCTTGCTTGTCTGCTTATTAGGCGCCGCTCATGTCCAATCTTCTCCTGCAGAAATAAAGACTACCTAAAATCGTGCTATTTGATTCTTCCAGTGCTCATCCTCCTATCTGCTGCTCGGAGAGACTACCTACTTCCACTGCTATTTCACACTCTGTAATACAGCAGACCGTACCAAACCAGCCAAGCTACACTGGTCACGATCACGAGCCCACCATGGCGGACGACCAAGAACATGAGGTGAGCGCAAACACTCTGTCCCGGATCTTAAATATGTACCTGTATACCTGTTCGTTCGTGCCGTGAATTGAAAGGAGGCTGACACCAAAGAAACAAACAGGGCGCCTCCAAAAAAGAGCAGTTAATCGAGGCCTGCCGGCGGAACAACGTCGATCTGCTCAACGAAATTATCACCGCCTGCAAGTCCGATGACGAGATATCCGACCTGCTCAACAACACCACCACCGTCATGGGGAACCACCTATACCACGAGGCCGCGCTACAGGGGAACTGTACGTCCCATCCCTCCTCCCATCACCTCCCCTCCCCTCCCCTCCCTCACCCAGTCCCAGTCCCAGTCCCAATCCCAGTCCCAGTCCCAGTCCCCATCTCCCCGCCAACCCAACAAACAAGCCAACCCCACACTAACCCCCAAAAAGACGAAATAATCGACACCCTCCTAGACCAGCCCAACTTCGAATGCGACCCCACAAACCGCACCGAAGGCGACACCCCGCTACACAGCGCCATACGGTGGATCAACAGCGAGCCCCCAGCACAGCGAGACTTCGGCGACGCGCTAGTAACCATGATGCTAGAAGCCGGCTCCAGCACGCGGGCACGCAACCGCGCGCGCCTGACCCCGAGCCAGCTAGTCGACCCCTCGAACCCGGGCCTGCGCGACCTGATCCAGAAGCACGAGTACGCCGAGCTGAACGCGGGCGACTTTGTCGACGCCCACGACCATGATGACGGGACCACCAAGAATAAAGGTCCTGCTGCTGCTACTGCTGTGAATTCCTTTATCGACGCGCGGCAAGATGTAGATGACGATGACGACGATGACGACGCGGAGTTCTCGGGGAGTGATGAAGACGAGCGTGCTGAGTGGGAGCGGAGACGCAAGGCCAAGGGGCGGTAGAGGTGAAGATTACGTATCTGGAATACGGCGTGCAGGGAAGAGGTATAGACTTACGAGACTTTGCAATGTGCTTAAGCTCGGTTCAGCTACTGGTGAAGCCATCACGAGCGATGTGGGCTCTTGTTAATACATGAATGTACAATTCATACTATTACCTATTTACACTACGACGGCCTACTATGCTCGAAGATTAGAGGGAAGCCAGCTATGATCTGGATCGCTGGGGACACGTTAGGTTTGCCGTCCCTCTTGATCCTACCCGCGATTCTCACGCCTGTGTGAGCACGTTGACTAAACCTACCATGCTGCCACACATATTCACAATACAACGGGAAGCACGTGCCTGCATGCACACAAATCACAAACAGATGAGAGTCCAGCGCGGTTGCAATTCATTAATTTGAAGCAACGACTATGTATATCTCTTAAGGAGAAAGGCTAACTGCAGAGGGCAACTAATTAACCCTTTGATGGAGAAATCAACGAACATGATAAGGGAAATGACACCCTGGATAGCTCCCACTCCGGTTCTCTTTGTCCCGCGAGAGCCTTGCTCCGGTAGATCCTTTCACCACTCCATATAAATTATACACCGCGTATAGTGTCATCCATCAGATCCGGCTGGTGCGAATAACCGAAGGCGAAAAGAAAATTCCGATAAAATATCTCAGCAGCTTCCTTCGCTCGACCGGATGGCCTAAGAGAGGATAAAACAGTCGAAGCAGAAAGCAATAATATGATATAGCAAAGAGCTGTTGCCGAATAGCATAACGGCTTCCTTCTCCGGGAGGGGATGGTTCGGCGTGGTGATGTCGATGTCAAGACTCGGTATGCTGGTTGACGGCGGTAATAGTTGATACGGTACGACACGAGCACCCTACTCCCCTTGAACCTTGGAGACTTCGGTGTCGACCTTTCGGCAGATTTCAGCTGTTATCTGCCTCTGCTCGGGTGTCATACTCCCAACCACGTCTTTGTTGGCCTCAAGCAATGCTCCTATCTGCTTAATGTAGCTGAACACGCTTTGCACAACGACGTCCAACTCAGCAGCCTCCGGGGTAGAGATGGCAGTGCTAGATGAGTCGGGTGAGGACGACTCCACAGCTTCGGTCTCCGTTGAAAGACTGCTTTCGTCTTCGCTGGTCTTTTCCGGAGCAGTTGGGCTGGGTACAGCCATTCCTGTGACCTTATCCTCGAAGTGGTCTGATTCGCCATTGTATTGGATAGCTGCCAATTTCTCAGGCAGCTTCCCCCTGACAACGGCCAAAGCCCTCTGCTCATCGTCGGGAATGGTCTCTGGTCGAATGTATCGACAGGTTAGGGCAAAACGGTGTTTGCCGAATGGGTCAACGGAATGCTGTTTCAAGACATTAGCATCTCGTTGGAGGAGGGATGGGGCATGGTCTTCAGTACGTACGAGGTATTGTTTCTGGATTTTTTGGCCATGCATGACCAGCATATCCCCATGCTTTAGGACAAGAGAGAGGATGGGTGGGTAGGTTTGCTTGTTACGATCTTTGTCCCTCGTCGGCTTCGGCATGAACTTCATCACCGAAGGCGAACCAAGAGACAGAGTTGCGACGCTCGGACCCAGTTCCTTTTCGCCATCGTCATGCGCCTATAACAGGCATCAGCTTTCTGGGAGGACTTCAGAGTTGGGTAGGGGTGCATACCGAGATCTTTGACTTCTCGAAGTACCCCAATACCAACTGCTCATTGTAAGGCTCAAAGTCGGTTGGGATCGCACCTTCGGTAGCGGTGGCCTCTTTGGCTACAATGGTCTTCGCTGTGGCGTCAACTGCTGTCTGTCCCGCCCAGGTGAGTCGGAGAAGGGTTTCGACGATTGGTACTGGTGCATCGCTGAAACCGGTCGTCTGCTTTACGACCACGCCAAACTTATATGGCGCACCCTTAAGAATTGTTAGTCATGCCACTCATACACCACACTTGTTTGGGGACTTACGTAGTTCGCCGAGAAATGGGACGTCAGTTCCTCAATCCGACAACCTGGAGGGAGTAGTTAGCACTGAACAGCTGACTTGGACAATTTCTCACACCCGCTTACCTGAACTCTTGGCCGGTCTTCTCAGCAGAGGCATGTCCTCTTTCTGAAGCTGTGTATACAGATTGTCGAGGCCACCTTCTTTTTCTCGTGCGTCGTCGTTGGGGCGAATTCGAGTGACAGAACCAAGGAAGCTACCACTGTGTTCCGCATCTGGCATGAGATAGGTTACTAGACTATAGCCTCCCACGACTGAGTTGGACTGCAGAACCGCCTCGTCGTTCCAGTCTTCACTGTTCTTGCTTTTACTCTCTTTAACCTGTCTGTTCTCTTTCATGACGTTGTCGATCGGGACCATTCTGATTGGAACCTCGTATTGGAATTCGCAATCCGGGTTCTCGCAGAACCACTTGTCCCATGAAATCCTTCGGCTACAGCAGAAACACTTGGGGCAGACAATTCCCTGCTTGTACTTCGATTCACTGCCGAGGTCGTCGCCTGAGTTGGAAGGCAGAGGTGGTAAAAGGGGTTCCTGTGGTGGAGTACCGGTAAATTCATTTCTTTCGTTGATGAAGGCGTCGTTGTACTCCAGCTCATCAACGTCTAAAGCCTGACCGAAATCGAAGAAGTGTGCACATTTGTTGTTCAGGCAGGCCCAGCTACGCGTGAAGATCTCCTTGCTTCGAACGTAGCAGGTTGGACAAACAGCGGACGTGCATTGGCAATCACCGACCTTAAAAATGTCGGTGTTGGTATCCTTGGGTGACCACCAGGAACTCGAGTTCAGGTCGACCTTCTCTACACGAATCTTGTAGACTTTGGTCAGTTGGCCTTTGTCCCCCTTGACTACCTCTGACCAAAGGTCGGTGATATAGAAGTAGTCTAGCACATTGAAATAGTGCGGCGGGCGGACAGGCCAAAGGGTGTTCAGCGAACCTTCAAGCTGTCAGATATGAAAGAGCTGAATGGGGTCTGAGTCATGTTGTCACACCTACCCGCAATCATCACGAACGGCTGATTGGCCTCCTTGGCCTGCTTCATGGCCTTGACGTTCGTCATATCGTCTTTCTGATCGCGGTTCCTCACCATCTTACCGGTCTTCTGATCAAGGTCATGACCGCCACCGCTATTACCGTTGTCAGCACTTAATTGGAGATAAACACAAAGAACTTACATCGTGGTGATGATCACCTGGCTCGAGAAGTGATCACGGATAGCAACTTGGGAATCAATAAACATGCCTTTCGGCATCAGGCCAGTTGTGTACAGACTTCCCTGGTGACTCTTGAAATATGGAAGGGCATCGTTCAAGGCCGCTCTCTTGTCAGTCCAAACGGGGGGCTGGCTAGACGGTGCTGGCTTATGGTCGTGGAGGCTGGCGATCCTCTCCGCAGCCTTTTCGGCAGCAGTCATCGTCCTCTTTGGCAACGACTCTCCTACCTCTCGCGTCTTGTTGTCCTTAGTCTGGCTTCTGGTAATCCGACGATTCTCAGACTCATGTCGCTTAGGAGAGCTGGAGGAACCTGGGTCATAGTGGTCATCGTCTCCCTTTCTCTTAGTACCGCTGACTTCGGCGGTCAACTCAACGTCGGCGATTGGGTGACTGTCGGTGACAGGACCTGGAGCGGCGACAAAGTCACCGTTGGGGGTTGGGTTCTCGCTTTGTAAAGACATGGTAAAGGTAAGATAGAATAGAGAAATGTCTAAAGCCAGGTATATCTAGAGTTGATGGCTACCTATGAAGACTATTTTGTTAGACGTCGTCAGGAATAACAAGGGATGTTACATCATGAGTGATGGGGTATGTCGGCAAGATGTAGCCTGAGGTATAGTGGTACAGAGGTAATTGCGACAGGTGGGTGGCTGTATAGCTGCCACATAATGGGCCTGGTCACATGGAGAGACGGAGTAGAGGGTGTGTATATGTGTACAACTGCCACATAACGGCGCTGATCACAGGAAAGATGGAGCAGAGGGTGTGTAAGTGTAAGCCTATGTATCTATGGGTTCACGTATGTTACAAATCGAAGACAATGAAATTAACTACTGACTCTTTGGCACCGACGGCTGCGCTTGGCTGACAGGAAGTAGAGATATGGTATCGCAATAGAGGATGGAAGGCTGGAAGCTTGACTGAACCAACGACTGATGCCTGATAGTAGGTATCTATTGTTGACTGCTGATTGCTGAATGGATAAAGGTGAAGAATATGTGAGGAATGGCTGGGGTAATATGACCAGGCGGAGAAGATTGAAGGCCTCCTGGATATTGGAAAGCTAGGCGAAGTATCAATATGATATTGGATATTGTCTGTCAGTTGAGAAGGTGTACGTTAGGTGAAGAGCGTCAAGGTGTGTTGATATGTGTTGCGGTTGGGTATGCTGAGAAGAGCTGAGAAGAGTCGGAAAATGTTCGTGGTAAATAAAAAAAGAACTGGGAATTAGGGTTAACAGGTCGGGCTGGATATATAGATTCGAGCGAAGTCCGTATTGAGCAAGTAACAACCTGGGCAGAAGTTACCCCGCCATATTAACACCTCACGACTTCTATATCTTGAGTACAGCAAGTAAGTAAGTATCGATGGGATGAAGTCGAGGGCAGGGACGATAGACACCGCGCCCTAGATGCCAAGCGCGTAGCGTGTAACTCTATTTTCTTCAGATGGAAAGGAGGGGAGTACCTTGAGACGTACCTATATATAAGAAATTGGGCCTTCGTATGTCGACTCCTGAGTTATCAAGTTACTATGTATATAAGATATTAGGATTCTTAGGCTATAGAGGCTGTCGCCGTGATATAGGGGGTTACCGCTGATGATTAGGACTATGGTCGGACCATGCAGATCACCGCTAACTATAGGGGGCACTGCTGACTTTTAGGGGGCACTGCTGACTTGAAAGGCTATCGACGACTCGAGTTTTTGTGTTTACTGCTAACTTGTATGTTGTCGTTGGTTGTGACAGTTACTAACTGATCGCGCCCCTCGGTTCTCTAAGACTGACTTGAAGATAGTCGCTGACATTTACGATGACTAAGCCTTCGAGTTCTTGTTATCGTTAGAGTTTGTTAGAGGCCTCGATCTGGTTATAGAGAGGGAAGATACAATACCATTGGATATAACCCATTTTCGTTGAAATAACATTGGAAGCTTGGAAAAAGAAACAAGATATGGCAGCATTGAACGAAGAGTGATAAAAGATTTACGTGTGAGATTGTGTGAGATTGTGTTTGAATCCGTGATGTTCTGCCTGTTGTCATCTCAAGGTTCGCTTAGGTTTACCGTTCCAGATACGTATCTAATCGATTAGATCCATACAGATTTAAACCACGATGCCTATGTGAGTAAGATATTCATAAGGAAATTTTGTTGCAAATGACGGGAAACAGTACCGAATATGATGAAGAAAAGTGGCGTGTTGGGTAGACAGGTGCTAGATCCCAGGTAAATATTGCCCAGTCACTGTATTCCGGACATCTTTCATATTATATTAGTAGAGATCTGAGGAACTTTGATCAACGGCATTTCCTCGCCTGTGTTTGTTCAAGTCTCTAAGTAGGTATGTTTGGTAAGCTTCCAAGTTTGTGAGAAATCAAAACATTTGAACTCAAGCACGAGTATGTCGGCCTGATTCACAGGAACTGTGCTTGAGACTGGCAAGCTAGTTGAGGGGAACGTACAGGCCAATCTTTGATTGCCACTGTACCTATTTGTTAACATGAAAGGATTCTGGTATGTCAAGAGTGAAATATGGGAGCATTCTAATAACTGCTGATCACTATACATTGAGGTTGGTGTCGTACTGTGGACCAGACAGTTCTGGCATAATATCGAGTCTTTTCATTACGGGATGTTTATATGGATGGGGAGATATCTTCATGTGGCGGCTACGTATTTACGGAACAGTGATAGCATACCTAAGAGTACCGGCGTATTCTAAAAAAAGAGTCAATGGCTTATGATGGAGTAGAACTCACCAAGTTCTCCACGAGAAACCTGCTTGTCAAGGATATCAACGAACTTGATTGGCATCAAGTTTGCCTAGTGCGATGGGAATCAACGGAAAAGAAATCCCAAAGTAGTATGGAGTCTTCATGAAAGCAGTAAACCAATTGCAACTGGAATCGTTTGCGTTTCACATGAGTACCTAAGGCTTCAGATAGATTTTGTCTTCCTAGGTACTTGAAAAGCTGAGCTTCTACTACCTACAGGTAAGTAGGTAGGTAGGTAGGTAGCAATGATTTAGGGCTATCTGCAGGTACCTTACAAGTCACAAACATCAGAATAAACGCTCCTCAAGCATCAGAGAGAACCAATGGTGAATGGACACCTTGTTTTCTAGCAGATCCTCGGTTCGACCTGGAGGAATTTGTACAGCTCGAAGGGGCATCGTTGACCCTAATTAGCTAATAAACACTTACTAGAAAAAATTGGAAAGAGAACATCACACGGCTCAGCTGGGCGGCACGATGAACGTTCTCTTCGATTCATAATTCCGCATAGGTATATTTTTGCTGAGGTCCAGGGAGTCTTTCCGAACATCAGTACTCTGTATGTACGTCTCTAGTTGTATCTACAACAGCGCGAGGTTCAGTTCCATGGATACGACAAAATGAGCTCAGATATTCGACCATCTCCCATTCCTCACATAACATCTCGTCTTACGTCGTACAAATAGCGTTTTCCAGCAAGCAATGAGGCTTAAGTCACGGGCCAGGAGGCGACGTAGCGGCACAGTGGCTGCAATGTGGCTAGAGGCTATATGAGCATGCAATTGGCGGGGCCGCGCCCCCAACGCCTAGCGCGCATCCCAGCCCACCGTTCCTGGGGTTTTAACATAAGTGGCATGCGCGGGTCTCACCATCTCGGCAAAAGAGTGGGGTCTCCAGATCCAACCGAGCGAACCCGAGGTCCTTGCTTCGGTCGCAGTTGTATTCAGTATAAGTAACTCAGGTCGTTGCTTACATCGGATTATTCCATGTACTCATGTATTTATATTAGTTTGGTAATCGACGCTGTTCCTGCCGCTACGATTCATTCAGTTGATTGCACGTGTGTTGAGCAGTAGATAGGTGATAGAGAGAGGAAAGAAAGAACCGAGGAGACGGTCGCGAAGCTGTATGTACAACGAATACAACAGAGATGAAGACAATGGACAGCTGGGTGAACCCGAGGATTCGGATTTACCTGATTAAGCTACTATGCACTGAATAGATTATAGCGCTGCCAAGTTCGGCACGGATTCTCTCCCACCTTCGGCTACTTTACCTGAGACTTATCTACTTGCGGAGCTTGGTATCCCTTGGATGCATTAAAGATGCGGAGCTGTGGAGTTAAGCACCCTGGAAATAGGGCATCCGGGGCAAACTATTCTATAGTATGTATGTATGTACATACATACTGGCGTTGTATCGTCCTCCACCCTCCACTAATTACCTATACAAGGTCACCCCCCGACGTTGACCGAGGCTGGGAACTAGGGAGCCGGCGCTGTTCTCTTTCTCATGCGAGCTGCCTTTGTGAAACTTTGACAACAACCCTTTGTTTTGAAGTCCCGTATATCTATCCCGATTTCCCAATTCTACAGTAAACAGATCTGCTTGATAGGTACCTTACATAGAAGGTCAGGTCAGGTAGGTATACATTCCAACGAGGAATTTGCAAGATGGTGTTTACCCCGCCAGCATGGGTGCCTCAGTTGCCATTCGGTACGTCACCTTCTCACTCTACTCGGGAGACTCATCTGGAGGCCATCGCTTACGAGGGGTTTTCTCAGACCCTCCGGATTCAATTCCTATACATGAATTCTGGAGCAGCGAGAGATATGGCAGGCAACCGCTGGACAAGTCACGGAATCCGTACACGTGCGGGATTACGGGGAAGACGTTCACGGCCGCGGAAATGACCGAGCGCTACCAGCTTCTCGCGAGGTCGCTAGCTAAACGCTTAGGTTGGAGAGCGAACGAGGAGACGCCCTGGGATAAGGTGATCGGGCTGTTTTCCTTCAACTCGGTAAGTATATGATTGCGGGAACTTTGAGCGACATTATGGTGGTACCTAGCGCTCGGGACACAACGTCGACTGACATTCTCAGATCGACTATCATATGTGCACGTTCGCGGTACATTGCCTTTCGGGAATTGTGACGCCGGCCAATGCCATGTACTCGGCGGCCGAGCTGGAACACCAACTCAAGTCATCCGGCGCCAAGGCCCTGTTCACGTGCATTCCGCTTCTGGAGACTGCGCTCAAGGCAGCAAAAGCGTGCAATATCCCCAATGACAAAGTGTTCATACTACAGCTTCCCGGCCAATTTGATCCGGTGCCGTTCAAGTCGCTGGACGATCTCATCGAAGAAGGCAGGACTCTCCCGGAGCTGGAACCCCTAATCTGGACGAAGGGGCAGGGTGCTCGACAAGTTGCATATCTGTGCTACTCCAGCGGCACTTCTGGTCTTCCCGTCAGTGTTCTTTGCTTCCAGTGAAAAAGAGAAGGTTAGAAAATGCTGAATTACTGTGACAGAAAGCGGTCATGATCTCGCACCGAAACGTGATCGCGAACATATTGCAGATCCGATGGCATGAAGAATCGAGCAGAAGAGCCAGGGGCGTCGAGACGCAGGTCGCAATCGGCCTGTTACCGCTGAGCCATATCTACGGACTGGTGGTGGTAGCGCAAGCATGCACCTACCGGGGAGACGGCGTCATTATCCTGCCAAAGTTCGAGCTGAAGACTTTTCTGCAAACCATCCAGAAGCACAAGATTAATCAGCTGCATATTGTTCGTTTTACATTCCCCTGCCTCCCTCGACTACATATAAGGGTGTTGTCGCTCATCATGTTTCTAGGTCCCTCCTATTATCATCCAGATGCTGCGCAACCCGGATCTGTGTGCCAAGTACGACCTGAGGAGCCTCCGGTTCATCTACACCGGCGCGGCGCCGCTGGGCGCAGAAACGCACGAGGAAATGCACAAGGCCTTCCCGTTCCTAAGAGTGGCCCAGGGCTACGGGATGACGGAGACGAGCACGGTGGTCATCAGCTCGAGCGAGCTCGACATTGTGATAGGGACGTCGGGATCTCTGGCGCCCGCCTGCCGCGCCAAGCTAATAGGCGAGGACGGGAACGAGATCACCGAGTACGGGAAGCGCGGCGAGCTCTTGGTCCAGTCTCCTTCCGTGACCCTGGGCTACTTGAACAACGAGAAGGCCACCTCCGAGGCATACGTGTGGGACGAGGACGGCCGCTGGATGCGGACTGGTGATGTTGCGATTGTGACGAAATCGCCGGCTGGACACGAACATTTCTCCGTCGTCGATCGGTTGAAGGAGTTGATCAAGGTTAAGGTTAGATACTACCTTCATTCCTTTTCATTTGCCAGCCACGCGCCATATGAAAATACGTACTGACGAGAATTACCCAGGGCCACCAAGTCCCGCCAGCCGAGCTCGAAGCTCATCTACTCAGCCACCCGGCTGTCAACGACTGCACCGTCATTCCCGTGCCAGACGATGGTGCCGGAGAAGTGCCCAAGGCGTTCGTCGTCAAGGCCGCCTCGGTAGCATCGAGGCCAGATGACGAAGTCGCACGGGAGATCTGCAAGTGGGTTGAGGAACACAAGGCGAGGTACAAGTGGCTGAAGGGCGGAGTTGAATTCATCGACGTGATACCCAAGAGCCCGAGCGGCAAGATTCTAAGGAGACTGTTGAAGGATAAGGAGAGGGAGAAGAGAAGGGCCAGTGGGGCGAAATTGTGAGAAATATACTGTGATCTAGATTGGCAGGCGTGTTAGAAGGATTTTTCGTTGCAGTCTAGACTTGATTAGACTTCACTTCTGGACATTGTGGTAATTGAACGACTTTTTATTTAATTAATTCACCCTCATCTGTCTCAAATGACGATCGATGATATGGAACTAGGTTCGGACAGATGGGAAGTCTAGGGGCGGTTTGGCTTATTTATGCCTTCATCCATGCTGGCTCTGCACTCAAGCAGATGCGCCGAAGACTACTGCTATCATTATACCACATCAACAAAATATTGGTATTTATTTCTTGCCCTTCTGCTTCAGGTACTCTTCCTCCTCCGCCTGCAAATCGGCATCGATCTTGGCACCTTTGGATGGCTCGTTGCCATGTAGCTTAGCCTGAGACAGTTGTTAGTCGAATTCATACTCGGACGACGATTGAACAGTCGTGACTCACTGGTAGAGTCGGGTCCTTCTTCAAGGCACTGGTCTCTGGGTCGTCCTGCTCGCCACGCTTCAACTTCCGCTACTATTGTCAGCTTTAAATTCGCGAGCCATTGCTGTTATTTGGTGGCCGTACCTCTTCGTTGGCTAGACGGTTGGCGATGGATCGCTCATCCTCTGCAACATGGTCAGAACACGTGATCAGACATGATAGGATATAGAAGCAACTAACTGGAGTCGTTGGGAAGGTGGGAGTTCTCGACACCCTCCTCATATCGGGGACGGCCTGGGACTTCGGAGTCCTTTACATTCCTTTGGTCACCAGCTTCGTAGACGGAGCTCTGACCAACTTTAGAGTGCCCGGACATTTTGGATATATGAGGCAGTGAGATGTGACACGTGAGTGTAGAGTACGAGTCGCAGGCAGTGAGATGTGACACGTGAGTGTAGAGTACGAGTCGCTTCAATGTACGATATTTTAGAGAGTTGCTAGACGTGGACTGTAGAGATAGTATGGTTTAGGGAAGAGAGGAAGCTGTACACTTTGGGTTGAGTCTTATAAATGCCATGTGCCCGCCATCTTGACCTACGTCATGTCTTACAAAACTGCCTTATCGATAAATATGAACCGTTTCCTAAGGTTTTGTTCACAAATGTATGTGCAAGCTTTTCGGTGTTGCTTGAGAATTGTTTGTAGCAAAAAGATGATCGACGTCATAGATGACCCATATGGCTTCGGTTGAGGCTGCAATCTCAAAGGGACCCCTGAAAGCCCACTGGGCACTTGCCACTCGGAGCTTACAGCCCGCTATTTCCGCTATTCCTATTTAAGTAAATGCTAATGTGCTCATATGTACAACTTGTAGTTGACAGCTTGACAGCTGTTGAATTGCGGGGCAAGGCTACAGCCAGCTGGCCACACTTTTCATTGGAGAAACCTTCGCCAATTGAGCGACACTTCAAAATTTCCCAGCATCGAACGATTCATACCTTAACGACGAAGTCCCAACTAAACCGCCAAGATGTCGATGTTTCGGGCCAAGAAGCTTGATATCGGCTGCTTCGTCAATATTAAGACGATCAGAGACCATTCCAAGAGAAAGGCTTATGCTCAATTCGAGCCCGAAAGGTGCGCAAAATGAAAGACCTGACTCGTTCTAACAAATGCGCATCTAACGCAATCAAACAGACAAGCTCTGCGATATATCATTCGAAATACCACTCTACCACCGCGGACGCGAGCCGAAGCCCAGCTGCAGCTGACGCAGATGCACTGCTACACGAGGCCAACACAGATCCGAGGGCGATGTCTGCTAGGTGGCAAGGGCCGAGGTATATTGCGCGACTTCAAGCTTTCGAGAGTAAGGCCTCCTGCACTATATTTTATTATGTTATTCTAAAAGGGTTTGGAACAAGGCTGACTTAATATGTGCAGTATAACTTCAGGATGCAGGCGTTGGCTGGTAATATCCCGGGTGTGCGCAAGGCCAGCTGGTAAAGTCCTCAGCAACACACGAGCAGCAGAAGATGTTGTACGATACTTGATGAGGCTACGGAATACGCACATCCACGACCGAACATCGAGGCGTGTACAAACAAATGATATAGACCTCTAGCAGTTAGATAATGCATTTAGCAGTTTTGACCGGCGGCAGTGTGGATTACTCAATAGTATAATCCGTACCAGTGCCATGACTCCTTCCTTACTGCGAACATGATTATGTATAGGCTTTAAGGTATCCGTAGACCTGCGGCTTCTCTTTGCACCTGCGTGTTCCACATGCAAACGGCCTTTAATTAACATTAGGTGCTGTTTGTTACTCGGTTCGCTTCCAACCTTACTCTTCATGTTGTCTTGCTCATACCTTGTTAATATCACAACTTGCCTGGGTCTTCTTTTAGCGGTTGTGACTTGAGGGACCGACGCTGACAAGGCCAGGTAGATCAAGTAGCTCATTACCAGAAACCTCAGCTATTTCATATACATCTGCCCAACCTCTCATTTATTTCACAGAATCTGTTTGAGCAGTATCTTATCCTCGTATCTCTCACAAGATGTTCCGAAGAAAGTGGTCAGGTCTCCCAGCAGACCCTCAATTCCCTGTCGATATCAAAGAGCTCGGGTACACACCGCTACCTCGATATCATATAACGACTTCGCTAATCCAGGTCCTTCAGCTACTTCATAAATGAAGATGACGAGGTTCGATCTATTGAGAATCCGGACTACTACTTTAAGTTCTTCCTGAACCGCAACGAGCGATGGAATGACCGCCAGCGGTACGCCATGAATCGTGAGTCGACTCTTCCACACCTTCATTCCTTAGCCAACCTGCGAGGGAAAGAGCCGGAGTAACATAACCAATGTAGAGGCAACCCAAGGCATCATCTGGGACCGCCTGGAGAAGCTTGACATGAAGAAGGTGCTCCTCCCGCTCGGCACAACGGACCCAACCACGCCGCACGTGCCCATCTTCGTAACCCGCGACATCGCCATCAAGACCCGCATCATCGTCATCTTCGGGGAGTCGATGCAAGACCTCGGCATCCTTGCGCACCGCATCATCGGCGGCCCGGGCGGTGTCAATCGCGGTTCCATGGTATCCATCGTCTCGGCGCTGCAGAAGCAGCACTCCTCGCCCACGGACCCCAACCCACCAGGCGTCATCTTAGCAAACATGGGTGAGCTGATCTGGTGGCCGGCTGGCAACCGCACGCTGAGCAGCACCGCCTTCGACGCTGTGCCCATGAAGAGCGCTGTGCACAACGGCAACGCCATCACGGACAAGAACCGCGTCCCCGGCAACGAGGACATGAAACTGCACGTCAACTACATATTCGACAAGGCCATCCCGCACTTCCTCAACAAGCGTGCCAAGATCGACGTCGTGGGCCTGGGCGACGGCGCCGACGTCGTCGAGGAGTACCTGGATCTGCCGCCCGTGTGGGAGGTTTGGAAGGACCGCATCAACTGCCTTGCGCTTGTGGGCGGTCTGCATCCTGTTGAGGACCTGCGCAGTGAGGAGTTCAAGGTGTTTCTGAGAAACGTGCGTGTCTGGTCATTTCATTATTTGTCGATGTTCTCTGGCATTCTTTTGTCTTTCCCTCCCACCCTGCCTCTTTTCTACCTTCTGAAGGCCTACTGACAACCACCGCCATAGAAAGCACGCGCCTACGCGCCCTCCCTTGAGCCAGTGGGCACAGTCCTATCTGGGCCCGACGGCAACCCGCGCACCTCGACCTTCACACAGTTGGGGTGCCCGATCTTCAGTAGCGGCGAGCAGCACTACATGGAAACGCTGCTGATTCAAGGCTCCGACGTGGTCTTGAGCTGGCTGCAGGAGGTCGCGGATACCCCGCCCGACCAGGACTACAAGAACCCCGAGTTCGAGGTTCTGCACGCCGACCCTGTCTACGACGATGCCGAGCCGAGCTGGGGCGAGTCGCAGACGCCTGCTGACCCTGATACTGGCGCTGGCGCTGGCGCTACTGATGGCAAGTCGGAAGGAGGCGAGGCCAAGGGCAAGGGCAAGGATGAGGTTGGCGCGGGAAGCAAGGATCAGCCGCGCCTGATTCTCATCGAGCGTCCTCGTGGGGAATGGTGAGAAGAGTGGATAGGGGACGGAGAGAAGAACAGGGCCAAGTTTAAGGACGGGGATGACGACTGGCTCAATCGAGACCAACCATTTGCTTTAGACTAGCATAATGTGGGATGATGAGCTAGCCACCTAGATATGCGAGTTGCGAGAAATCCTGCGATCATAATCAAGATAAATTAGTGAGCTGCATAGGAGGCAGTCAGGGGGATTGACATAAACGGGTTAAATTTCTCTCTACTTGCTGGAATCACGGCGTAGCGTGGCGTATTAGTGACATTCTTCGTCCCCAACATCTTACATATCTCATCAGTAAGTGTACTAATATAGGAGTTACACTACCTAGGTAGTGAGGCTTTTCCTTATACTTCTGGAAGCGAGCTCGTCCAATGCCATCCAAAAGGGGGGAAATTACGGAGATATGTAACATACATAGGTACCTGGGTACCGTACTGGGAAATAGTGGAGGGGTATAATCATTGTAAATGCATAAATCATTGTCAACCCGACAATCATAAAGGCGAAGCGGCTGTTCATATTCTGAATGCTTGTTGTTAATCTGACAATCATTCTCAGTGTCAGAATGATTGTGTGGTGTACAATCAGTGTATTTTGATAATTATTTTGATCACCCAAATCATTCTACACTTACAAATTATTATACACACTTATATTATTGTATTTGAATTATTTATTATTATATACTACCTCACGTATCTGACTTAGGGATTTGCGTATTGACTTGACTTACCTATTTGACCTTACGTATTTGACTTGACCTGACCTACCTGATTGATTTAACTTACCTGGTTGACCTGACTAGACCTGTATCAGGTTGATTAGCTGGCTTGAATTACTTGTGGCATCTTGGATTGACATACCTGGATTGACATACCTGGATTGACTGGGCTGTAGATTTTGAATGTGGTGTTGAATGTGGTGTTGAATGTGGTGTTGAATGTGGTGTTGAATGTGGTGTTGAATGTGGTGTTGAATGTGGTGTTGAATGTGGTGTTGAATGTGGTGTTGAATGTGGTGTTGAATGTGGTGTTGAATGTGGTGTTGAATGTGGTGTTGAATGTGGTGTTGAATGTGGTGTTGAATGTGGTGTTGAATGTGGTGTTGAATGTGGTGTTGAATGTGGTGTTTGGTGTGGTAGATGGCGATGTGGTAGATGGCGATGTAGTAGATGGCGATGTAGTAGATGGCGATGTAGTAGATGGCGATGTAGTAGATGTAGTAGATGTAGTAGATGTAGTAGATGTAGTAGATGTAGTAGATGTAGTAGATGTAGTAGATGTAGTAGATGTAGTAGATGGCGATATAATAAATGGCAGTAGATACAGTAAATGGCGATGCAGTAGATGGCAGTAAACACAGTAAATGGCGATGCAGTAGATGGCAGTAAACACAGTAAATGGCGATGCAGTAGATGGCAGTAAACACAGTAAATGGCGATGTAGTAAATGGCAGTAAATATAGTAAATGGCGACGCAGTAGGTGGTGTATTTGATTTAGGTGTGTTGAAGATGTGGAAGATGTGGAAGATGTGGAAGATGTGGAAGATGTGGAAGATGTGGAAGATGTGGAAGATGTGGAAGATGTGGAAGATGTGGAAGAATAACGCGATTTACTAGTATGAGACGCGTTTTTCTTAGGGCCAAAATGAAAAAAAGATTTTGTTTTTCCTGATAATTTAATACAGTATAATCTATATATGCATATGATGTAATAGTTAAATATAATATTCTTTAATAATAATAATAAAATGCTGATTTATTTACGTATAAAGAATGATTAACAATAATACAATGATTGTGTTTCAATTAAATTATTAAATAATGAATTTATTGTGCTTATGTACCTTCCGACCAAATTAACATGCGAAAGTACATTGTATACTTACAATAATTATATGTATGCCAATGATTGTGGTAAGTACAATCATTCAAAGCTTATACAATGACTACACCCCTCCACTATTTCCCAGTACGGTAGGTAGGTTAGGTAAGGTAAGGTAAGGTAGGGAACACGTAGCATACCTACCTACCTACCTACCTCACACAGCTTCGTACGTGCAATATAGTCCATGAACCATACTCCCATTTATCCATCCATCCATCCATCCGTCGAACCATCATCGATCAGTAGATAGATACACAGGTACAACACAATCTCACGCCTTGAACAGCGACATAAACCCAGCCGGCGGCGGCTGCTCCGCCTCCTCAATCATCTCCTCGGCCCTTTTCGTGCGATCCCTGACAACGTTTTCCTCAGCCGCCCACCTCGCCCCCGTCCCCTCTGTCTTTACTTCGCCCCACAGCCCGGCAAGCCAGCTACTGCTACCGCTACCGCTGAGCTCACGCTCCTCCCTCTCCCTCTCCTCGCGCGCGAGCTGCGCCACCATGACCCGCCAGTTCTCCAGGCCCGCGACCAGACACTCCCTGCACGTCTTCTTGGCGGCGTCGCCGCCGCTGTTACTGTCGTTCAGCCTGTGCAGTTGCTCCTCGGCTAGGTCGACGGCCTCGCGCGTCCACGCTAGGCCGTCCTCACGGCTGCTGCTCTTGTCGTCGGCGCCGCCATTCCCGGACGCGTATATGATCTCCCCGATATACATATCCAACCCAGCCTCCTCACACAGCTCCGCGGCATCGCGGACCGGTGGGGCGGAGCCGTCGGGCGGGGGCGGCGGGTACTTCGGCGGTGTGAGCAAGCTCTTGCCCATGCGCAGCATGTTCGAAAACGTCCACATGGACGGGGAGGAAGAGGAGGAAGGGGAGAAGGTGGCGAACGGTTTCTCGGGGGTAGCTGCGGACCCGGGTTCGAGATACGCGAGGGATCTGCGGGCGCGCAGGACGGAGAGCAGGATCGGGAGGGCGGCGGCCACGTCGCCGCTGCGCGCCTTGTACGTTGCGAGGGCTGTGAGGGTCGTGAGGAGGTTTGCGGATGGGGCACGGGTCGCATCTTGCAGGATGTAGGATTGCGTGTCGTATGGCGGGGGTGCTGGCGCGGGTGTCGAGATCTCGGTGGCGAGTGCCAGCGCCTGCTCGTACATGAGCCCAGCGGCGTCGGGCGGGCCCTTGTAATCTAGCCACGCGGCGTACTGCAGCGCGGCGTCCATCTTCTGCTTTGGTGTAAAGCCCTTCGTGGCCAGTATTTTGTTGTAGAACCAGTCCGGCACCTTAAAGGCGCGCTCAACGTTTTCTTCGCGGGGGGCCGGCGGTGAGTTGTGGTAGATGGGCTTCGGGTGGGGGTTGGACGGTCCTATGACCTGGTTCGCCGGGAACACCATAAACCGTGTCTTGTCTCTGACTTGGTCGTCGAGGTACTCGGCCCCCTTCGCGATCAACATCAGGAGCTCGTAGTAGCCTCTCCTCCACGGCTCGCTCTTGGCTGATATGTCGAAGACGGGGGATTCAGGGTATTTTTCGTCTTCTATCAGGACTTGCAGGTCGGCGCCATCATAATCTGGATGCTCTAGTCTATGGAGACACTGCATACCAGAGTTTGTGGTGGCGGTCCAATCGGGCTCTGGCACGTCCGTCCTGTTGGGTTCGTTCATGGCACGTCTGAAGCGCTCCCGCGTCAAGTATAACCATTCTTGCGGCGAGGGGTAATATCTCTCTAGCCATTCGATCTGTACAAAAAAGAAACCAACGCTGCCGATGCTGAGGATGGCCCATATGTAGACGACATACTTGAGTCCAAGGTAGACCTCATAGGCCAGCCACCTCTTCCTCTGGGTTGTAAGGTATCGGAACTGGTGGTTCCCGGCCAGCGGAACGGATAGGAATGGGACCTGCGGCCGCCTCTGGGGTAGATCGGTGTGCTTGGTAAATGGGCGAGTGATAGTGGGGGACTTTGAGGAGCGGAAGAGGAGGAGGCGGCGGATTAGAATGCGCGGTGGTCGCATCTTGACGGCCGTTGATGCTCAATTGAGATATCTCACGATGCTAGCCAGCGTGGAGCTGTTTGGTGCGGAATCAATTCATTAGACTTCCCAGCCAGGGATTTCTTTGCCATTAAAACACACGGCTGCCGCCGCGCATTATGTTACGACGTATAGCCTACTGCAAAAAGAAGTGATATAGCCGGATAACAAGCGATGTTAAGGCTCTTTTGATTGTAGATCGATGTCTCTGTCGAAAAAAGCTTGCGCATGAAGGACAATCGGATTACTGGACCCGCTATCTTGTACCCCCGCCTTTTAGTTGGCTGCCAGTGATTGGTTGCAAGTTCAACTTTATCTGGAACCTGCTTTAACATCACAAGTCACAAACAAGGGGCCCCCCCTAACGGGGAAGCACAATAACCCGAGTTTAACGAGTGCCTACGAAAACAACAACACTATACCATAGTAATAGCTTGTATGCTTGCTTCCATCCTTGGGCCTGCGGATTTTTGCTCGGCGCACTGGCGTGCGCCTCGCAAAAACCCTCCGGCTACCCTGGGCCGCTTCGCGGCGGCCAGGTCCCAAACGCTAAACCCTTTATCAAGACTCTCAGTTTTGGCCAATCAGAGGCCAAATCGAACACCTCGCAGCTGTCGCTCAGAAGCTCTCAAACGCTAAACCCTTTCTATCAGGACTCTCAGTTTTGACCAATCAAATCGCAAAACGACCAGCTCGCGGCCACCGCTCAGAAGGTCAGAGAAGCTAAGCTCTTTACAGCCTAGTCCCAAAAAAATAACCAACCAAACACCCTTGTGAGCTCCACATAATTGCCTCTTTGGGAGGAGCAGTTCAGGTAGAAAAAAATTTGACACAATAACCCTCGTTAAACTCAGGCAATGATAATGCCTCAACCTTCAGATATTCTCATACACAATCTCATAAAACATCTTCAAGGCATTGTCTAAAATAGAATCTCCGTTGTCTTGCGAGATGGCTCCTTGAGATCAACGCGCCTGAGCCAGTACCTAAACGCTGAAGTCATCCACCCTCAACGCCGAAAGCCTCAGACAGTGCTTCTTTAACTTGAATCTCAGGTCATCATCCACCCTGAAGCTATACTTGCAGCATGTTATCTCGTCAACAATAGCTCTTTTTGGGCCTTCCTTGCAGTCCCGCCGTGTCGCCGATTCGGAGTAGGTATATTCTGGCTCTCCCCCTCCTTGCTTGTCAGTTGTAGTCTTATAGTCACGGTAGGATGTCACACCAATACTGGATTTGATGCTGCCGGATTGTCATATGCCGGTAGCTCTGAGGTAATGTCCAGAGCATTTTTATCTTTTCTAATCGAGTTGATGACGACTATTGTGCCAACTACGACGACGCGGCCGCGCATGGAGCAATGGACACGATAATGCAAACCATACAGAGCATTGCGCGAGATAAGGGGCACTCCTCGGATATCTGTCGAGGAACGTAGTGAATGCTTCGAAGGGTATGCTGCGCAGCTATGGCGTCAAGAAGTTCGAAGGCTTAAGGAAACCGCTGCTGAATACGACCTGCAAGAGGTGCTCCAGAAGCTGCAGAATCACGGGTTTCATAAGGGCAATACATCGATCGATTAGCTAGGCAGAGACATCTAGGAGGTCGGGGTTGGATAGGCACGTAGAAGTTCCTGGTAGAAGGAATTCTCCGATAGATGGCCTCGGATCAGGCACGTGTTACCTATCCTTGATGGGGAACTGTCGATCGGATTATTCAGGGAATATCAGGTGGCTCTTTAAGGTTGTTCTCCCGCAACTTTGGTATGTGTAAGTATAATATCATCCACCCATCTGTTGCTGGATGGAGCTTTCTCGGTCTTATAGATAGGCAGCCGTCGCTCATAACCATGCAATTTCCGACATTCGTGTTGGAAACGGATTAATGCACGCCCGACCTCAGCGAAGATGACCTACCTTTATACATAAGCACAGGGGCGTATCTTTCCCGCATTTCGCACCTGCTCGGCCGAGTTGTTCTGCAGACAGTACCGGCGATGGCAATATTGAAAAACTTGGGCCAATATCAGCTGCGCCACTGTTCTAGAATCTGCAGAGCTATTCGTGTGCAGTTTCCCCAGAGACACGAGGTGGAAAATAAGCAGGGCTGCCTACAGGCTACAGCCGCACGGAGGCTCATGGTGCGAGAGAGCCTTGACCGAACGCAACGTTGCGGCACAAGTACAGAACATGGGACAACTCTTTAAGATTAACGCAGTTCAGATTTGATATACCTCCGAGTTTATTTTGACGCTATTCACAATGGCAGCCTGTAATGAGAGAAAACCTTGGTACCGAACCCCGATGTTCGGCGACGCACTCCTTCCTATACTATCAAACTACCTATGCACCGAGGCAGGGGGTAATATCATTATGAGTCATTGGAGCACCGCGATGACTTTTATAAAAGGGCTTCTCTTGTCTTGCAGAGTAGTGCTCATAGTTATCGGTATCCGTAAACTCCTCATCGAGCTATAAGTCATTCTTTCATTACATACATGATGTATACACAACACATCTTGAGCGCCTTGGTACTAGCAGCCCTTGGGCTGTCTGGTCCAATCACCAGGATCAGGGCCACCAACAACGTGTGCGTCTTAATCGACGGCGACAACCCTTATGTCCTCGACCCCTTCAACCGGCCTCAGTGCGCCTGCAACTGCATTAAGCAGGCTTGTCAACAGGTGAGTCTTCTGGCAACTGCACTTCATGAGTCACACCTCACTAACATATTCATATGTAGCCTGACCCAGCTCAAACTGACTTGTGCCTTCGCACGCCCTGGCCTAGTCCGAACAATACCGCATGGTTCCCTGACACCTTGACGCGCTATGCAACTTGCGTTGGTGTAAGTCAATATCGAGGAGGCATAGTCAATCATGTAGCACAGCTAACCATCCTCTGACCTAGTCCACTCACTGTGTGGGAGGATAGACTTGCACTCGAGGTGCGAAGTAGTTGGTGGTCGATTGGGCTCGAGTGACACCCCAAGTACTATCCACATAGATTCATGATCCCGATTCGCTATGGAATTCTATTCGTCACCCTCGAACTCGAGGATGGGAGCAGGAAACGGAGAAAGCAAGTAATACCTATACTAGAGAGTCCGTAAGGTACAAACAGTAATATAAGCAACTTAACCCTGAAGATACAAGGGAAAAGGAGTGATACGAATAGTCAAATAGACGCTCCGAGAACTCCATCCTTTCAGCGTGATACGAGATGCCCGAACATAGGTGGTATCCAGAAGCCATCATATTACTATGACAAGAGGTTCCTAGTAGTTATGTCTCAATACAGATCAGGTGATTGATACACCTGTAATGTAAAGCTTGGCACCTATCTAATTCAATGCTCTCAGTGTGATTTGAAAAAACCGTTGTGATGCTTCCAACCACGTCTTACACCTATTTCATGTTGGTTACTCACATCTTGGGTTCATCATTAGGTACCTACCCATGGAAAAGGATTCATCCCCTTACCTGATGACAAAGCCAGCTTCCGAATATGGTTGCTGGTTGTCTTGTGAGAGTGGTGCCAGGTATAAACACCCGCTCTCTTACCTTCGACGACTCGGCGCCTTTATGCCCTGGTAACTTTGTCTCGCAGTCAGAATAACTTTGGGTTTAAACCTTTCTTACCTTCCCCCAAACTCCCGCGAGTAGATTTCGATCGTGCTAACTTACATGATAAATAGAGAAAGTATTGCATTTCTGCCTTCAAACAGTGTCGAAAACGTCTAACATCGTCTTGGTGCTGGCACGGATTTCGCGTCTAAGATCGTCGTCCTTCTCATGAACGGGGGCGCTTTGGTCTTATATATTGGGCGAGGCGAGCAATACGACTTCGTGGGGAAGACCTGGGTTGAGAAATGCGGTAGGTATAGATGCCATTTACATCCCTCAGTATTGCCTCTCCGGTTATGTGGGCCTGAACCCCTTCCCAGCCGCATTACACGACACACTGACGGCTTACACATTCTTGTTATACGACCGTGGGATCCCAGCGCATCAGATTGTCATCGGTGGCGATAGCGCCGGGGGTAGTCTTGCCGTGGGCCTCTTGCGATACATCTAGGAGTTTGGGTAAGAGCTGAAGGAGATGCAGGTAGGCTGCAGCTGTGGCGAGGTTTAGGTATATAGCCAATCAGAGGTGGGGTGACCAGGGGACCACTAAGCACCCCCTATTCTCTGACAGAGCGAATATCGAGTTTCAGATTTAGGTATGTCAAATGTCAAGATGTTCCCACTCCGAACAAATCATTTGCATAATATTCCTCATAGCTGCTTTAATCTATGACCTCAATAAGTGGAAGCTACCGAGACGAAAGGGGCTAACAGCCATCATGGCGATAGCACTGACAGTTTCTCCTTCAAAGGTACGAAATATGGAGTTACATCCAACAACATGGTCCAGAGTGCCCCGCTTCCTTCGAAGGTCTATTTGGAGCAATGGGTACCATGAGCGATCCTTCTATCAAACGGTGTGGTGCATTTGGCTGACATACACCAAGGAGAGTGTTGCAATATATCTAATAGCGGTGCAGTTTCGGAGGTTGATTTAGTAAGTAAGCGAGGTGAAGACATACATACCTAGGAGGCAAGTGGCTATTGTCATCACCCGAACGTCACTGTTTCAGTTACAGGAGTGGTACGGTCGCCACACGAGCCAACACGTGCTGTATGCATACAACCTATCTACCCACTTTGGTAGGTTTGGAGACAGATAGCTAAGAGGTAGGTATACAATTTAGAAATTAAAATAGAGTGCCGCGAGACTTGCATGTGGTTTATGGTATCGCCGACACTGATGCAATGGCACCATACCTACATGTGAGTGCTCCGTACGTTCTACACGTCCATCAGGGGTAACGTATGTGCTGGTACAAATGTATTTAAGCGGCACAGTCCTTCTGATATGTCAGTTACAAGCAGGATATTCTGTCTTGGACAAGCCACGAGCGTACAGAGATTGCGACGATGGGTGTAGGATGCTACGGAGGTATTTTACAACCTAGGTAGGTTCTCTGAGTCTTGTCTACACCGAAATAATAAAGGTATTTGTCGCTGGCACAGTCAGTCAATTCAGCTCGCTGTATCATAATATCTACTCGAGGTTAAGGAGAGCTCTCTTCGCCCATCGTTTACGAATCTCCCCTTTTGTCTTAAACATAATCTATAAACTCGAGATGTCGTCTTCGCAGTCACCAACACAGCCACCGCTTGACTACTCGCACGATGGACCGGGCATGATCATCAGCACCAGCATAGTTGCAGCTTTTGCTTCTGTCGCGGTGGCTCTACGCTTTTGGGCCAGGAGACTGGCAGCCGCTCCCTTGAAACTTGACGACTACTTAGCTCTATCAGCTCTCATTGTCCACCATGGACTTCTAGCCGGTAGTATCTCTGAGGTGGTCATTGGAATCAATTGGAATGGGGACCCAAATTATATCAAAGATATATTCAAGGTCTCATCCATTCAGCATGCCCAGAGTGTGATATTGTTCGCTGACAAAAGGTGGTGAGCAGACGCGCTTTGCATCCGAGGTGCTCTACATCCTCAGCTCTACATTCATCAGACTGTCTGTGCTTGCTCTCTACTGGCGGATTTTTCCGACACGTTCGATGAAGATAGAATGCATTGCACTTGGGTCACTGTGCATCTCTTGGGCCGTGGCATGCGAGATACTTGATTTTGTACAGTGCCGACCGTTACATGCGTTCTGGGATATAGAGCTCCAACAGAGTCCTGACACCTTATGCATCGATTTTGTCCAATTCTTTCTCGGAAACTCCATAGCGAACTGTATTATTGACTTCGCAACGCTTATTCTCCCGATTCGGGAGGTAATGAGGCTGCAACAATCTACTTCAAAGAAGCTCGGAATTTGTCTTATATTCCTTCTCGGCACTGTGTGAGTCTCACACCTTTTTCTCTAGTGAATGGACAGTTTCTAATACTTATTACTTATCGAGTTCAGATCTTTCGTCGCGAGCCTAACTCGTACGATAACCACTGCCGCGATATATAACGAAGGCGTTTCCAATTTTAACAGTGAGTCAAGACAGCTAGGTCTTGTAAATACAGATGTAATGCTGACTGTTATAACAAAGCGCAATTCGTGATCTCCGGCGTCGCTACCGTTCTCGAGGTTTACATAGCCATCATAGGTTCATGTCTACCAACCCTAGTCCCGGTCTACCGGAAGCTACGCTACCTAGGGCCGCTTAAGAAAACCATCAGAAGCGAGACCACATTAATACCCGCGGATGCAGTCAACACCATTGGAAAGATATCAAATAGAAGGAATCTTAGGGCCGCCGAAGAAGGATCGTTTGAGGAACTTGGCACCGAAGATGACTTGGCCCTGGTTACGTACCACGGTTCTCGACAGGTCAACATCAGCAGCTCGGAGGACAATGGACCGACGGATGTAGGAGCCAGAGATACGATCCCGCAAGGTATCTTGGTGAACCAAGAAATGACCTGGACAGAGAACACATCGTCTGAGGCGTGGAATCTGACATTGTTGCCTACCTACAAAGGTGATGGGAGCTAAGGTAGCTCCTCGCGCAACGACGTTGCTGTTCTTGTACCTTTTGGCTTTGCTTTAGTTGTCTCCCTACCAGGACATTACTAGGAAAACTCAATCGAAAATTAAGATTTATCAATTTTCTGAATTTTCCTAGTCTGTTTACTTGGCGAGGCTTTACTTTTGGGGCTGTTGGGGCGTTATGTTGATCCCCCATTATATCTGGTTCTAGTTGTGTAGCAGGAAAACCTAGATCTTCGTAGCTACAACATCAATATATCCCCCATCGTCTTTCAGGGCGCAACCCTACCTTCTTCTGTTTTCAATTTCCGACTTTTCTGGCCGGGGCATCTTAGACCGACATGGATATATTGCTAAGTTCGACTACCCAGAAGGTCAGAAAGCATGCCACCCGAGACGAATTTGGTCCATGATCCCGGGAAACATCTGGCCTCCCAGAATCAAACGCTTTATGGGCCCCTCGAACCGAATGGATTTCGACTACTGGAACATGTCGAGCCTACCGCCGATGAGAACGAAATTCACTACCGTCTGATAGTTGGGAAGTTGAATCCCCACACCCGAGTACGCAGCGTTGTTGTACGTCTGGGAAAATGATCCCGATTCGAAGCAAATCTTCATCAATCGAAAGTGTCACGGTGATATCTACCATATATGAGGCACTGTGTCATCTACGGTCGCGAGACGGTTCTTCTGCAAGGACATTATGGATCGACTGTCTCTGTATCAATCAGCACGATATCTCGGAAAACTGCCACCAGATACGACAGATGATCAACATATACTCAAATACTTCCAGGGCCCGAACGATTGTCAGTCGAAATTAGAAACACGATATGTTGGAATGCGGGTGGCTGGTAAACCGGTGGCTAGTCGAGCCGCCTTATCCCTGTGGTTACCTAGGGGTATCCAAGCAGACCCTGCCAAAGTAGCCGCAGTTCGGGACCGTCCGCCTTTTGCATCGCATATCTAGATGACATCTTGATCTTCTCCAAGGACAGAAAATCACACACAGACCACCTGAAGAAAGTTCTCCAGAGGCTTCGAGAGTTTGACCTGTACGCCAAGCCATCGAAATGCTCGTTCTATGAAGAGGAGATGGAATTTTTGGGACTCATCATATCATCAGACGGAGTTTCAATGGACAGATCCAGAGTAGACACAATTCTAAGGGAACCGCAAACATACAACGGGATTCAGCAATTCACCTTCAACGACGACCGAGGTCTGAGCATTCGTGAACGCGGCCGGCTACTTCCGAAGCCTAATCAAGAACTACGTACTCCAAGGTCGCTGGACCGTTGCCAGACCTAAGACCTAATGACCGGTCCAAAGAAGCAGGAACTGGTACTGTCTGATCACCGTGGTACCGTGTCCTACTGTGCGTAGGACTACAGGGCCGATTGAATCTAGGTGACTTGGAACTTGGTCAGGCAATGGTTATCAGAACAACTACCAGAGGACGTGCCCTCAGAATCGTCAATCCAGAGAGTGGGGCCACTGTCAATCGTGAGGAGGATGGGCGAGCTCGCATACGAACTGAACATTCCCTCATCTTGGAGGATACACAAAGTCATATCCGTGGCACACTTCTTCAAGATACCACAAGGAAAGGACCGGGCAATCATCAACCATTATACCAAACACAACCGGATAAAGGCAAGAATAAAGCCTTCCACGTCGAGGAGGACAATGAGGTTTATTGCCCACAGAAGGATTCACTCGAGGACGGTAATTATGGCAATCACGATGATGCGGAACAGGACAACACCGATTGGGACACATCAGCTGGTCCAATCCCAGATGATTTCGATCCACCTATGGCGTCCAATGATGCCGAAGATGTGGCGAATTTCGGCACGGCCACTCCAGGGCAAAAACGCACATCAGGGGACACCACTCAAGCGAACCGCCTCAGCTTCCTATAGAGGCCGTTCACATGGCAGCCAACGAGCCAGGTCAACCAACGGTCGGTGAACCTGTGGAATCTCCTCCACCGCATCAGGACTGACGTATATATGTGTACAGGCTACGCTCACACACCTGTTAAGTAGGTAGTTGATCTCTAACAATCTAATCATGATAAACCTCATAACCTGCGTCTGTTATCAACACGATAGAACACCAATTATAATACCTGAACGAGTCTGTGACTTTCAATGACTTCGTTGAAGCCTTGGGAATTCTCAGGATTCGGGCAGTTCTGGAGCGATCACCCTCCAGCACCCCTGCCGGAAGCACGGTGAGGAATCGATCTGATCACAGGTCAACGATTGACCTCACACATCAATTCTCGCGGATGAGCATAGCCCCAACCGGACCCGACGGATAAGAAACTGTTTAGTTTAACGCAGAACCCACCTCCAGACTCAAGGGACTCTAGGTACCCAAAAGATCATATCGGATCAACACCCCGTATTCAAGGGCCGCCCTAGAAAGGACCCATAGGAATACGTCAAGGAAGTGGAACTCTACACGGAAGAGTAAAATATCGGCAACAATAAAACCAAGCTGGCTCAGAGACCAACTCAGAGTCAACCAAGCCGCATGAAGAACAATCCGGACGGAACGACACCTAAAATTGGGTGATGGAGGACCTAACGATAATTCATGCCGTGCCACGACAGGGAAAGAATCTGCCGGCCACCAAGCGATACACTCACATGAGAGTGAAGGTGGTCAACGAGAACGGCATCACGTCATCAATATGCGTAGACACCGGAGCCTCAAATAAGATGGTGGATAGGAAATGGTTGGATCATTTCATAGGCGACTACGAGGAAAAACGCATGGAAAAGCCACTGATTGCAGGCGGCATCATTAGATCAATGGAACTGAGCTCGATGGCAACATTTGACATCGATATTCCCGCGACAGATCGCAGAGGAAAGAAAAAGCTGGTCAGAGTCAAAATCGATGCCTGGATCCATGAAGCAGGCCTGAAACCAAACCTTTTGTTGGGAAACGAATTCATTCCCACAGTACTGAAAAAGAAAACTGTCTTCCGGAAAGGCCTTCGGGGCGAGGCCAAGGACTGGTATCTAAACCAGTCCTCCGACCAGCGAACTAACTACAAAGCTATGGACGCTCAACTGACAAAACTAAGAGATCAACTCTTTCATCACATATGCTCGGGAGGGAATAATCAGGACTTACGGTTGCAAGAACGCATTACTAATCGACTAGTACAATAATGATTACCTCGACGACGATAACGAACTAAAGGACACATGGACCTTCGCCATTGTTCGAGACACCATCGTGACTTACGCTGATGCATCACCCGAAAGTTGCCCTCGCCAGATCCTGGCCCTTTACACCATCTCTCGCCGCTTTACTCAGGCCTGATCAGGCGCTACTCAGGGGAGGCTCAGCCCTTGCTCACGACAGCTCAGGGGGGACATTAAAATAGGATTAGAGAAGTAAAAAAAATTCCGAATCAAGGGAGGTGAAAAATGAAATGTCACCTTTTCGCGAGGTGGCAGCCTTTTAGGAACTGGGCCCAGAAACGGGACCTTATGGTGCACGAACACGCGCCAACATCTAGTAGCACTGGAGATCCGATCCGCGGCGCTGGTCCAGAGTGGCGGGACCTATCTTGGCTAGGAACGTTAGCTGCATATTACCCGTCCACCCCTGAGCCCTCAACCCCAACACAAGCCACTAGCAGGATCCGGGACCAACACCTAACAACCCGTTAGCCTGCTCCCACTCCTGCGGGTTAGCTAGGCCATAACGCGGCCTCAGTCTGTCCTTGGCCATTTCCCACTCCCTGAGGTGCCCATCTGTAATTTGCAAAGTCCCGTCGTCCAGCATGGCAGGCACCATCATCTTCACCGGGGCGAACAGCTCTCTCGGGATCCCCGCCGTCGAGCACCTCCTCCAGAAGCACGGCGATTACACTGCCATCCTAACGGTGAGAGATACCTCGGACGTCGACGTCAACACGCAGAAGCTTCGCGAGGTCGTGAGCAAGTTCCCAAAGGCAAAAGCCTCCATCCACGCCTTGGACCTCTCGAGCCTCTCCGCCACTTACGCTTTCGCCGACGAGATCGCCGCGGGCATCGCGGGCGGGATATTCCCCCGCTTGACGGCCATCGTCTGCAACGCGTACTACTGGACGCTAGTGGGTGACCCCGAGCTGACAGCGGACGGCTTCGACAAGACCATGCAAGTCAACCACATCTCCCACGCCGCGCTCGTGCTCCGGCTTCTGGGCAGCTTTGGGGGCGACGGCGGCCGCGTCGTGCTGATCTCTAGCGACTCGCACTGGACCGGCAAGAACCCGATGGAGAAGTACCCGCCGACCATTCCTGGCGACCTAAGCCTGCTAGTGAAGCCTACCGTCGACGAGGATAAGTTTGGTCGTGGGTACCAGCGATATGCCACCTCGAAGCTAGTGCTGACTACGTGGATGTATGCGCTCAACCGGTATCTAGAAAAGGTACGTCGTTTATTCCTTGTCTATTGACGTCTTGCCTACGCCATCTGACACTCAGGTATCTCAGGATCCGAGTCTCAGCAAAATCGCCGCAGTGGCCATGAACCCGGGCAACATGGTAGACTCGCGCGCGCTGCGCCGCAATACGCCGACCAGCCTGCAGAGGATGCAGAAGTGGGTGTACAAGCCCCTCCTGCCTCTGCTTCGACTGCCGAACCCCACGCTTCGTACCGCAGCCCAGGGTGGCGTGGACGTAGTCGAGATGGCGGTCAGCCCAACGTACGCGGGCCAGAAAGGGTACTACACGCTTTTGAAGAAGGATGACAGCGCGCCGGATAGCAATGACGAGGGGAAGCAGCAGAGCTTGTGGAAGCAAACTCTGGAATGGACTGGGACTACGAAAGGGAACACTGCGTTGTCGGGCGCCTTTAAGTAAGGTGATAAATAAAGATTTTACATTTCACGTGTTAAGTATTCATTGTTATTAAGATGCTAGTCGCGCAGTATCGTTCGTCTAAACGCGCAGTATTTTAGCGGGGTAGCCGAAGTTCTTCCGGCCAGACTTCAGTACAAATTGTAATAACTCTGCGAAAACACCCTTTGTCAAGATGCAACCGGAACCATTTTGTTCATTAGAAAATGGCAAAAATAATGGTTTTGGTTGCATTGTGTAGAGCCTCCTGGTTGTATCATTATTCAGGTTTCAATGAGTTTGATCAAATTGACGCTATTCTGAGCTTATTTCGCCCGTCTCAACCACCCAACTTCAAGGTGCAGCAACCAATTGAATACTGGTTCCTAAGCTTCGCACAAAACGGTAGTAATATCGTAAGAAAGTAACAAAAATTCCAATCTAGATTTCATTCTTATAACATCCCATTTGCCTCAGCTGTTGCTAGTTAAATATGTAGTATTTTGAGGTAGTGTAATTTAGTGTGGTAAACTTAGCTTGGTTTCTGTGTGGCGTGGTGGCTGTGGCGCCCAGAATGCCAAATCTACAGGAACTCAAATAACTCTACGCATATACCATTTTGAAACGTGCTTTAAATACCAAAACCCTCCTGAGTTCGTAATCTATCCATTGACACCTTGATCAGTTGAATTGGCCCAGTTTTCGTGGAGTTATGGCCAGAAACACCAGAGAGCCACCGCCACTTTACTGCGCGTTTAGACGAACGATACTTAATCCATCCTTATACATAACTTAACACAGCATGTGAGACAAATTGAGGTTTATTCCTAACATCACGTCACTTTAACTGCGTAATGGAGAATAACTAAAAGTTGAGCTATATCCGATAAGTGACTAAGGATAGCGACAACAAGACCTTAAGGATCTTGACCAAGTCCCCTTGAAGTCGTAGCGTGATATCCTTACCCCTTACCGGGATCACAACCTAGGTACATACAGAGTTCCCGATTCTCGGGCTCACAAGTGTAGCTACTTGTCAAAATGAAGGAGTTGTCGTAGCAAGGGACATTGGCATGTAACGTGCTTCCCTCCACTCAGACTCACTACTGCTATAACAACTTTCAGTCGCTTCCTGTCCTCCAAAACCCGTTCCCACCTACCTACAGGTACTCCTCAAAAAACCGCCTCGCAATCCCAACAGCCTCCACCAACTGCGCCGTCATCCCATACGCTGTATGCGCCAGCACAATCCCATGCGGGGCCAGCTCCGTCGGATGGAACAAGACGCGGTCCCCATTAAGCACCCGCATCTCCATCGCAAAGCTGCGCACCGCATCGAAGAAACCCTCCCCCGTGCCCGCGTTGACGAACACCGGCACGCTGAGCCGGAACGGGTGGTGCAGGGGCGACACATACGGGCGTGCCTCGCGCACAAACGCCGCGTCCCCGGCGTTGGGCAGGTACGCGTCGGCGCCCCACTGCAGAAACGGGCCCGTCAGCACGTCGTTGCCCGCGTTGGCGCTGCGCTCGAAGTCTAGCCCGGCGCTTGGCGTCACGTGGACCCATGGCGACCACAGCGTTACGGCGCTTGGCTTGGGGAGACTGGGGTTGGGGTTGGGGCTGGGGCTGGCTTCCAGGTGGCGCAGGAGCGCGAGGACTATGTTCCCCGCGGCTGAGTCGCCGGATACTGTGCCGTCGAGGTGTCAGAAGCTGACGTCCAAGAGTGTACGAGTGAAGAAATGAGTCCCCCTGAATTTCCAGGGGTTCCGGCACTTGTTAAAGTGCCTCAGGGAAATACCTAGGTACCTAGGTACCTGATTTAGGTATATATATACCTGGATTCCGGAATAGGGATGATAGATAAGGTAAGGTAGGGTATGGTACTCACGAATAACGTTCTCAGGCGCGTAGCCAAGGGACAGGATATACAGGTAGCACGTAAGCAGGTCCTGGACGGCGGCCGGAAACCGGACCGCGACGCGGTATTGCGGGACGAACGCGCGGTCCGCCTTCAGGTGCTCGAGCAGCACGCTGGAGTACGAGGCGGCCATGGCGCGGGACCCGAAGGCGAGCACGAAGGCGCCGCCGGGGATATGCAGGATTACCTTCTCGCGGCGCAGGTCCACATCCCCATCCCCATCCGCGCCCATGTCCTTGTCCGCCGGCGCGCGCGGAAACCATAGGCCTCCGACGGGAACCGGTCTAATCGCGTCACGTGGGGCCAGGATCCCGGAGTAGAGCGCCGGGTCCGCCGGCTCAGCTACGGCGAACTGGTCCTTCGCTTTGGCGTGGTCCGATTCCACGGCGCTCATCAGCGTCGAGCGCACCGTGGTCAGGTATGTGACGTACGCCCTGATGACGGCGTTATGGACGCAGATGAAAAGACTCCATTGGGGGAAAGGGCGGAACGAGGGCAGGCTGTAGCGCAGCGCGAGCAGCGGCAGGAGGACGGGTATTTTAGCGACGGTGTATATGGTGTAGAGTGTCTTGAATGGCTGCACGGACCATATCGGGGCCATCGTTTCTGAGCCGTGGCCACGGTTTTAGGTACCTTACCTACCGGTAACCGAGTGAACTGTGTAGCAAAGCTTGGTCTTTGTCAATGGGCCGACGTTTTCTCGAGAAGTGCTAGGTATGTATGGCCAGGGAGGCTGGACATTGAAGAAGACATTTGTGAAGGCCGGAAGTAATTTGAGCGGTGAACTGCGCGTGCAGCGTGGGATTCTATCCTACAGCTTGGCCAGCCGGCATACCTCGGATGTATGTGGCTGAAAATAACGGGTGATCAATGCCGTTTAAACCAATATATTACTTAGCGATCGCGGAGCTTACCGCTGCGGCCGTCGTATAGGTCGGATATGATATAAAGGTACCAACCAACCTTTCAATTTAGACCGATCAAATTGTACAGTCCAACAACAACAGCCACATGCTTCCCTGTAAGGCATATGCAGCTCATCACCAACGCTCGCGCTCACGCTGCACTAAACGCGACGATCTATGTTACCGGTCAGCCGCTGTATGACCCTGGACAGTCATGCTTCTTGGCCGGCCAGGGCGGTGCCGAGCTCACGGACGGTCTTGCCCAACAGGCTAGGGATGCCAGGCCCAGGCTCACCAGTTACTGTGTGCACCTGCATTAGTGCTTGGTCGTAGCCAGCCCTATTTCGATATTGCGCTGTTTGTGGGAGTCTATAGCCAGGCCAAAGCGGCGTATTAGTGAGTCTCGACCTTATGTGGCTGCTGGCTAGAACCTGGTGACCTCTTCAGGTTTAATCGATGTT
This sequence comes from Hypoxylon sp. NC1633, assembly GCA_022984935.1. Classification (NCBI taxonomy): domain Eukaryota; kingdom Fungi; phylum Ascomycota; class Sordariomycetes; order Xylariales; family Hypoxylaceae; genus Hypoxylon; species Hypoxylon sp. NC1633. The sequence continues at coordinate 368,760 of JAJLYQ010000023.1, forward strand.
AGCCACCACTTCAAGTTGGCCTCCTTCCCGTGCTTAGCCCAGTTTTCAATACGGACATACGATGTAGATATAATAAACCTACATCTCTGTCCTGAAGTCTTACACTTCATACAGCTTCTCGCATAACACCCTCCAATCGAACCCGTATTCCACTCTGCATTCGCCAAGCATCTCAACGTCGTCGGTTACTTGCTTAACCATGGAAGCCAAAGCCATCAAAGCCAACCCTTACAAAGATTTCACTTGCAATTATGGTACCCTCCAGCTTAGAGGACATGACGCTACTGTTGCGGCTCTCATTATCCGCAATACCGAGCAGAATCTGATGTAAGCAAGTCTCCGCGTCGTTTATTCGCATACCATATGGTCACACGTTCTCTATGCTTCCAGTTCGAAAGCCATTGCTAGTGCCGTGTGCAACAAACTTCGAGCACATATCGAGTCGCCTCGCCTGAGTAGAAAGCTGACTAAACCTCGCAGGTCTACGTATGGCTACGAAATCATCCGAGCAGCCTGTTCGATGATCGGTGCTATCCCGCCCTTTGACGCTATAGTGCTCGGTCCGGAATGGATGGATGAAGAGCCAGATAAGAACGAACAAAGGAAAGGGAAGGGCCATCTCATGAGTAAGAAGGCAGCAGCGAAGCTCGAGACTAACAACCGGCCCTTTGTCGAGGAGGTGAAGACTGCATATAAGGCTGCGCATGATGACCGTTCAAAAATGGCAAATACCCTGGCTGGCAATAGGGATCAGTCGTTCATCAGTTGAGGTTGAATCAGGTTATCGGGTGCCTAGACATAACAGATGGTAGAAGCTTATTGAAAGCCACAAACACTCTGTTTGGGTTTGCCTATCTAGATGGTTAGAGGTCGAATCCGACTACCTAGGTACCTAGGTACATCAAATTGATATTGAACTACTCGCTGCCGTGGACTTGGTTGTCAATGGTCGTACCACGTAAGCACCGTCCTCTACAAATCGCTCTGGTAGGCGTTGCGCCGTCGATGTTCGGTGACGAGAGATCGAAGGTACGGTCCCATGGATGGTGACGAGGTGCCGACGCACCCCCAATTTAAAGGGGGCGCGCTCTCCGTCGTCTTCCCTTTGATTACCTAAGCATCCGACGTAGCGGCTTCGCGAGCCCGACCGACCTGCGCTCCCGCCAAGCTGATGGGTATGTAATTTTCTCGTTGAGAGTCACTTGCCTCTTATCGGGTGCACTTCCGTCATCATTGCACTTCATCCCGAAGACGGGGTCGGGTGATACATTATAAGGCTTCGTGAACAATAACGAGGGTCTCGATGGGATTTCAATCATCTTGTCTGTGAGTTATGTGAAAAGTGCCCAGCTCAAGGACCCGTTGAGACTCGAACCCTTCGCTAAGCGGCTCTGGCATATTCCGGCGCAGAAGGCAAAGTTGAGAACCACCAGTGCGCAACCACACACGGTGACAACAGCAACCTGTTTCCAAGTTAGCCAATCATAAAATCCAATCGCACATCGGCTCTACTGACCGTGAATGGAATTTCTGCTAGAGATGGATCGAAGACGGGAGTCAACAAATGTAGTGCGTATCCGACGAGGAAAAGGACCCAGGAGTAGTTCATGAGCACTGCAACAACCGAGTCAGAACGAGCCTAAGAGAGGCGAGAACGCGCCTAGGGGGTCACATACTCATCGGACATTGCCAAATCCAAAGCATTCTACCACTTATCCGACGTGGCTCCAGTTTAGTATTCAGATTGGCAACGCTGAGCGGAGGCTGCAGGAAGAGATTCAAGGCCAGCTGAATCTTACTATCATCGAATTCCTGACTGTCTTTCTCTAGACTTGGTAGGTGTCGGAGCAATCGTTGATGAGCCGAACCGATAAGAGAGAAGGTAGACAGAAACAAACTCCAGTGCCAGAGTAATTTGGCAGCCCAAATCGTCCTTTCCGTTGTCGGCCACGAGAATACCCCGATCACCGCTGCTCCGGACAGAGTAGCCTACAACACGTATAAGCCAAGATGGTATGGAGTATCATGTAAGCATTCAGACTTACAGCTTTAGTTACAAATGATAATTCTTCGCTTTTGGTATGGCGAAATTGAGCCAGTGCCTTGATAAGTTCAGATCGACCTTTATCATCCTTGTAATCTTGATGGTTTTTGATGTTCTCGATTGGATTCACTGTGTGATACGCGTAGGCTCCCGAATAGCTCACCGTTAATATTTGTAGAAGTATCTTGACGATTGCCTGCGGGAAGCCTCGAATCTTTGCCATGATCATGTTGAAGGATTTGTGACGAGACATTTGAAAAGCTCATATGAAGAACGCGGCTCAAGTGCATTAGGGGGGGGAGAGGGACGGATTATTCATGAATCATGAATGCTGCGTTCAAATTATTAATCTCTGATCAATGTCTTTCCTTCGATAATTTCAGCTCATATGCAAGTAAGATATAAGTATCTTGCGAACTGGGGTTGCGAGGCTCGCGCCAATGCCAAGATACTATAAATAAGCTAGGTAGACGACAAGGGTGGCGCAGAGCCTTCTTTTCTCAAGGATGACTCTTAGAAGTTAGACTACCTACCTAGAAATGCACAAACGAAGTCTTCTGACCTATCACTCTTCACTCTTACTGAAGGAGGGTGTATAGCTGCGAGATGGCCCTGGAGGTAAGAATCGCTTCTTTGATTGATAAGCAGCCATACGATCTGCACCCAGAGTCCTGCCCTCAGACCCCAGAGTCCTACACTTGGAGATTTGAATCTAATTTTATGTCAGGGGTTTCATACCAAGGGGTTATAGCGATGATACAGACTATTGATTGGCCGCTAAGCGGTAAAAAATAGGTGGGTAGCTGGTCGCTATCTTGCAGTCTGCCGACCTGCATGATGCCGGCGGTGCAAACGACCATTGCATGGCTGCGGCTCAATCGTTCTCATGACTGCGGCTCTACAATCTCTCGACTGCGGCTCTACGACTCTTCTCCGGGGTAGCCCCTCGTGTATTTCACGTGGATATGATCGCGCATCAGCGTTCCATATAAGATATTTATCCCCACGATCCCTTTTCAGTTTTGGGATAGACCAACTACCACAGGAACACGACCAGTGAAAACACAGAAGCCTCGAAGAGCCTCCATCATGGCCTACCCATACCAGCCACCACCATACCAACCCGGGCACCAACCTGGATACCAACCTGGATGCCAACCTGGATACCAACCCGGATACCAGCCTGCATACCCTTCATATCAGCCCGCGTACCAACCCACGTATCCGCCAACAAACCAACCTACATACCAACCCTTCAATACCTACTATCAACCACCACCATCTAACGAAGGCCATCCCATTTACCTATACACGACACCTCTCAGATACCAAAGCAAATACTTCCACTTCAAAAAACCCGCCGATGCAATCGGCCACTGGGCAGTATGCATCCAAGGCCAGTGCTACGAAGTAACGCGGAACACCGACGAAAACAAAGGGAAGAAAGACCCAAAGTATATAATGCGACCGATCCCAGTGGAAGAGTGGACGAAAGAGCGAACGCCGTTCAAGCGAGACGGCCCCATCGGCTTCACCGCGCGGCCGTGGCCCAGCGCGACCATCGAGAGAATCGGTACGTCCCATCCACATCCACATCCACCCCATCCTCCTCATCCATACCTAGGTAGCTAGCTAGGCTCGGTAGCTAACAGATGCCCCCGCAGCGGCCCTAGTATGGACACGCTCCCTAAAAGCCAAATACGTCTACGACGAGAACAACTGCCAAGTCTTCGTACGGCTCCTAGTCGAGCTAATCGGGGACCCAAAGACGCAAGCCGAGTTCCCCGCCTCATTCGACCTATGGTCCAAGCGCGCGGGTCTAGTGCGCGACTCGACCACGCTGATCGCGACCGCCGGCATGGCCACGGTGGCCGCGGCCGCAAGTCTAGCGGTGACGCCTGGCGACTTCACCGGCACCGCGGCCGCCGGGTTCGCGATCTCGGCGAATGTCGCGCTTCGGTCTAGCGCGGCGCTGTGGGGCGATCGCATTTCGAAGGAGAAGTTTATCAAGAAGACACAGGAGGAGCTGAGGGCGGAGTTGAGGCGCGATGGTGTGCTGCCTGGTTAGTTGGACTGATGTTGTCGCGGTATATGAATGCACAGGGGATGATAGTTTGGGCTTGGGATTGCGGGTATTTACTCTCCGCTTCGCCCGCGTTGGCATGGTGTTTTAGCGACTTCTTTTGATGAATGGGTTAGCGAGCCGCGTTGATACCAGGGCATATGTAGGGCAATGATAATGAAGGCTTGATGCAATGTACAGACCTATAAACAAGGAACGACCGTGAGTCCATCCCTTTTCTCCCCCATTACCGATGAACAACAGGGTACCTACCTGCCTAAAGTAGCGTACTCGTAGCAAACTCGAAGCTCATCAAAATATATATCCAACCTGAGCGGCGAGTTCTGAATTTCTAGTCCGTAAATATCCAGGTCTTGGCTATTGCTGTTATTCTACCACTTCAACATATCCCCTTCTACAACTGGATCAGATCAGCATACTCATCCGCGGCTCCGACTCCGGCTCCAACCTCAGGCAGACCAACCTGCTGCTGCTGCACATCCGCGCCCGTGCCCGCGCTAGCATCCTCAGCCCAATTCATCGTCATAGTAGCCCACAAATCATGAAAAACCACCGGCTTCACGGGGGCCAACCCTGCCCCTACCCCTACCCCTACCCCGGAGAGCGGCAGGCCATCCAAGGAGGAAGAGGCGAACGCAGTATTCGTCTGCATCGCCGCCGAGGTACTGCTCTGCGACGAAGTCGCGTACGAAGAACTCGCAAAGACGTTGCCGCCCTGCTGCCCCTCCCACAACGGCAGATACTGGTCCAGACTCCCGTCAAACATGGGGCACATCCGGGCCCACTTGCTGCTCTCCTCGGCGGCAGCAGCAGCCTCCAGCCCCGCGCTCTTCTTCTCGAACTTGGCCCTGAGAGATCCGAGGACAACCTTCAAGGCCGTGACCACGTCGACTTTCTTCTTCCCCTGGGCCCCCGCATCCGTTTTACCATTACCCGGATCAGCCGCACTGGCCCCCCACCCTTCGTCGCCGTCATCGGGAGCGGACAGCTTCGCGAGGTGGGTGCCGAAGTCCAGCACCTTCCTGCCGCTGACGTAGTCGTAGCCGGGGCAGGCCGGGACCGGGAACGAGAGGCGGTACGCGAGGATGACCATCAGGATGAAGCGCCCGACGTCGGCGCCGCTGAAGCAGAGCATCTGCGCCGGCGGCAGGCTCGTCACGTAGTCGAAGAAGGCCCGCGCCGTGTGCGTCGCCGCCTGCACCTTGCTCGTGCCAAAGAGCGGATTCTCCGCGTCTTCTAGCCGTGGACGGGGCGCCTGCATCAGGGGCGCGGCCAGGAGGTAGGCGTCCCCGGCAAGCGAGGCCATCAAAATACTTGCTGCGAAGCGCCGGCGCGTGTGTTAGTACATGGGCGTGAGGTACGTACCCAGATACTGTGTAATGTTAAGTGAAAGAAATGGACCTCACGTGTTGTTGACAGGTGACCAGGAATCCGGGTCTGGAAATTGCGCAGCTCCGTCTCGAGACCCATGCGGATGAGCTTGTGCTGGTGGTTGGCCTGACCACCTGCGTCGAGCTTCTTGGAGCTCTTAGTTAGTTCGTGGAGCTCGCTGAAGACGTATTGCAGACGTGTGAGCCAGACGCAGATATGGTCCTGTTCGAGGTCGCTGTGTTGCTCGAGCATATCGCAGCACTTGGCCGTCCACGACGTGTATCTGATACTGAAAGGCTTGGGCCACCGCCACGAGTGTCTGCATCTGGTGTCAGACGCGGACGATAATTAGTAAGAATGGGATGGAGGTTTGGCCACTGACACCGCAACAGTGTAAAAGCAGGAGAGGTATGCTCGGATGCTCTGCAGTTTGGCCTCCCTTATCTCCGGCGGCTGGGATACAAGATTCATCCCCGTTTCCTCGTCCAATTCCAAGTCGTGTACTGTATCCACGGCCATACGCAGGTACTGTAACAGCTGCTTGTTCTTGGGTCGTAAGTGAAACGGATACCTGTTCATCTGGCGTATTAGAATCGGTCTCGAACCACTTTAACTCTAGTAGTGAGGTACAATAGCAAGATGGAGTTTCAGTTCCGAGGCGACATAGACGCCGGGGCAATATCAGGTAACTTACCACGAACAGTAAATGAGCAACCCCTGAAGCAATTCAAGTGATCTCTCACCCCCCGAGACGAACTTCAAACCCAAAATCTTGCGAAATTCTTCGTCGTACAAGCTGTGGCCCTGAAGGCTCGTGGAGCAGCTGGTCACCGCCAGGATTGCCAGCAACACAAACGGCATGGTTTGGGCCATGGTGCGTACGTCGGCATCTTCAGGTAAGACGAGGCAGGGAAAGTAAGGCAACATGGAACGGAATGATTCGAGCAGTTTTGCCGCCGAGTCGAGGTTGAACTGCGGCTTGATTCCAAAGCTACTCACCGGCCTGGAGCTTGCCGAAGCGCTGCTTCCCGTCAACGATGGAGTAGGCATCGAGAGGTCGTTGAAGCTAAACGTATGCCCGACTGATGGCGACATCATCGCTTGATCTTCGTCATCGCTGGATGGCACGAGGTCTTCGATATAGCGCTCGTGCTTCTCCCTTAGGTCGTCAAAGTCGTCGTATGCATCCTCTTCAGTCGGCATGGTGAAGTCGATACTGAAGGTCTTGCTCGGACCAGGCGGAGGGGGCAGGGCCTCTGCGTTACTATGGCGGGATACTTGCTAAGTTCGACTGAACACGACTATGGATATGGAAGAGCTTAAGGATACTTGTGGCATGCTGTGCTCTGTAGGATAGGAGAATAAGAACTACTACTCACGGTCGAGGGATCTTGGGCCGCCGAGTTCGTGGACCGGTTCGGAAGATACACTCCCTTTTGAACTCGGAACATCTATAACAGGCAGGACCACATTTTACATCTTAGCTATCAGTTGGCACAGATGGCATGAGATCGAATGGTGCTGGTAACAATGAACTAGTGGACGATCGGGGGCCTTACCGTTTACAGATCCCTGGTTGCGGTCCGGCCTCACACTTGACTTTAGAAATCCGACAGGCCTCGCAGGCGTTTTTCATCTTCCCAGGCTTGGGCTCAACACGCACTTGCGGTCTCATTGGCTGCTCCATTAAGATCGGTCTAGCTCGAGTGTTCCGTTACTGTCTCAGATCCTAAATCGCAGAGAACGCAGGCAGCCTGTAGGACGTATGTAGGATGTGTAAGCAGAAAGAATAGAATCATGGATCTTGGGTATCAAAGCTCGTAAACGAATCCAGTGTTACCAAGTGAACTAAGGAAGAGAACAGTCCCAACTCGGTGAGCCGCAACCAGGAGGATGAGATTTGACGCCAACTGACAAAGGTGACATATGGAGGCGGGATAAAGTCCGGACTAAGTCGGCGTTATAAGTTGTCAGCGCACCCACAACGGGGCTGACGGGATTGCATCTCCCCGCCCTCCCCGCCCAACTCAACGGATCGGGTAGTCCCCCGCTCCCCATCTGCCTCTTATTTCAGAGACCAATAATATAGCATCTGTTATTCATCATCACTGATCGAAACATCTCACCAGATTGAAGCATAATTGAGGAGGTAAGACTTCGAGGTTGTGAACTTACATCAGCTCGTCGCGGGACGAAATTGGGTGTGTGCACACCTATGTTCTAAGTATCTGGGGCCTTCAGCGCGTACCCGGCCAGCCCAGCCCAGCCCAGCCCAAGTCGGTTTGCATATTCTACTATAGGTTAACATACATGTATACGTCTACACACCTACCTCTCATCTTCCTCACCTTTCCGATCTTTTTCATTTCTTTCCATTTCATTCCTCTTCTTTTCTCTTTTTCTCGTCTTTCGTATAATCGTAAAATCCTCTTCTTCGTATACCAGGTAGGTAAGGTACCTAGGTTAGGTACCCAACCAGGAAGGTAAAATCAAAGTCATATCGACGTAGAGCCCGACACCGCGAGATAGATCCCGACGACGACCCCCGCAATCACCATCAACAGGGCCGCGGACGCCGCGCCCACGGCGGCCAATATGGTTTGCCTCTTCCTCCGCTTGGGCTTCGTCTGCCAGTGCCACGCACCTCCCGCTTCCACGTCGCCGCGCTTGTTTCTTGCTTCGCGTTCGGCTGTCGGGTTGCGAGGGCTGCCGCTGTGGTTTGTTTGGTGGTATACCAGCGGTTCGGTCGGGTCCACGCGGCTGTTCGCCATGCTGGTTCTGCTCAGTCCGTCTGCAGCGTAGAATCCGGGCGAGTATGGAGGTGGTAGCGATAATGGTGGTGGTGAAAGTGGCGCATCTGGGTCTACCACCGATTCCCGGTTTCCTCGGCTGTCGACGTTGTAATTGGTCGTTCGTCGAGGTGGCGTTTGAGGAGGAGTGTCTACCAGGAAAGACGACTCTGTGTCCAGCATCCCTGCGAGAGGACTCTTGATCTTGGCATTTGCAGGTATCTGGATATTTTCGAAACCATTCTTATCGACGATAAGGCTGGCGAGTTTCTTCTGAGTGGGCGTAGGCGGCAGCGGCGTACAGGGAGGCGGTGAAGGTGGAGAGAACCAAGAGGTTAGAGATGCCTGTGAGCGCGCCGTGCCAGGTGGCGAAGACGGAGCTATGGAATGAGAGGTGGTTGGCGGTGAGGACCCCGTTGGCGGGAGCGGAAAGAGTGACGGTGAAAGTGATACAAGACTACACTGAGATGCCAGCGATATTTCGGAGCAAGGCGATACGGAATCGCTTCTGAGGTACTGGAAATCGACACTGAGAGCATGAGGTTGGTGGGCAAAATGACGGTTGGTGCTGGCATAGTCGGCCTCCTTGACGGCAGATGGCACTATCATTTCCGGCGACAGGACTGTCAACTCTGTGCTCCTCCAGTCCCTCTCGTCGTAAGACATCATGACCAGGTGGGCGGTGTATGATATATAAAGGTTCTCTCAGAACCAGTCAATGAAGGTATACGCGTTAATTCGAAGTACAGGATCCTGCACCGAGCTTGTCGATACAATAGAGCATGCGAAGATAGCGGCTACGAGCCGAATCCAAAAACGAATGATCGGACTCCGGCTGATGACAAGCACACGCAGAGAGTATATAGGACTCTAGATAATCGAGTTGGGGCCAAATGAGCGAGGGTCAGGTAAACCAAGTAGGTTGGACGTGAGATATATCATTCAAAAGAAGGGCAGTATGACCATATTCATCATTATAATCATCATCATAAAGTGTACTTAGGCAATCATGATCATCAAAAAGAAGGACGTTAAACGCAGAGGTTGGGCTGATGGTGAGAAAGGATATCTCATATCTCTCTTTTTCTATCGTCTCTCACAAACCCCTCAGCCGAACATGGTGCCATATTCCCGGGAAAACCCTCGCAAGATATAAAAATCAAAAAGTATCTGAGTCCTGGCGGATCGATCCGGGGGGCGACCGCCAATTCCCGTCATGCAGGGCACAGGGGGAAAGCGAGCGGGATCGTAAAAAAGGAAAAAAAAAGGAAAAAAAAAAACCTACGTAGAGATCAAGCGAAACGGTGAGGTTAGGCTGCTCCCGCGTGGAGTGGGAATCCTTCATCCTTCCCAACTACCTTCTCACATCATCAACTACGCACAGTACTACTCGCGTAGGTCGAAAATGGACCTCCCAAGTTGAGGTTAACCCCGGCAGCCCGGCAGTTAGGTGTCGATCCCTGAACAAAAATCCCATCTTTGGGTGTGGTCCACCACGCCTTGCCCCTGCATCTTACCAAGCTCGCGGCCAGGCAGATCAAATCAGTCGCAATATGTAAGCCCTACAGTATCAAGCTAACCTGCTCTCAGACTTCCCAAACTTCCGGGCCGGTACACCGCATCTCTTCAACCTCTTCAACCTTCTGCTTTTTGCTTTTATTTTCCCTCTTTTTTCTCTTTCTCACCGAAAGACGCCACCCGATTGGGTCTCGCATCTACGTACATAAGCCTCGTAAGCACGCAGGCCCCTCAACCATCGTTCTACATACCAATCCGGACTATCTATCTCCATGGGGCGTAAAAGACTTGCACTGCGGCGTTCTCGCAGGAATGGCTAGCTGAAAACAACGGTGTACATACATCATCCACTGTCGAATCTATTTCCCTAATAGGGAGCCCGCTGTTGCAAAGCTCCATCTCTCGCTTTCGCACGGCGCGGGAAGAGATATTTTCCTCACATCTCAGAAAGTCCTGACTCCTGTGGGTGCGCGCATTGCATAGGGTATGCATGCGTCAGGCATTATACTGTAGCCTGTAAGTATGTACATACCTACATACAAGGCCTCAGATGTCTCAAGCTGTAACTGGACGTCTGAATGGATTGACTGATGCGTATTGTATTGTCTTGTATGAAACTGATCAATCAAATCAGCCGACCCAACCTCGCAGTCATCGTACATACATACATACATACACCCACGGCATATACCTGGGAGATATGCATACCTACTAATGCGCCGCAGCTAGTATCGCTACGCTAGCATGAGGTCTTCACGTATCTGCGTCGTAGTATGCGATGTAAGGTACCGTACCTTACATACAACCCACCATACCATCCAGACACTCCCACAGGATCAGCCCCGTTTCAGCACCATCTCTGTCTCCTGATTTACTGCTATGTAATGTGCATATATCAATAGATCAGTAGGTCTTATTCCACTCCGACCAGAAACAGAGACACAGAGGGTCGAGGAGGGGCAGCACAGGACTGGGCAGAGAAGAGAAGAGCCGAGAGAGCCACAAACTACGCCCAACCTCTCCAACCTCCGCGAATCGAGGTCGCCATCACCAGATACCTACGGGGTCCAGACCTAGGTACCTGCGTATCAAATGCACGTAGATCCTCGATTGGAAGCAAGATACGAGGCATGGATATACCTAACAGAGGTACCTGTATGTATGTGTATAGGCACAGTAGGTACGCGTATATGCAAGCCCTACATAGTACCTACATAGTACCATCAGCGTCATAACCATCGAAAACTGACAACCCACTTTATCAAAACCAGGATCAAGCCAGAGGCTTTCTTCCCTTTCTTCCCTTTCTTTCTTTCTCTTTCTTACATCATTGTTTCTGTACGAAGTACAGATTACGCAGCATGGATACCTGCCTCCCAACATCATACATGTATGTATGCAGCCTGCCAACCTGCAGCTCCGAAGCGAAACAGTGTAATAGCCTGTAAAGACCTCAGACTAGAGCTGACTGACCCCGTCCCGCAACTTCGGGATCGCTGACATAGCAAGGCACAGGCTTCGTATCCCCACGCCTTCGCCACATACATACCCAGGCAAGTTATAGCAGACAATGTATGTATGTATGTACATTATGTATGCACATACTCCGTAGATAGGCTGTCTATAACACAAAGCATATTATACCGTGCGGACTGAGAAGTTCAGTGCTATCCATCATCAGCCCCCTCGTGCCTCGTATCCATACAAATGCCAGCAGAGCCATGATCCACAAGCTTGCGCGGCTGAGCTATCAAATCTCTTACTACGAAGTACTACCTATGCACAATAATAATTAGCTGACCGAACAGCCTCGCTAGTTTTCACCGCGACTCGACCGCGTATCCGTGTTATACCACCGAACTCCATACTTATATATATTTCCCTCACTCGTCCGTCCATCTATCACCAGAAGACATTCATTTCACCCAAACACGCAGCAAGTGTAGCATAAACACCTCATTTGGACCTAGTTCTTTGTCTTGAATTCAAGTCTATTAGACATTGCCTCGAAAGATGGCTTGAGCTATCTACGAGTTTTCCCCTATCTACGCCGGCGCTAAACCTCATCCCCCTGGTATACATGCAATTGGTCTCGGTGCTGCTCATGCGTAAAAATAAATAAAAACCACGTAAATCGATAAGAATGTTTTGTACAAGAAGATTTGACTGTTCTTTGGTCGTCTTCGTCTCGGGAATTATTAGAATAATCATCCGTTCGGTGCTCATGACCTGCATCGGCCCATGTCACATGGTAAGCAAGCTTGCTTCTGTTGTGTATGCCGTAAATGTTTTCGTTTTTACTGTCTGGTAGACTTGCGCAGGTCAAGACGCCTCAGCTGCTCCGACCGCCAATCTTTCCTGTGCCTATGTCGACGAATAGGTCCACGAGATCAATCGTGTTTCCGCCGCCAATAGTGACATTCGCTGCTTGATCCATCGTCACAGCTGTGGACGTATTTCGTCCTGCCTGGACGCTGCTGAAGAAACTTTGGACAGAAGTTTGGGCAGTCGAGGCGTCGGATAGGGTCTTCTCTTGGAATATAAACAAGACAGCCACTCGGGCAAAATCAACCACTTCTTCAGTGACGGTGAAGGTATTTGTTGGTATGGGTGCCGAACTCGTAGCCAAAGTCGTACTGCATGAAGTGGTGCTTGTTGGCGCTGATGTTGTTGTGACCGGCGCTGTAGTTGGGGTAGGTGATGATCGTTTTGAGTTGCTGTCCGTGAGGGTCGTAGCAAACAAGGTAGAACCGGAGAATGTAGTGGATGAACTCAAAGTAGTTACTATGAAGCTTCCGGAGAATGAGCCGGTCACAGCCGGATTGTCCACTGTCAGTGTGATATTCACGTCGGGCAAAACGCTCAGTGTGATAGGGATTGCAGCTGCGGCTATAGCAGCCTGCACAAGCTCTGGATCTGAACCGATGTCAGAAACATCGGCCAGGGTGGCCTGGGTCCGGAGAGATTGTCCGTCAAAAGTTACGAGCGCGTTTTCGGTGTTGCAAGAAAGGTTCTCCTTGTTGAATTTCGATTGTATGACAGTGGCAACGAGAGGTATCGAGAAGTTGGTCTGGGCATCCTTTATGAGACGGGGTATCGCCTGGCCGATGGTGACATTATTGATATTGGTGTTTGCCGTGTTGATCGACATTGTGGTACATCCCTGGGAAGTAGGAGTCGTGCAATCGACGCCGGTAAAACCGTTGGAACAGATGCACGAGCAGACGCCTTGGAGAACGACGTTCGTTCCTCCATTTGCGCAACTCAGCTGCGCCTCGCACTGGTCAATGTCCAGCTGTGCTGTAGCCTTTGACGCCTTGTCGATGACGAGGAACTTGACGGGCAGCACGACTGCGGCTGCTATGATACATAACAGGATAATAAGCAATACCACGAAAGTCCAGATACGTAGCCCGCAACAACGTCGCCCCTTCTTCTGCGATTGTTGTTCCGAGTCCGGCTCGACGGCTCGTTCCGTTGTTATCGGGGGTCCACGGAAGGATCTACGCCCTAAAGGCCAAGCCATTGAGGATCTGCTCTGCCGCACCCCATTTCGGCTTGCGGGCGGTGGGAATGCTGCCAGCATATCGGACAAGCCGGAATGATGTTTCGGGTCGTCTGCGAAGTAAGTCAGCAAGCGTATCGAGAGTTTGGGTGAATGAGATGGGTGAAACGAACTTGAGGGTTCCTTTTCAAGATCACCGCCGTAGATCTCTTCTGGGAAGTCGAGGTCGTCGAAACGGCTTCCTGGTCTACGGCCTCTATCCATCAACGACGCCAGTCTAGTTGCCCGTCGAATTAAATCTGGTAGGCTGGTCAAGCTTCCTCTAGCTTCAGCCGCTCTCACCGCATCCATGTCAAGGCGCGGCGGTCTTCGAATGGCGGAAAATCGGAAGGGTCTTGGCGAAGGGGTGGCCTTTCGTATTGATGAAGGATCCATAGCGCTCGCACCCTCAAACGCATTCAGCATATTATCCGCAGTCACAGCAGTCCCAACAGCTTCTCTAGAGCCATTCCCAGAAGAACTCGAAGAACCTTCGATGTAACCGGTGCCATCCTGAAACGGACTACCTTGAACGGGAATCGGCGCCGGTCTTAACATTCTTTCTCCCTTTTCGGCACTTCCAGTAGTCACCAAGGCTGGCCTTCCTCTTTTCCCGATACTTGCATTCCTGACCAGGCGACTCTCATCTGCGTCGTCACTGATAACCGACTCCTCCGCTATCGTGTCATCGACATAACCAGCGCTTGGGCTATACCCTGGTGATGAACCTGGTGATAGACTGCCGAAGCTATCCGGAATTGCGGCACTGGACGCATAGGAAGTATGCGACCGTGTTCTGGGGCTTTCCTCCGGTATTGGCGAAACGTACGACACAGTTGAATAGAATGACGAAGCACCTCTTCTCGAAGAGGGTGGAGGGCCTAGGTTGACACTTCTCCTAGCTGGTGGCGGTAGCGGAGGGGCGACAACCGGCAGAGGAAAATCTGGAATTGATCCAACCGAAGAATTTGTAGACTGTCTCGAAGATGTGCTGTGTATAGTTTCGGGTGCCGAAATTTCTGATATTCTAGCATTTTGCGGTACATATTGGAAGACCGGAGTGTGCTCCTGGATTCGAGAGGCATCTAACATTGACGGGACCCTGCTTGGTCGCGGAGGCCGTTGCGGTGGCTGTGATCGCCCAGGAGGTGGCCGATATGGCTCCGAGTCGGAGGATGGTGGCGTTGAAATAGAACCGGCAAGTGGCCACTGAGGTAACGGTGTCGGTCTCGATATCGCCATTCCGATCTGCCCTTGCTCATCCCTGAACTGTAGTCCCGGCGGCGCCTGAGGTCGCCTTGCCGACGGAGGCTCTGGAAAAGGGGATACTATTCCTCTTTGCGCCCTCACTTCAGCTTGTTCCCTTGCTCTTCTGACGGAACCTCCCATCCCCGGTGCTTCGCCGGCATTTCTCCCATTCTGAGATTGACTCATTTAAATAGAATTTTGGCAGGCACAAAACCCTGATCAGATCCCAGCATTCCACTCGTCCACTACTACCCAATTCCTTCGTGGCGTTTGCCCGGCTATATCAGCGGCATGCGCCAGTCTTAGGTAAGATCCCGCCTCACGATTCCGAGTTAGTACGATGCCGGCAACCGATGGCCCCGCCGGCTGGTTGAATCAAAGAAAACCAAACGAAAACGAGATCGGGGAATACGTGATTTCGTATTCGCCCCGGGTGACACGGGGAATGACTTCGACGTAAATGAATCGACAGTATCGTAAACGAGGTTCAGATCGGTCGACGGTGGTGAAACCAAGCCTTCGCCTCAGCAGTATCCAGAAGACCGATAATAAACGGGCCAGATCCAAACCTGACGCAAATCTCGACCAAAACGAATGGCAGGAAGAGAAATTATCACGGTAATGAGCTCGCGACAATGTACAAATATCAAAAGCAATCCAGTCACTTTAACGCGGAAGATATTATCAGACGAAACTGGGACAAGTCAGTTAGCCTATAGAGAATGGAAGGTGACTATGAAGTGTAGAACAGAGTAATGTGAGGATTCATGGAATATGAGCCTGAGATGTGATTCTTGGACTTTGGACAGCCAAGAGAACAAGAGAAGCTCTAGCCAGATCTGCCTGGCACTCAGATTTGGTATGGTCGGCTCTGCTGGTGACAGCAACAATAACCGGCACAGGATGCCTCGTCAAAGCAGTCAAAAGACATGGTACGGGAGTAGGAGATCACGTACGCTTAACGTTTCGAGAAGTACTAGCCCTCCCTTCAGGGGAGTTAGTAGGAGAGTGTGAGTAGACTGGTCTCTGACCAAAAGGTATTTCCCGAGATGGTATTCAAGCGAACGGATTCTGGACAGTGTTTCCGAAGTCTTCCCAAGAAAGCCAAGGATCAGAGGGTTGGTCGGACACGCGATATTTGCCGGTGGGTCGGCGAATGCAATGACGAAGCTGCCGTATGCACTGGTCGTTGCACTGCGTTACCTCAAGACTCGAGAGGGAGTGGAGTGGTAGACTCGAGAGAACCAGATGATGCGACCTTGGGGGTCTTGGATACCGTTCGCGTTTCAGATGCGCTAACGGAACAGGGTCGAGATGGCAGCAGAAGGACAGAAAGTCTAAGGTGTCAGACCCAGTGGGATGTCTGGAGGATGTCGATCAAGAGACAATCAAGCATAAACTACCGTACGGGGTTGATGGACAAGCTGGTTCATACTATAAGACCCGAGACCCGTTGCTTTTGGAAGGGGACGGCGAGGTTGATGATTTGGGGTTGAAAAAGAAGGACGCGCAGACAACCTAGTGTCATCAAGACAGGATGGGATGTCCTGCAGAAAAAAATTGAAAAACGAGAGTAGAGAAGTCGAAAAGGAAAGAAAAAAGAGCGGTGGTAGGTCAAGTGCAATAAATTGCAGTGCTATGAGGCCAGACGACGTTCTGTCGTGAAGTGGGATGAGTAAGATCCGAGCAAGCAAGTTGCGCAACGGAAGAGGACGTGAAATTGAAAGGAAAGGATGGTCAAGTAGCAGAGCGACTGCAGCAGTTGGATCGGTTGGAACATCAAGGAAGGAAAAGAGAGATAGAGAGAGCCGGTCAATCGTCAATCGTGACTCCGTTTGATCTGGGTGTCTGGGACTCTGGGTTACCGGGGAGGTCTGTTCGTACCTGACATTAGCTCAATGTCGCCTACGAGAAATATGGAGAAAAGGGGGCCGGGCTGTCGGGGACATGACTGGAAAAGCTTCTAATGGCCGCCAGATAAGTCAGTGCATTACATCGTTGGCCTTGGGTTGGCGAGACCGAGACCCCATGGTTGACCATGGGAGCCCTTGTATGTAGACGCGGCCAAATTTGGGAAACCTCATTCTAAATCCCCACCTCACAAGTGATGGGAATCGAGTTGGCATACAAACAGTAGGTACTATCCTATAAGATACCTTAGGTAGGTGTCTATGTACACAACCCATTCACTATTAATTTATCTATAGTCGAGTCAGCCAAGTGATGTATGATAATTCGTACTACATGTATCAGCCAAGTCAGCGATTTTGTGACTGGCGTATTTGGATTGACGTTGTCCAAAAAGTGCAATTGACCCGGCAGCCCTGGGCCAGTTAAGCGGGCAACGGACCCTAAATCCCTAGTAAGACCCCTGACTCTAGTTAGAATTTCCAGCGAATCAGAGAACAGCAGAGATAGACTTCGCTTCACCAATTGGAAACACTAGTGCTGTTACTTGCAGACGGTCCAACGCTCGCATGCATCATCCTGGCTCAAATCATGCGACTTGAGGGTACGTACCTTACGCATCTAATGAGAGATTCGCACGACTTGTCAACAGATCTGATTTGAGATTTTAATAGGAGGGGTCGTCGCTCAGGTAGAAGAGAAAAAGAACATACATGTAGTAATAGATATATTGCAATAAATATACGTGTGTATACTATGTATAGGAAGAGGTAGTACGAGCTGAGTGAAGACTGCCTTGTCAGTATGTAGGTGACTCGCAACGTAATACATAGCACTGACACTCTCCTGTCATCTCAAGCAAGTAGCACAAAATTCAAATGTTGTATGTACCGTGTACGTCCTGCCATCCGTACAAGGTTGACAGATAGGCCAGGACAGGCGGCAGACTTCTAGTAAGTACTACTTGCGAAATAAATTGCCTACAAGAAATAATCAGAAAATTGATTGCAAAAGGATATGTCATGGGCCAAGTCAAACAGATAGACAGACATACATACATATTATCATCCACAGAAGTCAAGTGATACAAACATTCGGATAATTTAGCTTTCCCCACCAAAATGCGATGATGTCGAAAGTTGAAACCACCTACACACTAGTACGTATCGTGAAAAGATCGTCAACCAAGATAGCCAATTCAGGGGCAGGAAATCGCCCATTGGCTATTGCACACCACACCTAAATCAACTTGGCGCGCGGATTCCAGAAGGTCACAGTCGACGAGGCGCTTGCTTGACCACTTACCTTTACATGCGTATTTTACAACAGGACCGAGAGAATCGCGCAAACATTATATGGCCAAGTTGATCCTCGCAGATGACCAAAAGCATGATTGAAGACGATCCCGTTTTTGATCGACCTCCAAATAATTGGTTACGATGTAATGTACAACCGTCATACATAAGCTCTGTGCCGCTCCTGCAAACCACTGAATTTTGCAGCAGAAGGATGCGTTCCCAAGATGCTGGGCTGCGGGCATTGGAGGAGTTTCAGGTTTATTCAAATTGACGATGCAATGGCCCACCACCGGCCGCGGCGGCGCCACTCCATCCGTCTTGACCCGCCAGTCCAAACTTCTTCCGCCTTACCGAGAATCGAGAAATGTCGTGCGACAGCTGTAGTCCACTGAGACCACACCAACGGCTCACCACTACAAGGCTGATCGGACCAGATCTCAGCGACCTTTATTCTTCAAACATGGATCATGGATGACCTCAATCAAGAACATCGTTTGTGCTACCAACAGAGCTAGCCGACTGAGACTGTGCTTCACTTAAATGATCCGAGGGAGATCGGGAAATCACTCACACCCGACATTACCGTACCCAGGACCATGGGAATCGACACTTACGACGTTTGCAACCATCTGCAAATCAACACGTGGGGATGCCACGCCTTTTGCGAAAGTGAGGCATTTCTACGGATTATAGCAATCAACATAGGTTTGCTTTTTGTCAAATGACGATGGAACCCAATCCACTGGACTTGTGCTCCACCAGAAGCTCATATACGTACATACTGCCACGAGATCTTCTTTTTCTCAACTCTGCGTACTTCGTAGGAATTGTTCTGGTCTGAACATACGAAGCAAATTATGAAGCCGCTCAGCAGGCTATGCTTTAAGTTCATTATTGTCCGAGTTGACAAATAAGCCAGCGTGCAGTGCCAGGCATCGAACTTATATATAACTACTCGCAGCTTTCCATGAAGGCATACTCAAATAAGCAGAGATACCACATTGACCTTTATGCATGACTTACTGTAACCTACCAATGCGCGAGAACTATCGCTTGACCATCATTGATTCAATGAACAATGGTGAAAATCCTAGAGCTGGGGATCTCTCGTCGGAGGAACAGACGCACATATCAGCACTATGCTAACTATCGGGTGTAGAATGGTAGTACTAGTCGATTCCAATATCTTCACTGACGTTCCGAATAGGGGTATACTGGCCTAGCATCGTAAAGAATAATTCAACCCATTTCCCTTGTCCCTGAAGCAAAGCACAAGTAAGCATACCATGTTCGGTGACATGGCACAAGACCCTTATAGAAGTATGATGGCTCAACGGCGGCTTGAGTCCAGTACGGCATCAAGGGTATCTATATGACACAAGGGAAAGTACCTGGGATAAATATCGACAAGCAACCTAGCGGATCGTTCGCCAACTCGAGGTTCGCCTCCTCTCCTCCTTTTTTGCCAGTTTCTCGGCCTTTCTGGTCTCCCACTCGTCCAGGTTCTGGATCAAGATCCAATCGAGACGTTTGACTCTCCACTTCTCCTCCCAGCTCTCTTTGAACTTCTTGCCTTTCAGATGCTTCTTCCACGCCCGCTTCCTGCTCCTCTTGGCCTGCTTGTCGGCCTTGGAGATCTTGTGCCTGACTTCCCACGCAGCCATCTTGGCAAGTATGTTCGTCTGAGGACTCGGAGGGGGAATGTCGTCAAACGATAACTCGCAGGCCCATTGGGATAGGTGCTTGAGGCAGCGCTCCTGCGTGCTCAAGTCGAGGGTGGTCTCGCTGAGGGGAGCTACGAGGGGGTCCTTTTTACCGAGGTGGAGCATCTTCATCATGCGCTTTGAACCAATGACCTTGACGTGCAGCTTGCGCGGGTGAAAGTACTTCTCGTTCAGCAGCGCGAAGTATGCCTTGCAGCGTTTGTAGTTCATGGCTATCGTGGCGAGGATCGCCAGGGCCTCCAACCCGCTAGCGACCCCTTCGGCGACGTCATAGGGAACGAACCCCACGGCGAAGGCAGCAAGTTCGACGACGCGAATGGCTGGGTGTGGCCTAATGAGGATATTGAGGTTATCGATGAAAGATAGCAGATCTTCTCGAGTGACTCCATGGTTTGCCAGTTCCGGCACCCATACCCGCGCGAACGGTATCTTCGGACCGGGATTAATACGAGGAATCAAAACCGGCTTCGGCAATGGTGGTAAGTCCAGGTCGGAGGGCACGGGAGGGAAACACGATGTGGCTAGATCGAGAATCTGGCTTTCAGTGATTTCTAGATCTTGGCTAGGGACTTCTGACGGAGGCTGCTGTATGTCTACACAGACAGTGGACGTAGTCACTTTCGTCTCGTCGCTGGTAATGGCCTCATATGAAGGTGGCAATGATGCATCTTGCTCATCCCCGACGTCTGCTCTCATAACCGGCTCATTGTCCTGCAACGTAGTCTTTCCTGATCCCTCTGATTTTGAACTTGTAGATGGGCGGGTTTTCTCGGTCAAGACGACGAGATCTCTGACAAGGTCTTTAGAGGACATGATCAGATGATGCCAGTGACCGTCGGACTTGAATATTTGGCTTGCTTGATGGAGTTATGAATGATGAAAGTAAGTTGAACTTAAGGAAAAGGAAGTCAATCTGAGATTCCCATGCGGATTTCAGAGATCACGGGAGGCGTTATTGCACAGACCTTAGCGTTCTGAGCTGAACTCAGCTAACGGCCCAGATAGGTAGGTAGGTAGCTCTCTGGGTTAAAGCGTGCGAAGACTCTTAGTTCTCATTGGATATATGGTCTCTTCTGAGGTAGGCCACAGCCACATATCTGGGTATACAGACCGAAGCACTTCATTGTCCGTGAGTGGTTCGGCATGCTTCCTACCTTACATGTACCTCCTTCCGTTTATACTTACGCCTCATTGTTACTCTAGAGATACATGTATACACCACTACATATCAAGAGCACAACTTCGCCCTCATAAATGGAAATGCGGCTAGCTTCATTTATAGACTGAAGCACGACTGCTTACACATATATATACACTTTGTAAAGCATGACGCATCTCGTAATTCGCGTTGGAAGCGCACGACACTTGGCAGTTTATTAGTATCGTGGGGTAAGTCAGCGGAATAATACTAACTGTATGTACGAAGGTACTTGACAAAGTCATGTGACATGACGTTAGGTGTCCGGGTTGCTCGGCTGGTAGATTCCAGAGCCATCGGTCTGTTGCCAGCTGATGACAGCTGGAGGCCTATCGCCCATGACATTTAAGCAGCTGTCACTAGGTCCAGGCCACCTGAAACGTTTGAGACACGGTCGTCATTCGGGTCCGCAGGGTCCGTAGGTTCCAGCCAAACGTCAACCTTTGAACCACAACACGCCACTCGTCATTCCTTTCCTCTTCCCTTTCATCAAAACATCAATCAATCTCCTACAACCTTTCGCATCCTGTGTTTCCATGAAGCATTAAACCATACTCGTCTGCTGCGTTCGTACACAATTCAAAATGCAGTTGACTTCTATCTTTGTCGCCGCGGGTCTGGCGGCTTTCACGACCAACGCCCTACTACTCCCTCCTGAGATCTCCGATGCTGACAACGACATCGTCAGCACCCTTCCCGTTCCCATCCCTGCCGCAGAAAGCCATCCCGATATTCCCAAGTTTGCCGAAGCTCAGACTTTGAAGATCAAATGCCCTGGATGCCCTCTTCGTATTCCTCACCATGGGTCATCTAAGGTCGTCACCGACGTCCCAAGCCACCTGGTACTCGACTTCAGTATTCGCGCTTCCGATGATGGCGACCGGTTGATGCTGAATGAATTTGAACTATACCCCAACGCCGACCCTTTCCGAGGCGTTCTCAGCGCTGCCGTTCGCCCCAGCCGATTTCTGAGACGACCACACCAATACAAAGGTCCTCTCGAAACTATGCAGACCCTTGGTTTCGGTATGCAGTCGCGCCCCGTCGTCACCAGCGAGGACGATGCGTTGGAACTCGTCATGGTTGAGCTCGACATCATCGAAGTTGGTAATGTCTTCGTCGATGGTATCCCCGACATCCAGATCAAGCTCGTGAAGACCCCCAGCGGAAAATTGATGATTGGCGAGATCGAGACTGTGGAAATGCAGAAGAATCCCATGGACAAGCAGGAGGAGTGCACCACCCTACTCTGCAAGTGGAGGTCTATCATCATGCAGAAGCTTGCCAGTCTCCGTGCGCACAAAGGCTGCGGTGGTCGCCCTGCTCATGCCAAGGGCCATGTTCAAGACAAGGTTGATGATGGCCATCGTCACAGTAACCCGAGCTGGGGTGCTCACCACGGTCAGCATCAAAAGAACTGGGGGCTGCTGCTCAAGAACATTGCCTCCCACATCCTTCTCCCCGTCGCTATCGGCATCTTGGCTGGTGTCGCTGCTAGCATGTAAGTTCTCTACGAATTCGTTCTGTAGTATTTTTTTGCTAATTTCTTTGTCAGCCTCGGCATGCTGGTTGGTACGTTTGTCGTCTTCCTTTGGCGAGCAGTTGTCCGAGGAGGCAACGCCCGACGACACCGCAGACATGGACATCACCACAAGGCTTCTCACGTCGAGGTTGCCGTCGATGAGGAGAAGTCCGGCCTTATGGTTCATAAAGATGAGGTCGATGCTCCGCCTGCCTATATCGAAGAAGGTGTTGTCGTCCTCGACGACAAGAAGGCCGAGAATGTGGCCTAAATAGTGATACCCAAACGTTGAACGGTAACCTTCAACACGCCTCACCGGACAATGCTATCGTATCAGGATTTCTTAACGAGAACTGATGATCAGAGCCGGCTGAATTGAGATGACAGGAAAGAGGTGCAAGGCGTTAAGAAGAACATCAATAAAGAATGGTGAAGGCAGAAAAGGCGGCCAGAACTTGTCGGGTGTGTTCTGATGACGCCGATTGGGAATACTCTCTTTTTACTCCCCTTTTCCTTACTGGTTGTTACATGTTTTTACCTTGCCAGGCAGAATACCCACGTTCCTTTTCAATTCAATTGACATTTATATGGAGAAGTGTTTGGGTCAATTCTCTCGTGACTACCTAGGTACCCATTGAGAGTTTTGATTCATGTGTGAGTTATTGATGGTTGTTTACTTCTTGGTATCATGAGACTGGCTTTCAAATTGCACTTGGTTTAGGGCCATGGCAACGGATCTATGCCGCTGTGATAGTTCGTATTTGGGTAGCCGGTGAGCTGCGTGGGTAAGCACTGGCATTATATTCTACTCTGCAAGTAGGAAATCTCCCTGAATGTGTGTGACCAGAAATATGAACGTGTCGCTCCGAACGATCGAATATGAGGTGTCTAGTAAAGTACATACATTGGCTTGTTAAATCTGTTGTCTGGTGAGGTGACCCTCCTGCATTAATTCCTATATATCCTCTAAAAGTCTTGTATCGAAGGCATCATCAGTAGAGGTGACACTCCAAGGATCTCGAGACATTTATTCACACCCTCGAGTCGCCTGTTCCACCAGACGGGATCACGCCTTCGCTCAGACATTCGCAAGTACCGTCGATCGTGCCAAGCATCCCATTGCGGAGTATGCTGAGGACAGTGCAAAAAGAACACGATCAACTTCTCGGCGTCGAGCACTTCGGTCTGAACGCTGACCCCATATGTGTCATTCTGGTAGCAAATGAAATTCTGGCCCCAGCATTCGTCGTCATCATGTAAGAGCTCGGTCAAGGGAGATGAGACCACGCAGTGTCCTATCCCATTTCGTCGAGTATATGCTAGAGCGCGGAAAGGGCTTCGATCGGCAAATATTCTCCAATGATCTTGCTTCATATTCAGATAGGCAGATGCTCCACTACACGGTTGGTAGACTTTCCACGTGAAGTCCCATCCGGTTTTGGAGAGCAGCAGCGTGATCTCTTTGAAGCTCAATGGTCTATCCAACAAGTCGCCGTGCAAGGTCTCGCGCCAAAATTCGTGGACGTCCCTGTAGGCAAGAAGCTTGGTGATGGTGACGGAGACGCAGTTGTTGAGGAATTGGTTTGGGTTGACAGAAGAGATCCCAGAAAGCTCGAGGCATCGGCCAAAGGTTTCCAGGTTCCCTTCAACTACGGCTGTGCCTAAGACTTCCAACAACAATTAGTCCTATTAGCTCTACCTATTGAAAATGTAGACTACCCACCTTCCTCACCGGTCCTCGAACTGGCCATAATAGACAACCTGATACAAGCACTCAGCTGTCCCGACAGCGCGGTCTGTTCTATCAAAGATGAGCGGGTTACGAGCCACGACTTTGGTGGGAAGAGAGACAATGGCGCAATTGGCAGGTGTCGGCAGTGCTAGGATTCCGCGTGGCGTAGCAATGGCTGAGAATACATACGCTGAGTGGAAGATGCTGGGCGGAAACGCTCATCTAAGTAGGAGAATTTGAGGTCTGTGCAGTCTACCGTTCATCGCCATTGCGCATAACTGTGTTGGTGATCAGCAGAATCCATGTCTTTATGTCACATCCATCTAAAACAGCTGACGGTATCATCTGCAAAGTCAACAATCACAACATCATTTTTTCTTGCTTCAGTTAGTATTCACCCTTAAACAATTACATAAAGTAGGTGAAGTCTCGATAGCGTGTTTTCTGACGGTTAAAGGAGAGGATAATTATTTTAGCTATCCTCATCATAATAACAGTTGACCACGCCCAAAGTAGGTACCTATGCTACCCAAAATGGAATCACGCCGCGTGCGCCTTCAGCATCCTAGCCCTCCAGGCCGGCCATCTCGCATAAACTCAAGTCCAACTACCTCGAAGGAAATTATCGCCAACTCCGTGATGGGGTATTTCAAGATCTGGGCTCAATCGAGGCTTGTTATTCCAACTCACCAATACAGAGCCAACAGCCATGGATATAAACAGCCACGCGAGCTACCTGCAGCGAGGAGTCAAGTCAATTCACATACACCAATGCCACTGAAATACACGGAGGAATCATACTCCGAGCATCTTATAGGAGATAATTTGGAAACCTCAAGCTACGACGACGACGACGATCTAAGTGTGGCCTTGCAGGGGCTTACATTTGGTGCCCGCACTATCAGCAATGATGATGACACCGATCTACCCGTCAAGCGTCTGAAATTAGACAATCAGACTCCCAGATTACTGGCATGCCCGTACCTAAAACATGACCGGGAGAAATATCAGACCTGGAGATCTTGCATGGGACCAGGGTGGGCGACAGTTCATCGAGTCAAGTGAGCCACTACATCGCCCTTGTCAGTATTCAATATACTAATCAGAATCTATATCTGAAGAGAGCATCTTTATAGGAAGCATCTGCTGCCAAAGAATAGATGCAACCGTTGCGATCAACCCTTCGGTTCAATTGCTCAACTTATGGACCACCAGCGCAGCGACGTCCTCTGCCCGATCATGCCTCAGTCACATGATGGTATCAATGAAGACCAACTACAAATGCTTCGATCTAGAAAGAGGACCGATGGAAAAGGCCCCCTGAGTGAGGAGCAGAAGTGGGTGAAGATGTACTCGATTATTTTCCCAGATGACGCTTCCATCCCATCGCCTTGTGAGTATCTGACCCAGCCACCTAAGTCTGACAGCGTAGATAGTCGCCTAACCGACCCAGACCATGACCCAAGTGTGGTCGTGCCCGAGAAAGAGACACCCCTCGCGGAACATGGCCGTAAAGTCCTGAAAGAGTTGAGTGACCACGCGCTGTCAGAAGTTCCCAAGCTCCTGGATAGCATATTCGCCGAACGCACCAACGAGAGCCTTAACAAGACGCAGATTGCAGAGTTGACACAGGATATAATCCAACACGTTATCCGAGACTTCCAACCCACGACTACACCTACTCTAGCGAAGGAGCAGCCAATGCCCCAAGAGCCGTCAAAGCTAGGTGAATCATCATCGCTACACCCAGCGAGCCTCAATGATCTAGGCTTTGATACAACCTCAAATCAGGACGACGCACCCGATTTCAACCTTGTAGACATATCTTCTGGCTTTCAACTTATGGAGACATCATTTGATAACGATGCCACTGGCGCGCAAGGTGATGATGATTTTGAAGCGTTTTGGAATGATATAATTGTGGTACCTCAGGTAGACGACCAAGGCTCGCTCTATCAGGCTGAGCAATAGATCCCTATGATTGTGTAGGAATATCTAAGGTTAAAACTAACGAGAATACTGCTACTACTACTACTACTACTACTACTACTACTACTCTCCAACATATTTAATTTGACTGATCGTTTCAAGGTTATGTTTGCCATGTCAAGCCAGTGTCGTTCATAAACAGACCCGATCAAGTGATCGAAAGCTCTGTCACCCTTATACAGTTGTCATGTTGTCATGGCATGCTTGTCCGAGCAAAACACATATGTAACAGGCAGACTATGACTCCTCATGATAGTCAACTTAAACTATCTACCTACCTTACCTACCTAGAACTATTTCCATAGGGCCTCGCAGAAGAAGCCTAAGCAGTCTAGAATAGGGGCCAAACACACAAAGAAAGGGGAGAAGAAACAAACCGAGCAAGAGACGAGAGTACCCATGTAATCATATCCGTCGTTCGCCATTCTCTGCCCCTTTCCTACCTCCATAATCTGCCGTAGCTCAATGCTGCTGAGTCGCCTACCAGCCTATATTAGGGAACTAAGGCAAGTTTTCAACCATCAGTCCATCAGTCTCATTCCACCTACACACACATACGATGCCACGCTGCGACACTCACCTAGAAAGGGACAACCCACCGAGAAGAGTTACACAGTAAGTCCCAAGCTCAAGCTCAAAACAGTAAAACAGTAAAACGGTAACAACGAATCATCATATAGGTACCCCAACCACCACACATCACGCCATCAACACGCGTAGACGCGCCTAACGCATCCCAGAGGCGATGTAAGCACACCGAGTCCGAGCACAAGTCCTCAGTACATCTCCATTAATAGTAAGTCGTCTTCCCGCCGTGCCACAACGCCCGGCCCAGTTCGTTACGCCGTTACACGGCAGATAACAGCAGCTCTGTGCATACCTACCTACCTACCTACATATGTATGTATGTATGTATGTCGTCGGACGCATCTACAATATAAGGCATGTAAGCATGCGACCTACATAGGTATCGTAGTACTACATAGTATACGTTCGAGGTATAGACTGACATGAAAATGGGGGTCAACTGCACATACGCACACAACAACACAATGTAACCTACATAACCCCCCTCTCCCACTCTCCCACCCACTCAGCGCTGCAGGCTGCGAACTAGTGAGTGAGGTGGGTGTTAGGCATATATATCCATCACCCATACAATTTACATAGCAACAAATCGGGGATTGCGCATCGCCTACATGCAGACAGAACTTCGACATACTACCTACATAGTATCAGTGGATTTGTCAAGCAACAGCGGAGCGCACTCAGCTCCGCAAGAAGCCATTGGGCAGACCCCTTGCATGGCCGGTAAGCCCTGTGCCAGTTACTAGGTGGTAGTGCTGGAGCTCTGTATGTACTATGTAATGCACAATATAGATATTAAGGACTTAGTATATGGCCCTGTTAGCTCTGCTGCATCAAAGCTGCATCAGATCCGTAGACGTGCATAGGCAGGTTCTAGAACTCGGTCGATACGGAAAGGTAGGTGTAGATACCTACCTACTGTAGTCAATGTATGTTACATGGATTTAATTGATGTATTACTGATTAGGCGTGCGCGCGCGTGTACATACATATTCGATGTTACTTCCAATATCTCCCCGTGATCGTGCTATGTAAGCTTTCAGGCAAGCCTCCACTCTGAACAATACGAGGGAGCCCACTCGGTGAGATGCGTTCGTTCTCCACGATCCATAGCCGATAAGGTGGGGAACCCGGATATGCTCGTCCCCGGCGCAGCACGTCTGGCCCATTCAAAGTTCAAGCCTCCAATAGATTCAGCCAGTTCAACACCATCATGGCTTTCAGCAGGTTGCCGCGCATGTCCATATGCACGCCGTCGTATAGGGTGGCCTGGATGCTCATGTTCCACGTCCCGAGATGGTCGGCCCGCCTCTGGGCGGCATGAACCGCCATCTCGTGCTCGAACCGGACTAGGGCCTTGTTACCCTGGCTGACCAGCCACTCGTCCGGCTTCTTGTCGCCCGCCGCGTTGGGTGTCATCAGGAGGACCGGTAGATTCTTTCTGGGGCTGCGGCCCCGCAGTCGCGTACGCGCTCCCGTCCTCGCGTCAATTGTGTCGAGTACTACGTCGAGCCAATTCACGGCCTGGTCCACCTCTAGGTTGTTCCAGAGCCCGTGGCCCAGGATGAAGGCTTTCCGCTGCGACGGGTTGGGGTCGATTGCCTTCTCGAGTCGCCGGCGCTCGTCCTCCGGGACGGGATGTCGCACAATCTGCTCAACTGCCATCACATGTCAGCATGAGGGTCAGTGGCGTTGGGGGCTGTCGCCGGGACCTACTCCGCAGGTCCGTGATCCACTCCGGGATCATCTTCGGACACATCAGGCTCAAGGGGTCATGCGATAAGACATCTGCTGTGCTGAAGATGCCTTGTACCGAGCAGTCTCGGACGTCGAATTGATTGTTGCAAAAACACTTGTGCCTGTGAGTGCTTATTAACTCTGGGTGACCCGGGTATTAAGGAGAACCTGTAGGCTATCAGCGACCTCGGACTTACTTTTCCTCTTCATTAAAGTTCCAATCAGTGACCCCGCCGTATCCCAGGTCCTCTCGAACGAGTATGTTCAACGCACCCATCACGTGTCTCAACATCGAGTCGCCCACGAGGATGACTTGCGAGTACCGTCCCAGGATCTCACATACCTCCCACGTGCTGAACCATCGCATATCGCAGCCTCGAGGGAGATATGGGGCGTCCTTGCCAACCCGACCACCGGATGACATAGCTGTAAGCATCGAATTCTTGTCCGGGCATACAGGCCCAAGGGGAGTGTGCAGGTCCAAGGAGGAGACGTTGCATTTGGAGCCACGGTGCTTGTATCCCGCCAACGTATCTGTCAGCTCTGTCTCTTGCGATTCATGTAGAGAGTCGAGGGGCAGATTGTATTTAGGGGTCATGCCATGTCGGGGGCGGCCTCCATAGAATCCAGAAAGTGGTCTCCAAAAGAAGATGAAAGTGACGACAGCCCCGAAGAGCAAGAGATATCTGCCAATCCTTCTGTTGAGCCTTGGAGACATCGCTTGCCAGGTACCATCGAGATTCCCGGCTGGTTGGAATGATGCAGAGCTGCTCCCTGTCCCCGCCATCCGAGATGTTGATCGCTTGTGGTGATGGCCCTTGTCTTTGTAAAGGTCGGCGGACTCGCCTCGAAACTGGGTCTCGTGGAAGATCTCTCCAAACATGATGGCGGGCTGTGTATTCCTTTTCGGCCCTTGTGAATAACCTTGTCGCGTGTCTTCTGCTCTGTCCCGAATATTAGGGACTGATGATATGGAGTTTGCTCTAAGAATTTTAGCTTACCCTGTGCTACCTCCACCTGCCTGACTCCCAGGTACCTTGGTAGTGAAGGGTCCAAGCTGAATCTTAATGATATTGATGGCACAAGGACATTGTTGGCTCGGAAGGCACAAATAATTGCCATAGCTTCCTCGAGACCTCTTCTTCAAGACCTTCCTGATGTGCCTTGTAGCACAGAGCCAAGCCGGCACCTGTAGTTTCCATTGTCCTCAAAAACCAGCCATCTTTCAAAGCAAGCACCCTGTGCTTTGGCTGCGAGCACTGTGGAATACCTACTATTGGCAGTCACTGATTAAGGTTTAGCTGATACAGTTGATTTGACTGTGCACGTGACATCCTTAACACCCTTCAAATCGTAGGGAGACATTGTCATTGTTGTGCCGACGACTCCCATGTTACATAATACATGTAATTATGTAATTATGTAAGTATGTAAGTATATTAGTATGTACCTAGGTATATGTGTAGGTACTTTGAGGCTTGGACAGACGGCTTCGCTTGGAAAATGGTAACGTATCCCCATAGAGAGCCTGGTTTATCATAACAGTAGATAATCCACCCAAGGAGGGAGTGGGAGGTATGGAATGTACCAGGATCGACTTTGAGACCGAACAAACGCCTATTTGCGTACCCAAGATAGTGGTAGAACGTGCCTAGGTATCAAGAAATCAGTTCCGGCTCCTACAGTCGCCACCTCTTTACCATCCAGCCATCTCTGTGCCATCGACAGCCCTGATATGCATTCCAGAGGTCTTTTCGCGTGTAGAGTCATCAGTCTGGACAAATAGTTAGCAGGAGTTTCCTCTCTGCAAACAATCATGTTTCCTTTAGTTTGCCGTATGGAAATCTCGCAGGACGACTTACGATGTCTAGCAATCTTTCGAGCAATGCTGAATGATGATAGGGACCTTCTCTATGTTTCCGAAAACTCGATAAACCCAGTTCTCCAGGCCGGTTTGGACAAGACTGTAAGTAAGGAAGTAAGTCATTCCTACTAGAGAAGTATTTCAGAAGTCTACCTTGATTGTATAGCTACCACTGTAAGCTACTCGTTCCATTACTTACCATTTCATCCGGTTCAAGGCCGGCTTCTGATCGACCCAGTTTGAAAATGTTTCTTCAAGTTTTCAACCTCCCCCAGCTTCCCTTAGCTCGTTCATGGGATACGCGAACGTAGCCTCGATTTGCTGATAAAGTCCAGAATCTACGATACGTAACCCATCTGAGAGATACCGGAAAACCTGAGGTGACGAGATTCCTTTTCATCGATCTCCGAAGGCCAAACAAACGTGGACATTTGCTGTACAATATACGCTACACACAAACAGAAGTATGTTTCCATCGCCTTATCCTTCCTCCACCAGGTACAAGTGATACCCGAAACCCCTTCATGATAACCGATTTCAAACATTAGCCATCATTTACTGACGAACGATGAAGGTTTTAGGGATCCCCTCGATACAAGCCCAAAGCTCCAAACCATAGAATCGATCCGATACCCGACCATTTAAATTATCGTGTCCATAAAACCACTACAAGACCACTAAGGCACACAACGGTGTGATTACAATACGAAGAGGAGGCTGTCTCACATCGAGTCCCCCGGGAAAAGGAGGGTATACTGGATCTCCCAGCAACTGTAGACAGCCGGAGGACTGTTGGTGAATCATGTAATTCTCTCTACCCCAGCCACGACAAGATACAGGGAAAGGCTAGCAAGACTGGGTTGGTAGAGATGGGTTCGGTCTACAATATCCGAAAGGTGCTTAGGCAGTCAGCTCCATAAGAATAGTATAGATAAATATATGATTATGAAGAAGACCGGTTTATTTGTGCGTGATTGTATAGTATAAACGAGTATACCTTTTGATGGAAACCCGTCCCTTTCGGTGACCTGGATAGTTGCGACATCATGAGGATGGAATCCCGGGATCTTACGCTAGGTTGTAACCCTCTGTTCTGTCAACACGAACAAAAGCAAAGATCAAGCAGTCGAGCAGACTCGTATACATACTTTACCAGGCTCGTGCTCTACGTTATATGCTGTGCGAAATTTACGGTCGACTCGGAAGACAACCTATTTGGTAAGGATTTTCATCTACGACGATTCACGATATTCAATGCGATACGTAGTAACTAGGGTGGATTGCCTACTTCTCATGGTACTTAAGGTACCGACTAACACCAGCGAGAAGGGTGTTGCAAAGCGAGAAGAACTTAAAGAGAATAGAAGAAATAACTGAAAGGCAATCAATCTGCACCCGTTACTGAAATGAACTCAACCCGTAGCAATTCCGTCCCAACCCCCCTAATCCACCGGCGGGATCTTCGTAACCATAACCCGGGCCCTCGGACCATTTGTAACTTGCAGAAGAATTGGGAGTAGGCGGCGTTGTCGCCAGCCACTTAATAGGAATCATCGTCGGGCATGTGGTAAGCCTCAGTCTCCTCGACGACCGGCGGGTCCTCAATGCCCTCCATAGCTCGGGCGTATCCGATGTAGTTGATGCGAATGGGAACACGCATGGCGGACACGTTGCCACAGAAGCCGACGACGAAGGCACGCTGGAATGCTCGAACAGCGCGGGAGGACTGAGAAGTGACGGTGTGGGAAGTCTTACGGCATGCGATGGCCCAGATCGAGAGCTGGTACAGACTGTTGCCGTCGACATCGTTGGCCCAGGGAACTTGGGCAGCAACCTCAGTCCAGAACTGGACTGGGCCAACAATCCCGCCGTCGGTAGCTCGAGTGGCGGCCTTGTCGAACAGCTCGGCCAGCTTGGCGTCGACAATAGGAGCCCAGATGGCCGGGTTGGCTGGCAGGTTCTTGACCAATGCCTGGCGAACTCGGTCACATTGGA
Organism: Hypoxylon sp. NC1633; assembly: GCA_022984935.1. Taxonomy (NCBI): domain Eukaryota; kingdom Fungi; phylum Ascomycota; class Sordariomycetes; order Xylariales; family Hypoxylaceae; genus Hypoxylon; species Hypoxylon sp. NC1633. The sequence goes on from JAJLYQ010000023.1 coordinate 400,912, forward strand.
GAGCCGTGGGCCTGGTGGCCTTGTGAGAGGTCCAAGTGAAGCCGTCCTCTGGCATCATGATGCGGAGGTTGCGACGGCGATTGTCAAGGCGCTGTCGGCGCGGACCACCGGGGTGAGGGTTGGCATTAACATTAGCTGCCATCTGGTAAAAGGTTAGAAAATAAAGGCTTCAAAATTGGAAGGAATATATTTACGATGCTTGATCCTTGCGTTGTAGATGCTGGAACTAAAGTGTTTATGTGTTGTGTGTGATGCAGTCTGCTGTTTTCGTGGCTGTGGGTTGACGTTTGCAAGCAGAATGATGAGGATGTTTGGTGAGCGGTACGGAAGAAAGTGTGTTTACGTTTGGAAATGGAAAAGAATTCAAGTGCTCGTGGAAGAAGAGATAAAATGAAATCTGATCTCTTGAATCGACATCCTGTTGTTGCCATAGGGGCCTTAAGGTGGTGGCAGAATCACCCGGGCTTACCTGCTGAATCGGTCGTCGACTATACTGCCGATTCCTCTCTCTGGTGGTTTGTGCTTCAGATCAAGTGCCAGTGCTACATTATCGTGGAGCAGTATCGTGGAGCAGGCAAGTGCTTAGTCGTCCTGGATTCACATGTTCCCTCCATTGCCTCCTGATGCCAGTGAACACTTCCATTTGAGGAGGCTATACTACGACTTCACTATACATTCACGTTCATGATATGGACTGGATCTATACTGAACAAGCTTCATCTTATTTAGCAGTCCATCAACTGTCAAAGGCTTCTCTAAGGTGAGACAGGTGGTCAAAGAGACAGCCTAGGAGTCTGGTATGTCTAACACTTCACTGTCAATAGTCCTCGCCCGTACTTCTTGCTGGGTCACTTCCTGATTTACTATCGAGACTGGAAGGCTCACGCAGCACTGTATATGAAGTATTTCCTCACTGGGTGAACAAATCTTGCTCATTAAAGTACTAAGGTACCCATAGGTGGAGAGATTGTATTATGTCGACATAGAATGCTGTTCTATTAAGACCGGAAGGCTCAGGCAGTACTGTGCAGGTCAAGTAATTCCTCCCCGGAAACCACTTTGCACCTTAGGATACTTACACAGTAAGTATCTCCTCGTCGAGGCAAAAGAGCGGATTGCAATTTTAGACAGCTCACATGGACATACACTTGTATGTAGGTCCTTGCTAGTAGGTAATTACATACAAAGGCACCTAGGTATCTATATCCCGTATAGAGGCGACCATTCTTGTTGGCAGGCACATTGAATCGAAACGGTAGATAAGGGCAAGTAATATCAGTTATACCTTATTGACAAATTCGACGGTCAACGAAGCCAGGACGCTTTTGTGCCCGCGGCTCAAATCACTCCCATCATGCTATGCTAGATGCTAAATGCTACAGCTAGGTAAGTTGGAGTGGCCCGCCATACATGACAAGAATCAAGTATCTGGGGCAGCTATTTATATTCAATCCACTCTATGTTGGTGCTGTATCTAAGTAGGTAGGTTACAAGTAAGTATCTGATCTCTAATCACCAGACTTTAGTATCTATGCTAATTGGGATGTGCGTACTTTAGGCACTCCCGCTCAGAAATCACGGACTCGACTTAGCTCACGACAGCCAGGTAACTTACCGTCCATCAGCGTGTTATAACAATATCTAAGGCTCCGAGCCAAACCTACCAACCTATATCCGGACACCTAAGAAACATCAACGACGTATGAAGAAGTCGAGAGCCGAGAGCCTCAATCCACAAAGTCTTGGCATCGTGGGATTCAGTCGACCCCCAAAAGGGAGCAAGCGGAGTGGATTCCGTCTTGGCAGGGGGACCCGTCACCCAACTCCATCAACCCCATCAACCCCATAAGCCAGCCTATTACATAACGATCTCTGGAAGTCTGGGATCGTCTAGTGTAAGGCAGATCCATCCATCCATCCCATCCATCCACCCTTATCTGCCAATGTAGGTCCCAGCGTCGGAGAATAAAAAAGGCAATTGTCTTAGTGCCAGGCAGGTACCTGAAAGAGGTAGATATGGGCCCGTGCTAAATAAAACAACCGGAATCCAAAGAACACAATGTATACATCAAGTAATGGAGTTACAGTTGCCGGTACGACATCCAGTCTATACTAGGTCTTTTAGCAGAGCACCGGCGCGCTCGGAGAAGGCGGGGCTCATCCGCGGAGGCCACCTGACGCCAGACGTTGGACTCGGCTGCCGGTACGTGCGGGGGTGGAGATTGGAGATTGGAGGTACGAACGTAGGGCCAGGTCACAAACACGGAAGTTTCCTTTAAGATGACGAAGGGAGAAGAGCCAAGATACATGTAGATAGTAGCCAGACAGGTTAGGTACCTTACATATTCGGATGTACATGATGTCTAGCTTAGATAAGGGGGCTGTTGCACGACCCTACTCCAATGCTTGGCTCGTTCCCCTCGATCTAGTGGCTGTGCGTAGCTTAGACTCTGACGTGAAGAAAAGAAAAGCTCAAAGGTCATGGTATCGTGTTGATATTTACCATCCTGGCCTGCTGATCGGCAATTCGAAGGAGCCGACAGGGATAGCTCGACGTATTATCTATGGCTTCCGTACAAAGTTCCAGATGCTCATCGACACAGGTTGTCCTATCATCTATGCCAGGCATACGAGACCTTGTCTGCTTGTTATCAGCTACCTACTAATGCAGCACGTGGCATGTGACCTGAGAGATGCGCGGGTCACCGCCATTCCCCTCGGTCATCAATGGGTCTTTGCGGGTTAACGAGCTGCCTGCCTTGCTGGGTCGCGACTATTCTATGACAAGGTACAGTACCTACAATGTACATATCTTACCATGTATTTTACCTAGCTAGGTAGCCCAGGTACACTCATGCACCGAATCAGCGCCTAAGAGCTGTCATAAAATCCGTGGCAGCGGGCGACAAGCATTAGGTACACGTGTGCGATGCCTCGGGGCTTGCGCTTAGGAGGAGAAGGACCCACGGTATCGCACGGAAGACCCGGGGTCACAGAAAGCACAGCTCACCACTCAGCCTGCCTGTTCAAGAATCAATACAAGGTGGGTGTTCTAGTATCGTCAGCAGCAGCCGCCTATCGGTACCGAGCTTGGGGCTTAAAGCAAGGGGCCATACAGCGCCCCGACGACTTGCCTTATTTGAAAGCAGCAATCCCACACACTGGGTGCCCTGGCCCTTTCCCGACGATATGGTAACATGTTCGAAGCGACTTGGATGTTTCAACATCCTGTTTGAGCAAGAAAGCCCGTGGCGCTTCCCATGGTCATGCAAACGGGACCATGAAGTTTTCTGAGGTACAGATCCGTAGACCGCAGGTCTTTCACCATCTAACGAGATTGTTCAATCGGTAAGAGTACTTCGTAAACCACTGGGTTTCGTTGGTTCCAATCTCTTCTACCGATGAGCCCTGTTCGTTCGGGTTCCCGTCACAACTATATGGGTAAGACGTCGATCTGGAAGAATTCTAGACACTCCAGGTCTCAGACGGCACCATTTGGCAGTGAAACATCGTGGGGGTTCGTTGGGCTGTGCAATGGCGGGCTGTGCATCGGTGACAATGGACGGATGTGTTTCAATGGCATTCAAACGGGAAACGTGTTTCCTTCTTCCATACGGAATAACCCAGCTCGACTGTTTGAAATCCAAGGTCACGCCTGTCAGAATGCTCGCCAGCCAACAGGCTGCCTTGCCGGGAGAAGCTTGGGCCGCGCGTACCTAAAGCACGCAAAGACAGGACCTGAAGAGACCTTTTTCTTTTCTTCCCGCTTGGACTGCGACAAGGATTATCCTGCAGTCAGCAGGTATCCGAATCGCCGGGAAGCCTTGATATCGGTTATTCAACTTTTAATTTGTTTCACTGTTGTCTTTCGTTTGCCAAACGCCTCAACAAGTCTGGATATCTGTTCACAATATCTGCCACTCGTTCTGGTTGTCCGTATTATAAACTGTCCGTTTGTCTTGTTGGCATGGTGGGCATTGTAAACTCGCAAGAAGTCGACTCATCAGGAAGCCCCCTGTTCGTTTCAAGGCACCCTACGAGACATGTGTGCGTCCAAAATCGACTGTAATAGGTAGACGGGTTTTAGACCACCATGGGAGCATCATGGCGCCATGCATGAGGCTGGGTACATTTGCCGTCTTGACGAATGAGATAATCCCCGCAGAACGCATAAGCCATTGGCTCACGCTCGGGGAATGCAACTAGAGCGTCTCGATAGATTAAACCCCATCGAAGCCCCATATTGCTTACTCGAGCAGTCGAGATGCATCTGCGAGAGGATATGTAGATGCGTGCGTAATGCACCTACATATTGCGTCGCATCTCTCCTGCATAAGAATGAAAGCTGTAATATGTAGGTAGGTGGGATGACAGGCCTCGAAGGTCAACTATACATACACCAGTTCAGCATCATACCCATTTAATATCACACCCAAGAGGCCAAGATTGAAGAGTTAGGTAGTCCAGGCACAATGGTCAATGGTGGCCTTCGGGGAAGCACGAATCGGGAAGCGTCCCATATCTTGTCTCAAAGCTGGCCAACCACGGCTAATGACATCTCCTACCAACTTACCCGAATGTCGAAGATAGATGTCATTCTTTCGCTCACAATGAACAGCGCACTGCCGTGTAACCCGACCTACAGATTTACGATAAAGCCGCCTTACGTACTAGGTACCTAGCAGGAGGCGAGCGCCGATATGGAGTCGACTGTCAAAGCCAGCAAGATATGCGCATGATAGCCGTACGAATAGGTATGAGGCTGATATTGGATCCCTACCCACCACAATAGATTGGCCAAGATTCTGCTGTTACCACGGTTCGCGGCCGTTGCAAGAGACCACTGAAGCTGGAAAGAGTCATCGTGAGAGGCTCGCGAACGCGTTGCAAACGCGGGACCGGGATGATCAAGGATCTGATTTAGAGACCGCGATCGAGTCTGGAACGTCAAGGTACTCTGTACTGAAACCCTTTAAGAGCAACATCACAGAGGTGAAGAGGATGATCCACCCAATGGCATTGCTGGCACTAGAGCTGCAAATTCTATTATGCGTATAATGTATTATACGTATTATACGTATATAATACCGCATAATAGATTATCATGCGCATAACCGGAAAATCCTGCCCCGTTTTTCCGGCGGATTATTAAGTAAACCCGAAAACCCCCCTTATAAAAACCTTTAAGTAATGTTTATAAAAAGCTTTAAATTAATTAAAATCTCCTTAATTAATAAAAAAGAATTAACTCAGGTTAATTAAGTCCTTAAGAAACACTTTAAAGGATTTAACGAATACTTAGTACGTGATATACGTATTGTGGTGTTTTTAGTAAAGGTTATTAACCGCCGAAGATTTGCAAAATGTGGGTCGGCAGTACGCATTATAAGCACTATACGTATAATGCGCATTATGGTATTATACCGCATAATAGTGCTATTATACGCATAATGTGCACCCCTAGCTGGCACAATTCTTGGCCGTTTCTGTCAAATTTGGTTCAATAGGGGGGGTGACGAGATCCTGAAGAATAAATGACGGCTCTACTATTACCTGTATAATGCACGTGGAGAGACGCGCGACGCAATCTGGTGTTTCTACTCGTTCTTAGCTCTTTCTTGCAACGGCTCAACCTGGATATCCCGTGCTAGCAGGAAGACCAAGGTGCTTTTTATCTAGATGTCTCGTACTAGGTAATTATCGTGTGGGTCATCGGGATATTTCCGCCCACGTCGCTGTTGTAGCGCGGGCAGCTGTAGTATGGAGTATGGGCAGTCTAGAGTTTTGCTGTCGACGATAGAGAGACGATGGTACCTAAATAGAATTAGAACAGAAGAGAATACATTATACATACTTGAGTAAGAAAAGAATCAAGATGGGATGAGTATGATGCAAGATATCTATCTAAGGTAGGGATGTAATAGTATGCCATCCAAGATGAGTTACTCAGATGAGTTCCATACCACATGTGGCTGATCAATCATCTATCAATTGGTGAGGGGTGAAAGTTAGGCCCATCCTCAAGCTCGTCTGCCCCCGTCTGCCAGCACCTTGACCTTGGCTTTTACAAGGACCTGCCGGCTAGGTAGTTGTTAGTGGGGGCGCCCTGGGGTGCTAAATGGATGGCAATTCCACTCTGAGGATTCAGGAAAGCCGCTAAGGCTGAGAATCGTCTACCAGTAGATTCACGGCGGGAGGGGGCCTACCTTAGCACGACCTGCAGCACGAGGTGCAAAGTGGGCAAAGTGGGCTGCTGCGATTGATTTGGGAAAGCGGAGAGACTCCAAAGCTCCACCCCAATGTACAGCCATCTGAGGGACGAGAAAACGTGCTCGAACTTCTTGGTTAACAGACTTGACTGGTGTAGAGCTGAGACCTAGAGATGTTGAAAATTAAGGTAATCATCGACATACGTATGTGCAAGCTCCTGTCAAGGAGATTACCTCAAAAGGGACATCTTCAGATTGGCACGGTAGATATCCCAAATGAGTAAGTTACCTGCCATCACCAGTCGTATGCCGTGTCACTTGCATCGATCAATCGGCAACTTTGTATATCCAGTTACCAAGCCGAGTACTGCAGCATGTGCTCAGGTCTCAGATGTTCGCCCGTAGCTCATCGACTCGAGATCGCCTCGTACGAAGCACAAAGGAACGCCGCAACAGGTCTTCGCCTTGGCCATTTAACTCTAAACAAACATTAGGCATGAATGAAGAAGTCTAGTCGTTCTCGAACCTGAACGCGCGTTCTGGGCCCCAGTAAGCTTCTATCTCTTCTATGTAGGTACGTACTTACAGAGGAAACACCTTTTTTGACATTGCTCGATCTAGGAGGGATATGAATAGCTTCAGCTTCACTACATATTCAGAGCTCTCTCAACATGTCATGAAGGTATTGTACTAGAAGCTGACCAGCAGCCCAGATCAAGCGCTCGCAAAGCTCATTCGAGAAAGCCAAGACTTCATGCTCTGTCAAAAACGAGCCTGAACGAATCTTGGATGTTGGCGGGGTCCAAGTACATGCTTACTTGGACCTAAGCAAGGAGGTCTAACCTACAAGGGTAGCGTACCATCGGGCTACCTCCAGCTATCTGCAGGTCTTGGCGCTGTGCTGCTGGGCCCCGGCAACGTGGACCTCACCATTGACACGCCTGTCCCACGGGCCACACCGTCCGGCATCCAAACCATCCTTAAGATAACGGAGGCCTTGTTGCCTAACCTTCACCGGTCGGTCTGCAGATATGGATGTATGTATGTAAGTACATACGTACATGATAGACTTGATCGTCTACGGATGTCGTTCTATCGGATAAGGCTGGCTAATGCTCAGGTTAAAGCCTTCTCTAGCCGTAGGTATTCTCATTGGGATTGCGACAAAGCCTTAAGATACCGAATGCTTCCTGATTGGAATATCTCGCTGTCCGACATAAGGTTCGGAGCTGTAACCCGAGTCCTCGAGGTTGGGTCAACCGGTAACACGGCACCTCCAAAACTCGACCCCTTGTTATTCAAGGCGTATGTTGCTAGGTAAGGACGAACAAAGAACATTCTACGTCACACAAGACAGGATGCGTATTTCCTTAGCAAGGCGAAAATGCTAAAGGACCTCGGGAATTTGCCGACAAGGTACATCCTCTCTCTTTTTTCGGTCGGGGTCTAGTCTTTTCACTATGGCTGCGTTGCCGAAGTACATCACCACGCAATACCACGCCGAGGTCTTTGAAGAGTCCGTTTGCAAGAGTAGGGCATCCAAAATCGTTCTAGCTGAGCAAGCCACCTGTAGCCATCGTTCAACCGCAAGGCTGCATCTGGCATACAATACAAATGGTTCTAAATTCCAACGCCCACATCCCTGGTCCACAACTGCCGCATCTCGACCGCACGCACGCACGCACGCACGCACGAAATCTCTTGTCATGGCTACTAGTAGCCATGGCCCGAAGTCTCGTCGATCTGTCAAGATTTGTCCCAACTTATGCTTCACCCGATCTTAGCTTTTTTTCAAAGAACAGACCTTCGGTACTGTACCGAACTTTGAGGTTCCTAAGTTCCCTAGACTTCGGTATCAGTCCCCCGGTTTTATCCCATCACACCGGTCACTTTATGCACGCACGTTCTGATTGGTACGATAATCATGCACATCGTACATAGTAGTAGCACGAACAGGAAGGGAGGTGGGGTGTGTGTGGGCCGTAGGGAAAAATCCTGAGACTTTACATCTTGGAAAAGGTTCTAGACAGTCGCCCGCTCAACATAAAATTTCATCTGGTGTGCTTACATTAAAGCATGCTTCCCACCTCATGCATCGGCGAAGTCAGTTACAATGATATCTATGTATTACTTCTTGTTTAGAGCTGATTGGTGCTATTCGTAAGATCATGCTTCCGTCCTCTTGTCTGGTCGACCTATGATCGATAGCTGGGTATGCTTTAAAACTTGCCTCAATATCCATATATCTCGATCTATCTGCAACGGGATTGCAACTCTACGACATAACGATAGGACTTCGTAGGTGGTCAACAATTCTAGGTAGCACATTTTTAGCCTCGCCCTCAACAAGGGAACAACCAATGCGGCTCGACCATCCTTCGTTTGTTCCGATTGTCAACCCTACGAGCGGCAGAGGCGTCTCGACTTCGACAATCAACAGGAATACATATTACGGCAGGATACCTACATGAGGGCTTGTTTGCTTTAACTTACACCGACAGAAACTGATCAAGGGCTGCCTCTTGGTAGACAAATATGCTCAACATGCATCCTAAGATATGATCCAATACCTTAGAATAATGGATTGCGACGCAAGGCAGCTCATACCTACATCGCATCTCGGTCGTGAAGCATATACGTGTTTCATCGTCCACCCTCTTCGTCTTCTATCCGTAGAACACACTCTTTTCCTCTTTCTCTTCTCTTTCCCACACTACTAGATTCTCATGTATCTGGTGATCGAATAGACTAACGTACATAGCACACAATATCTACCTACATACATATGTCTCTATAGGTACGTATCCACTCATCCCATGTTTCGATGTTGAGCATCAGCGAATGGGAAGAGATGGGAGGATGTGGAGAGTGATCAGGGGAGTGGAGGGTGAGGAGGAGTGGGTTGAATGCAATATTTAGACACAGACTACAGCATGTGGGTGTATGCCACCTAGTAACGGTGCCTGTCATCAATTTCCATAAACCAGACCCTGGTCCGTTACCTGCATCTTCCATGTCATGATTTTTTTCTCTTCTTGTTGTGTGGCAGTCAGTGTACATTACTATCTACATGTAGTACATACATAGTAGAAAGATTTACGTGTAGAAAAAGCACTGCCACACCTGCACCTGTTCGTCCCCCGGCAATTAGCTGCTTCTAGCGCAGCGTCGGCTCGCACGCTGCGACGCGGACAAGGCGACAGGGCTCCGGAACCAGTACGTACCTAAGGTAGCTCCGTGGTCTAGGGCCTTAGCGTGCACCTGTCCCGAGTTCCATGGTGGAGGGTCTAGTTGCTTACATGGACCTTTCGCTCCCACACGCATGCATCAGCCCTAGCATCCAATGATAATCAAGTATGAGGTCCAATACGGCTCTTCCCCTTTCGACCTACGTACCTTATCACGCTCGGATTTACATGTACATAATATGTAGATACTACTACTATGTACCTAGGTGTCACTTCATCGTCATTCAACGGGAACTTGGACGATCGTAGATGAGCCCTACTATGTAAAGTCGAGTACGTCTACTTGGTGTAAGGCTGTTGTATGTTAATCATACCTTGATAAAATACTTCAACATTGGAAGTTAAGGTCGATGCATCGGTGAGATTGGCGGTAAACCTTAGCCTGAACATTAAACAACACAAAACATGTTGAATGCTTGAATGCTTGAATGCTTAAACCGGTAGATCTTTCAAAGTTGCACCTACGATGATTCAATGAAGTACCAGATGAACAGCCACCTAAGATAGCTTTTACACCATTTAGAAGATGCTTACCATTTCATATGACCATTGGTCACTTACAAATCGTGTATTGATCGGTCAACTCTTCTCCTTCACCATTGAGGGGAATCCCAAGGTGCTGTGTGCTAAGAACTATGTAGACGAGCAAGCACGCACCATCCATCATCCACTTATCTATACTCTGACTGGCCAGATCAGGAACAAGCCCTTTTTTAAGTCCTGGTCTAGCGTTGTAATGATGTATGGATTTGATGGATGTATTGTACTACAGTACATTGTGTATCCTCTATGTAACCATCTTTTTACTTTTTGTTATTTTCGAATTTTTTCCCTCTCTTCAACCACACCACACCCCATAGATTTGTAGGTAGTAAGGTACCTACGTAGGTACTACTACAATTATCCCTGCTTCTGTTATCTTAGGTAGCTATTAACTTAGCGCATCTCTTCTTGTCTACTTCTGTACGACAGCCATAATACAAAGCGAAGCCAGTCAGAAAAGAACGAATGAATTGAAAGGGCCTTTTTTCCTTCTCCCACACCACACACCCCCCTCTCCTCCTAACCTAGCCTTTCCCCGTCCCATCCCACCATCCATTTTACCTGCACCCAAGCGTCTCTTTCCCTTCCCTCCAAAACCCCCAAACTCATTATTTTTATTATTATTATTATTCCCACCCGAAATACTTCTCGATCTACACTACTACAACTACCTCACTCTCTCTACTTTGCCTTGCCTTGCCTTACCTTACCGACAGACCTGGCCTATCCTCTTTCTTTCCTTTTACATACTGACAACCTACATACCTAACACAAGGCGCTTCTTTTTTTAATTTTTCTTTTATCTAAAGTGTGTGTGTCTTCTAAAGGACTTGCAATCTTGCATCCCGCATCGCATTCCTTCGTGCTGCTTGTCTTATCGCGCCGCCGGGTTCCTAAACATCGTCACTCTTCTCCATATTTTCTCGTCAAGTCGCGTCGTCGCCGCCAACCTTAGGCTTTAGATTGGACAGTCTGGTACCCAATAGCCTGTCAATCGCGTCGACGTGAGTAATACACGCATACACACAGACACAAGCAATACTCGAAACTTTCCAGCCTTCTCCATCTATCTGACAGACTGGCTATCTATCTACCAATTTGTCTATCCATCCCACCAACCCACGCGCCGCAGCAGTGCCCAGTCTGGGGGGCGCGCGCAACCCACAATTTGCATAGTACATAAACGTGTAAGCAAAAAGGAAGGGCCCGCCTCAGAGAAGCTGCAGCAACCAAGCAAGCATTCTGCGACACTCCTCCCACCGTCCCACGATCAGCGCGATCGCCACTCGAAAGGTCTTTGGACCGTAAATTGTCATAGGATCCCGTCTCCAAACATTCAGGCACCTCTCCGCTAGGGCGACCTAATTGCATGCAGCTTCTCCAAGAATGAACGTGGACCTAAGTACCCTAGGTGTGGTTTCAAATAGTACATCCTCTACTAAATTCACTGCTTTCTCTCCTCCTTTGTCGTCGAGTCGCGCAGGCCTTTTCCCACCTACCACCGCTTCCGCCACCAAGACTACCATGGCTGCGCCTGGCTTTCTTTCCCAGTCGCAACCATTCAGATCAGCTGTCGCATCTGCTCAATCGCCATATCCGCTATCTATGACTAACATTCACCCATTCGACCGCGATGCCACCGCCAAGCCCGTCGGCACACCTTTCGCGACTACCACTTCCGCCGTCTCCTCCATCTTAATTCGTCGCCTTCCTGCCGACACCACTGAGGAGAAGCTTAAACTTATGCTTCTCTTCTCGCAGGAGTTGATCGAGATTGAGATGATACCCGTGGAGCAGTCTGAAGATCCCGGTTTTCGGTCCGCCATTGTAAAATTCAAGACTTCTACCGGCGCGCGACAGGCCAAGGACATGCTGCACGGCAAATCGATCAGTTCCAGTGATGTCGAGTTGATAGTCGAGATTGTTTCCGGTAGCCCCGCCACCTCCAGAAGACATCCGATCGAATCCGCCGTTTCGGCTCCCTCCAGTGGTCCCTCTTCGACTACCTCGTCGGGCGGTGCTTCGCGTCAATCGTTGCGGTTCAACGGTGCCTTTCAGTCATTGGAGAATATCTCGCCGCCTATGAATGGTATTTATGGAGGTAGCGAGTTGGCGAATGCCGACCCTGGCACGCGATATCAGGATATCTTCTCGCCGCACTCGCCCATCGGCAACCACCTCAGCGAACGCACGCGTATCTCGGGCAAGACACTCATTAACCACGATGCTGCCGAGGATGACGAGACCCATAAGCTTCTGAATGATCCGGTCGCCTACGCTGAGGGTGGTTCAGCTACGCAACAGCGAAGAGCTACGGCGCCGCAGATACCCATTAGTCGTATGGCTAACCTGTCTCTGAATACGACGGCCAATGGGCCGGCATCTCTCCCGCAGTATGGACACCCCAGCATCACTCCCCTGTCCGCTCATGGGAATAACACCATGTCGCCAACCATAATGAACAGCGCGAGTCACTCGATGAATTACCAGACGGGCAACCAGCACTTCCAGCGTCCTAGCAATTTTCCTCCTGTCAATCCTGCTGACCAGAACCCGCCGTGCAATACGCTTTACGTGGGCAACCTCCCAATCGACACCTCAGAGGAGGAGCTGAAAGCTATGTTCTCTAAGCAGCGGGGCTACAAGCGTCTTTGTTTCCGCACCAAGCAGAATGGCCCGATGTGCTTTGTCGAGTTCGAGGATGTGTCGTTTGCCACCAAAGCCTTACATGAGCTGTACGGAACGCCCCTTCATAACAGCATCAAGGGGGGTATTCGTCTCAGTTTCTCCAAGAACCCTTTGGGAGTCCGCTCGGGTCAGACACCCGGCCAGACCGGCCCCGGCTCAATGGCAGGTATGAACGGGATGATGACTGGGCCTGGGAGTGGCTTCACGAGTGCCAACGGCCCCCCACCCGGTCTTTCGGCTCCTCCCGGTCTGGGTCGCGTTTCTTACAATAGCGGGTCGGCGGTGCCCAGCAGCGCAGGCACGCCGTATTCTTCTACAAACTTTCCGAGCACTAACAGTAATGTATGGAGTAACCCGCTGTATAGCGGACCACTTTCAGCAGGTGGTTCGCCCTCGGGGGTGAACGGATCCGGATCAGCATTTCCACCTTACATGATGGGGCGATAGACCACTCCCAAACCACATAGAAAGACGTGCATTCGTGTGTTTTTAGGGAGATGGTTACTGGCGTTCCTGGGTGACATTCGAAACGCGGGCATCGAGTTCACGACACTCTGGTTGCGTACGTATCCTTGGCCGACGAATAGCACCATTCCGATACTATTGCGATTCCTCTGGATTCTCTAGCACGGGACTGCTTGGCTGATGGCTGCAATGTACTGGCATTTGCAAACGGGGATGGGGCTGTGCATGGGTTTTAGCGATGGCGTCGACTGCTTTTTCATTACAATGATTCCCCTAACAGCGGACCACCGCGTGGTTACATGTTGCCTGGAGTCATCTCGGTGTTGTACTCAAGACTTGGTCATAGGAGGCATCTCTCGGGGTCTGTTTCACTTTGCTTTCAGCGGGTTATTAGCATTGCGTTTCACTATCTACGACGGTCACCTCTCGGCGCTGTCGCTCCCTCTCTATCTTCGGACTCGGGCGAATATGGTGGATCTCGTCATGGATATGATGCAGCTTTATCTCACGGGTTTCTCGAGCCAGCTCGAGTGCTCGTGGTGGATAGATAACACGGAAGGAAATGGCGAATCGGTGGTTGTATCATCTAGCAGTCCCCGTTCTATATCTTCAGCATGGCCAAAAGAAAAAAGACGAACATCTGGCACACAACCACCCATACCTAAAAGACAAAACAAGAGGCGATACCATTCTTCTGCATGAGGCATTGTCAAGAAAACTGTAGGGCGAAAAAGGAGGGACTGTGATGAGTGTCAGAACGGAGGAGGGGGGCATACTATATACACTTGGAATCCTTCATTTCTTTTGGAGCTTAGGCCGGCTGGTGTTCGGTACAACTGGTCGGATACTTGGGCAACCAGCGGTTTCACAAAGCATCTAGCATTTGAAGAGAGGGCAGGCATTTGATCTCTCCGGAGGGGAAAAAGGAACGAACCTTCTCGCGCATCGGCATCCTTGACCTTGTTAGCATTGACCAGCGTTTTCCTCACATTCTCGATCGGCGCATCGTTTTAAAGAGGTCACCATTTTTCTTTTCTTTTTTTTGGTGGATTATCATCAAATATGATGGATGCGGGAAAAGCGAAGGAGTATTCGGGAACGAATGGGTTTCACTATTTGCAGAAAGCGTCCAGGCACGGGATACAGGGACGAGGCATCGGAGGAACCGGATAGGGGAAAAGGAGCGGGTTCAACGAGCGAGCGAAGGGAAAGGGGTCCAACACTTCGCGGGCGTGGATATGCTGGACTCGGCGGACTCGGCTCATTCGCCTGCGGCCGTCGCTGTTTCACCTCGTATCCCCCGATCCTAGCTCATGGAACCAGTCGATCCACATTCATGTCCAGTCCGCGTCTAGGTAGAGGGACGGGCAGATATATATCATTCTAATTTTCCTTGACTTGCAGCTTTTCCTCTTGTCTATCTATCTGTCTCGTAATTATAGCAAGCGATTCTTAGACGGTCACCTCGATTCACATCCATACCACATACCATATCATACAATCAATCAAACACCCATCATCCATCAAAGCCAGGAAAGGGGCGCATCCTACAGTATCGTTATTATTTAATCTCTTATTCTACCTGCCCACGTGATACCACTTCTTTTCCTGTACCGCCCGCGTCACTAGCTCAACGACACCGTTATTATCTTCTTACCAGTACTATTCCCACTGAGGTTCCGTATAAAGTCACTAGACGCTTCCACGGCTTCCACGGCGTTTCTTGGAGATCTGAGGTATACCAGGACTGGGACCGGGACCGAGACGGGTTGACCACTGTTCTCCCCCTGTTCCTTGCCTGAAACTATTGGATGGATGGATGGATGGGAGGGAGGGAGGAATCGAAGCTGGGTATCTATACACGGCATGTACGTGGGTATGTTGGTATGTGGTTCGGAGCATGGAGCGGGTGGCTACCTACCTACCTACCTACCTACCTACATACATACCTTGGTATTTGAAGACTTACTCAGAGTAGCCATCGTCACTGCTGCTGTTGCTGCTGCTGTTGTGGAATAGTACAAATACCCTGACATCGTTACCTTTGATCGCGTCCTCTGCCTGGCGTGCTTGTTTTGAAGTGAGACGTTGAGGTCTGGCTTTGGCGCGTGCGTTGTGTAAAGTGATGGATGGAAAGGAGTGGGGGGAGGAAACGGGTCTAAGGTGTCGCGGAGATCTGGTACTTATGAATGGATTGCACAGATGTATAGAAGGGGAAAGGAGAGAGATCAGGGGAACTCGGCGCTTGTGTGGACCTGTGGACTGTGGCAACTTAGCCAGGGACTAGCCTATATAGCACTCCAGGGATGATAGGTAGGTAGGTAGGAGCCTCTCTGCGCGGAATACCTGCCTCTCCCCCCTTTCTACCAACAGGAGACCTGAAATACAAATAGACGCGCCTTTTTATTCTCTCGTGCTTGCCCTCCTTTTTCTCCTCCGCTGTCCTTTCTGCTTCTGGGTTCTGGGTTCGGGTTCGGGTCTCTGGGTTCGGGGTCCCTATCTAGCCCGGGCTGCCCGGTTACGATGTTGTCAGAATGCTTTATACCTACCTGGGTACGTAACGCGTCGTGGCGCGACGCGTCTAGGCGAGCCTGCCTTACGCAATTTCTTGGCTCGAGAGGAGAACTGTTACAGTTCCGGATTGTTCTGATATTATTGCTGGGTGGGTAGTCATTTGTGGCACACAGCACGAGGGCGTGTCTTTTCCACTCGACCGACCGGATTATGTAGGTAGGTAAGTAGGTAGTTGAGTAGGTAGCTGTGTCGGATATATCACACCAGGGCCTCGTTAGAGCAAGAAAGGGGTTAAGTTGTAGATACATGTACTAGACGTGGGGCAAGCAAGTACCGTAGTGAATCCTACACGTCTGTTTCTTTGCCTAGAGTTCGATTAGTGCTCTTCTAATACGTATGTAGGTAGCCAGAAGTTAGAACTCACGTATTCGCTATCAAGGGAGAGAAGGGGGAGAAGGGGGGAGACGGCAAAGAGGAAATGAGTGATAACCACAGGGAGGTGCAGCGGAATGGCAAACCATCATCACCCCTTGCTCGCTTGCCCCTACGTATCCCAAACCAACCAGCAGCCGGTGGTTCATCATTGGCTGAGGTGTGATCCTGCTTTTCTCCCACGTAATTTCAGGTACTCTTTTCTACCTAGCCCCCAAAAACCACGCCCCTGAACAAGCCCTGGGGATGGAGTGAGCTGGGCATGAGCCTTGAGCTGTCTCCTCATACTATATGTACGTCGTCTGTGCAGCAGTCTATCAAGGCCTACGAGCTGCTCAAGGTGAGCTGCGCTTAGCCTAACCCGAGAACCTCAAGCACCTGAGTAGCCGGGCAGCCATTGAACCATAGCTGTGACTGCGGCCGCGGCCAAGTTCCCTCGTTCTCGAGGTCTGATCACGCGCATACACGCACACACGCACGCAGGAGGAGCTGCAAGAGCTCAAGGACGAAGAAACAGCAACGGCAGACGAGAAATACTGTCCAAATCTCCCGCTCCCTATTTCCCAGCGATGTCCCTCCTACCCGGGGAACGGCGCCGCTCTACCAGTTGCAGACTTGCAGTCGAGTCGTCCGGGCGAATTACGAAGGAAGTGAGGGTATACCTGAGTTATCTGACCCCGTCGATACTATACTATTTCGATCTGACCGTTTTCCCGCCCGCGCGGGGCGTGTACAGTATCTGTGTATCTGTGCCATCGAAGAAGGTTATTTGTCATTTACTATTTACTCCAAACGTAGAGTCCATCCTTTTCTGATATGGCTTATGGTACATAGTACGGGCTCGAGCTGTATTCGCGCTGCGCAGTCCGGTAAAGCGGAGCTATACATAGAGAGCCGCGTCTCGATCGCTCCCGGGTCTCAAGTCGCGGAGTTCTTGTCCTGGGACCGGTGGAAAGCAGAGAGAGTAGGAGGGTGTAGAAAGTAAGGAGGTAGCTGTACGTCTACATGCAAGGTCGGTAGATAAGTACTGTAAGTGTGCCCGATGAGACCTGCGGGTGCCTGACCAAGGGCCGGCTGGGATACCTTCATCTATGTAGGTCCGTTGATGAGGATCGAAAGCGAAGGTAGCCTTACTCGGTAGGCAGCTACCTGGTTTGCATCAAGACCTCGTGAGGACCAACGACACGTACACACAGATAAGAAAACGTAGGAGACGCGGTAAGAGTCCCGTAGTAGGCTAGGTAGGCTGGGTGTGTAAGAGCGCGACTAAGGCGTTGCAGGAAGTAGTCCCCAAGATATGCGATGCTCGAGGTAGACAGCATTTCCTCACACGCGCACGCCTATGTGAGTAGGTTAGTTGGTATGATACAGGTAGATAGTATGCAGGTATGGGTGTGTCGAACGCAAGAGTCTTCTAACGTGTAACCAATTGATCTATGGAGATAGGCTATTTCGGAGGTAGACTCGGGGCAAGCAGTGCGGTGCGGCGCATCGAAGCACGGAACCCATAGGTACGCGCACTCGCTCTCTGTGAACGAATGTAGTTTGCGCTGTCGAGAGAGAAGTAAGGTAAGTACCTAGGTAGCCATAGACATCGATTAAAAGATACGCAAAGTCAAGACCCGTCGACTTCGGCAAGGCCTAGCATATGGAAGACCTGAGTACCACTGTACCAGACGACCCCGACGACACAGGGAAGCTATCTACTCAGCTATCTGCTCTAGCCCAAGCTCTGGAATCAGCTACACTCCGCGTGGACACCTTAGGTGCACTAAATCTGCGAATCCGTCGATCATGAAGGGCGCTACGCGGCGATCCTCAATAAGCGCGAACGCCTAGCAAGAGCGCAATCCCACCTACCTGTGAAGACTTGTCATACGAAGACGCGGGTGAACTCTCGTATCGACGCTCCTGACAATAAGATCGAGAGCAGATCATCAGGCCACCGAGTCAACGATTCTCTCCAACCGCCGAGGCGAGGGCCGTACATCGTGGGTAGCACAATGAGCCGCTAGAGTGATTACCCATCAGGCAGGATGCGAGACTGGAGGCTGACCAAGAAGATAGCAAGCAGCTGATACAGACGAAGGTGAGGAGAGTGAGTATCTAGGGCAAGTACATTACTTCTCCTTGACGTGCAATCGTCGGACCGGCATAGCGCGAGAGTCGCCGCGTTCTCTTGGCGGCGTCTAGACGAAACGGGCGGGCAAGCCACCAGAATACGATGGACTCTCGAGACCAGGTATATTTCAAGTAGCTGGTCTCGGATTTAAGTATCTCGCGAAGAGCGACGAGCCATGCGAGATACTTGGTAGACTTTCCACGAGAGACATGTATGGTGTGTGATATGTGGTGTATGACACGAGAGGAACGCTCGCTACCAAGGGTGGTAGGCTGGATATTGCCGAATCGTCGGCCTCCTGCGTGGCCGGTGTGCGAGGCTCTGGCTCGGTTGGGGGCCGAAATCCACGACCGCGTATCTACATGCCTATTAGAGACAGCGAGGATACACCGTCAAAGGAAGGAAAACACGATCTGTGCAACGTCGACATGGAACTTTTGAATGTCGACTCGAGATGAATGTAGAAACGATAACTCCGTGACGCTAATTGGGAGCTGAGGGCGGGTTGAAGTCTCGTCACATGCCGCGTTGATAGGTAGGTAGTTAGTGGTAAACCAATCAGCATCAGACATCAGTGACATAATTACTTGCAAGCCTACCATTTTACCTCCTTAAATAACTACCTAGGTAGGTGTTAATCTCAGCGAGTTGATGATCCGTTGATGGGCCGTTGTCGTTCATCCCTACGTAAACTGTCGAGTAATTTGTGTGACCAGCGACGGAGCTTACGAGCCGTCACAGTTGCGTTAAGGACTTCAGCCAAATCAGGGTAACGTCGGTGTTGTTTTTCAGCTGAAAAAAAAGACCATCCATTCACATTGTGGTTACACGGCAGAGAGCAGAGGGCTACTGTTATGTAATACAGGCCTACATACCTGGCCAAGGCGGTCTAAATTTGGGTGATTCTGAGACCTCGAATCTTCGTTCAAGGTCAGGGTTCCTTGGACATGTCGGAGTTCCGGGTCCATGCTACTAATAGTATGGCTTGCATGTCACGTTCTATGTATGGCAGATACTAGCGGCGCGGATGCGGGACAACGGTGGGCGTCGTTCTTCAGCGTTGCTCAATCGGAATCCGACCCGCTCGACGGCTCGGAAGCGGGTTCATACTCCTTCAGAGAATAGCGCAGCTAGGAACCCTTGGCTCAGCTGTCTCCGGTTTGACATATACCATGTGGCATGAAGCAGACTGGGGTTGCGTAGTGCTCGAGTATCGAGTCCCCGAACTTGGAAGGGCCAGGGGATCTCCGAGCATCTCTGGAATGCGGAGTTGAATCTGAGATGAGTCGATCCATCATCCCGAACAATCACGAATGGGAAACAACTGGACAGACTCGTAAACCAGTTCCTGTTATTGGACTGGGTGACCTCAAAGGCTGTTAGTTACATGTAGTTCTTGACTTCCAGGTTATTCGAGGGTAGGCGGAGTGGGGGGACCATTACATACTATGCACTAAGGCTCCGGGGAGTTGGATCGACCACTTCCGGATGTCGTGTCGACCAGGATGTGCTGCCACGGCCTAGATTTCCTAGGGCACTGCGGAATCCACGCCGAGATGTCATTCCTGTACGTATGTGTTAGGTTTGTGGGTTTGTGCGTATGCCTTCAAACTGTCCGGGCTAGGCAGCTCAAGCAAACAAGTTAGTCTGCAAGGCGCGCATCTGGTATCCGTCAGGTGATGTCCATGGGTGCACAATACAGAAAATACAGGACCCAGCAGAAGTTGGTGGTGACAGGTGTCTTTGTATATTTTCCTGTTTCTTTTTTTGAGGAGATGTCGGATCACGTCTCCCCGCCTAGGCCAGAAGTGATAGAGAGAGAGCCTTGTGCAGGTTCGGAGGGGAACCGTTGAAAGGCGGGATGGACAGACGCAGCCACACATTAGGCGGATCGGAAACGCTCGGATAGACTGACAGCTGGGTTCCAAGGTTGCCAAATGTTTTCACCGACAGGTACTGGTTGTCTATGGATAGCAGATACGATTTGCATCTTTTGACCCAACCAGAAGCCTGTGCAAGGTTTCGCCGCATTCGAAATTTAGCCATGCTCCGGCATTTGCGGGCGTACCATCCACATTTGCCATCTCGACCCGGTGATTTTTCGATTACTCGACAATCGATGTTACCAGCAGATGCTGCAACTGAGCAGACCGGCTTGGGATTTGAAGATGAGAAAATCCAAAAGAAGCCGTTGAAGGCTCTCGTCCCATGCAAGGTCGACCCGTCCGCGCTGCTCTACTGGTCCCCTTTTACTGGTTACGCGGTCCAATGAGGAGTCCACCATCCTGTGACTCTGGGGTTGGAGCCCTGCACGAGATCAGATCAGACACCAAGCGAAGCTTATAAACTGGCGGCGAATGTGGGCGCGTCTCATCCCTAGCATCACGGCGGTTGTTGGTGCAAAGGCCGAGGATGAGATAAGAGAAGTCGAATTTGATATCATCATCATTGATGTCTTACACATTGATTTGTAAAAACAAAGTAGATTTTGGTGAGCAGCTGGCGAAGGATGAACAGATTCGAAAAGGGGTCAGTATATATTAGCATATTAGCAATTGATATGAGTACCTAGACATGAATAGAGACATGAGCTAGATTGTAAAGCGAAGCGAACTAAGGATCAATTGAAGTTCGACGCGGCGTCGTTTGCTATATCAAAAATTCCCGACTATTTGACTAGCCTTGGAAAGGTCTACATAGTACGCATGTTAGTGTTAGTGGGGGACGAAGAGGCGGGAGGATTCAACATGTTGAAAAAAAAAAAGAGAAAAAAAGTTTCAAGAGGTTCGTCAGCCTATTGGATCTCGCGGGGATTGTGCTGTACATGTACGACGACAACCACATGCACTCCATCCCAGTTTATGCATCAAACTGCGACTGTCCAGTCGCTGAGTCGCATCGACACAACAGACAGCGCACAACGCACGACGCACGACAGAAAAAAAACGCCTTCCAATCGGCGTGGGCTTTTTGGAGTGCTACAGTGATGTAGGCATCGTACATACATACATCAATCAATATTGGGATCAGACGTGGAGTTACGAGTCAATTGCATGCATTTATGTATGTATGTACTACCTCTGAGCCTGTAGGGTTCAAACTCAACTAGAGCAGCGCTTGCGCCTGCGACTTGCAGAGTGGGAAAGCTGCGTCTGGTCTGCCGCCATTACCACCCCGGCCGGGCTGACAGGCTGGACCTGGGCATGTGCAGTACCTGTATGTATCTCCAGTCAGCCAGTCTCCAGACTCAGGAGCCTAGAAAACGACCAGAAGTCTCTTTTACTCGGTCGATACAACGTTAATAAACGCGCCCACACATGCAAAAGGGCTGACCGGCCATGCAAATAAATCTATCTGTACCACAACGGGTAGAGGTAGGTATGCATTAAAACTGACAAAGTTGCCGACCGGAGATATCCATCTCAGCAAGAGATTAGGACGAGATACATATGCGTGTTGGTACATCCATACCAGGTACTGTAGTATCATGTTTGGTTCAACATGAGATGCCTTTGCCTTTGCCTCATTGCCGCATGGACGGAAAGGGAGAATATCTACCTATATTCTCTAGGCATATAGATATATAAGTATATAACAGGTACAGTAACTCCTCGGTTATCTGTTCCGAGTAGACGTTTAGTTCTCTCCAAAAAGTCTCCATCCCTCTCGAGTCCCAGACGCCCAGCCGTTTGCTTCCCCACCAAAGTTACATCTAACGTGCAACTATTCTTTTCGTCAGATTCGATAATCATCTTTTTTTTCTGGCCCATTTACTACTACTCTAACCCACTAACTTACCTTAAACTGACTGACTAGTCAGGTTGCATATCATCCACCATCGTACTGTAGGTGCGCGCGCGTGTGTGTGTGTGTGCCGTGCTGGCTGCATACATATGTCATCGTTGTATGTATACCTATATACGTAGGAAGGTATGTTTGTACTGGATGTACGAAGTATACTTACTTACTTACTTGCTGATGCTTAGACGTGTCGCATTTCATCCTTTTCCAGACTCAGTCCATCTTTATTAACATTATATACCCCTCTTTTTGGCCCCCGAATTCATCCTCATCTACTACTCTTCTCTTCTTCTTTTCCACCTTCCCTTCTACTCTCACGGGCGTGCCGAAGCATCACTGCATCTCTGATCCCTTCCCTGGCTGCCTGGTTTGTTCGATTCAACTAGAAAGGGGGCAAGCCGCGCTTTTA
Organism: Hypoxylon sp. NC1633; assembly: GCA_022984935.1. Taxonomy (NCBI): domain Eukaryota; kingdom Fungi; phylum Ascomycota; class Sordariomycetes; order Xylariales; family Hypoxylaceae; genus Hypoxylon; species Hypoxylon sp. NC1633. Next base: position 423,343 of record JAJLYQ010000023.1, read on the forward strand.
TTGCTTTCGTCACCCCCCCGCCCAGACCGAATTCTGACCAAGGCGGCTCCTTATCTGATATATATTTTGGGCCCTTTTTCGGCCTTTTCACACATGTAAAAGAGCGGTTACCTAGATCTGACCTAGGTACATACCTACCCAGTTATCGGTCTGACGTTATCTCCCTACCAACCTGCCGACTCTTTCAGGAGAACATTACATAAATTATATCAGCCCCAACCCAATATTTACATTTTGGATGACGATACCTTCGCCGAAAGCGTAAACGCTATACCATCCCAGCCGCTGCTCTTGTCGTTTGTCACGTAAGTGACAGACAGACACAGGCTGACGGACTGTCGGATCCCTATTCGCCATTGCTGATCCATTCCCAACTTTGGCATCTCTGATGCGCCTTTCATAAGATCTCCCGAGCTTTGATCAGCTTTGATAGCTACTTAGCTTTGAAGCTTAAGCTGAAGCTGAAATCATGCCTGTGAAACAAGGCCGTTACCAACCTGCGTTCGTCTCTCCTTTCACTTCTTCTCTCCACCCATGTAACTACCTACCTATCGATAAATAAAATAGCTGACGTCTTGATTTCTGCGAGTAGCCGGGAATTCCATGTTGTCGTACTAGGTGCAGGTCAGTTTTTTATTCTCTAAAATTCCGCTTGTGCGTAAAAACCGCTAACAGGAAGTCTTACTAGGCGGTGTCGGGAAGAGCTGTCTTACAGGTAATTACTCTTCATTCTGATTGGATCGAAATGAATTGGAACGAAGCTCGATCTATCATCTCATGCACAAATCTCGGTGTGTCGTCTTCAAATCAAGAATCTAACCACCCTTCTTTTTGATTTATGACAGCTCAATTTGTCCACAACGAATGGATTGAGAGCTATGACCCGACTATCGAAGACTCGTACCGCACTCATGTACCCGTGGATGTAAGTGCAGCTGTGCAGCTTGCCTCATATCCCATCCGATTGGTTTTGGCCCTTGACCGCTGACAACGTTCGGAACAGGGCCGCCAGGTAACTCTGGAGATGTAAGACATGGCTGACCGCAAAAGCGCCCCATCCCTTCATGTTTCTGCCCCGCAGATACGTATCTAGGTACTGGTAAGCTAACTTGAGACAAGTCTGGATACCGCAGGCACTGAGCAGTTTGGTTGGTCGATCTGTTTTTTCGTTGTTTTCAACCGTCTGTCTTTGCTAACTCGGCTTCAGTTGCCATGCGGGATCTGTACATGAAGACTGGCCAAGGCTTTCTTCTAGTCTTTAGTATCACGTCAAATTCGTCATTAGCCGAGTTAGCGGGGCTCCGCGATGAGATCATCCGCATCAAAGACGACGAGAACGTGCCAATCGTCATCTGTGGAAACAAGGCGGATCTCGAAGACCAGCGCTCCGTGCCACGCACCAAAGGTTTCCAAATCTCGCAGAGATGGGGTGCGCCGTACTACGAAGCCAGCGCTCGGACGAGAAGTAAGTGCATCCGCCTCACGTCATCCTCATCGACGCAAGTCTCGCTGCTGCACAAATATGATGTCCCAAGGTTATGATGTGGCCAGACTGACTTTTCTAAGCGAACGTCCAGGAGGTGTTTGTCGACTTATGTCGGCAAATGCTACGAAAAGATGATGCCGGCGAGAACTATCTAGAGGACCAGGAGGACAAATTTGATCCTTATTCGATACCCTATATCAAGAACCGAAGGAGGCGGAGAGATCGAGAGTCAGGACGCCGCCCCTGCGTTATCCTATGACGAGTATGCGAAGGAGGACCGACGAGGACCGACGATAGTTCATTATCAGAGCGCGCACGCAGTTACTGCTCATCATCGATGAGCTTCATCGGGTCCTAGGTCACAGGTCGCTTGTTTAGCATAGACACCGTACGCTCCGGGAGTTCAAAGACTGGTTCAGTCTCATCAGATCAGGAAACCGAGAATTCCTAGAGGACGACGAGAGGGAACTTTTCAATTTCATCCAGCTGTCTTTTCGCAGCACCTCTTTCTTCCGGCCAACTCTTGGCCGACTTTTCATTTTGACAATTTAGGGACCGGGCGAAGAAGATTCATTCGCAACAGCCAGCAAGCATTCGGGGTTATGGCGCGATGCACGTTCCATCGCATCGCATTGCATTGATGGCGTAACATCAGCGACTACAATGTTCCAGCATCGGATATCAACCTATTTATATGTACAGGGACCAGGTTTCTCAAGTCATCACGTTACCTACTTCATCACATGTCGACGATTATTTTTTTCAGGAGGGCATTTCTAGGAGCTGGGGAGTAGTTCGAGAGAGGGAAGATGGAATTGGAAGATCCGAATTGCCGAGGCAAACATATTTCATACATTTACGACGCTGCTGCTGCTGCTGCTACTGCTTCCCCAATCGGACATGGAGGGGGGGGAAAGAAAAATAAACATAGGCATTTTCACCTGGGCATATACATTTATATATACCCCCTTCTGTTGTCGAAATACACTCTGTATCCTTTCTTTGAACTTGGACTCAACTGGTCAAGGACTAAATCGAATATTAATCAATACGATCCACGTTTTTGAGTTGGCGTTTTTAAGGGATGCTGAGAATGATCTGAGGTCGGGAGGGCTCACCTGGTATGGAAGATGCTCCTCTTTATAAGCGAGTGGCTCATCCGAAGCTCTCGGGACCCGTCTTATCGTTTTCATATAATAGGAGACTGGAGTTGTCTTATCACTTGTCTCTGTCGATTACACGTGGGCCAGGCAGGCCACTTCACATCTATCAGCAAGCAGACCTCCCCCCACCTGCACGCCTCGAGACGAATCCCTTCCCAATGGTCAAAGCGTGGATAAGTCGACCTTTCTTTACACGAGTGCCGCAGTATCGCAAAACGGTAGAACTGCGGCGTGTTGTGTTTGGTAGTTGCAATCAACCCATCCAGTAAGCAGGCAAGCAGGCGCGCGACTTTTTCGCGGTCTGATGGGCGTTCTTCAATCTATATCTCTTGTTAATTCACATCATTCTTCGGTCTATCGGCCTCGTGACATTGGGTACTGTTTCTACGCTCCGTAAGCATGTACCGGACTCTTGGTTGGTAGTGATACGCGTGCCTCGCGAGCTTGAGGACTGCGGCTACGTGCTTGGAAAGGAAGGGAGATGTGGAGGCTTGGGTTTGTCACGCTTACGTCTATGGGTTGTCTCGGGGGTATTCGCTGCGTAGAGGTGGGTGAGTAGGTACCTAGGTATGTATGTAGGTTCCTTCAGGCTCTACACGCACACCCATCACACCGAGGTTTAGAACGATACCTGGGTAGTTGGCGATTCACTAGGTTGGGCCATGTAGTGTCACATCGCGCTCAACGGGGCAAAAGAATAGCTCGACAGCTCGACAGTCTTATTATCTTATCTAGGTACCTTACCTTGCTCCCGTTCAACCAGCCAGCGAACGCAGCAAGTGAACAGACTCTCGTCCGGGCTAGCTGCGAGCTGGCTGAACCCTTGGCCAACATCCTGATCACCAAGGTTTCCCATCGTGTGTATTCGCCGTGCCGCGCCGTGCCTCGCCGTGTCTAGGTTCCGGTATGTGCAATTCCATGTAAACACGCGGAAGACCATGAATAAGGTACCTGCGGCTACCAGCATGGCCCTGGGTGTTGTGTTGGGTAGAAATCGCCTCAAATGAGCCTCGTGGTAGGTTTTGTGAGATGAAACGGTGTACGTCGACAGAGGTTATGTTCCATAAGCTACTGTATCTGGGGATTATGACTATCGCCGAGTATTCATCTGTCCACAGGCAGTTCAACCTTAGATGCAGATCCCATCATCCAGCACTGAGGAGAGGCTTGGGGTTGGTTCCCCGAGGGATTATGGATGGGCGATCGTGTACACTTAGAAATGACACCTCTGCATGTCCTCAACCCTAGTGTGAGAGCCGGTGAGGACCAGTTGGCTGCGAACCGGCTGGACAATGCAATGCTAAGAGCAGAGCCTTGGGTCACATCAAGCTTCGTCAAGTGCCATCTCGAGACCCAAAAACGTATAAAGTCTTATGGTAATCCGCCCGCCGTGTCGAGGATACTGTATTGTGCGGCAGTATTCCAAGTCCATGGTAGATTGCAAGCGAAACTGTGCCATGGTACTACGTGGAGAACAGCAAAGCTACAGCTTAGGTCTTGGAATATTTAACCTCGAGGTACCGTTCCATTGTGTTTTTCTGAAGGGCCCTCTGTTCCTTCAGGACCTCCCACAGCTCCTCGTTCTCTTTCTCCAACTTCTCGTCGCGGACAGTGTCCTCGACGGGGGACTGAAAAGCGAGGATGGCCTGTTCCAGCATGTCATTCGGAAGCCCGTTAGATCTAAGCATCTTGCTGAACTTCGTGTCCTCCGCCAGATCGGCGTCTAGCTGGGATGTAAAGTTATAGCTTCGACTTCCCAGGAATGGCTTGACAACAGCTATGGACCTGGTCGATCGGGATGGTGAAAGAGGGGACACGAAGACAATGTTTGAAACGGAGGCGTTGAGATTTGCTAGCTCGGTGGAGTCTGCACGGCTACCCAAGTCCCACAGAAGAATTTGGCCTTGCGGATGACCCGATATTAATGTCGTGCCATCGTAGTTGAGTGCCATACATGAAGCTGGCCCGGCTTCTTGAGGCGCAGCGCCAAAAGCGGAGGAGACTTGAATGGCCGTCGAGCTCTCCTCCGTACTCTGGGGACCTACCAATGCCTTTTCGGCAAATAGGTCAACCGCATACAATGAACCGTCATCGGAAGACACGTAAATAGCACGTGCGCACGGGTCGAGAGATAGGCAGAGAGGGGAGGTTGGAAATAACAACGTCCGCAGAGCTATACCAAGCTGGTAGTTCCATATTATGCAGGACTTGTCTTTACTTCCCGAGACGCAGATGTTGGTGTCGGGGTTCACACTCTGACCTACGGCAAGGGACGTGATGGCAGCTCTGTGGTTGGAGAGAGTTCCTTGTGGTTCATGCTCGATGGTCGAGTCAAGCTCCAGCAAGCGAGGAATAGACCAGACATGAATGTTTGAGTCGTCAGATCCCGTGATGAGGTGATAAGGTGTCGTGGCGATACAAGTCACTGCCTGTACATGGCGAGCAGGAGTGGTCACTTGTCTGCCAGTACAAACCTGCAAAGAGTATTAATAGGCTACGTCAGGAGTAAATAAGAAGGTATAGATCAGCCCGACTAACCTCCCATATGATCAGCCTCCCCTCTTGCGAACCTAAGAAAAGCACATCGTCTTGCAGAGCAACACTCCGGATGCGCTCCGGGAAAGTGACTAAGGCTTCTTGATTTCCCTTGGCCCTCGAGTAGACGTGGACGGTTGACTTTTCCTCTTGGGCTGCATACACGTGCGTGTCGCTCACAGCAAGACAGCCCAGAGGGGCAGAGCTCTTCTTGAAGACACTGGCTGTAGAATGGCTCGGATGAAGCGTACGCTCATAGATACCGGCGTCTTTGACTGTGGCGGTGTCGTTGGCCAACGGGGACCCGGCAACGGACACAAAGTACGTCTCGGTCAACATCGGCCCCTAACCATCTAGCTTGTGATCTGATAGTCGGAATTTGCCCAGTAAGTTGAGGGTCACAAGCACTATATCCGAGTGCCAATAAGCTTATGGCCTATATGTGACTATTGAGAATGTCTTGGGATTGGTGTGGTCTGCGAAGGAGCTATATGCAAGATGGGCACACTCCTACGGTGCTTCAACTTTAGTTGACAATTGTTTCAAGATTGTGAAGACGAATCGGCGCTTTGTCTCTGATGACCCTTGAGTTGTTCGTTCACTGTCACTTTTTCGCTTTTTTTTCTCTTCGTCTCTTTTCCCCCACAAATTGCTATTGGTGGGTTTTCCCTGACAGCTCCACCAAATATGCAGACAGCTTAGAATATGCAGGTCCCATACTAGAGTCCGCAGTTTCCAGTCAACCGTGTGGACACAGTTTAAGTGTTTTAAACCGTTTTGTTGCATTTCAACATGTAAGAATCGAAATGCTAAGCTTTTTTAGCGTTTACCACTGTTTTAGTATCAAAAGCCTTCTAAACGTTTGAGTTCTCTTCAAACGTTTATGTATTATAAAGAGTAGATTCGTGCCTGTGTAACGATCATTTCCTGGAACCCATACAAGGAGCCAATGAGAGCCTGTATAGAGCTTTTGCCTATAATACCTAGGTATCTTTGCCAGTGTTGCCAGTGTTGCCAGTGTACCCAGGTATTGCCAGCCAGTCTCGTCTATATAAGGAAGGCTTCCTTCCCTCCTTCCAGACCTATATTCCTCATCTCTAAGATTCATTCTGACCTCCAGCTACACTTGGCTGATTTGCCTTGGCTGACCTGACTGACCTGACCTAACCGTCCTTATAGACCTATAACTTATAACCTATAGATCTATAGCCTGTAGCTTGTAAACCTGTAAACCTGTAAACCTGTAGACCTGTAGACCTGTAGACCTGTAGCTTGTAGACCTGTAGTCTGATCAGTGATCCTGATCAGTAATAGATCCTGAACCTGAGTGTTTACCTGATTGTTTACCTACCCATCTGGCTACGCGTCTGGCATACCTAGGTACTTAAATACCTAATTTCCTGCTCCTGTAGCTTCCCGTGGCTTCCCGTCTACCGATTAACGTTTACATACATAAACTCTTGGAATCTGTAAACGTTTGGGTGTTTCTCTAATACCTTATTCAGGCACATACGTTACAGATTTCCTATGCCTCGTTCGGGTGCCCATGAATTTCAAACGTTTACGAAAAACACAACTCTAAATTTACCGTGGGTTTACGGTTGAGTGGAACCTGCAGACTCCGGGATGGTCGTGGGTTGGATGATTGGGTGGGGCCGGCATATGCGGCGTAGCTTCGCCTCAAGGCCCTAGCGCTACCTAAACTGTACCTAAACTGTGCAGCTAAACTGCAGGTAGGGTGCTGAAAGCAGCAGGGGTTTGCGGGGTTGAAACACGGTCTTTTCGGAGGATGAATTGAATGATGGAATTGATGGAATTGATGGCACGAACAGCACAAGCAGACAAGTCTAGAATCCAGAATCAAAGAGTCACATGTCGAAGCTATTGCCTCGCTTCCATTCCATTTCCGTAGCACAGCTGCATTCATATCTCTCACACAGTTATCTAGAACTCGGTACGAAGACTTAGGATGTGAACAACTTGGAAGAGTGCCGCTACTTCGTACCTCGTTGCGCCCTTACTCACCTACTTTTGTCACATCTCACCTTTACACCTCCATCAAATACAAATTACCTAACGGCTTCAAATAGTTCGGTAGTCATGTACACTAGTTGTCTTCTTATACTAGGCTCCCCCTCTCATTCGCCTGCTTGGTGACAATCCCATGTACGACAGACCGACCGGATGACTGCATGTCTTGGCCTGTTCGAAGCAGAGATCCTAACCGGGAACTGGAGAGCCACGACCACGGCTACATACCTACCTCGTCTCCGATTGAGTCTGCACGGGTGCCCGACACGATGAAGTATCGGGTTGCAGCTGTTGCTATCCTACCGTTCATATATCTTCTTCGGGTCTCTGTCACACTGCACGACAACGGTAACAACGGTGACAACGGTCTTGTTGATCGGAGGCGGTATCACCTTATCTAGGCCGCCAGCAGGCTGTTCCGCGCTAAATCCTGCTACTGACGATAGTCCTGTAGCATGTCTAGGTAACCAATCCCGCCAATCCCACTTCGGAGCCGCTTCAGCCTCGAAAATAGGGTGGAACCTTGAGCGGCACGACGGTGCATATGCATTCTCGTCCCAACCATTTACAAGCTGCATCTGAATGGGGCCGCAAGCTTCAGACGCAACGTGGTCACCCGCATGTCGTGTCGCTTGTGAACTACAGCGTCAGGCATCGTCCTCCGATTGAATCGCATTTTCTGTCGAGACTCAGGGGAAGTTAGGCTGGGTATAGTTAGGCGGCGTACTCAACTTGATACGAGGTCCACTGTCCGTTCACTTTGGAATCCTGATGGGTAGGCCAGAAGGCGTCGCTTAGACCTTCGGAGCTTTCTTTTTGATCGCCCGCAGTTGTGTCTCTCTCCCCCTCCATCGTCGGACAGTGATCTTCGAAGAGCTAATCTTGCGACATGATTAACCCTCTTCGTCCGAAAACTACCCATCTGGGCCATTAAGTCTTGTCAATTATTAATGACATCCCGTCAGAATAGTGTCCGTAATAAGAGTCCTTGTTAGTAACACTAAAAATATAGCTTGGTGTCGAGTCGTCGATTGGCGGATCACATCAGAATAATTTCCAAAAAGGAACAGCAGCGTTGCATTCTCCTCACTTAGCAATTGTTGGCATATGGATTCCTGAACACCTCAATTTAAATACATAGCTGATTGGCCGATTGGTTCCTGGTTCCTGACAGGGCATTGCTGTGGTCATTGCCTGGTCAATACGACCCTAGACGCGATCCCTTGGCGAGAAGATCGGATGAGCAAGTCACAAAAATGTCAAAGAGTCAACCGAGTTGTGCTGCCATGTGGGAAAAAGCAAGGGTTGCTTTTTTTCATGATAGTACTAATTAGTACTAATGAACACACAGGCATCCATGTCTCAAGTCGGATGTCTGTCATAGTCATACATCCCCATGCCGTAGCTCGGAAAAAGGGCGTTGCCATCTTGTAAGTGACGGAGTACGCAATTCATGAGAAAGAATGGAATGTCTCCTTTCCTCTCCGATATAGCAACCCTTGATACTATCAAGGGCTCAGTCCCACCCGTTTTTATTCCGCGTCAGCGTGTTGACTCTACTTATGTAGGTTTTCTGCGACCGTTCGCGAATCGCCTTCACAAAAGACCCCCCCTAGCTTGTCCGGGGTCCATGAAATTCATCTCTCTGTCGAATTACGAAAACTACCCACCTACGAAGACAGCTCCATCCTTCACCGGGAACCCCTGCCCCAGAGCCGACTTTTCTCTGGGTCTTGTCCTCCATTCGGATTTCTGACCTTGCCCGAGCTTCTTTCATTCGATTACTTTTGCTGTTTCCAGCTCAGCAAGTTGTCTGTCGTTATTCTAAACAGAGTGCGACGGTTCCTTAATTTTGTGGCTCTACTAGAAGTTGCAGGCCGCATTCGACGTGGAAAACTTGGCCATCTGGATCGCATTTACGGAATATCTACGAAGTAGAGGAAGTCATATAAGTGAACTTCCCTTGCCGACCTGACCGCTCCCCTGCAACGCCACCAACCGATCTAATTGAACGCCAGAACGAACCGCACGATGGGGAACTTTGAACCCCTCGTATGCTTCAATTTGCCAGAGCTCCTAGCGGTTGATTTGGAAGCATCGAAGGAAGTTTTTAAATCCAGACAGTTGACCGCTGGTGCTCCGGCGCCTGCATTGGAGGACGATGGAAGCAAGCGACGGTATTCGCTGCAGGACAGCTCGTTGGGCGCTGCTCCTCCATCCCATCTACTAGATATGATGTCGAGAGCTAAATCACTGCAAAACGTGCATGAGAAACAAACACGATTTCTCACCATACGTCACGAGTCGCGGCAGAATAATAGCGATTCTGACACGACAAGCAGTGAATCATCCGGTGGTCTGGTTCCCCCGTCAATTGGCACGCGGGACGCATCCATCGCCACAACAGCCACATCAGTGACTTCGGAGAGAATAGAGCTACGCATTCAAACAAAGCATGCTGTGCAAACTAATAAGCAAGCTGGCGAGAGTTGGATGGACTTCGATGTGGAGGATGCAACATCTCCCGAGCGCAGGTACAACAGTATGGTCAACATCCCGTCACCTACTACGCAATACCTTTCTCTACAAGGCGACCTGGGTGATTCACGAAGCTTATCTTTAAATTCAGCTGTGACGCGTCCCAAATTGGATGGCCCTTCACCAACTTTTCCAGCCGCCATCACATCCTCTGGTGCTGACGGACAACAAATTATTATCAAGAAACCCTTGACGTGTCCCACTACATTTCCTAAGCGACGCTCTTCTCTGCAGCACGGAAATTACCCCGTTCTTCCGCAGATTAATGTCTCACCTTCTCTACCAGCCTCACCAGGTCTTTCTCTAAAGATGCGACCTGATGGTGTCGTGGGTTCTTCAGACCTCAACATGTCGCCTTCGGTACCGCCTCGGACCTCTCCCGATGAGGGGGATGCGTATGGTGACGGTAAGACGATTTCGCCTTCTGTGGCTGACTTTGAAAGAAACGAAGCCCAACGGTCCGCGGGTGCAGAAGATTACCAGGTTCCAGAAATCGCCCCGCCTGGTGTTGATGTTGAATCTTGGCTAGAGTCCGCTGTCGACAATTTTCCCTACTACGCTCAGACTAAAGTCGACGGTGGGCACACACCTCTACCGCTTCCGCCCGAAGTTATCGACACGCTTCGAGTCTCTATAGCTTGCTTCCCGGAAACGATGCTTCAGTGCTCTAGTCTCTCTATCGAGACCATACGCAGCCATTCTAAGAAGCTCAGATACCAGGCTGGCAGTCCCGCGAGCTTGTATTCCGAATCGCCTACATCGGCAAACTCGCCAGACCTGTCCAAGCAGTCGAAGTGGAAGTGGTTACAGCTGAAGAAGCAGACGTCGTCTTCCAGCCAGCGGCCGTGCAGTCCTCAACGAAGTGGCTCCGCCGAGAGTTCGGACCTAAGGTATAGCCCGTCCTGGCCTAGAAAGTCGGCGTGGACGACGATACAGAACCTCTTCCCTGCCGGAAGCGACTATCTCTGCGACGCGCTCTACGCGCATCTGGTCGCATACAACTACATCACTTCTCTATGCCCGCGAACAGCGCTCGTCAACCCGACATCGCGTCCCTCTTCCAAGTCCTCGACCGCGCCATCGGATATTAGTCTCGGTCTTTCGATTGATCTCCGCACCTCAATCGACATCCGCTGCTCCACCTCGGACAGTAACACCATCCCGCAGAAGGCAGCCAGTCTGCTTGGCCTACAGGACGATCTGACCGGGCCCATTCCAGGCCCACCTTCATCGCGAACCAACACGCTCCGTGGCAAACGGTCGTTCTTCGCGGCATCCAAATCCAGCCCTTACGACGAAGGTAGCAGGCCGACAACTGCCACTGGTGGCTTTGGCAGACGACGCCCACTACAGTCTGATCATAACGAGCAAGTACTTCGGGACTTACGGTTGGGTCTTGCGAGGTGCATATCAAGGCTTGTCGCTACGTTGCGGATGACGAATGGTGGCTCGGCTGCGGGTACTGACGGGGTGGTGCAACCGAAGCGCGAGGAAGACCCTGACTTCATGCGTGCGCTTTGCGAGATCGTGCGGCTTTCCGAGGAGAGATTTATGTAGGGCGGTCTCTTCATGCTCCTACCACTACAAGGCGTGGGACCGACCAAGTGCGACTTGCGCCATGCACAGGATGGCACAATATACAATATACGCCACAAATATCCACCTGATATCCCTGAAGAACAGCTCTCGGGTGACCTGAGACAGAAAGTTGATTCAACTACTGGTATATCTACTAGTACCAATGAAGAATTCTATTCGACCGACTTCTCAGTCTATGTTATGTATTTTCTACCATATATCTCGACCCCCTTCCTGGCACCAATATGAGTGCCGTACGATTTCAACCGGGCGGACTTTACTACTACTCCATATATGTACACTATAATCGCCTTTGCTTCGATCCCACTCGTCGCCTACAGGATGGAATACGACCAAAGGGAAGGCATGGCAAGAGAGGGGAGCCTCTCAGTCTGAGGCGAGTCCATTGTCTTGAGATAAGGCAGGAGGTCGATGAACGTCGGGACGGCATCACGGAAGACATGCACGAAGCATTGTTGACGCACGGGGGAACATGACTTGACTCAGGAGAGACGCGCTCATAGATTTGATACCTTAGCTAACCTTCACCTTACCACCTTTTCATCTCCGTACCGGCGTTACATAGGTCCCGTGGGCAGGGAAGGGAGGGGGGCAACATGTGGTACATGGAGTTGGCGGATGTGGACTTACCTTTGGTACTTGGTGCTATACGTTACCTATCATACTTATCATACATACCTCCTTCATACTACACTACATCGTCTCAGTCTTTCCCTCAGGAAGGCAGGCTTTCATTCATGGCATGGATTGAGCCGAAGGGTGAGAGCCTGGAGTTACATACTCGTGTAGCAATGAGAAATCTTTTTCCTACGTGTTTCGTTTCGCGGGATATGCCGGTGATTGTCTTTGCCTGAAACTTGATCCACATAGTACCCTACCTGCCTACCTACATAGTATATACTAGGACTGCTGAATATTTCTACGGCAGCATGCCAGAGTTACATACCTACCATCTGAGTAGGTTGCCCGGCGAACCAGGGAATATGTAAGAGTGATAAGACCAGGAGTCAGCTTTAAGATTGATGTTATGAGGCAGGCATGTCTTCTACACAGCACTTGTCTCGCGTCGTCCCTCGATTTCTCGTTCGATCCATAGATAGGCAAATACGATGTACGTTAGGGTTCGGATTTTCACTATACGTATAGTGTATTATACGTATTATACCGGTATAATGCGTATAGTAAAATCTACTATACGTATATCGGGATCGGAGAAACTTTTCGGCCCCATAGTTCTCCACATTATCGGAGTTATCAATTTACCGGATACTTCTAGCATAGGAATTTAGGCCACAATATATGGCCTACATACAATAAGCTTTAGGTGCTTGAAGCTGTTAATGCTTATGTATGTAAAGCTTAGTTATCTGCTAATAGAGGCTATTTCAAAATGATACAAATTTTAGCATTCATCACCAGTAGTGTGGAAGTGTGTAGGTAGGTATGTACTATACCAGCTTCAAATTGCGGCAGCGGCGACGAGGTAGGCAACTACCCAGATATCTAAGGTCACAAATCAATTAGTACGGTGGCTAGAATCAATGTTTGAAGCTGTAGAAGGCTAGAATCGCTGATTGTCAAGAAAAGATTGAATGTTTCAACCTCACTATACTACTATACCGGTACTATACATGCTTTAGTGTGGGTATAGTGGTATAGTACCCCCTGTATTGTATAATACGGTATAGTTCTCCCACTATACGTATAGTTCCGACCCCTAATGTACGTACACCCTAAGTCACATACTTATTAATCCACTTCAAACCTGATCTCCACGTACTTCCTTCATGTATAAACATATCAGTTCTAGGAATCCAGGCAGATTATTGACCGAACTTACCTAGGTAACTATCTCGTTTAAGTAAGGCAAAGCGACCAATTCCCCCAATTTCATAGCACCTAGGTATTCCGCAAGACTGGTACGTACTACGTATGCAGTGGTGGTGTTGATGTAATAATAGGCATGCTATATACACAAGAAGGCGAGTACCACTGTCACTTTATTACTTTTAATAAAGAAATGAGATTGATGGTCAAGGGTACCTTGGTATTAAGGTATGTATCTTCGGTACTGTACTATGTATGGGAGCGAGGCAACTCCCGAACCATGGAAAACTGGAATCAGAATCAGAATCGGTACCGTTAGATTGCCCAGGGAAGAAATGAAAATGGAACGACGCTCCTATGTAATGTAAGGTACTGTGTGTAAACAGGTACGTACTGTGTACAGTAAACTGGGACTAAAAGTCAGAGTGTGGCTACGCCTGCAATAACGCCACATGATGACACTATGTAGGTTCAAGTACGACCACGCACCGGCTCGGGTCCAGGCAAGTTGCCGACTGGATCCCAAGAGTCCTCAGTGGTAATCACCATCATGATATTCGTCACCATGGCTATATAGACAGACACTGTCGGGAACGTAAAATTGTTGTTCTGTCCAGTATCTGCTAGAAGATAATCTAGGCTAAGAAATATTGATCCTTGTTGTACTCGTTCTCCACACTAACAGCCACAGCTGATCACACCTGGCAGCATCGGGTGCGGAACAACAAAACGGACGCCCACACCTGAGCTATCTTCGTCTGAAAAGGCTACAATATAGTAAGAATAATTTACTTTCGGTTGATGTGGGTGGAATGTCAGCTACTCGTTTAGCAAAGCGCACCTTTGGTGGTGGCAGGTCTACTCGTTTTTTGAAGTAGAGGACATCATCACCGCGTATTCGGCAATGGTCAACATTTCGTCGAGCATGTCCTCATCTTCGGAATCCTGGTCGCCGTCAAACTCATCTTCATAGTACTACATTGGATCCCCTCAACCCCCGAAATCGTCAAGTGATCATGTACGAAATCGATATTTGCATGGTTCCGTCTTAAGCACCCTTTCCCGAGCAGTAGGTCATATGCGTGGTCTTGGCCTGTGGGAACGAACAAAGGTTCAATGGCAGTAATAATATGGCCAGACGCGAAGCGAGTCGACTCAATGGTTCGTGCCAGGTCTTAAACTTTGGGCTTCCTACCTACCTACCTACCTATGTCGATTTTGTAGCTTCCATCCTATACATTTATCCCTATAAACCTACAAGTGTAGGACTAGGTACCACGAAGCTCAATCAAGGAGCTACAACCAATGACCAATAAATCGTTGACCATATGTACTATCGGCATACCAAATGATAATGATGAGTAAGGGAGGACATGGAAGAGGCTCAAACGAAAGACACTGGAAACGTCAACTTCACGATAACATAGACTAAAAAGTTGAGGACAACTTCGGCGGCAAGAAGAGGGATAAATGATGTAACTCCTGACTATGTACATATATTATACATCATAGATACAAAGGCCAATACCTTTCTCACCATCTCTACCAGCACAACCACGTAACTCAACACACAATGGGGCGTAAGTGAACAATCACAACCACTATGAAAATGGCACGCTGCAGCTACCACCATCACCCTGGTTCACCGGATTGAAGGAATACACCAGACACCCAACCTGCACCGAGCCCCCATAGCCGCCATTATTGCAGCGGTCAAAAGCCATGCGCATTGCATCCCAACACGAGAACTTAGCGATGAGCTAGCCTACGTTCATTGTGTCTCCGCCGTCGATTGCACAGCCGAGCTTCCACGAAACCTTCCAGTTTTAGGAGATGCGGTCGGAAAAGTCGTTTAAGACGGACCGAATCCCTCGCCAGGTTGGCCCGCTGCGCCCGATTATGGACTGGTGGCTGCTGCAGAACTTGTCCGATTTGCTGTGTGCCGCATCCGGGGTCACGGCTTTATAACAACTGAGCTTTTGGCGGTTGTAGCAGCTTATTGGCGACGCTGGCGCCGTGGCCGTGATTGTTTTCGGTTTAGCTATTGTCGATGTAGTCGTCGTCGACGTGGTTGTTAGGGTTGAGGTTGGCGACGCCGCCGAAGTGGATGAGGCAACCTCGGAGATAGTGCAGGCTGATGAATTATCCCGTTTCGAATTGGGGTTCGAGATTTCCAGTGGAAACCCCCCCTTCATGTATAACAAGTCGCTTTGGAACCAAACGCGGTGCCAGGCCTTGCTAAAACAGTCAGGAGCTGGTTTGTATTGGACGAGAAGCTTTCCGTTGACAACTTCGTCTTTGGTATCCTTCATAAACTGCTTAAATATATCTATGGTTTCCACAATATCTATACATAGTACGAGAACATTATCTCTCATACTCTTCGGGAGGTTGGTGATTTGGGAGGTTGCCAGCCTACTTTGCCTATTAGACGTTGAACAATAGAATTCATCACGACAACGACAACGACGACGACAACTTTTTCAATGATCTCTTGGAGGCGCATGGGCGCTACCCCAAAACGAGCCGCGCCTCGCAATTGCCTCGCAGGGGTAAGTACCGGGAGTGGGGCAATGGTTGGGTCATTCAATAATATATATTCCCGATTTTCAGGTTGAGGCCGAGACCGTTCGGCGTTGACAATCAGACTCAGGGCAGTTTACGGTAACATCCGCGTGTGCTGCGTGCCTTGTCCTTCGTGGCACGAGGTGGGATATCCCAGGTACGTAGGCTGAAGTATCTATTTGTACCGGTCAGCGTGAAGTAAGGTGGTAATTAAGAGCATCGTCATTAACATCACTTGACATCGATGCCTACAACCAAGCCTCAAGAAGGTAGCATAGCCAAGTCTTCCATGACCTTCCAATATGCTATCCAAATCAGACCTCATGATACACACTGTGCCGACCACCCATAGTTGTACAACATACTCCCAAACCTCCGTTATATATTCCCGAATATGCACGTGCAGGCACCTGCCTAACAAACCAATACCGCCGCGTCCCCAAACCGTAGCACAGCATGCAGATCAACCTTCGCTCCCCCTACTTATAATCCAGTGAATCATCAAACGGATACCGATCCCTCAGCACGCCACCAATCTGCCCCTTCTCCGCAAAGTCCTCCATGCCAGTGAACCCGCTCGAGGTGCGCGTGGTGGTAGCGGGCCACGACACGCTGCCGCCCTTGCTGTCGGAGTCCGGGTACGGCAGCGTGGAGCCGGAGCGGCTGTCGCCGAGGTCGCCGGGGCGGCCATGCGGCAGGTGGTCGACGGTCGGTGTGGCCAGGCGCCCGTGCATGCGGAACGTCTTGGCGTGCGCGTTGCTCAGGCCGAGCAGGCCAGCCGTCACTAGGAGCAGCAAGCCGAAGATGATGGACCCGGCCTGAGTCATATTACCACTGAACGCCGCCACCAAATACACTGTGAGCTTCGCTGTTGCCTCGAGGTAGCCGTCCAGGTGCGTCTTGGCGCGCAGCCACGACGTCGTCGTGATGGCCTGCAGGTCTTCAGCCACGCCGCGCAGGCACACGGAGCGCCCCTGACCCAGGTCAACCAGGTACTCCGTCAACAGGGTGCCGACGTCAGGCTGCTGCTGCTGCTTGTCATCGTCGCTGGGCGGCGGGGCGGCGGGGGGCGGGCGGGCGCGCTGCTTGATGACCCAGATGTTTAACACCCGAGAGAACATGAGGGCGAGCAGATGGGCTACCCCCCACCACTCGCGCAGCAGGATCATGAAGACGAAGGCGACCACGGTGAGCACGGGGCTGGAGAGGTATAGCACGTGGGACAGCCAGCCGAGGTCGGCGTCCTGGTCGCGCCAGATGGCATCGCGCTGGCCACCCGCGCGCGAACGCCGCCGGTGCCGGCCCCCACGCAGGCGAGAGGCGCGCTCGGGGAGCATGCCGACGTCAACTGTGACGCGCTGCCCCGCCATGCCCACGCGCTCGAGGTACCGCCGCGTCGCCGTGTTGGTGATGTTGTACGTGGATGTGCGGCCCTCGTACAGCTCGACGGCGCTATACGACTCCGAGTTCTCCAGCACCGCATCCGCGGCCTGCTGGTAGTGCAGGCCCGGGGCCAGGAGGAGCGCGTCGAGCCACGATGAGCCGCCCACTATGCGCGTGCGGTTCGCGATGGTGCCCAGGTCCGCGAGGGCGATCAGGCCGGAAGCTGAGAGTGTGAAGTTGGGGATTGGGGTCTGGGACCAATGCGGGAAGTTCCGCTTCAGTATGGACTGTGATTGTTAGTTTGGTATTCTTCAGTGTCCGTGGGATACTATTTCAAGGTTTAGCTCACCTCCATATCATTCACTAGCTTATGAAGCTATGCTATCTAAAGTGGTGAGATTGCAAACACTTCTCTACCAGTTCGTATGGAGTCTTGACACCGAATTCACAGTAAATCCACTTGGAAGAGGGATTTAAGATGACGAAGTGAGGTGATCTCACGGTACCGTGGTAAAACGAAGAGCACACGAGATTAAGAGCTCCATGGTGTACATAAGACTGAACTTCAGAAGAGCAGCCTCTCCCTTCTTATTGAATCTCAGCTCTACCTCATAGGGTTACAACACACCGTACGGTTGGGAGCAAGGCTCTGTATTACCTGTGTTACCCCTCGCTGATCAGTAGGCTAAGGCGGTTGTCGAAGCAACCATAAGCAGGCTGACATGGGAAGGAATCTGATAAATTGGCCAATGGCATCGTTGGGGTAGGATCACGAGCACCAACCATCGTACGCCAAATGGAGATGATTACACCCTCTTCACGAAATGGCGGAGTTGGACGTGAGAAGGCTCAGACACGATTGCTTGGCATTGTCTAGCTCGGGGGCAAATGCGTGTAATAATTGCTTGTGATAAAAGGTCTGTGATAATGCCCTTGCTAACACGAAGCAGCTTCAATTTTCAATTGCTCAGTTCAATGTTCGGGCAATGTTTCTAACCAAACTCCGGGTGGAGGGTGCTAGACTTTTTAGCTGCATGCTCCGGGCGACAGCTGACCTCAAGCTTTAGCTACTGAAGCCACTGGAAAAGCCACCCGCGATTTTAAAGTTAGTGGAACATCGCCAATAGATACGCCGGATTGAGACGGACCAGATAAGCTACCACTGCCCTACGCTATCGATAAAAGCTCCGTCCCGATAAGTGCCGTCGATCCACCAGACCTCTTCTCATGTCTCTCTTTCTATCATTTACCAACCATCATTCAAGGCTGCTGTAGAGATCTCGCAACGAGAATAGCCATTAGAGAACTATGAGTTGACCAAGATGCCTCCTTCATCACATTTAGAGCCGACCTATACCGTTTTTGTTCGACTTCCATTTCCCAGGGGTGATTTCGTCGATCCTCCGCCTGTACGTAACTCAATTGCTGCTTATCCTAGTCTGCCTTGCTGTTGCTACTTGCTACTGGCGATGCTTCTGTTGCTGGTACTTTCTAGAAGACTAACGCTGTACGTTCAAGGCAAACTGGGATACTGCTAAAGATGACGCTCTCTGGAGTATCGTCTCTCGTCTTTCAAAGACGGAGATAGACTGTAAGTTACATAACTTCATCCGTCCAATTGGTGGCCTGGTATGCAGTGATTGACTAATGGACACTAGGGAACGACATGTAGGTTCATAATGCCTCATTTCCCCGATATCTAACCTCCGCCAACTTGTTTCTATTAGCGCCAACGACTTCCAAGTTACCGTCGACTTCCTCCTTCAGCAGGTTGCTTGGCTTACCGAGCGCCATGCCTCTCAAGTTCGAGCCCAGATGCGCAAGGCTGCCGCAGCTGCTAAAGGCTCATCGGCACCTTCGCCCCAACCAGGTCCTGACGGTCCATTCTCTGCCGAACCCATGCGACGGGCCGGATCCGGTGACAAATCAGCTCGAGCGCCGTCGGCATTATCAATCCGAAAGGACTCTCCGCTGCCACGGAACGATGGCAGCCTGCCCGGTACGCCTATGAGAAGCACTCCACGACCAACCGCAACCCGCACATCCTCGTCAAACACAGCCGTCTACACAACGCGCAATTTAGGCGGTAGCAGTAAGGCCGCCTTGAAGCCTAGCGCAGACGCGCAGCGACGTCGTCTATCGTCACTTCCCATCGCCACCTCCGTGAACGACGAGGATGCCGAACCACCATCGCCGGGACCAGCCGAGTCAAGCGATTCCGAAAGTTCGTCTTCTTCCTCGAGCCCAGCACAATCTAGAATCATCCGCCGTCCCCCGCGCTTCCAAGGCAAGGACGCAGCATCGTCCTTCGCCGACGACGAAGACGCCGAGCCCGCTTTCCTGCCCTACAAGCCGCAGTCGGACGGATCAACCAGCGGCGCCGGACAACACGACCTTAGCGCGACGCTGCGCGGGAACCCCTCGCGGGACTACGCCAAGAGACATTCGAAAGGTACAGGCAGGACAGAGCGGATCCACCAGTCGCAGACCTCAGACTCGTCAACTAGTTCGGCCGCGACACCTCAAAAAGGTCCTGTCGATCCGAACCGGCCCGGCGCGGGCCCGCTGTCGCCACGCCGCACCATGGAGCTTGCCGGCCGTAGTCCCGGTGGCAAGGGGAAAGGGTACTCTCGGGATAGCGACGGAACACCTAGTATGGGGAGCAGCTTCAGCGATCTCGACGGTATGACATACCATCCCTCTCATCTGACCCCGATGAATGTAAAATCTGATATTATACAGATGCATCCGTCACGCAGTCCGCCTTGGAAGAGGCGCTGGCGAGCAAGATGCAGGACGGCACGATAGGTAGTCTTAGGGGGACTATCAGCGCTGCATTCAACAGGAGTCGGTATCTTCCGAGCAAGTCGAATTCCTGAAGCCACACTGGGCCTGAGCCGTGTATTCTTGCATCTCTGTATCTGTTTCCTTTTCCCTTCTGATGACACGATTCGGGGAGATCTGGGTACCCAGACGGCTTGGTCATCACGAACATGTACCTGGGTAGGTACCTAAGGTAGGTAGGTATCTTGGTGCGGCTACATCGGCAGGCGGCATCTACGGCTCGGCGTTCTGGGGTGTCACATCTGTCTACTTAGCCAGATATATTATGAGCAGTGGAAGCATGCATTGGTAGTGTTCGGTTTGGAGGTGTACTGGGCAACGTAGGTCTCGCTCCTGCGGGATTTGTATTATCAACGTATAAACTGCTGTACTTCTGACTGAGCTCACGGCCTGCACGGCGAGGTTGATCTGGTGCTGTGGTCGTGTTTATAGGCCTAGCATTTTGGGCAAACACTCAATGGAGAGGCCGGGTTCGTTGATCCTCTTTCAATGTACAGTACAGATTGGGACACGTTGTCATTGAGCATTGGATTCGGAGGGTTTGGTATGTAGTACAAGCTACATGCTACACACAGGCTTCCTCGTACTAATATGGCGGCAATATAACAAATCGGATGCTCCGCTCCTTTCAGCTATGAGGTTTAGGTATCGTGTCTCTTCACGGGCCTTCTCACGTGATGAGTGTATTCCTCTGTCTACCAGTCATTCTATTAGGTTTAATAGTCACGTTGATACGTTGATTGAATTGGTAGGATCGATGCCAGAATCGTAGTATCTCAAGATGTGGTGATAGCTCTTAAATAAGGTCTCTGTTGTTGTAGAAGGGAAAATTTCATTCTGAATCTCACTATGATGATGATGATGAAATCTGTTACGTTGTTTTTGCTATCTAAGTAATGTACAGAAAGCATGCGCGACTCTGGCGCGTTCAACGCCCAGAGTACCCCGAAGGGCAGAGCTGGGATATCGCGTGACAAAGGAAAAATCTCACTATGGAGAGATTCCTTTTGAGTCTGTTTCTCAGATAATCTTTTATCCTTGGATCTAACATCGGGCTTCTGTGTGCCAGGGCCATTCTGGTAATACTCGAGGGTGTTGGCCTCACAAACCCATCTAGTCCTTGAGGCCGCTGCTAGAGCGCACCGTGGTAGCGTTTCTACTGCGTGGATAGAGGGAGCCTCGCACGTGTTCTAGCAGAGTGGCCCCGACAACCTCTCTTGACTAAAAATCAATATAATTTCAAGCCTGATGACCCTGGCTACTTCCTTTCTCTCGCCAATATTCAGGCTGTAGTATATCCACCGCCGAGTCGGTCCTCTTTCCTTTCTTGTGGACTGACGGGGTGTATTGCCCGGGACAGAGGAGACAGCCTGTTGGCGATCCGGATGATCTGGGATGTGTTCGGTTCCATGTGGATGTTAAGATGGTCTTTGCAGACACACAGCATACGCTGTTGTGTGTTAGGGACAGGCGGCGACCGGCCTCGACCGGATTGAGGACCGGCGCTGTTATTGCCTCTGACCTGTTATTTTTCGATGATGATGAAATTGGTTACGTCCTATAATCTACCTGTGTATGTGCAGGACAGGCACTCTTTGGCCAGTTATTTTCGATGTGGTTCATGAAAGGGCGTAGGCTGTTGGTCGATGTACTCATTCATATTCTCGGACCGGTACGTGAAAGCCCGTGACAGCAACGCCGTCGGTTCCTCTGATCTGTGGATTGACCACGACCAACCCTTAATCGCTAAGTAAATGATTGGCAAGAGGACCAATGCGACCGACGATTCGGCCGGTTACCTCCTTGCAGATGACTCCCTAGTTGTGGTAGAATATTAGAAAGTATGATGGGTTGCTCCTGTCAGGGCCAGAAGAGTCTTGAAATAAAAATTTTGAACTGCTCGAACAGTTTCTTCAGATGGTATCCGTTATCGTCCTTCATCTTCTGCCTTTCTGTATCATCGAGGATAGAAGTCCACCAAGCAAGGGCAGCTCCTCTGTACAGCTGGTGCATGCCCTCTTTGATCTTCTCTGCCTTGGCGTCGTTTTTGTTGGCGTCTTTAATGGCATCCTCGAAAAGATAGACATTCTTCCAATAAGTGTCTTTTCCCAAAACAATAACATCTTCATTCTATCCAGTACTCGCACAGGCTAATGGTAGAGTAAATTGTTAGCAGATACTTCAGACCAGCTGGATATGAGTCACAGATCACTCACAGCACCCCGAGGACCAACAGGGAGCCCGTGGCGCAGGCTTCTCCTGGGGTTTCATAATTATTGCAGACCGCAGTATTTGCTAAGACCGACAGATGTCATCTCCGAATCGTCATGATGCAGTGTTGTCTTTAGATAGATAGCATCGTAGATTCTTAGATGGCCCGGGAAAGTGTCGATCTAGCTTTCTGTCATTTCGTGGGCTGCTTGAGATTGGAATCGGAGTATATTGAATTCATATTCGACAGGACAAGACTTGTCATTGCCATTTACTCCCTAGGGATAGTGTTAACGCGGAACCTGTACAAGCAATGGTCGAAAGCTCAAGTAGAGACATCATTATCTTAAAGCAGAGGGAGTCATGACGATAGGAAAGGAATGCTCTTTTACCTACCTTTATTTTAATTCGTACTCAATACATGACCAGTCTACTTTGTCGAAAGCTAGATACCTGTGTAGGTAGGTATCCAGCTTCTTCTATGAATTTGACTGCAGTGTCTCTTGGGAGGCGGAAGGTATTTGGAGGGGGTGGGGAAGAGATTCGGTATGACTTTTAGAAAGAAAAGAAGAGTTAAAATGAAACGCTCGGCATGCGTTTATTTACACAAATGGAGTCCAGTACCTACTATGTAGCTACGTAGCTACCTACCTAGGTACTTTAGGATGAAGTTACCTATGATCCACCTCGACATGTTTGAAGATGGTGGTAGGAGTAGTGTAGTATTGCTAAGGAAACGGGCACAACAAAACAAAGGTGCTGTAATCTCTAACCACAGCCCTGACCCAGAGAACCCGAGCAATTCAAAGACACAGAGAGTCTATGCATCTGCCTATTAGTGGCATCATTGTCACATAGATACCTACGTACTGGGGAATATGCAGTTGTCGCTGACATATGGATTTTCCAAATTGATACTGCAAAGAGTCACTATATGGACGCATGAACCACGAGGGTCTAATATAACACTCATCAACAAGCGACCAAGTCTGTACTTGAGATATTAGATGCGTAAGTTGCTGGATCAGCATAGAACGTTCTTTGGCTAGGAGAAAAGAAGCTTTCGAAGAAATACCAGCCCACATTCTGATACCTAGGTACCTACCTAATGCAAGCATGTGTCTGTCCTGATGAGTACCAGGCAGTCTAATCTCAGATCAAGGTGTTCGAAATAGAAATACAAGCAACAGAAGCACGCAGTAATTCCCAAAACGTCCTACCATTCGAAGAGAGCACGCGTCTCTGACAAGCATAGGATATTTCAGATATGGAAGAAAGTAGTCCATCAGAGAACTGGGAAGAAAGGGGCTATCTAGTCTCGTTGATGCTGGCCCTCTAGGTCTTCTAGGGCTCACTTGGTTCGATGTAACCAAGGACCAAATTTATCATACTGATTTAATGACACGCCGAGATAATACTGCGTCGGTCAGGTAAGTAGTGAATACCTATGCTTCAGGACTGGCACATGGAGAGGCGAGTGACGACGATGGCCTATTAATTCTTCAGTATGAACAGCGGATGGTGCAGATTGTCCCGGGTATGGTAGACAGGCAGATTAACATTTCATGATCACACACAAGCCAAAGAGACACAAGTCAGTCCTTGAGACTCAGGATTGGAATCATGTGGTATCAGTATCTCATGGTACAAAGGTGAGGAAGATTCCTACCGACAAAGATTCCATAGTTTCCCCTATCTCAACCCTGACAACTTTCAAACCTCCAGACAACAGTGAAAGAAATTAGGGAAATTTGCCACAATCATTCCATGCCAACATAGCTGAAGGGAACAAGACAGCATCAGCAATGCGCGAACTCCTGAAACGAAATGACCAGACCGATCATGATAATTTTCTTGAACATTAACTCGAGTCAGTAAGACGGTATTGCTCGTACTTTATGGTGATGACTCCCGGGAAATTTACTTTGGAGGCCAAAAGTCGTGGATGACGTGAAGATTGAAAGCGACGGTATCGGCAGTGCGATACTAACGTGAGAGTGTGCTTAGACACGATCCACTATCTCGTGCTCCTCGACTGCAAGGTACGGTAATGTTAGTAAATAATGACGAATAAAATCAATGAACAGAGACAGGGATAGTCACAACATACCGTGATCACGCTTCTCGGTACGGCGGCTGGCAACCCACTGACTCCACTTCATAGGAGGGCGCTGGGGAGTGGGAGGAGATGGGGGAGCGTTGTGCTCAATTGACGAGTCGTCGGTCTTGATAGTGGCGGCACGGTCGCCGTCACGATAGCCGTCACGGTCACGACCACGACCACGGCCATTGTTGGGAGGCGTGGAAGTTTCGAAGATGTTGATGGCGTCGGTGCGAGAGTGGTTGGCATCTTCACCAGCGGCAGTAGCAGGACCGGTGCCCTTAGCATTGCGGTTCTTGCGGGACCGCCAGACGAACAGTCCGACGAGAGTGATGATAACTAGTGCGACGACGCCAGTGATTACGCCGATCTCCAGACCGGTAGGAGAGAAGTGCTTGTCGCCGGTAGACAGATCAGCAGGGCTTGCGCCGCCGTCGAGAGGGGCACCACCCTCATAGTGATCATCATCTTCAGGGGTGGGAGCCATCGTGACTCTACAGTAGAAGGCTGGAGAGATAGAGTGACAAAAATGGGTGAAAGATGTGATGGGCACGGCTGACTAGATTATTAGTCAAGCGCGTGGAGGATGACGAGATTGATTTTGTTCGACGTGATGGATGTCGAATTCGGCCGAAGTGATAGGATGGAGGCCGATATTTGGGTGGAAGATGTGTCGAGAGGTGAAGGTGGGAGAACAACAAAAAAGAGTTGTGCGCCAAAGATCGGAGAGGTCGTCGCGTCAATAAGGTAAGGTTGGTTGGTTGGGTACGAGAGGTACCTACGTTAGATACATAAGGAAGGTGAAGTAGATGAGGTAGATGAGGTAAGTGCCTTGAAGTTTCCTTGGTGACCAGAGGACTGGCGGAGAGATTGGAAGGTGTAGTCCAAGGAAGGAAGGGACGACGTGCTGTACACCCATAGTTCTTTTGTCACAATTGCCTCTGTTCATACAAGGAAGGAACCATGAATTGATGTCAACTCGGTTACTCCAGTGTTGATTTCCCTGTCTACCTCCTATGCATCCATCGTATCAACAATATCAACACCAACCAACGTCAAACCCGGTCATCTCCTATATAATGACTACTACGGACTTGACAATATATTATATATATCGAGGTATTCAACTCCCAAACGAAACTTCTATCCCTAACCATACCTGCATACCGTAGATCATGGATGGCCTAATCTTACCCCCCAGGCCTAATTCCACGTTCAACAGGCGATTACATCGATTGCATCGTGAACCCTCAATCCTCAGGTCATAAGATCATTGGTCACTCGTTGCAGAACTGCCTCGATACGGAAACCGCTCGTGTTCCGACCACTCAAGGTGCAGATGTCTCATGATTCGCCCAGCTTCTCGAACACCGTATCCAACTGGCGTACCGAGACGCGGTTCCGTGCCTCGGTAATGTGCGTACCCGTCCGAGCACCCCAAGCACTCAACGGCTGCATCACCTCGACCGGATCAAGACCGCTTAGCCTAACGAACGGATAGGTCAATCCGGCATGTCGTAGGTAACCGGCAGTTGCAGGGACTGCCTTGGCTCTGCTGGCCTCGACTCCTTATCTGTCACACCTGTGCAAGGTACCCACTTACAGATGGAACATCCTTCCACAATCATCGACTTCTGTGCACCCGACGAATCTTTGCCATCCTCCCCAGTGCTCCCTTCTTGCTTCAGAAGCAGAGTACATATGTAGATGGTCATACCCATCCGCCACCTCGCTCTCTCTCCTAGAAATATCAATCTTCCCAAGCAAGCTATCTTCGTCAATCAGAACCCCTTTGCCGTGGTCGAATCTGTTCGTTCATGTCTCGGACACCGACCAGATATCTGAGCACAGTCGGGCCAACGAGATAAATGTCTCATTAGCGAAACGAGGACGGAAAGAAAACGAACTCGAAACTGGAGATAGAACTGACCTGACTGACCAGATACTTCACACTTACGCACGAGAACTAAAGGCCGTATAGCCTCAAATGAAGCAATCAGACACCCAAAACTAATTGATGATCAAGTTGATGTCGGTACTCCAAATCCTAGAGCTAGCACCATCTCCCTGGACTTGTATGGTAGGACAGATCTGTTTCGGCAGCCGAATCACACCTGACTTCCACCACTTTGGGCTGCAAACGCACTCTGCCTTGTTTCGGGGAGTATCCTATTTGCCAGCTCATACATGTAATTCAGAATTCGCAGCTACGTATTTTCAGTATTGGTGGTGCATGGCTAGATGGTTGGAATATAATCCGTACGTTAGATGGTCAATGAGTGAATTCTCATAGTGGCTTTGAGCATCCAGATCTACATCTCCTATGTGCACCTTGAACGATTACTACACATATATACCGTACTGTGGTTCTTTCTTTATGGTCTTTTTGCGCATATCATAAGATCGACCTTGCTGATGCACCCATGCTATGAATGTGCTCACATGCCCTCACGCTAGGCTCCCTGATGAATTCGTCGGTAACCATTCCGTATGATTCTCTCTCGGCTCCTCACAGCCGGGCTCTACGTCCTATTTATATGTAGTAGGGCACTCAGGCAATAGCCCGTCGGGTTCTTCGGCAAAACGGGATCTAAGCTGGGGATTGGTGTGTCAGTGTGATGGGATCGATGCAGTCAGGTTCAGCACCCAGCTTGCGGTATACTCTGCCCTACATATGCACTTTATCGCGTTTAGCTTATAAATTTAATCCCGGAGTGGGAGGGAGCAAAAGGGGTGTGGTATGGAAGGCATCGATCCACCTCCAAGGGCCATGTTGGATGCCATCACCCAGACCCCCTTCTCTCTGACGAAGCATAAAACTCACTTTACTGCCTCGGGCATCAGAACTAGGCGGCCGAATACCACACAGAAACGGAGTAACGACTCAGGGATGGCGTGCAGATCATATAAGTCCAACTCAACCAAGAGAATCCAAGTATACATCGTACTTCTGACAGCAGAATACTAACATTGACACGATAATGTCAAATGAATCATAAACTTTCGCAGAAAGCCGAGATTGGGGGAACCCCCTCAGGGCACTTGTCCCGAACAGTTACACCACCAGCAAGCCGAGCCCCTGGCTCGAACGAATCCCCAATCCCCATCCTACGAAAGACAGACAAGAAAAACCCAGCAGGATTTACCAAGCCCAAGCTCTTGCTCAACTCAACAACTGAGCCACAAGCCAAGTAATGTCAGATATCAGTAGTAGGACCTGTGCTGATATATCAGTAGAGACGGTCCTGAGCCGTCCGTAGGTCATTAATGCAGTTCGCTTCATCTCTCTTCGCGCAAAACCAGAAGCCATAGATAGCGGAGCGGGCATTGCCTGAGAAACCACTATGTACAATACCCCATATTACGTCTTCATGATAATCGAGGTTGGATATATAGAATCCTACGTACCTAACCTAATCTACCACTTATCCACACCTCCAGCTCAGCCTTCCAGGGGAAAGGGGGAGGGGAAAAGGAGCACGTGGAGGAAGAACCATACAGTAGAATAAGACATCTAGCTTATACACACTAGCAGATGATTTCTACTCCTTACCCTTTCTTAGGTCTTCTTCTGGCATAAACAGGTCCTTCAGTCGAGACACTACTGTATATAAGATGAATAAGGGGTGTCAACCTACCTACCGACGTAACACAAGATGCCAGTAAGACTCGAACGCCAACCAGAACCCCCTCAATACAGAGAGAGTGTGTTGCATCTATATTCACGGTATCCATCTATCTACAGACCGAACGATCCTGGGTTGAATCTTTATCCATTCCATTCCATGCAAGCATGCTATTCCAGATGCCCAAGGCCTGTAGGCATTTCCCAGACCAATCCGATCCGTTCCGTTCCGATGACCAATTGTAAACCTTATGCTTGAAACCTTTTATCTTGTTTATGTTCATGTCCGTGGACCTCCTTATCGTATCGTTCCGTTAGAGTGACCACCCCCTGAACCTTTGAAATTCGAAGACGCCTTTCTGATGCAATTCCCTTTTCCTTTTGCTATCATTCCATATGTGCGTACGTGCGATTGAAACTCTGCACTCTCGTGTTAACTACGATCTCTGCTTCCTAAGCACCGCAGCTCTCTGCCCTATGCTGTTCGTCGAGTGACGATTCCTATTCGCCGTCGAAATCGTGGAAATTGTGTCGGTGGTGGTAGTGCCACCCCTCATCGGGGACACGGCGGCCGGTGCTGAGACGCGTTTCCTATGGTTCGACGGCTGATGTACGCTCTCCGGACGCTTCTGCAGCTTCCCACCCGCAATCATAACTCCTCTCGCATCCCCGTTCCCGTTCGTATTTCCACCGCCATACGCCGCAGGTATCTTCTCCCCCGTATCTGTGCTCGAAGACCTCTCCGTTGCAAGCCCCTTTCCCTTCTCCTCAGTCGTCGCTTTCTTACCCCCAGCGGCGGCAACAAGCGCCGCCCCGGAGACGCCCGAGCGAAAGCTGGCCCAGTTATCGACCGTAGATTTCGTCTCGTCCGTCATCATGAAGGCGAGCCCTGCGAGCAAGAAGAAGATGACGGCAATGGTGCAGATGATGGCGCCGGCGCGGTCGCCGGTGGAGATGGGCCCGAAATAGCGGCCAACGGGGTCCGCACGCGAGTCGTCGGAGCCGCCAGCAGATGGGTCACCGACGCTCGTCCCACCGCTGCTGTTGGTGACGGGCGCCTCGGCTTGCTCGATCATGTTGGCGAGGACCACCTCCATGGCGGCCATCTGTTGGCCGACGCCCGTGGTGCCGTCCCACACTCCGCTGTTATTCGCCCACTTGAGCCCGCACATGCGATGGTTGTCGCCCCCCACGCACTGATGCGCGGCCGCCACGGCCGAATTCTGCAGGAGTGTCTTGATCCGGTTGAATGTCCACGGCGCCCACTTAGTCGTCGCTGCCATCCATCTGCTCAGGTACGCTTTGAACGAAAGCTGGTCCGTGTCGCATAGGTTGACCGGCTCGCAGGCGATTTCGATCATGACTCGGTTGGCGGTGTCGTTTCCGAAGAAGAATATCTGTTCGGTGCTGTTGAGAAGTCCATCGACACGTTCGGTCCACATCTCGACGTCGCCCGCCTGGTTCGAGTTGTTCGAGTACGCAACCATGGCAGCAGATCCAAGAAGGAATGCGCCAATGTTGTAAGAAAACTCATATGGGGTGATGGAGGAGCAGTTATCCCCAATGTGTGCTCCGTCGAAGATTCTGTGGTTATCGTCGAGGAGTTTGACATTGACCATCCAATCGTAAGTTCTGACGGCCCAGTCGGCGTAGGTGCTGTTTCCGGTGTAGAGTGCCAATCGCGCAGCAAGATTGAAGAAACATGCCTGTGAGATAGAGTTCTTGTAGTCGTACCCGGTGTTCCACGTGAAGATCTGCCATCTCAAGCCGCCGTTGCAATGGTCCGGATCCCATCTGGCAGCCTGGGTGTTGAAAACTGCCTGGGCTAATGCCAGCCACTGTGGCTGACCCTCCGGTGGATCTTCGAATTTGTATTCGGCAGCCGTCATGACGGCCATTCCCCAGAATCCCTGGTCGTCGTTGCCTTCGGTGAGTGTCTGATTTGGTGGCATGTAGTCATTGTAAGGGCCGACCTGAAACAGCAAGGCCTCCTGGGTGAGGTTATTGTAAGTCGTGTCTCCCGTGTAATACCAGTAGTCAATCATTGCGCCCATGAATGCGCCGGCCTCCCACCCTGAGAAAGTCGTTTAACATGAGCTAAGTCTCGAGGGTCAAGTATGATACTTACAATAGTACTGTTGGGGGAGAAGACCAGGGGTCTGTCCAGGTTCGTTGCCGTTGTAGAACGACACCAGATCTTGGGCCATCTGTTTTGCCGTGTCCTTGATGGAGTCTGAAAGTTAAGCTGTGGTGAGAAGCTGCGTGAGTATAAGTAGGCATGCAAAGTCTAAACATACCTGTCGATTGGACATTCAAGTCATATGCGGCAACTAGACTGACAGCCACCAAGACCGAGGTTGCTGCATAACTGGCATTGCGCCCTGCGTACCACAACCACATTGCGACGCCTTGAGGTCAAGAGAAGAGTAAACAAAGAAACCCTGGTCGAACATGGGTTTGAGAGAGGGAGAGAGAGAGAAAAGCTAGAGATTCTACTGAGGGTGTAACATTTCAATAACGCAGACTCCTGGTAGAATAGCAGAGAGGTGAGTAGTAGCTGAGTATGAGGTTGCGATATGTGATACGACAACAGGTTTGTGTTGCATATGTTTAATATGGTGTCGAGTTCTACAACGACAACGTGCCACAGGAATGATGACAAGAGACGGACCAAGTTCTGACACAGCCTCGTCAAAGTATCAGATAATATGTAAGAGAGAAAAGGTAGGTGAATAGGTGAGTTGGCGAGCTGAAGGCTGAAAGGTATGTGCCGTCTGTACGTGGTAGGTAGTAATAATATGCCTTCCCGTTGAGGAAATTACATTCCTAATGGCGAATATCTCTGCCAAGTACGGAGTAGTTTGTGTAGTCAGTAAGTAATCACTCTAATAATACGAGGAATTTGAATGGGTCCCAGGTGTTCTAGAAAAGGGCAGGGGTGATTGGATCGTTCCATGTGTTGCGTGCGACGTGCGTGAGTGAAGGTACTGGGTATCATATGATAACCTGGATAATAAGGTAATGATGAATTGAAGCAGCTACTGAGATAAGACGTAGAGAAGCTCCGACATTTATGAACAACCTCGTGCTCTGTTCACTGGCAGGAATTGTCCAGTACGGACTACAGTACTAGAGCCAGCCTGAAGACCCTAAAAGCTGAGCCGGCTATCTCGGAACTGGCGTCGCGGTCACTACCATTGAATACTAACGAGGCTACTGTGGACCGTGGTTCTAGGTATGTGTGTTCTATGTCGTAATCGGATTGGACACGACCCCAGGAGCTGGTAAGCCAATTTGGCTTGTCATATGGATTCAGCGGAACCGAGGGAGAATACAAACGCATGATGACGCTGAATGGCTGATCTTCGGCGACCCTTCTTGCAGTAGAAGACGACTGCATGCCTAGGAGCGGGGAAAAGCGCTGGTCTCGTCAAGAGACGTTGCTGACGCGACCCTATTCTTTGACTTGCATCTTATTATACGAGATGCATTGCAGACTAGGTACCTATCAAGCCATTCCGCGTATGCGTATAGTATCAATAGATCAGACGAGGATGACTTGACACTCGAAAGCTGAAGCCGGAGCCAGGCAGCAGTCTGATCATTGCAAGACCCATCTGCATATGGGGCGTTTGCGAACACATGTACATCTGTACATTGATGCGGGTTGTGATGTCGTTTACTGTGACTGGTGAGGCCATATTCGCGCCATTGGGTTCGTGATTGAAGTGGTGATGGGTGAGCTACATGTACTTATGAAGAGTGAAGAGTCCAAGTTGGTGGAGGAGCAAGAAAGTCAGACTGCAATTGACTTGATCTGAAAGGCGGATGGGCTATTATAAGCTTATTATACTTCGTACGCGCATAGACTTTGGAGTTGGCGCGATGGTAAAGTTTCGTCGTAGCGTAGCGTGCCAGGACGATGAAACGGCTCTCTTACACTCATCGAATGGGATGAATATGTGCTTGTAGAACATCATGCCCCGAATCTGATGCCAAGCGCAAATCATTACGAACCCTCGTGGTGATCTTGCCCCTGATGTCAATACAATAAATACAAAAGCATCTGATAAAAAAGTGTTTGGCAGTCGCCAGATCCGTCTGAATGGCGTACACACGCGCAAGATCCAAGTGATCCACTAAGCGGATGGATCTCACTGAATTCGATTGCGCCAGGGCAAGAGTGTAACTGCACGTCGACATCTTCATCATTTGTTAAGATGGCAGTGTATAAGTACTATTAGTAAAACTGAAGTTATTAAATCTTGGTCGTGGTCGTAAGAGAGGCTGTGTTCCCTTGCATAGGTAGTTTATGTACATACGAACTGGTTGCCGCTAACATTGCGATGTTAACACGACTGAGGCCTTGCTCGCTGTTGGCATGAATACTCCTGTCAGGAAACGACTCCAGGGCAGATAGATATAAGACGAGAATCTATTCGTACTCGATAATCTACGTATTGATGCTCGAGACAATAAAGATATTCAGACTGGAGCTACACATGCCCGTTTGGCGTTGCGAGGTAAGCCGCAGTGAGGCGACTTGGTTGAGGCTTGGGCAAAGGTTAAGCGGAAGGGGACTAGCCGGATAATAAAAAATAGGCATCCCTTTATGTGTCTTGACAATGCTCACGTCTTCTTCAGGGAGCAGCTCTACGAAGTAAGCTGGAATGGAACTGTTCTCGATGCTTTCTACAGATGTACTTGATAGTTCCAATAATAAGCTGGCATATTCCCCTTGGCGAGCTTGGCGGACGAATACAGTCCAAGACTCGCTGTAAAAGTGTGGCTGGCTGGTTTGCGTAAGGACCGCCACGCCTACAGCTCCGGCACAATTCGCTGTGCCACTTATCCCACGTATGGAGTTACGCATGACGGGCATCTCGTGGTTGAGAAGAAGCGTAAGGAATCATGTAACATTTGAATATGAAAGAGTGAATAAGGACAAAGAAAACTGTCACTTCAACGAGTTCCATTATCGATAGCCAAGTCACCTGATTGTTAGCCTGTACTGGGGTGATCCAGCCGAAACTACTTGCTTGGGCGCCCCCTACACACATGTCCTTCCAGCGCTAAGAGAGGTACCTCAACAGTGGCCAGACAACTGAAGAGTCTCGGATACGACTCTAAACCTTCTAACCTTCGCAACCTTTCCACTTCACCTACCAGAACTTCCGGCCTCCCTCCAACCTCTTTTTCCTGTTTCCATCCTCAAAACCTCTTCGCCACCCAACTCAATCCATACCAGCAGCCAAAAATTCAATTTTCATCATCGCGACAAGCACCCTAGTTGTCGTACATTGATTCCGCGTTGATTTCTCCGACGACTCTCGCTTTCGTCCATCGACAATCTCATCACCACCTCACCCAAAATGTCGAACCAAGACGCTCCCTACGACCCCTACATCCCCGCCGGCGGCCAGGCCGCACCTCAACAGGGTGGAAATGCCCGGACGCAGGCGTTGCAAGCAGTGAGTCGCCATTTATTAACTGAACAAATAGAAATTTGATGGTTCTCTTCCCGGATCTCGAGATGTCGATGACATTCAATACGAATCGATTGCGAACGTACCTCTAAAAACGCGTGTCCTCTTGCGCCCAACCGCGACCGTCATACACAAAAGCGACTTATGTGAATATGAACAGTCCCTATTTCCACAGGGATATAAAAATTTGAAGATGAAAAATGCGTACAATCAGATCATTGAAGGTGGCTAGCTATCTTGGTGATCCAGGAAATATTCTACACGACCACTTTTTGCCTTATCTTGTACCTTCTACCATCGCATTGTACGCGGATTATCTTCCTATAGCTTCTCTCGGCTATGCGACTACGTAAATTGCGACCAACGACATCTCATGACCTGGAAGAGAACCAGCAATTTATATACCTTGCTATGGTGCAGGAGCTGACACTCGGACTAGCAAATCGATGACACCGTCGGTGTTATGCGAGAAAACATCAACAAGGTCTCTCAGCGTGGCGAGCGTCTCGACAACCTTCAAGATAAGACGGATAACCTAGCTGTCTCCGCCCAAGGCTTCCGTCGCGGTGCCAACCGAGTTCGCAAGCAGATGTGGTGGAAGGACATGAAGATGAGGATGTGCCTAATCGCTGGCATCATCATCCTGATTCTTGTCATTGTCATCCCGTCTGGTAAGCTATGATCCAAGTCCAAAGCTGAGAAAGAAGTATCTAATCGCGTATCGCAGTCCTCGCAAGCCAGGGCAAGGTCTAAATCAATTTTCATATGTATACCACCGGGTACATCGTGTATAGATCTGACAGGCGGACTTGATGGTACGAAGAGCAGGAGTTGAATCTCGCAGGTTACGAGCAAGCAAGATAGCACGTGCGAACGTTGGCCGACTCCCGATCATCAAAAGAGAGCTTTCGGAAGTCGAATAGCATGGGAGAAGTGAGAGGAGTTTATCTTTGATTTTGGCCCCGGTCTTCCTTCTCCTTGGCTCGCAAATGGGAACGATATTCGGAAAGGAAAGGAAAGGCTTGGGATACCACCGATGCCCATGCCCCCGAGCCATTTCGCCCCGAGAGTGGGATCGGTGGAAGGAGGCCGATACCTTGTATGTATGATGGCGAGGCGTTTTTTCGACTAATTCGAGATATCTTATGACCCCCTGAATCTTAATACCTTTTGACGTACAACTCTCGCTGCTGTGCTTCGTTCTTTCGCTGGTGATTCCATGGTGAGGCTGGCCTGCTTGACCACTCATGAGGACGAGGCTTCCCATTGGTTCTCGCCCCTTGGTTTGACATACGCGAAATCGCTGCACTTCAGTACCTATCTACCTAGGTACCTACCTTAGTTGGAAGAGCGAGCTCGTCAAGTCATTCAGATCTTACCTATAATATCTTGGGTTTGCTTGCTTGCCTACTTGTTGTCGTCACAGGTTCACTCTGGCCTCGAGGCTCTGTCTTTCATATCTCTCCCTTGTCTTCTTCCCGGCGTCTAGCAGCGCCCGGCTTTCTTTCAACGCTGCCGAGGTACCTGGGTAGATATCATACTGGGCACCTAGGTAGGTGGGTAGGTAGGCGTTAGGGGTGTATTCATTCTTGGGGCATCCAATCAACCGCACCGCTACCTTGTGTAACACTGAGCTGCGAAGCAATGAATGAATGGGTTTGAGGATTTTATGTTTGAAGGTAGTCAGTCAAGTTGGTACTCTGTCCGGTAGGTAGTGAGTGAGTGATTGAGCGAGCGGTTTAGCATATAGATAGTCAGGTTAAAGGCGAGGAGTAGACATACGTAGGAAAGCAGGTCACGATGATTCGAGTCAAGTGTTCTGTACCAATAGAGGAACTTGTCGTGTTTACATATCTAGGTATCTAGTTGTAAGTATCTATGTCTTCCAAGTCACAACGTCGTCTCCCGCCATGCGCGTTGGCAGACCGCCATCTACCATCGCAATGTAGCCGGGCCAAGTAACTCGGATCACTAAGCACTCACTTAGGTCAGATTGCGATTCAGCATCAGTATTATACGATACGGAATATTAGTCTTATTACACCAGACAGGCACCTGGTCTACGGCCTCGCTACGAAACGAGCTATCTATCTACATCACATCAATGCATGCGATGCGAAGCACTTGTGCTAGGAACCTAAATCGGCAAACTCAGAAAGCTCTAAAAGGAGCGGCTACGCGGGCGTCCCCGACGCTCATATTCCTCGACCTCGTCAGCGGAGAGGGCATAGAACTCCCAGTCGTAATCGCCGTAGGCCACGGCGGTGTACATACTGAGCATAGCGACGACGAGGACGGTGAAGGACGGGATATCAAGGTTGTGGGGGTCAAACTTGAGGTGCGGGAACATCTCCTTACACTTGTCGCTCTCGAAGAAATTTAGAACCCTGAACCCGAAGAGCGCAGCGTTGTGCATCGACGCGGCGGAGTCGCCATGAATCAGGCCCGCGATGTGATTCATGTTACCGCCCTCGGTCTGCTGGATCTCATGAAAGATACTCTGTAGAGTCGCCGGGTGCGGCAATGACCAGTTGTCATCTTGATACACATATTGGAAGAAGTAGAGGTCCGCGATCTTATCTATCTCCTCAACTTGCATAAGGAGTGTAGTGTCTTGGTGGTCAAGGCCGAGTAACTCACCAATGAGTCCGGGGTCCGGTACCATATCTAGGAGAGAGGGGATCTCCTCAACGGGGGTGCTGAGGATTCTGGTGTAGAGCTCCTCGTGTACCTCCTTCATGTTGCAAGGGTCTTTGTTGAGGCATAGATGGGTGAGACCCTCAATCAGTGTAGTAATGGGTGACTCGTCACCGCGTTGTTCTGGCATCTTGTATGAAACTATCAACCACTGGGCTCGTTTTTCTAGGAAAATTTGTATGGTGATTTCTAAGTGGTACTAAGACATGGAGGCTCGCTTTATACAGGACCATACAACAATGCAGATGCCAAACAAACATTGTCATTGTACATTAACAGCATGCTAGGTTAAGGAATGAGAGAGCAAGTTAACAAAACAAATGGGTGTAGCTGTGCTCCACTGAGAGAGGTAAAGCAAGGCTGAGATAGCTGACTCGGAACAAAGCCAACCTTTCTTTGACAGACTAACGATTAGGTATACGTTTCCCGGGTCTTAATAGTGAGCCGTTAGGTAAATGCAACCTCCCAAGTGTAATGTGTCCCTAAGAATCTGGCGTTGTTAGGGGCACTGGAAGTAGAGAAGCTCCGTATTTGCCACAGGAGGATGATTTCTCGAAACTCGTCTGTCTGAATACTAGAGCTTCTATTCGAGATGGATAAATGACAGATATGACCTGGTCCAGGCTCTCGACGAACTGCAGATTATGACGAATGGACTGCAACGTAAGATGATCGCTGCAGAATGTCTCGCGGCCTCGGTGATAGTGGTCTCTGCCGATGAGCAAGTCGGAGAGATAAAAGCGAGTTCCCTGCTGGTGAATCCAAAAAGGTAGACGAGAACTTGACAGACATAACAACCCAGCAGCATTCACTTCCGCGACTGCAGGTCGATGCCATTTCGTCTCGGTAGATCCTAGAAAGCCATAGTATCAGCAGACTCAAATGTCTGCCGCTACCCCGAAGGAGTCCTAGAGAAGGAACACCACTGAACCAAGGGGTCCTTCAGAAAGAGACCTACAAGACGTGGGATCTCCTGACCATAGAAAATGGACATGTTCGGCTGCATGCGGTAATACCCAAATTCCCGATGATGCAGCTGTTGGAGAAAAGTTGGGGGAAAGCAACTTCGTGTAAGTCTTCTCCGCTGTATATGATAATAGCCTGGATGAGGGAAGCTCTCACATTCAACATCTGGTAGTACGATGGTAAATATATATGTGCAACTTCGGGGGGGTCGCATTGCGTCGGAGCAGCCAATCCGCCTGTAGGAGCACTGCCTCTCATGTAAGGCCGGCAACTGAAAAGAGGCGGTGTTGAGCGCACGCAAAATTTGGAGGATACGGCGGCATTGTCGAGTCGCTTACGCAGCCTTCGGATCAACACCGAGCAGGTGTAAGTATTCAAATAGTGGGTGACAGCTGGCTAAGCTACATCTCGAGAGGGATTTTCCTATTTCCCATTTCCTACTAGGTAATATCCCTAAGTTCTGCAATGCAGGTTGAGCTGGTTGATATAAACGATTCGGCCCTTGGAGGCCTCAGTCTTGCCTGAATTGCTGCTTCGCCGGAGGTCTGGAGTACTCGAGATTTGCGGAGCACCACCTGGACTACGAGAAGTGAGGTGTGTCCCGGATTACTGGATTAGGAAACTCTCACGATGAAGTGCTTTTCTGTGATGATACATCAATCTATGTTGGATTCTGAGTGTCTGACCCGTTCGGCATCTCAATGACAAGTTGTGACAAGTTGTGATCTTGTACACTCATCTTGAGTATCAAATCGCTCCCCATATCAGATCAGGTAGCAGCAGTTCGAGATTCGATCCAGGTTCACGGTAGGACAGAATAGACTCGGTGTTGCTTGCTATCCTTGGCCACGCAAGGTACCATTGCGAAGCTCTTGGATCTGCTGCAGGCCGAAGCTTGTTGAGGATATAGCGAATGCGCCAAGGTGGATGATGGTGTGTCGATGCGACGATTTGATCAGGCCAGAGTTGAGGGTTCAGCCAATACCGAGATATCTAACCGGAAGCGGCCAGTCCAAGTCAAGAAATATGTCAAAGGTACAGGTACAATTATGGCCCATACATATAGCGTACCTACAAGTACTTTATCCAGTAACCTCGTAAATCACCTGCGTTGTAGAAAAAACTACGTGTTATGGAGGTAGTACCTGTTAAAGGGTGCATGGCCAAAAGACCTTGAAGTTGATAAGGGTGAGCAAGTTGGCCTCGTGTAACTCTTATTACAAGAGTTTCTTATTTTTATTTTTTCTTGTGTAATGCGAATGATGTGGGGTCTGCAAGTGTTGAAATGTCTATTCAATGTCCAATGAAAGTACCTCTATGCCGACAAGGAAGTCTAAAGAGACATGGTTAACCTGGTAGAGATACCTAATGGCTACTCCAAATTGTCAATTCAAGCTGCGGTTTTCGGCGGCGTTCAAGTTTTTTTTTCTTCTTTTTTTCTTTCCCTTTTTTGGTCATGTACAAGTGATTTCTGAGGATAAGAACTTATCGCGGCAACTTTGTCTTGCCCCTCCTCATACTTCTCGTACCTCTACTAATAACAATGTGAACGTGAACAACTTCACAAGTACTTTTAATATTTTATTTGATAGTTCCAATTCAGGTAATATAATTTCTTGTAGCTTAATTGGTTCGCCTGCTGTCCCCCGTAATTCCTCTCTTCCCTGCGTTCTTCTCGTTCTAAGGCTAGGAAAGGATATATTTAAGCTGACTCGACTACATTCTCTCAAGTTTACTTTTCTCTCCCTTCCGAGGACCTTCGAAGCTTCGCCGGCGGCAGCTCGAATTCTCGTCACCCTACCCACGGCTGTATAGGCCGTGGAGGTATCCAATCCAACCCGTACATCTCCCTAACCCCTCGCTATTCGGTCCAACATGATGCTCTCCATGCGCGCTGCGAGGGTTGCCTTACGGGCTGGCTCTCGACGAGTCTCTCCTCGAGTCCTACGTCTCTCTCCCGCGATCGCAACGAACTCGCCCTTACGAACCTCCCGAGCCGCTTACTCGTCCGCTCGGTCGAACGACTCTACCACACGTGCTGCCGTCATTCAGGTTCTTAACAATGTCGGGTCTAAGCGAGAAGTTCAGCAATATCTGTCCCATTTCTCCTCCGTTTCCTCCCAGCAGTTCGCTGTCATCAAGGTCGGAGGTGCCATCCTGACCGACTACCTCGACGAGCTCTGTTCTTCGCTGTCGTTCCTGTACCACGTCGGACTTTTCCCAATCATCGTCCACGGTGCCGGGCCCCAGCTCAACAAGCTCCTAGAAGACGCAGGTGTTGAGCCCAAATTCGAGGAAGGGATCCGCATCACCGACGGAAAGACGTTAGGTATCGCTAGACGACTCTTCTTGGACGAGAATTTAAAACTTGTTCAGCGTCTCGAGGAGATGGGCGTCCGCGCTCGGCCCATTACCTCCAGCGTCTTCACCGCCGATTACCTCGACAAGGAAAAATGGAAGTTCGTAGGGAAGATCACCGAGGTGAACAAAGAGCCGATCCAAACCGCGATTGAGAACGGTTACCTACCTATCCTCACCTCTATGGCGGAGACGAGGGAGGGCCAAGTGTTGAACGTCAACGCCGACGTCGCCGCCGGAGAGCTCGCCCGCAAATTCGAGCCGTTGAAGGTGGTCTACCTCAGCGAGAAGGGTGGCTTGTTTGACGGTGACGTGCAGAAGATCTCCGCCATCAACCTTGACGAAGAATACGAACACATTATGTCACAGTCGTGGTGCAAGTTTGGTACTCGGTTAAAGATCCGAGAGATTAAGGATCTCCTGGAGACCCTCCCACGCACCTCTAGCGTTGCCATCATACACCCCGCCGACCTGCAAAAGGAATTGTTCACAGACTCCGGAGCCGGAACTCTTATTCGTCGAGGGAACAAGTTGGTAACCGCAGAAAGTGTTGCTGATTTCAGCGATCTTGGCAAGTTAAAGGATGTGCTCGTCCGAGATCGTGAGGTCCGGGACGCTAGGGCCACCGTCGACCGATATCTGGACTTCTTGAGCGGGCGGAAGTTCAAGGCCTACTTCGACGAGCCCATGCAAGCTCTAGCTGTCGTGCTCGACCCCGCCCCAGATCAATCCTATTCGACATTGGCCACCTTGACGATAACAAAGTCTGGCTGGCTCACAAATGTCGCCGATAACCTATTTGCCGCGATTAAGAAGGACTATCCCAACCTAGTCTGGACAGTCAAGGCCGACGACGAGAACCTTACCTGGTTCTTCGACAAGGCCGCCGGCAGCATCGTAAGGGGCAACGATGTCATGTTCTGGTACGGAATCGACCCTGGAGAGGAGCTGAATAAACTCATGTCGGAATTCACTATCCATGGCAGGGCAATGCTCGGCGACTCCAACTTGGAGTCGAGACTCCACCGAGCCGCCCAGATCGCCTCCGAGAACCTACGCGCACACTTCGCCTCCGGCTCTGTGGCTAACCAGGCACGTGGTTACTCGACGCTCGCCCGTCGTCCTGTGTTAGGAGCTGGCCCTGCCGGGGCTTTCTCGCGCGGGTCGCGCAGGGGTTTCGCGACCGAGACCAACCCTAACCCTCCATACGGCAAGAAGCACGCTTCGAACATTGCGCCGTCGAGGGTAGCGCTGATCGGTGCTCGAGGCTATACCGGGCAGAATCTTATCAGCCTAATTAATACTCACCCCCACTTCGAGCTTCGACATGTGTCGTCACGAGAATTAGCAGGACAGAAGCTGGAAGGATATACCAAAAAGGAAATCATCTACGAGAATCTAAGCTTTGACGAAGTATACGAGATGGAGAAGGAGGGTAAGATAGACGTATGGGTTATGGCGCTACCGAATGGCGTGTGCAAGCCATACGTCGACGCTATCAACAGGGCCAAGGAATCTTCTTCCAGAGAAGACAGCAGCGTGATTGTAGATCTTTCTGCCGACTATAGATTTGACAAGTCGTGGACATACGGTCTCCCCGAACTGGTGAAGCGATCGCAAATCGCCCAGGCCACGCACATCTCCAACCCTGGTTGCTACGCCACCGCCGCTCAGCTCGGCATTGCGCCACTCGTGGAGTACCTCGGCGGCCAGCCTACGGTGTTTGGTGTTTCCGGCTACTCAGGGGCCGGCACCAAGCCTTCGGCGAAGAATAACGTGGAGATCCTGACGGACAACCTCATCCCTTACAGCTTGACGGACCACATCCACGAGAAGGAGATTAGCAGTCAGCTGGGAGTCGACGTGGGGTTCATTCCCCACGTGGCGGTGTGGTTCCAGGGCATCCACCACACGATCAACATTCCCCTCGACAAGACGATGACCTCGCGAGACATCAGACAGATGTACCAGGACAGGTACGCGGGGGAGAAGCTGGTCAAGGTGGTGGGCGAGGCGCCGTTAGTAAAGGCCATCAGCGGGAGGCACGGCGTCGAGATTGGCGGCTTCGCGGTCCACAGCTCCGGGAAGCGGGTGGTTATCTGCGTGACGATCGACAACCTGCTCAAGGGAGCCGCCACGCAATGTTTACGTGAGTATCCCAGTCCGCGAATTGTTCCCGGTTCCCCTACGAATTTCCTGGTTCGAAATTGCTAATGCGAAGTCTACAGAAAACATGAATCTAGCTCGCGGCTATGCGGAGTTTGAGGGTATACCTCCTATGAACTAGACTAGACGGGGAATGCGTTGACATCAAATGCTATGCTTTTCTACGTTCTCTTAAAAATGGGGTTCCTCGGGATTTGAATGCTCGGTGACGAGATGTGATGCGATGTCACTTTAGAAACCTGTATATACTTGAGCGTTATGCGGGAGAATAAAAGCTGTTCATTAAATCAGGTGTTCTTTAGACGTGCTACCTGAGGCATCTGACCGGGAATAGATGGGAACGTAGATGCCGTCCGCGACTTGTCAAGTTCGGATAGCCCCCCTATTACGCTGATCTGACCTTTGGCATGGTTGTTTTTGGTGCCTTTGCTGATGTAGGTAGAGGTAGAGGGAGTCGTTGGCGACGTTGCCATCGACAGCATTTCCATAGCGGGTCGAGGGTGATAATTATGTGCAAGGAGTTAGGACGAGGGTATGCTTGATTGGAGATAGGGGCGAGGAATTTGTGTTGAGATGTCTTTGATGAGATGTAGTATACCTGAAATATGTCATTTCTCTGAAACCACCATATACAATCCGTAGGTACTTTATTTGATATTTAGATGTCTGCTATCCACATGAAGGACATAGAATATCTCGGATTTTGGGATTCGAGCAACCATCATAGCTAAAGTCTCGACTGTCTCTGACTCACTGTCTTGTCCTTGAGGAAGAGCACTTTCAGTGCAGTACACACCCCGATTTACTCCTACCCAGACTCGGTCTTCCGTCATTTCTTCTCAGTCCTCTTCTACTTTTGAGTATATCCGTAGTATGGCAGCCCATCTCTCGGGCTCTGCCCACAGCAGCAAAGTCACAAACGGCGGACGCCGTCACGATGGCATTTGAAAATAGTGCAAGACTCAGAAGCCAGACGCCGAAACGGCTGACTTCTTAGGTACACGCAATAGTGGGGTAATAATAACTCGAGACCCCTGAAAGTGTCTTCCGATGGCGGATGGCGGGGTCCATTGGCGGGGCAAATTTTTAGCATCGAGCTGCCTGCAAAGTAACTCCTGGAGGTACATTGTTACTGTAAATAATATAAATCTTCATAGAGGCAACTTGACTCACACCTGAAGGCTGAAGCACTTCGATTTCAAGTATCCGACCTTACGAAGAGTCAATTGATATCAGAGACATCATGGCTTCCCAGTTCCCCACCAAGAAATGCGGTACGCGCTCCCCCTCCAAGCCAATGGCCGAGTCCGCACGCTGACTAGGTGTTTGGTATGTGATGCAGGCGTCCTGGGCTGCACGGGCTCGGTGGGCCAGCGCTTTATCCTGTTGCTGTCGCAGCACCCGCACCTGGTGCTGCACGCCGTAGGCGCGTCATCGCGGTCAGCCGGCAAGAGGTACCGCGACGCCGCGCGGTGGAAGCAGGCCGCGCCCATGGATGCTGCGGTGGGCGAGCTGGTGGTGCGCGAGTGCCGCGCGGCCGAGTTCGCGGACTGCGATGTCGTGTTCAGCGGCTTGGACGCGGACGTCGCGGGCGACATCGAGATGGAGTTCGTGCGCGCCGACCTGCCCGTCTTCTCCAACGCCAAGAACCACCGCCGCGACCCGCTCGTGCCGCTCGTCGTGCCGACCGTCAACCTCCCGCACCTCGGCCTGATCCCGCACCAGCGCCGGAGCCGCGGCCTGGGCAAGGGGTTTCTGGTGTGCAACTCGAACTGCGCGGTGATCGGGCTGGTGATTCCGTTCGCGGCGCTGCAGGCGCGCTTCGGCGCCGTGGACTGCGCCAGCGTGGTGACGATGCAGGCCGTGTCGGGGGCCGGGTACCCGGGCGTGAGCAGCATGGACGTGCTGGACAACGTGGTGCCGTACATCGCGGGCGAGGAGGACAAGCTGGAGACGGAGGCGCGCAAGATCCTGGGCGGCCTCAGCGCCGACGCCACCGCCTTCGTCGAGCAGTCCGACCTCCGCATCTCCGCCGCCTGCAACCGCGTCCCCGTCCTCGACGGCCACACCGCCTGCGTCTCGCTGCGCTTCCGCACCCGCCCCCCGCCCCG
The DNA here is from genome assembly GCA_022984935.1 of Hypoxylon sp. NC1633. Lineage (NCBI taxonomy): Eukaryota > Fungi > Ascomycota > Sordariomycetes > Xylariales > Hypoxylaceae > Hypoxylon > Hypoxylon sp. NC1633. The sequence continues at coordinate 467,035 of JAJLYQ010000023.1, forward strand.
CGCCGACGACGTCAGGGCTGCGCTGCGCGACTACGTGAGCGACGCCCAGACCCTGGGCTGTCCTAGCGCGCCGACGCCGAGCATCATGGTCTTCGATGAGCCGGATCGGCCGCAGCCGAGGCTGGATCGCGAGCTGAGTCGCGGGTACACCGTTAGCGTTGGACGGGTGCGCGAGGATGAGAGTGGCATCTTTGATATCAAGTTTGTCGCGCTGAGCCACAATAGTGAGTTTTATCGGTCCTCTTGCTTCCTTGTTGCGTGAGGATTCGCCCTATATGCGGGACGCCTATCTCCAAGAAGCGCACTGATCTGGGGGAGGTGTTGCTAACATGACTTGTTCGCTAGCTGTTATCGGGGCGGCTGGTTCGTCTATACTGAATGCCGAGGCGGCGGTGCTCAAGGGGTTCATCTAATTCGGAGGAGAGTAGAGGGCAGTGGGTAGTGGGCAGTGGGCAGGGGGTAGAGCATACCGCATATATGGCGTCGGGTGTGATTTATTTGCATTGGGAAGATGGGAGATAAAAGGCGGCAGGCGGGTATTTGTGGTAGATATCACACTACTAGATGGCAATAGAAAGCACTGCGCTTGACTTGTTGTTCTCATGGGGCGTTGGACTACTGTGTTACTTAGGTAGGGACTGCAATGACAGACTGCATGCGATGGCCTACAAGGTATACAGCGTGATTCCGAGGTCCAAGTTGGTCTAAATTATTAGCCATATGGCGAAATCAGCCATGTTTGACCATCTTCATCCGTTTTCGAGCTTTACAATCTAAGTGCCTTGTACCGAAAATCTTCACTTCCTCAGTTTTGATTCTCCTCTATCATTCGAAACACTCTGCGACGTCGTTTCAAAAAAAAATTTGACGACTCCTCGCATGTTATACCAAAGCAATCAATTCTTTCCACGAATACGGCGGTACCCAAGTAGTACAAAGCTGACTCACGAATTAAAATCCTGCCTCCGCACACCGACACCGGCTGTTTCTCCTTCAAACTTAATCCCATTTTACAAGTCGCAAACTCATCCAATAAGGTCTGGTGGTCTAGTGGGTAAGTTGAATCTGCGCTGCCAAGTTCCTTTTCGAGCACGCGCGCTAATGTGGTACAGTATGATTCTCGCTTAGGGCTCACCCTGAGGTCTGCGCTTCAAATGAAGTTGTGGAATAGTTTGCGAGAGGTCCCGGGTTCAATCCCCGGCCAGACCCGTCACTTGTTTTTTGTGTATCTGCAATACTTTAAGTTATATATAGGATATACATTTTCGGTTTTCTCAGTCCGGCGGTCGTGTCTTTGGTCGTGTCTTTTTGTTGTTGATATCCAGGTGTAGGTAAGTAGGCTTAATTAGTATTAGAAGCCCACAATTCAAAGACGAGTCTCTCAGGCAGTTCAGGCCTATACTACTCGACCGAAACGAACCATCAATCAGCAGGTTTTTACAGCTCAAGAAACTGACTTCAGCCATCGACAGATGCAGTGGGTACTCTTATAGCCCATTCATTGGCCACGACAAATCATGGTGATATACCAAGGAGGAGAACTCCCGTCGAGACTAGGCGTCTTGAACAAACACATGTTATACATCCTACATTCTACCAGTGCCATTCTCCTTTCCCTGTTGCTCCGTCCTACTCCTCAGGGCATCCGTGATATGGTTTCTCGCCGAGACTGACATGTATCCTAGAACATTATTGAGAGAACCTAGTCGTTCAAGTAAGCCTTTATTCCATGTATACCGAAGAGGTCCGGTGGACGAAGTAAAAAAGGCCCATGATCAGATTCTAGTCTTTTCGTACGAAAATGATATAAGCTCAACAGAAACAGAGCTGACGGACAGTCAGTCAGTCAGTCAACCATCCATCCATCGCATGTGCCACGCTCTCCAGGGACTTCCAAGCGTAGAACACCTAGCGCATCGCCTCACACAGGCCAGGGCAATGGGCATCCGTTTCTCTCTCTCTGTAGTGCCTCCAGAAACGATCTATGCGACCATTGCAGACCAGTAGACATACCACGTTAGCCAGAGAGACATGTACATACATACCTACCTAGGTATCTATGTAGATGGAGCATATATCATATACGTAGCCTCTCCCTCAGCACCGACTCTCCTGACTCTTTCGTTTCCTCGCTCACTCAATAGACCAACTAGACTTTTTAATATATAAAAAAAGGAGAAAACCCTTTGATAGTTTTGATTCGATACCAAAGCCCGCATGTTGTATTATTTGACGGTAGGTACCTGGGTAGGTGAGCAGCTTGCCACGATCCACCACGTTCTTATAAAAGCGAGAAGGTCTCTGCATAGAAAAGGGGGGTATGGCAAACAAGAGAACCGATAATCACCTAGGTACCTACCAAGTATCTATCTATCTATCTATAAGGCGTCCCTACATAGATAGGTATACTCCCCTGCTGAAGAAGCCATCCATGCCCAAACACCAAACACCAAGACGACATTCTCAAGTCTCGCTATCCAGCTCAGCATCAAGAACTTCACCAGGCCGAGGCAAACACCCAAGCCAGGTTTCTCCAGAGCATAGAGAACAAGTTAACCCTCCAGCAACATGTAGATATCAAGCAACACAGCAACACAGCAATAAAACAGTGACACCGTACTTGGGTATGTATGTAGGTATTCAATGACTTTCTCATTTCCCGCCTATCTTCTCAATACTCCTCATAATCTGCTACCTCTATCGTCCCCTACAACTACAACCACTCTTCTCTCACTCGCTCCCTCACTCAGTCTCTCCCATACACATATCCCAGGAGGTCCTTCTCCGCTCCCTAAATCTATATACGTCACCCGAGTGAGGACGAGGATCAACAAACCCCAACCCAATACAACACAGCAAATCGCGAATCGCAAATCGCGAGCCAGCAAAACCGCCAACCAGCCCAGCCCAACCGCACAAACGGTCGGTCAAGTAGATAAAGCCCACGCTCTATCCGCTGACCAGGTTCCGATCCATTTGTTACTCCCCTCCGATCCATACCATCCCATTCAATTCCATTCCATCCCGCGCAATGCCGCTAACGAAAAAACGCAGGTCGACTAGCTTAGCTATGGATGAAGAACGCGACGAAGAGACTTCGCAGGGCGGCCCAGCCAGCTTGGCCTAGCCTGCCCTGATGCATTCGAAATCCAGCCCCCAGGTATCATCAAGACGAGTATTATCCACTCCGGTCCAGTCTGGTCATGCGTCGCGCTACGATGCGATACGCAAACCAAATTGACTCAAGCCAAGTCAAGTCGATGAAACTTCAGAAAAAAAACCAGAATCGCACGCCCGCCATGATGAAGAAAAAACAAATGGTAAATGCGTGATTATCATGGTCATGGTCGTGGTCGTGAAATGCCGATGAGACGTCATGGTGAGGGCACCTATGCAGATGCGATGCCAAAAAGGGTCGTAGAAACGCCGGGCATAAGGCATAAGAGGAGTAAGAAAAGGGGCTGTCAAGTAATGGCCCTTAAAGAGCCTCAAAAGGTGTTGTAGGGCCTTTTGTATCCATACATGATGTAGACCAGCGAGGCCAGGTAGTACGATCCAGACAAAACCAAGGGCGATTTTTGTTGGTATCGGAAAATGTAAGAGCGCATCGTCAAGGATCTCGATGAGCCCACAAGTCCAGCCAAGCTCGATCACTCAGTCGACAACATCCAAGCTCGCGACAAGGCCGACTACTTAATCTTCCTAGCATCGAATAGCGTCAAGCTCAGGCTCGTGTCGTTCTCGCCAACATTAGGCGTAGGCTCGTTGAGGATCTCCCACCGCCGGAACACGAACGGGCTTAGCTTCTCGGGAATCATGCTCACGCCCATACCCATCGCCATCGCCCTCCGCTCGTGGATTCCTGGCGGCGGTTTCTCGCGATGCGCCAGCATCAGGTCCTCTGCCGGGTTCGGCGCAAAGCTGAATAAGTACCTGATTCGCGGATCGGCCGTGGCGTCCTTCACCGCGCGCACGCACTGCAGCCGCGCGTCTTCGGGCAGGCTATCGACGAGAGCGAGTGCGATGTCAAAAGCCCGCTGTCCAAGGTTGGACGACGGGTAGCTGTCCAGTTCCTGCACGATGCCGGCAAGGACGATGAGGGCGCGGGCCCGAATCTCGCCACCGGGTAGTTTCGACATGTCTATCGCGCTCGCGGACGGTGACGTAAAGAGTGTTAAGTACGAGAAGAGTAGAGGCAGCCAATGCGAGAGCACGGCGGCTTTGAGCGACGCGCATTCGCTGTTTCTCGAGGCCAAGATATCCCACAAGTCGGCAAGCTTGTCTACCAAAGCCCCTGACAGTGGAGAGACCTTGGACCCAGATCCCCCGCGGAAAATGGCATCAATAACCGTAAGTAGATTTTCCGCCATGTGAATATTCCTGTCGACAGACGCATCGTCAGGAGGACTCTTGAGACACGGAATGATGTCCAAGAAGCGCGACTCCGCTCGGTTCCTCATGTGTTGCGTGATATCCGAGCTCAACGAGGGTAGCATCCCCGTCCACATGATATTGTTCGCATCGATGGCATTGTCGACAGCTTTCGATAGCTGTTCGAATTGTGCTTGAAGTCTCTCTGATGCTTCCGGACCGTTCGAATCGTCGATTGCTAGATTTAGAGAGAGCTTAACTTGGCAGAAAGGCAAGGTGAACTCGTTTGCCAGTTCCAAAACCTGCTCGAAAGATTTCTGCCCGCCGCCACCGTGCGTAACGAGCAGTTTCGTAGTCCAGAATTCGATCAGCGCAGCTAACTTTGGATCAGGCCCTTTGAGCGAGAGCGTCTGGCTGGCGGCGTTCGGGTCAACCAGAATCAAGCCTCGGAGGAGCTCGAGTAGCTGGCACTTAGTTTGCTCATCCTCGAGCGGTTGAGGGATCGATGCTTGCTGGTTGTGGGAGACCGAGTACTCTGCCAGAGCACCCCGAATCAGCGGCATTATCTCCCGAGCATGGTTGCGCTTGGCGTGATCTTGTACGATGCGGAAGCGGTAGCAGTCCTCCGAAGTCATGACGGGACTCGGGCTAAACGGCATCATCAGCATTTGCAATACCTCTTGCATGTAGATAGAAGCGGATCCGACAGGGTTCGGCTGGAACTGCGTCGCCTGAAGCTGACTCCTAGGAGCGGTCGCGAACAGGATTGCCAGTGACAGACACCCTGAGCTGACGAGGGAAGGGAATAATTGGTCGATGCGGGGTCGGTTTGTCAGCTTGCGTATATGCTGAACCCAGCTTCTCATGAGTTCGTTGAAGTGTTGGATATCGAAAACGCGTAGTCTGGTGAGGAGAATGCAACAGAGTCGCTGATGCTCGTCCGACTTGCCCCAGTACATTTGCAATTTCTTGATGATCGCGTAGAACAGTCGCTCCATCGTCGGTCTGTCAGCACTAGTGTAGCTGGCGAGCTTCTCTATCTGCTCGCTCAGCTCCGTTTCGGCGTCCTGGAGCTGCGTAGCCATGTTTTCAGACAACGGCGACGAGGCGTCGGCAGCACTGCTACGGTCTATCCGTATCAGATCCGTTTGTAATTGGGTTGCCACGTCATCCAACCCGGTCAAGCGCGGCGCTAGATTAGCCAGAGAAGCAAGCAACGGACGCGCCCCGACTCCCTGCTCCTCCAGAAGACTCTTAAGCCGCTCGTAGAGGGTCTGGAAGAGCGACTTGGCCGCTCCTGTTGCGGCAAACACCGGTAAGTGGAGACAAACGGTATCAGCGCAGCACGCTAAGAGCTCGGCATTAGAGTAAGACGCTGTAAGAGTCAGGACGTTCTCGAGCATTGTGTAGTCATGGGCGGCTTCGAGCAGGGTGCGGACCGTCTCGAACGAAGTTTTCGGGAGCCCGACGCCACCTTTCCCCGACTGTAGATTTTGGGTCATACCGCCAATGAAGTCGTTGCTGAGCCACGAGGAAACAGTCGTCATGAGCGAACGGCTGCTCAACTCGATCCGCTTCGACAGCTTCTTCAGGCTCATTGGTTTCCTATGCAACAAGGGATCATCCGGATCCAACGGTATAGAAAGAATACTCTTGACACAGCTGATGGCCATTGCCATGTCCCTCGCCTCGTCCTCGACCGAAAAAGACGATCTTCGTAGCAGGGTCCCTCTGAGATTTCTCATAGATTCGTTGAGAGAGTGGATCGGGATCTCGACGAGAAGCCTTGCAACGCAGGGCCCGTCCGGGGCCGTCTGGGCCGGGTCGAAAAGACCACCTCTGGAGATGAGCCACTGCATGTACTGGGGAATAGAGAAGTGACCGGACCGGGCGAGCTCCGACACGAGATGGTAGACGAGCTGCTTGCGGGCCGTCTCTTCTAGCGGATCGGCATCTAAGAAGTGCAGGACTGCGTTGGTGATGTCAATGTCCGAGGCGGACTCCGAACGCAAAAGCGCCGCGGCGATGTATACCTTTTCGACCCCAGGTCGATACAGCGAAGTGCACCATTCTAAGATAGTCCTCACGATGGAAAACTTGTTCTCGCTCGTTTTCCATAGCCGCTTCGGGATCGCAGTGTCTAGAGGCGACCGACAGATGCTGTCGAGTAGCTGCACCACTATACTTCGGAGAGCGGGCTGGGACTTGGCATTAGAGCTCGTTAAATAGTCATTGCGTGAGTCGATCGATTTGAAGATCCTCGTTCTGGATTCGTCGTTACTCGATCCGTTACTCGATCCGGGCAGTCCGGCCAAGCAATCGCGAAATTTGAACCAGGTCGCCGGATTGATGAAATTCTCTGGGCTGCTCAGAAACAAATTCTGCACAAGAGACCGTAGGCGTGTGGCAAGTGGAAGCAGAATATCGCGGTCAGGATGGTAATGTATCTGCTCGTAGGGTTAGTTACCTGGGTACATGATCGTGGTGTTCGGGTGGGAATAGGGGGCATACAGAAGAGTGATGGGAGAGGATTGCGCTGACTAATCGTCGCCCATGTCTCCTTAACTTGAGTATGTCTTTCCAGTAGATCTGAATGATCAATAGCCACATGGGCAGCTTGGCCTGGTTGCTGTTCTCCAGCCCAGAGACGAGCCAGTCCATGTAATGATCGCGATCTAGCAGATGTTCGGCGTAAAGGTGAGTAGCGAGACGGATACTGCAAGCCGTTAGCGGGGAGACCTTCACCTTTCGGAATAGCACATCGTCACGTACGCATATGTAACCTTGGCTTTCCAATCATTCTCGCTAAATGAATTGGAGACGGTCTCGACGAATTGCTCGACAAACACGGTCCAGTCCCTGATCCATTTTGCTTCTCCGCCCATGACAAAAGTGCCGTTTACCCCTTTTCTCTTGAACGCCCGAATCTCGTTGGCACCTACACATTTTGCAAGCCAAACAGCACGGTCGGTCGGAACGTTTTTGTTCAGGCACTGGTCCAGCAAGACTTTGCCACGAATTCCGTGAGGGATGGTCCGGCTGAGACGTCTGAGGGATATGGCGGGATTCGCGAGGTCCTTGAGCCAGATCTCTCGCTTCGTGTCGGTCAGCGTGACTCGAGGTGGGGGTTTGAAGGTAGAAGCCGATGTAATCTGGCCGCTATGCCTCCTCTGATTCAGTATGCTGGTGAATATTGTCGAGAGAGTATGAAGGCCGCTCTTGTGTTTCAGGGCGGGAAACAATGGAGCTTTCGCAGACGCAGGTTCTTGAGTGGATTGCGCTGGGGCCTTGTCAAAGTAGCCGTGTCTGATTATGCCATCGGAGAACTGGTCCTCGGCGTGACCTCCGTTCCAGGGATAGAAATCGGCGCATCCTACGCATAGGTCAGCAGACGCACGGAGGGCGGCATCCTTGGTTGTAGTAGTTTTACCAGTGGTGTCTGGCTTGCCCGTATTTGGGTATCGAGGGGCGACGGACGGCGTCTCGAGGACAAACGGTTTCGGACGAGCATCCTTCTTCAGAGGCGCGCTCGCAGTTGTTGTGGGCTCTGGCCGCTTGGCGGGTACGACGAATCGGGCCCGGCGAGGAGGCATGGGCATGGGAGTCGAGTCATCGTCGACGGTCTGGCATCTCGAGGTAGAGTGGGGGGTCATATCGCCAGACTCGGAAGGGTCATTCACGGATATGACCCGCGACGGGGTGAAGGCCTTGCTGTTGGCGGATATGGCATCCAGGTTCTGCGGGGATTCGCAGAAGCCGGGGTGCTCGATGCCATCGTTGGCAAGCTCGAGCTTGAGCCTCGACCCTCCCCTCCTAGGTAAAGTGTTATACCTGCTCTGGGCGACATCGCCCAGGTCGGTAGCCTGGTCGGCGAAGGCTTCCGACTTTCGAATGGGGGATTGCGGCAGATATTGTTGGGAGAGAGTTCGCTGGTGGGTAGGGGACTGCGACAGCCCCGAGCCGCTTAGTGTTCTCTGAGGCTGTCGCTGAGAGACGGCCATAGGGGGCCTGGAGGTCATCGCGGGCAAGCGAGGTATTGATGCGCCATGTCTTCAGATGTAACGAGTATGATTGCTTTGGGTGATGGTTATATGGGAGGCGAAGTTCGAGTCCAGAACAGGGATGCGATATACCCGTGAGGCTTCGGGATGCAAGCAAATATGGGGACAGAGTATTACAGACAGGCCGGACTAGTTCATTAGGGAGGGAGAAGCAGAGCAAAGCAGAGTAGAGCAAATAGAAAGAAACAGATGCAAACAAGCAATTCGAAATAGAGTCTCGTGTAGAAGTGGAAATTTACGGCATGTGCTTCTGAGGATGTTAGGATAATAATGAGCAGTAGTAAGGCATGTAGTAGGTGAAGAGGTGTTTCTATGATTAACAAGGCTTAAGCACGCACGCTATACCTTGGTAATAGGTGTGTACACAGTACGGTAGCGGCAAAGGGTGATCGGGGCTGCGGTAAGTGCGCAAGGATCTGGTGCTTGCAGCGCTTTGCTGTGTTTTGCGGTAAGGTGTATGTACATATGCCAAGCAAGCGAAAGCAGAGCAGAGAGCAAAGCTGACTGACTGACAGGCAGTAAAAATACATTCAGTACATTCAGTACACCAAACCAGTAGTAACGACTCACGAGTTGTTGACCGTTGACCACTAATGAACTAGTACCATTTGACCGCCGGGCGCCGGGGGCGGGTTTGGCCACTGGTCTTTGCCCACTGTGCAGTGTTGAACTCTGGAAGGTCTGGGGTCTGGGTCGCAAAGACACCAAGTCTGGTTTGGCATGATCTGCGTGGCATGGGTGGACCAAAAGGTGGATCTAAGGGTGGCATCGGAAGCGCGGAAAATATGCGAACTGACACCATTCACTCCTTTTGTATCTCTGCTGTCTTTCGTATGCCAAAAGATACTAATCTATGGCCTATCATCTATGGGATGAGTGAATGTATGTAGATGCACTATGTACTGTGTAGTACGAATGCTCCAATCCTAGCCAATACTCCCCCGGTCCCTATGTGAGGTAAGAAGTAAGATAGCCTACCTCTGACATCGTAAAAGCAACTCCTTACAGCACGGTGATCATGATGTATGTATGTACCGAGCTGAAGACGAAACCAGACTCGCTAGAATCTACTACTACTAGTCTAGAGACACCTACTATATCGCACATGAAAGAAAGCGCCAACGTATCCGGACGTGACTGAACAGCAAGCAGAATCGATTATCTCCCAATTCATCTATGTGACCACTTGGCACTCTGTTCAGCTTCGGGCCAAAGCAAACTAAGCCTTTCACGAGGACAACAATCACATATGTGCACATATATGTACCATCTCAATATACATACAATGTCCGAGTGCAGTATTGTGCTTAATTACTTAGCATCCCTTGGGCGGCAAGCCACCCTCACCGTATGTACATATGTTGGACACTCGATGCTGCGGCTATCGTGGGAATTTCAGGTTACACTTACTACAGTAATCTCTACCCCTTCTTTCTCCAAGCTCCTTCTCGGGCTTCCTGTCATGCCGCAGCGCGGCGCTGCGCCTACGACCTAACGCCTAGGATCTATGATCTACGGCTGCGCAGGACTTCGCCAGTTCGCACTCTAAATGGAGTCTCGCTCGGAAGGCTTCGGGAGCTGGATGAATGAGAGCCCGCTGCCAGGTCTTGGGTACAGAAGGTTAATGTGTAATCCGTAAGATCGGCCAGATAGCTTACGCACTAACTCCAACGCTTTCCTATCGCACAATCAATCCATTGCGAATTAGGGGCGAGGATAACGGAGCTGACTCCTAAGCTTCTCGATTTACTAATACAACTACGGAGTTAAAGAGATTCCGCCAAGGAAGAAAGATATGGAGGGAAAATAGGAAGAGGGCGAAACCGAAGCCCTGGACAACCTAATCTGCTACTAATACGTAGTAGTCGCACCGGGTAGACCGGCCCAGATGCAAGAGATCAAATCTTTTCTCTTGGTAAAGATTGATATGTACAATGTATGTATGTATGTATACAGGTCGCTAGGATTCTCGTTGTCATTTGTGGGTTTAAAGGCGCCAGGCATCAATTTATACCAAGTTGCGTTAGTATATCACGTTACAGCTGGCAGAGCATCTGATGCTCACCTATAGAAAACGCAGAGATGATATAATAATGTGATTTAGGTGGCAAACAGCTGGCGCCTATACCTTATAGAGGTGTGTGCCTGGCGTCTTTTGACCCACAAATGACAACGAGAATCCTAGCGACCTGTACACATACAGATACAGATACTCGTAAAGATGGTTTGTCTAATACGTAACAAGGCTAGCCTGTTAGTAATCCCTAAGCAGCAACGGCAGTCGTGAACTGTAATCAATAGCTGAACATTGAATCACATTATATCACAAGACGGTGGCACGTTCGAGTTACGACACCAGCTGTTTGTCGCCCGAAACCCAAAGATCATCCTATCACGAGGCGGTACCTACCTAATGTATGTATGTACTTGAAAACTTTCCAGAACAGCTCTTTTGTTTGGGCAGGAATTAACCGCGGACGGACGTTTCTGATGGTTTGAAAAATCCTTTAATGTCATCAAATATCCTACCGTACCAAAACTCCACGGTGCCGCGGATATCCTGTCCTTATTAGGCTTATGGAATCATATATTGGCAATTCAATAGGTCCAGCCAGCCAGCCAGCCAGCAGGCCCTCGCTTGTCTGAGTTCCGAAGCTGTTGATTAGGTGGTGGCCCTATCAGCCAGCCAGCCCCAGACGCAGGTCATCAAATAACCCGCGTCCGGCCTGCAAGTTTCATTTTCTATCTCTGACAAATGGTAGATTGATGCAAATCTCTCCAAAGTCCTCGTCCGTACTTCGCAATCTAGAATCCCCGCAACCAATTGCCCGAAAGGGCGTAGATGTGGCCGAGATATGGGCGGTCGGTACACGGCCGATGGCCCCCATTCGGCCGCGAGCGGGCAAAGCATGCTGTCGTGTGTCTCCAACAACCCAACAACTGACTGCATATGTACATTCAATGCAGGATCTATTCCGTCTGCGTAACGTCTTTGGACCGACGACTCCTGCCTGTCTGCTGTGTCTACGGATGTACATAGAAAGAAGCGGCGGCGACCTTACGCAACCCAACTGGCCAACCCCTTTTTAATATACCCAGCATTGTAAGGTCCCAAAACACCAAGACGAGTAACGTGTATACTCCTTCCGTATTCAGGCGATTCCGTGGGTCAAAACTTGCTAGCTGAGTAGCTATTACTCATTTTGTTTGTTGGCATTCCTGCAAGGGGAATAGGAGGTCCTCCAATGATGGTAGCTCCGAGACCAAGGTAATCATTCGAGTACTATGGATGCAAGTAGGGTGGACACGACTGGCAAAATGTAGCCCGATCAGCCCGATATAACAAGATCGGACTTAGAACGTGACGGCATTCCCACTATGCTTACCTTATTTATGCTAGAACCTGGCTATCCCCGAGCAAGTCAGTCGGTCAAGTCAGTTCTCCTTACGAACCAGTCTATAATAAGTAGGCTCGGGAGCCGTCGAGATAACGATTTCGATCCCTCGCAGCTGTTACTATTACTGATCACACCAAAGTCCACTACAGTATGTACATACATAGGACGGTTAAATCTCCGAAGACGCAAAAGCGCCTTCGCCTCCTGTCCTGTCCTGTGACACAGGCTCGACTTCGTCGAGAGCGGTCCGCAACTCGGTTAACTATCCCGGGATTCGTTCGCCCGGACTGCCGTCTGTTTCGCCCGCCTCCCTCAAAAACATCTCAGTAGCATTTGGCCGTACATATCTAGCTCGTAAACGCACACCAATGAAACAAGGCAGAGCCCGCCAACCCGGATCTTGGCCAATATGTCTCCCTCGAACCTGATTGACCTGCCATCGTAAGGCGGATATTGTGGTTGCACGGCTAGAGTTGGCGGGAGACGGTGACTGGCTCACCAAGGGGAAGGGAGCTCCGTAGGACAAAATGCCCACCGTGCGCGCATTCCATAAGTAGCTTGGTAGGTAGGGAATAACTTCATCACATAAAAAAGTGCCGACCAAGAGTACGAGGCTACTCCGCCATTTCCCGCCTCTCCTGTCAGGTCTTTCTCGGTATTTCGGTTCCTCATGCACGAGTGGTGACACGGGTAACACGGCTACAGATTATAGAATGAGACGACACAAGACGAGACGAGACAAGACGACGCTAGCCTTGGGTAACCACCAGCTCTGAATAAATCATGATGCATGAAGATAGGACAAGGAACAACGTGAGTAGGGAGATGGGGGAGATGGGGGCTATTTCGTTAGGCAGATCTACAATAGGGTGACCGACCCCGCGTGTGGCTTTAGTAGCACGAGGTGGAGATGGAGCGATGCGTACCAAATGTCGCCAAAAGCGGCCTAGCCTCGGCCGATCCCTGTCCGGTCCTGCAGGACGGATCTCAACGACATCGCATCTCCGTCTCGTCCCTGTTTTTTTGCTGCCGCGAAGCTACCCACCGAGTAGCAGCGACGACGACTTTACGTAGGTGCCTGGGAATACGGAGAACGCAAGTGCCGCACTACCGCTCGTCAAAAGAAGAAGAAGAAAAAGCACCGAAATGGCGTCTAAGAAGGATATGCGACGGCCGGACTTGGGTAAGATTTTCCTCCCTACCATGTCGCGGCGACTTTGTGTCACATGGCGCGTTAGCTGACATGATGCGACACAGTCGTCCCGTACCAAGAGCCGCCGGCTAAATCAGGCGACGGCGCCGAGTTGTCCTCGACCCTGTCCTCGACCCTGCCCATGGCCGCCATTTTCACGCGCAACCGGTACATCGGGTGGGCGTCTGTCGTGCTCAGCATCCAGAGCTGGCTGGGCGAGAGCGAGGACGCGAGCAAGAGCAGCTCGAGCACTCCGGGATATTTCACCGTCGGCATGTCTGGTAAGCATTGCTCTCTCCTTGCATTTATACGGATGATGCGTACCTGGCTTGAGTTGAGTCGTTGACATTATCATACAGTGATGGCCCTCGCCGTAACCTACCTCCCCATGTTTCTCCCACCGCAGCCGGGCCAGCGGCCGGCCACGGGCACCGAGGCCCCGCCCCCTGTGCCTCTTGCCGGAGCGTAGACAGTATATAAACTACGACAGTCTGAGACAGGCCTGCCTACCGAATTGAGGAGCAGACTCCGCGGTAACAGGGAATAATGGAAGACTAGAAATGGAGCTGTATACCTACCTACCTTGTAAGATATGAGTTGGATCCGAAAGAAAGATGAATATAAACCAGACGAGAGGCGGGCTGTGGAAGTCTTATTACATACCCAGGTACTTGACCTACCTGTATGCTTTATACAGAGATGCAACTAAGGAAAGCATGAATAGGTCTAGTCTCGTATATACTACAAAACAAGCAGCTTTGTCAAATAATCTATCAAACTGGCAGATCTTATTCTGCGACATAGCTCGCCTTCTAAACAGTTTTCGCCTCCCACTCAGTATTGCAGGAACAACCCAGAATATATGCTATATCGCTAGCTGAGATAGTGTTCTATGCTTTATTCCTATGTAGGTACTTCGTTGAGAAGACATTGGATGCGCTTGACGAAGATCCTACGTCAAGTCAAGACTGTTCAGCAAATGCTCAAGTACACACTGAAATGACTGGGGGGCTCCTACGTACCTATATATAATCTACTTTACATAGGGAGACATGAGACGAGCAGGCAACCCGAATAGAGTGAATCATGACACTTTCAGATCCTAGGGGCTTCATACGCAAATAGTCGCTTACCTAGACATATAGAAGCAACACTACATAGGTAGCCAAGGGAGAAGCTTCACCCACACCAAAGTCTATATAAGATGCAGACAACTGCACAGCTCGGCAAAGGCTAGTCTTCCAATATCACCAGACTAGGAAGACTTAGCCTAGGTAAGGACCTAACTACAGCATCATATAACTACCATATCATATACTAGGTATCATCATCGGCTTCTGCTCTATAACTTACGAGGTATGTATGTACCTGTATATATGGTATATATATGAGCAGCTAAAATAATACCAGGATCCACCACCTCCTTCTACCCATCGACTCAAATATCGACACACTCAGTACCCAATATTGCTCAACATCACGACCTCTTACTTAAATAACTAACCTAAATAACCCATATAAGAAGCAAATACCCAGACAAGTAAGCTAAACACACAAAACCCGCCAAGCGATCAACTCACAAAGACCGCAACATCAACATCAACATCAACAGCCAACCGCACACATACCGCATACAAAGACCTACTACAAGCCCTCCCTGCAGCTTCTGACCAATTCCCAAGAATGTATCACGACCATACTCTTCAGCCCCGCCGCTCTCCTCCTTGACACAGTAGAAGTGATAGTAGAAGTGATACAGTAGACAACAAGCATTCGCTTCCATTAGGTAGATTAGGTAGGTAGGTAGATAGGTAGGTACTTAGGTATCCAGCCCTATCGTGAAGGTTCCCAGGTCGGAGAATAAATAAATAGGTAGATTACACGTTCGATGATTCCATTACCTCGATGCGATGCGATGCAATGCGATGCGATGCAGAGCAGATGAGCAGAGCAGAGCAAGGGCGGCTCGAAGCCCAGTCAATCCGTCCTATCACCCCATCACCCATCAATCTCAGCCCACAGCCCCAACCCTAAACCTCCCCCAACCCGAAATCCGCTATTCTCCTATCCCTCTCCCTCATCCTCTAGCCCCAGGTTCTGTGTACCCTATCCCGTATCCCTGAAGCCCTAAAGCCCAGCAGACCCCCTCCACATATCCCAGGCCAGGCAACCAGCACACCCAAGACCTAAGGACCAGAGACAAGAGACCAGGGACCAAGGCACCACTCGTACACCCAAATCCTAGTCCTCATCAAAGATCTGATAAGTATTCTGCAGAATCGTATCCACGACGCGCACCTGCCACCCAGCGTCCTGGATGTTGCTCCCGGGCGCCGTGCCCATCAGCGTCGGCCCGAACACGATCGCCAGGTTCTGCGAGTTCATGCGGTTGACCGCGCTGTGCTCGATCACCCGGTGCAGGTGCAGCGTCAGCGCCCGCAGCGTCGCGTAGTTCGGGTCCGGCAGCGCGTTGATGATCGCGTGCAGCGAGTCCCGCCGCACGATCTCGTCGTCGTTCCGCGCCGCCTCGATGAACCCCGCGTAGTGCTCCGACGTGAGCAGCGGGTCCGGCAGGTCCCGCAGAAATTGCTTCAGCAGCCCCGCCACGCTGTTCACGTCGTGGAAGAAGTTCTCTGGGTTTCGGAAGTCTAGGATTGGCGCATCTTCGTCTGTTTGTTGTTAGTAGCCGTTATTCATCCCGGTGGAGAGTGAAGGGGGATGGCTGGACTTGATAGAGTATGGAAAGAAATGGGCTATAAAAAGGAAGAGGGGCGGGAGAAGAAAGGGACGTACTGGTATCAAACAAGTGCTTCAACTTGTTCACGTGGGCCGTTGACCCGGACAATCTGTAGATACCCTCAACAGCCAGACCGTACAGATCGACAGCCTGAATACACTGATAGATAACCATCGGCACCGGGCCCTTGCTATTCTCATACAGCCGTTCGAGTGAGATTCCAAAGACGGGCCCCTTTGAGCTCGTCGGCTCCGCCTTGGGCGGAGCGGCGCTGGGAGGCGAAGCTGGGCGCACCGGGGACTGTTCGCTACGTGCCGGAGGCTGGAAAGTCATCGGCGAGCTTTGCTGCTGAGGGCTCTGTCCTCGAGACTGCTGGTTCTGGAAAGGCAAGGCTCCAAGCTGCGGTGGGCCGCCCATGCCGCCTCCATTGAACCGGGACTGAGCCGGAGGAGCTTGTATCGAGTTCCGTGCGTTATATTGCGCTTGAGGCTGTGCGCTGGACGGGCTTTGATTTAGCATTGCGCCATGACTGAAGCTTCTCTCATGCCCCGGCCCTGACGGTGGCCGTTGAGCTGGTGCGATTGCGGGAGGTGGAGTGAAATTCCGACCCGGTCCTTGAAATCCTGACGGAGATGAAATCGTGTCGTAACCTCCAGTCCGGGAGTTCACAGACCCCATCGGTGGCAACTGAGTCTGCAGAGGAGAAGGCTGCTGTTGAGATTGCGGTCGTGTCTGCTGCTGATGTATTTGCGTCATTTGATTTAGAGACATGTTCTGTTGAGGGTTCAGCACCTGCTTTTATATCAGTATGAGGCATCTAAAAAGGAAATAGTTGACACGTACAGGGTTTCTTTCGTATATCGCTTCTGACGGTTGAGGTGGAACCTTGCTGAGGAAGCTCATCAGGTAACTTTCGAGGTCCTGCTTATTATCGATGGCTTGAACAACCTCCTTCAAGCTGCGAGAGTGCTGACCCGGTTGAGCAACACTTTTCAGAGGACTTATCACCAGACCATTACTGAGTAATAGCTTTTCATTAAACGAAGCTGTACGTTGTTAGCACACGTGCACATTTTCTGAACCGGTGTTGGCAAGTAGGTTAGGTAGATACTCACCAAACTTCTGCATCTGTAAAGTGGTGCCAGAGTCACATTCTCTGATGAGATCATGTAGTGCCTTGACGACTTCGGGACGTGTCGACGCAACTATGGTTGCCTTCTCGGCCTGGTACGCCTGAACTTTCCCCATATAATCCGTGTCGGCTGCTTGCACCTTGCGCAGGAGATCCTCTTCGTGTTGCGCGGCTGACTTGGGGCCTTTGATACCAAATACCCTTGGACCCTGTCTTGCCTCGCCCGTTCTCACGCGGTCATACTCCTCGGCCAGCGAATCGTATTTCGCCTTAGACTTGCGCATCGCATTCTCCACGTCGGTCAGGCGTTGTTCTGCCGCTAAGCCGTTCTGCTTCCAACCCTTGCGATGCTTTTCTGCTACGGCGGCCACCTCCAGCAGGTCTTCATGCATCTGGTGTAAGGACAGCGCAAACTGTATGCCGTTTTCGGCCATGCGATCGTGTATCATGAGCATCTCCTCGTAGGATTGGGCAAACGTCCCTTGCCTGTGGTCTGGGTGGTGGATGTTATCCTGCGTCGTCCTGCATAACTTCTTTAAGCCCTTGGCACGTAGGTCTTCGAGGTCAGATCGCTTCTTCAGAAAGGTTGCAAACTCCTACAACATGGGAACGTCAGTAAAAAGGGTGAAGAGATTAGGCAAACTACGAGGGGGTTAAGCTAACCTTGGCTGCTGTGATACTTTGCTTAAGTCTATTCAGCATGGTGGAAATGCCAATCTACACGTCATTAGCCATGCCGCCTCCTACTGCAAGAGTCTACTCGGGATAGGTCCGTACATCGGAAGAGAGTATATCCTGCACCTCCTTGGACATTTCAGGTCCGGTTGAATGGGGACTCGTCGCCATAGCTTCGGGTCCAAGTCCAGGTCCAACACCAGCAGTGGGAGCAGTGCCAGATCTGGCACCGTTTGCGGAGCCACGGCCATCTTCAGGCGCGGGACTGGGGTTATTTCCTAACGACATGCTGGCTGTTCGCTCATAATCTGGTATTTGAGGAGACGTAAGGTCGTGAGATTGTCGGCTATATTCTGCCATGTTGGGCAGGATTTATTTGCGTATGCTCGCGTGGGATTCGATTAGCTATCGTGTCACCTTTTTCCCTTTCGGTATAGATCCGGGTAGACGGTTCACGGTTCATAGGCCAAGGTACTGAAAAAAGCTTGAATCTTGAGGGGAGGGTTGTGAAACGTGGGATCGGGTTCGAAATTCATGCAGGTGTCGTAGACTCGTGGTTAGATGTTGGGCATTTGTATGTAAATAACCCGTCCGTCTTCCAGGTTCTGTCGTAGTCTCGCAGTTGAATTATGGAACCTCTAAAGATTGACAGGTTATTTTTGCTTCCGTGTCTCGAGGGTTATGCGGTTAAGTGTCTGTATCTCAACTGCTACGTGATGCATGTAGTATCAAAGTAATGTAAAAGTCCATGTCATGATGGCTCGATGGCCACGACAAACGAAGAGACACGAAAATTATTGTGGCTTAGCAAGGCAAAGCTACGAATACATCATTTATCGGATACATCGACCCAGCACAGTGTAAATAAATCTAGAATCTTATAGGCATCTTAGCGTGCGGGCAGCAAGCGAAGAGCTCCCTATTGCAACTAGATCGCGACCCTGATTAGTCGCCTAGCCCTCCTAGCTCTCAGGTGCTTAAATCTTCTCCTGGTCCGTGCGAATTGATTTTCTTAGTGCGACAACCGTTAACGGTAACCGCATAGTCGGTATGTAATTTCTCGATTCAATTCCACCTACGAAGTACGAAGTAATCCCAAATAGTAAATGAAATCGCCAAGGGACTTATCGACGCAAGGGGTCTTTTGATACGTGGGGGAGTTCGGATGTCACGTCGTCATATCCTCAAACCCCCAGCATCGTGGCCCCCTTGCTGTTCGTCCCAACAATGCTTGCTTCTCGCTAACCAAGACACGGGGTTTGCAACGGAGGTCCTGGTCTATAATAGGTAACCCTGTGACACCAAACAAAGCCGTTTTGATAATGTGCTACTACTACCACTATGAACATACTCCTTTGTATGCGTACACGCATGCCTCCACACCGTATCACCGTGATGCTATCACCATGCTACATAGTTGGTTGAATACAGATCATGGTCTCTACACATACCTATCGTGGCATGTGTCAGTAGTAGTAGATAGCCTCTAAGTAGTAGCACGGATGTAACGATTAACGCAACCCACAACTGCTGACAGATAGGGACAAGAGGAAAGCGGTATAAGGGTAAAGTCCGCACTTAACATACCTATTGTGTCAACCTAGGCATCTCATAGCCATTGGGAGAGAGTTACCCAAGGACGAATGTGGGTTATCAGAAGGAGAGCGGACAGGATCCTGCGTTTTCCTGATGCGAAGGTCGTGATGAGAGATGACGATTTGGTGGTAATTCCTATCAGAGGACTTGCCTTGAGTGATGGCTCTCTTCGTCCAGTCCTGCTTCGAGTCTCTGTGTCTTGCACCTCCACTTCAACCATGCCAATACAAGTAAACAGCTCACAATACGAAAATAACAGTCACCAAAATTGTTGACCATTGGGTGCAAGAAAAACCTGCAATTTGATTATTTCTCATCGCCGCGCTCTATGTACGAGCCCCAGCAACAGCAGCTAATCGTATGTATGCCTGCCAGCCTACCAGGCCCAACCAAGCCAAGCCGCCTGAGCAGTAGAAAAGCGGCATCCCTGTTTCCGATCGGGGGTATAGAATGTACGTCGGTAAAATATCTGTGGTATCATTTTCGAATGGCGTAAAAAAGAACAAATTCCCGTAAAGCCTACAGCCCCGTGACCGTTGCTTGGTGTCATAAATTGTTGCCGTCATCATCCAGAATCAAAATATCGACATCTTCACCCCGTAGAATGCCACACATCTCCCTCCCGAAACCTCGGTTCCTTCCTACCTTCGGATGTCTGTAAACAATGAATGCAGTGAAGAGGATATCGTGCACTGGGGGTGGCCGAAAATATGTTGCCCAGAACCAAAACGCCGAAAATGCAGGATATCACACAAGTAGAGTTGAAAAGCAGGGAGAGGTATCTCAGTAGAGGATGAACTAGGAGAAATTGTGCGAAAAGAGTGGCGTGCGTCCATCACCGCCAAATTGGGACATTGCGGTACGCAGGAGAGTTGTAGGAATGGAGGACGCGGTAAGGCGCAGGATTCCCATCTTGGTCCATACTCCGATTCCGATGATGACGTCGGGATGAATGTGAGGGATGTCGGATTGGTATGTCAAGTGGCTTATCAAATTGTTGCGGCATCGACATCGGCCGACCGCTCCAAGGGTCGGTGACGACTGTCTGCCCATTGCGGGACAATGTTGGATACGGACCATTATCCCGAATGAGGCTGTCCTGCGGCACGAGGTTATACTCGTCATAGCTAGATCGACGATTCAGGGATGGAAGATTGGGCTGCGAGTGGTGCTGCTGTCGAAAGAAGCTTGGCCTTGTAGTTGCCGAACTAAGATGGCTAGATTGACTGGCCAGAGAACCTCGACGACTGTAATCGGACGATGGTCGTCTGGAGAGGGAAGGACCATGGCCGACTGGAACGTCCCAGTTTGGCACTCGGGTCTCAGCCGCTCCAGTTCTGTAACGCGAAGCTTGCGGGTTGTTCCCCGCGGGCATCAGAGGAGGTGTACCGTTATAACGGTAAGCTTGCGCGGGAGGGTGGGCGTGAAAGCTCTCCCGACTAGACCTCCTAGACATGGTAGGGTGATTTGGCGCAAAAATACTTGTAACGTCGTTGCCTCTCAAATCACCTTCCCGACTTCCCCTCCGTGAATATGGAGGCCGTGCTGGTCGTCGCTTATTTTCGGGAGGAGTCGATTTGGACCGAGGTGGAGGAGGAACTCGTAATGAGCCGATGTTCCGGGTTCTCATGCTCACCGGCGGAGGGCTCTTAGATATCTTCACATGGGGAGGAGCCGGTGGAAGTTGTAGGGAGGTTGTCGAGTGCGATTTACCTGCAGCCAGTTCGTAGCTGGACCTGGCAACCGTCGTAGTATTTGACCTGGTTAACTGAGGGGCGGGGACAGAGTATCGCGGCACCCTCGCATTTTCAAAAGAGTGGCGGGAGGGACCGTGGATCGCTCCGCCGATGCTGTGGCGCGATGCAGCTTGAATGGTTTCTTCCAGTCCACGATTTCCTCCACCAATTCCTGGTAATTGGGCGAGCTTCCTTTCTACGCTAAAATTATTACTTCGGCCAGGCACAGGCTTCCGGCGGATCTGCGGCTTCAAAAGGCTGAGTGAGGTGGTGGAAGTAATTGTCGATTCGATAGAGGAAATAGGAGTTCCTTGCTTTCGATCCAGAGCCCTCAGTTGACCGCTCGAGATAGTTGGAGAGACATCATCGTCCTG
This sequence comes from Hypoxylon sp. NC1633, assembly GCA_022984935.1. Taxonomy (NCBI): domain Eukaryota; kingdom Fungi; phylum Ascomycota; class Sordariomycetes; order Xylariales; family Hypoxylaceae; genus Hypoxylon; species Hypoxylon sp. NC1633. The sequence goes on from JAJLYQ010000023.1 coordinate 488,307, forward strand.
CAGCAATTCCGCGCTGCCAACACTCAATATGGTTCCAAGCGTCTCCCTACTGGCCGCCGATTTCAAAGCCAGTCTCCTGAGCGAGCCTGGCAATAGACCTGTATGAGCCTGTAGTTTCGCGTGCATGTCTCCCGTTATCTCAGGCACACTTGTATCCTCGCTGGGATGCGTATTATAGACAGTTAATGGCGCCCGGCCTCCACTCAGGAACCTCTGGAGCTTGCCGGGTTTACGAAAACTCGTGGTGATGCTTAAGGCGGAATTGGAAACAGTCGAGTTACGCAACGAGGCCCTGCGGGATGCGACAATGCTGTTGGCCTGATTTCGGATGCTTGGAGCCAAAACCCTTTCTGGCATCTGAGAGTGATTTGAAGTTACCGACCTATAATTCTGTTGAAAAGGAGACAGGCCGCCTGATGCCTTCGGACTGCCAATGTGGATACGATGGGGATCTTTCATAGGAACGGGAGGAGGAGACGCTCTGTCTTTTGGTCGGGGAACGACTACGTTAGGCAACATAGAGGTAGAATTTGTGAACTCCGAGTCGGTAGCTTGTACTCCCTGCTCAACACCGGGTTTCGGTTCGGCTTCATCTTCGACAACCGAAGCGCTCTCTTTTTCAGAAACCTGCGGCTTCAAGGAAAACGAGCGGAGAGATACACTGGAGCTATAACCCGAGTCCGCTTTCGATAAAGGCGCGTGAGAGTATTCTGATGCAGGGCTTGCGATGCCACTATCAGACCTGCTAATTTCTCTCGAATTCCTCCTTTCGGAGCTGAGCTTCGGGCGTGGGGGTTGCGATTTGGCACTCTCGTCGACTCGTACATCCAGAACTTCGGCACCTAAATACTCGTCCGGCCCATCACCAAACAAATCATCTTCCACCGCTGTATGCTTGCTGGTTACTTGCATCTGAGGAATTTGCAACTTGCCCTCAGTTTGTATTGACTGGCTGAGCTGGTGCTCGGGCGATGACCAAGGGGTCTGAGGTTGAATGGAGCATTTGGTAACTGTCACATCCGGAGGAGAGCTGGCAGAGGGGTTATGGTCGCTTTCCGCGTTTTGCACCTCGACGTTCTCCGGAGCGGTAGAAGAGCCATCTTTGGCACTTGTCATTCCAAAATAACCACTTGCCAGCCCACCCGCTGATTGTGCCTCTGGGTCATCGCGATGGACGCCGTCACTAAGATCATAGGCAGGGGTCCGCGCCGGGCTGCCGTTTGTGATTCGGAGAGTACCGTGCTTGAAAGCACCTGTCTGCTGGTAATCTGTCTCGCAAGGAGTGAGTGCACGAGGTACAGTGTCTGAATTGACCATGAGGGGAGGCATGCTAATTGTTCCGACGCCTATCGACTCCATTGATTCCCGACGAGCCGGAGTCGAAGGAAGGCTATACCTCGTCCTCGGTTTTGGAGGCTCTGGATCTGCCCGCATTTCCCGGGTGGCAATTCCAGGGGTCATCAATGACCTTCTTCGCATTGGGGTGTACAGAGATATATCAGAAACAAATCGAGTTATCGGCGACGTCGTCGTTTCGGGAACCGATGGCCGTCGGCCCCTAAGATCGGAGCGCATCGCTTCAGAAATATGTATTCGATTTTCCCAAATTACCGAGCTATTGTCGCGGGGCGGTTCCTCGACGAGATTCAAGAGTCGCTTGGCTTCGTACGAGCCTGTGTCATAACCAAACGAGGATCGTGATGCGTTCATCGACAAGCTCCTTACGGGCCTGGATTAGCAATGAACAGTATGGGGTTGAATCAAAGCCATTAACTCACCCTTGGAGAGAGGTTTGGCCGTAATTGGAACCTTCCTCGGATCCATTTCTCAATGAATCTGCCCTAGCTAGCCAGCGCTCTTTCTGAGAGTTAGATACCTCGACGACACTGCTGCTCCTCTGGCGGCGATGAGGGGACTCCTTGGAAGTGTTGGAACGGAAGAGTCTCCTCGAAAAGCGAAACTTGGATTCCGTCTCTTTCTTGCTGTCCGACACGCTCACTGCTCCTACCGGGTCCGCCTGGGGAGGCCCTGGCGAAGCCGCAGGCGAGGGGGTGGGAGGAAGTGAAAGACGCCTCGCTGCCGGGGAGGGTCGCGCAGAGTTAGAGGTGCCATTAGGGTTCAACAGGCCAGCTGCCGTAGGGTTGCCCGTCTTGGGTTTGGACAGCTTGAACTGAGTTGTCCGTTGACTTCTCCATGGAGCCTCGGCGGAGAGAGAATTCCCCATGATACCGTGAGGGGGTAAAAAGCCGAAAGACCGGCACAGTGCTGCTATTACTATACGAGCACTGACGGTTCCATGTCTGATGCTTCGACGTGAACGTTAGCAACCAACATGAAATTCACCCTGGACTTCATATGGGACGGGTCGTGGGCAAGGTCAGTCGAGAGATTGGATGGGGTAGGATTAGATTATGGAGAGGGTTTGAGGTTGGTATTATAGTACAGCAGCATGAACTATGGCCGGGGTGCGAGGCTACATATGGTGAAGAGACAGGGCGGCTATTGGTCTGGTCATGAAGCTGGAGGTTGGGGGAGATGCGGGATGAGCGGACTAATTAGAGGTACGCAACTTCGTACCCTTGTCTATCTCTCTATCTCGGTCCGTATGGATGTCGTGTGTAAGTACAGACCTGTATGGGTGTGTGATACAGTAGCATGTATGTACATACATTGAAAAGACTAGGGGCAGGCCGCAGGCAAGCTTGGAGGTAAGGTGAGGTAACATGAATGTAGGCGTAAGGTACTGACCGAGATGGATGGCCTAAATAACTCGAAACGAATGCGGCAGCATTGCCTACCTTGGTATACCGTCTTTATCCTCAAATATCCCTAGCAGAAGAGATCTGCAACTATGACCACATATATTATGTACCTAAGGTAAAACAACAGATGCAGACAAAGGAAACGAGAAGAATGAGTACGCAAGCTTGTGTACGAAGTACGGTGTGGTGGATTTACATATAGGTACGGAAGATGGTGGTGGAGAGGATAGGAGTCGAAGAACTTGAGAAAGAGAGAGAGATCTGAGCCTGATAATAGCGGAACCAATCATTGAAGTCAAGCTAGAACCACTGGAACCACGACTGATTTGGAAGTAGTAATTAGGTTAGCCAGTTAGCTCATGGGCCTGGCCGCTGAACTGTTGGATGGCGGGTCTTTTTGAATTCTTGATGCAGAAGAAACTTGATCTTGAGAGCTGTCTACCGTAATGGCAATCGAGATGTGGAGAATTAAGAACAAGACATGCCGGCTACTTCTGCGCGGCAACTGAGACGCGTAACTTTGCCATATTTCACGTATTTCACATCCTGCAAAGCACTACTAGGTACTTCGTACGAACCGCGGAAATTGGCATCGTAGATTTTATAAGCGAGACAAGCACAAGTACTCCTACTGTACGGATTTAGCAGTTCGCTAACTATTACATGTAACCTGTAACCTCTATTACATGCATGTATATACGAAGTACCTCCCCACCTACTACCTCCTGTATCTGTCTGATCTTCACATCCCTGTAATCCCCATTCTCCCCTCCATTTGTAGCATAGACAGACCGGATTCAACCAAGTTGGTGCAAGCTAGAGACCAAGACGTCTTCGACTATATAACTTAATCTCTTTATCGAAGAAGATACGCGGGCAGTGGAGGTGAAGGATTTCAGAACTTTTATTAATCGAAGTTGAAGCTACTGCAGCATCATGAGGCTGTTACTATGTAATAATTAATCCGTTGCTGGCATTGTTCTAACCAGATTCAAGCTATCTCTCCGAGGGACAACGCTTACGTACCAAGCTTATCCTTGTCTATACAAGCTAATACAAGGATGAATAGCAATTTAGGTATCACGTCGCATGGAAGAGCAGGAATCTTTAACGGCAATGTTGAAGTGTTCATCAGCTACTTTCCATCTACATAGTAGACTACAAACAACTTGTCTGTGGTTCCGGATTTGGAAAGCCCTTCACCAGCCTTGACTCCGTTGCTTCCGATACCTCCAATCTTTCAAAATACCTGCTCAGTCCAGTCATGATGCATATTCAATCCTTCGTATCTTGAGCCCGCATATAACAAGAAGTAAGGTAGTTCCAAGTTCCAAGTTCTAAGTTCTAAGTTCCAACTAACAGCCGTCATGCTATCATCACAAGCACGCGTTCCCAGATTAAGGACGAAGCTCGTCCAGTTATTCGTACAGCTAGGTCTTTCTCGTCTCGTATCTGCATCTGTCATCGACCTTAGAATTCAAGAACTTGCGTTACTTATTACTAAATACAACTTCGATTTGTATTTCATGGAGCAAAGAACCAAAACCAGCCACAAAACCGGGGAACCCATTTTACAAGGGTTATGACAGGCTTCCAGGGATCACCGCTCAAAATACTCCGGCCCTGTCTTTCTAATCTTCCCATAGCCGAAAAGCCTCGAAGCTTGATGTTTCGACTTTTCGACGGTCTCATCCAACCAATCTCTTCAAAAAGAGTCCAAAGGAACACCTCCTTTTCCTGGCTCTTCGGACATTGCCTTCCACACGATTTGATATCAGGTCGTCCTGCCAGCCGCTGATGACATTGAAGGCGTCAACTAAAAAGAAATACACCAATTTCCACTTTATACCTCGTAAAAATACACACTTCAATCCTAGGTATAACATCATTATGGATTACCAATTCCTGGGAATCACCCAGCGAATAAGGAAGAAAAGGACTCGGCTCCGCTACGTCGCAATCGTAGCTCCACCACGCTTGAATCCTGTCCAGACTGCAGATTCTCCAAATGTTGCGAAGCGATGATTCGGTTTGGATATCCTGAAATCTCTATCCATGCCGACGAGCTAACCCGTGTATGTTGGCGAGCTATATGACAATGGCCAAAACTGGTCACCGCTTCCTAAATCACCAGTTGTTTCATGCACGCCGCTGTCGTTGGCTAGTGGTGACGCAATAATGTATTACTGTACCCTTCCCAGCTGCGGGGTGCTTGTTTCTGATATGTAAGGCGGTCAAGAGTAGAACCTCTAAAGCTGAAGCCGACATCCATCAATGTAAGGAGCATCAGATATAATTCCGCCGAATAACAAGAGTCTTCTTCCGAGACTCCTTTGATACTATCGACAATGCGCAGAGCTGTACGATTAAACTTTTTGATACCCTTGGCGCAGATCGTTGATGATCAGTCCGCCACTAAGAGACCTCATGATCCATCAGACTGCAACATATCTTCACCCCACTGCCGCCATTCGTCCTCTATCGTCGTGCCACCGCATGTCCTATGCATGCCTTTACGCCAGCTCCGATGAAACCCAGTGGGACAGCCATGCGGCTGATCAAGGTTTATTAATCTGAGGAGCAGACTGCAGAGACGCGTGGGCGCGCGGGTGGGGATAACGCTGTAGAGTAATCTAGATCCACGAAGCACCCTTTTCCGCTGGCAGCCGAGCCCGGAGTCTCGTGTCTCTTGTCACCGATAATGATAAAGAGGACGAATATTATACGTGGATCTTTCTCTACAACACGAGTAAGGTGGCATTGCGTTACCCTTCTGTCGGCCTACCGGGCAGACGTCTATGCGCGACGATAACGTCGAGTATATCTAGGGTACCTATGTAGGTATGATCACTTCTTCCCCCGGAAGAGGGGAGGCAGATATTGCCTGGAGGCGGTTGAGAGTGCTGTTACCCAACAGCCGCATCGAGAACCACAGTTTCCAATAGGTTTGGACTGCCCACGATTTCCGGAGCCCCAGAACCGAGATTCTAGGCATCCATTATCAACTTAATGCTGCGGCTGTTTTTTACTACCCCGCGCCATGGCTGCGGATCTCGAGGACTCGTCAGCTTCAGGTAATGTGGTGGTGGTGGTGGTGGTGGTGGTGCAAACCTTCACAAGATCGAGGTTACACTACGTTTTGCAGCAACCAGTCGCCAAACGCCCTGCTCTCTGTGTTTATCTTGTGTCGTTACACTACGTTCTGATAGGACAGGTCGCGACTGGGTCAGCTCCGTTGTTTGCTCTGTAAGCGGTATCGCGACCGCGGCGAAGGTCGTGGCTAACGGTGCCAATGGCCCATTGCGATTACTATATGAGAGGTGCTCAGTATGTGCCGGCACTATCTGACAGCGGCGATAGGCCTCATCCGGGTTACTCATTAGGGTGGGCTTCATTAGATGATGAGGCTGTATCGCGAGCCAGACATTGGTCAGGCCACATAAGTATTCTCATGAGTCTTCGTGTCCCTTGCCCTCGTACATGTTATGCTTCTCTTCGTGCTCGTCCGCGAATTCCTTAGATGAGGCACGTCAGAAAATGCCGTCTCGATCGCTTAGTGAAGATTCTATGCCGACGTAGGATGATATCTACATACTCGCCCTTACAAACGATTATCATATCTGCCATGTCAGTATTCTCCATACTGCGGTGGTAGTCGGCTTCGGCTTCGAACATAGGGCCGAAGCAAGCGTTGCTACGCTGGATGTTTCAATATAAGCATCTTGAACATGTAAATTCTCACATGGTCTAGACCAAACCCGACCCGATCACCTGGTTATGGCGTTTATTCGTCTGCATGGTGGCCGAGCGCCTCATATCAGATCTTCTAAATCGTGGGTTGAATATATGCCAATTGAAAGTGGGCTATATCACGCGTCACTACAATCGCATTGACTTTCACGGGCTATCACTGGCTGTGAACGAGCGACGATGAAGCCTCGACGGATTACCCTTTGACCTCAATTGCAGAGACTGTGAAGCAAAAACACAGGTAGGCAGTACCTAATACAGGCAATTTTGCTAAAGGTGTATCGCTATTTACCTAGACTTTTGAGTAAACTGAAGTCCCATTAACTCATTTAAGCCATAACTCAATCTTGAGCGCCAGATTGAAAGCTCCAATCTCCGCTGCTCAGCCTACCTATTATCCACGTAGGCATAGAAGTAAGCAATGGTTGTATCCCGCCGCCATTCGTTCGGCTTAGCCTCCACCAAGTAAGTTTTCATTCGCCAACGACATAGGTGCAGCCCTCGGAGCCTACCCACATCTCGTGGAGCCGGCCGGCGTCGACGTCGAAACGGTCCCCGGCCGAATACGTCTTTTTCTCGGGGCTGGGGTCTTTGGGGTAGGTGATGGTCAGCTGGCCACCGAGGACTAGATGGGCTGTCAAGGTAGTGTGGGAATGCGGCCTATAGTGCGCATTGCTGGAAAGTCGTCGTCAGTACGTCTCGTCAGCCTCATTTCGCATATCCACCGGGATACTGACGGGCCATCAGTCCATGTGAAGACGTGAGAGAAGCCCCACGACTGGACCTCTGCTTCATAGTCCTTACGAGTCTTGTACGACATGGTCGGTCTTTTATCTGACGCCTCCTTTTTCTCCGACTTCTTCTCCGAGGCACAATGCCACAACGTGTGCTAGACAGGCAGATTTGAAGTTAACTGACGAGGGAAGGTCGATCCGCTAGCACAGTCGCACAGTAGCACAGCCTTGATAGCCTTGGGAGTCTTAAGGCCTTGAGTGGTAGACGCAACAAGAAGCCGTGGCTGTATGGAACTAGACATCTTGGGCTTTTATGTTCTATCCTCCATGGACTGACCATGACGTTCTCTCGGTCTATAGCCTTGCGCTTATTACTAGATATGGACTTGAAGGTCTCATTACCAAATGTGGACTTCGAGATCGGTCCATCTAGATTTCGACATTTTCACGTGCTATTTTTATTACATAATACATACCCCGACTTTACGTTGGATCAATACCATTGGACCTTCGTAACATTAAAAGATACAGAAGCTTTACAGCTTTAATCCTACATTCATTGGAAGTACGCAACACCAAACGGACCTACATGGTTGACGTACGACAGACCCTTGGTGATTGATGAAATGAATTGGCACACGCTTCTCAATCTGCAAGCACAGCGCACTGCACGAGCTGCGAATGCAACCAAAAGCTTTTGCAGTGCCTCATCATTCATGCTTGTAATACCCGAATTGCTTCGTTTCGACTTTCGAGAAACATCAATTGGATGCCGAAACGAGGCGCAGCCATACTACTGTCAACCTTGCTGGCATGAAGTCATCCCATTCCAGAATCCCATCCATCCAATGTTTATTCCAATGCTTATTTGTGTCGATCGATTCCGGGGTCTTAATAATTACCGTCGTCTTGTCGAACAGATATATCATTAAAGTGTCGAGTGTCCTGTCTATCACCTTCATAGCTCCGCATTCTCGACCGAAGGTTTGGCCTGAGAGGTTGCTCATACATATATTGATGCATGCCGGAGTTGTATCGAGAATTTTCAGCTGTCCTCCAACACATCGCACAACCGAATCAAGTCATCCCAAGGAGTGGAGAGGAGAGGGGTCGTCCGTCCTTTATGTCCACCTACTCTGCCACCTCCAGCTGTAGCCTGTAGGTCATCAATTTTGGGGGCTGTTTTGACAGTCTCTGAGTGGACACCACCGCCCCCATACAGCCTACTACACGGCTGACCTTGCCGTTCTCGACCGTAGTAGCGGTCTGGGTTGATTACATACCTCTTTAATCGAACGAGCCTATCTGACTTTCATCGACTTGGCCTGCCTCAGCCTCATCCGATATTTTCCTCTTTCTTAAATATTTGGATCCTGAAAGTTTAGGGACATTCTAATTGCAATACCCTTCATCACAAACCTTCCTATTACAAGCGTCTCTTTTTGGGTGGTGGGCAACCAAGACACGCAGGGCCCGGTCGGACGGTACAGCCCTACGAGTGGTAGTGTTAAGCCAGGGATCGGCTCGCCCTCAGACGGTTGGATTGGCTCTGTTCTAACCCCTACCAGTTCTGCCAGTAGCGGGGGACCCGGCTCGTGCTTCTGCTGGGATGAGGCTACATGCCTGCTCATAGCTGAACTCGATCCCATACCTCGAACTTTTTTGGCATTTCTCTCTCATTTCGCATCGCAAATTCGCTTTGTCATACCCCTTACCATCCATTGTTCTGCTCCTTGGTTGCTCAAGTCCCTGATTTACCTATATACTTCACTTTTTACAGCTTTATCTCCGAGCTCTGAATCATGATACAATAACACACATACTCGAAGTAAGGTATCTATCGCAGCTGGTGGACCAAGAATCGTATTTTACAGCACCGGCCACTATACATGCACGGCGGTCCCTCCACTCCGATGGTCCTTGACGATTTTCAACTGCTCGCTCGGGGCACAATCTTTGGAGCACAAATTTTGAGGGAGCTCGTGTAATTCGCATAATGGGTCCGATGTGTCTTCATGTAAGTCAATGGAATAGTACCCAGTTTGGCGAGAGTTGTTATGCACCTGGAGAGACTACCCACTGTCTCGGACATTCGAATACAAGCTTACAGGCAAAAGCTAACGTCTATATGATAGATTCGAAAACGTACGAGCGACACAGCGCCGACGCGCGTACCGACTCGCGCATTAACGCGCGGGGCAACAATTCGACGTCGTCTTACCTTGAACCCTGAAATAGGGTCTAATTCAATCAAAGTATTGAAAAGGGCAATAGCCTTGGCTTCACTCACACCACCAACAGTCATACATCAAGGTTTAGAGGAGAAGGAGGTCTACCTAAGCGCCCCTATCGAACGACAGCTACGGAAACTCCATGATTCGCTACGCCGGGGAGGGTTTACTATATCTCGAGATGACTTCGCCTGCTTCCTCGAGATCGTCCAGGGTGAAGAAGCCCCGCACTTATCAGACGAGACGTACGACTTTGAGAAATTTGTTGAAGTGTTATGGGATGAGTTCGGGCGTGGAGAGAAGCCCGCGCCTCTCGAACGGAAAGATCTCTCGAAACCTATCAGCAATTACTTCATTAGCAGCAGCCACAACACGTACCTATCCGGCAACCAATTATCCGGTCCGAGCACAGCGGAGGCCTACAGGCGCGTCCTCCGAAGAGGATGTAGGTGTGTGGAGATAGATGTGTGGAATAGGGATTCACCAAGCTCCACCCCAGATCGAACGAGAGACGCGTCGACCAGGTCAGGCTCGCGGTTTGATCATGCTCGCCACCTCTCCGGGGGAAGTCTGCATACTGCCGCAGCTCATGTTAAGGGCGCCGTAGAGGAGAAGATCGAGAAGACTCGGCACAAGCTAGGCGTGGATAAGAGCCACAGCCATAGCCCGAGATACAGCAAGTCCGAGCTAACGCCACCGCCGTTTGGCCGCGAGTTCGGCGCCTTTCCCGACCCAGCCTCTGTCGCTAACAAACTGGACGCGGTGGAACGTTCGTCTGTCAGATCGAGGCCATCGTTACCCCCGGACGAGCCAATTGTGATGCACGGTTACACATTCACTGCGCCGGTGGGATTTCGTGAAGTTTGTAGTGCGATCCGCGAGGTTGCCTTCGAGACGACAAACTTACCCATCATCGTCAGTCTGGAAGTTCATGCCGACCAAGAACAACAGGCGATCATGGTCCAGATCATGAAAGAAGAATGGGCTGGCATATTGGTTGAGAAGCCCCACGATGCCTGTCCAAACGACCGAATGCCAAGGTTGGAAGAGTTGCTCAACAAGATACTTGTCAAAGTCAAAAAGGCCTCGCCATGCTTCGATTCTGCAGCAACAACGTCAGCCTTATCTCCGAACATGACAAACGACGACGATGCATCTGAGTCAGAAGACGACAGACCAGACAACAGACCCGGCGTTGTGAACGGCGCGAAGAAGCCGAAGGTGCCGATATGTGAGAGCCTCAGCGCTCTCGCCATCTACACCCACAGCGAGCACTTTACCAACTTCGAATCGCCAGCCGCAAAGATTCCTTCGCACATCTTCTCAATAAGCGAGAAGAGGATACTAGAGCTTCTGTCCTCCAAACACCACGAGTTGTTTTCGCACAACCGCCACTTCTTCATGCGTGCCTACCCAAAGGGCCTCCGTTTTACTTCGTCAAATCCCGACCCTTCTCAGTTCTGGCGCAAAGGGGTGCAGATGGTGGCCATGAACTGGCAATCTTGGGACGAGGGCATGATGCTCAATGAAGGCATGTTTTCAGGCGAGCACGGCTGGGTCCTGAAACCCCCGGGCTATCGCAGTGAAGACGCGTCGGAAGCCCGAGAAGAGCCCATCCCCCATGGCACACTCGACCTGGTTATCACAGTGCTCGCAGGCCAGCAAATCCCGTTGCCCGATGGCCTAAGCAGCAGTAATTCAAGGTCTCTACGACCGCTAGTTAAGTGCGAGTTACACGTCGAGAAGGCAGAAGACCGGCTAGGGGGTTTTATCGAGGGGGGCGGCAGGGTGCGCGAGTGCGACTACAAGCAAAAGACAGGGGCTGGGAAAACGGATCACCCAGACTTCAGCTCCGTCAAGAACGACCTCCAGTTTCAGGGTGTCCAGAGAGTCGTGGAACAGCTCAGCTTTGTTAGGTAAGGATTTCTCCTCTTGCTTTATCTCCCCGGTCCCGACGCCATTTTCAATATATCTCTCACCACTACTACATTCGGGTGCCCACATGCCCGGACCCGAACCGTCGGGTCTCTCCCGGATGCTTAGCAAGTAACATGGCCAATAACGCACGTCGCAAACCGGGGAAGAGCCGGCGGCTGAGCCCTCATGTGCAACAATCCGTCAAGCGACGGAAATGAGCTGGCATGTAGCGTCTTGTCAGCACGTTTCAAGACCCCCTGGACAGCGACCGGTTCCCCGGCTTCAGCTTCCTCCATTTCCTCATTCTCGCTCCCTGAACTTTTTCAGCGTCCTCTTTGATGGCTGTGTAACAGACGAGTTCTTGGTCTGTGATTCGTGGGCGTTTCTGAAGATCCCGACTCTATTATCGAAACCCTGGCTAACGAAGGCTATCTATCCAGGTTCAAGGTTGAGGATACTTCCAGACGCGTCCGTAATGACCGGGCCGGTTGGGCATGTATCCGTCTCGACCGCCTAGGCACGGGTTACCGCTTCATCGACCTTCTAGACTCGAACGGGGAAAAAACTAAAGGGGTCCTCCTCGTCCTCGTACACAAAAAAATCCACTGATGGAGTTTCACGTGCACTAGCGAAGTCGGAGAAGATAGAAAAAAGCAGCTGTCGTGCTCTGCACCCGGCTTCGCGTCACAGGATTGGCGGTCCACGGCGACTTGCCGTGCGTGTGACCGCATTCACCAAAAGCCACGAGTCTTATCGACCTATCCCAACCTCCCAATTTTTCGTGTCTAAACCCGCGCGTAATCTCATCATGCCATCCGCCCAACAGGCAACATTCCATGTTCCAAACTAAGAGAAGGGGCAAGCAAGCAGCCGGCGATAATCCATGGTAGATTGCGCCGAGAGGGGCGCGTGGGCCCTGGACAACATCCGCGCCATTATTTCGATCGACGAATCTTTTCTGTCTTTTGTTTCGGGTGTAACTGGACCACGGTGTACGAGGCGTACAGCAGCTGCAATCATCACGCTGCTGGGTAGGGACCGGCATAATCAGATGGGAATTCCGCTCACGACCACAAGGGGGTCATTGCCCTTTTTTTTTCTGTTGGGGAGCGTCATCGGCAGCGTTGACACCTTTCCTTCTCGCTTTGGGCTTTTTCTTTTCTTTTTTTCTTCGTTATTGCATGATAGGGATACCCGGAACGGTGGTCACTTTCGCTGTTGGCATGGCATGGCATGATGCGTTCCTCGAGTTCTTGTTCGGCTCGACCGGCACGGCACGGCGCGAATATCAATATCTACAGACACACTTCTCCTCGTGTGAGATGTGAGAGGACAAGGGGTGGGTGGGTGGCCTGGATAGGAGATGCGAGATAGCATCATGCATTGATATGATGATGGAGGTTGGGATCGGCAGATAGATAAAATGCTTTTGTTACCTGACTACTTGCTTGCTTGCTTTTGCTTCTGCCTTTGCCTTTTGCCTTTGCCTTACTGGCGAATGTATGAAGCTGCTGACACACAAGCTGCGAACACACGAAGCTACCGTACCTATGTACATATCTGGGTTGTACACACTTGTAGAAGATAATGCGGCGGTGGTGACTGCTGCTGCTTCTGCTGCTGCTGTTGCTACATACCGTGCATACGATTAGGACTACAGACTACAGACTACAGACTACAGACTACAGATCAAGACGCAGTAGGCATGTCGAGTTACTCAGGTATCTATCTATCTATCTACAAGCTCGTCGACCCAGGGACGGAGGAGTTGCCTATCTGCAAGGACCTTCAGCAATCTATCTATCTATCTGCCTTTCTGTCTCTATCTCTCTGGCCTACTAAGGTCAGGTAGGTAGGTAGGCAGGTTTCTACTCGTCAGCTTACAAGGGGCCCGGGACCCGCGTAGAACCTGGGATGGACAAGGGACGCAGATAGATGCCTACCTAGGTACCTAGCCTACCATACATGGCCACATTACACGGCTATCTTACACAGCTATCTTACATACACTTTTATATTTACTTTTGTATGTGCAGACTGGAGATACATGCTCAGTACATGTCTGCTTTCCTTACCTTAGGTACTTAATGTTATGTGAACGGATATGCTGGTAGACTTACTGCCTGCTTGCCTTACCCAGCCTCGTTCCTGGAATATGGTCTGGAACTTACTACGTAGTTCGACCGCCTGGCCCGAGCAGACCATGTCAGATCAGGGTTCGCCGTGGTCTCCATGGTATCTCTCTCTACGTTCTCTACCCTGGGTCAAGCGCTTTCCACACTCTATCTAGCTCAAGGTATCCCTACTGGTGGGTTCAGCCGGTTCAGCGCAGCGCAGCGCAGCGTAGTGGCAGGTTCCTGTCGTCGTGTTTGCCGGTGCTGCTTCGCTCGGAGATATACATATGAGATATCCGATATAGATAGATATAGATATAGATATAGGTATGGATAGGTATAGGTATAGGTATGGATATAGATACATGGATTGCTGGTGACAGGTACGCCACGACTGGCTGGGGTTACCTAACCCAACCCAACCCAGCCCAACCCGCGCTACGTAGGTATGCTGGTAAGCTGGTGTGTTGGTACTATGTATGTTGGTGTAGGTATGTTCGGTATCTCAGGTCCTCGCGCGTATGTTTGCATCTTACATCTTACATCTGACATCTGACGTCTTGCGTGTAGCGTGTAGCGTATAGCGTCTGACGTTTTCCCTGTTCACTAACTAACGAACAGTACATACCTACGTACTGATATAAGCTTGCTTGCCTGCTTGCCCCGGGCCAACGCGCCGGGTTTCGCAACAAGCGCGTGACGCGTGGGCAGGGGAGCGGATTGGCCGGGAGGGCAGCTGTCAGTAGGTCCGTTTGAAGAATGGGGGTTTGGTTTGAAGAGGTTTGGATTGTCATTGTCATTGTTCATTGTCAGTCATTGTGAACTGTCTTTTTCTTTGCTTTTTCTTTTCTGAGGACCCCTTGGAGCTGACTACCAGGTACAGTAGCAAGGTACGGGATTCAGCTGGGTAAGGTGGGCAGACCATTTTGGTTGGTTCAATATCATGCATATTATAGTTCGGATTCGCTTGCGTGTTGTTATGGATGTAGCCGACTACCTACCTACCTACCTACCTACCTACCTACCTACCTGGGGGTACATGGCGATTTGCTGCGCTAGCACTCGGCCTTCGGCATAAAATGCAATTGTATACCGTGTACGTACCCAGGTAGGTACCCCAAACCCTCGGCAGGTAGAAGTTGAGGGTAGGCGGTCAGGTTAAGGCTGGCAGTTCGGGTTAGGGCTGACTAGCTGGCCAGCTGGGTCGGTAGGTACCTCACCTAGGTCAGCTTGGACTACGTGTGTATGTCTCTACGTATGTAGGTATGTATGTATGTACCTATATTGGAAAAGGGGGCTTAGAGAAGATTCGAGACCTCAGGTTTCCATATCAGGTATGTATATACGTGTACGCGGAAAAGGGGGCGAGGTTCGCCTGGTGAGTAAGGGTATAGGGGTGAAGGTGATGGTGAAGGTGAAGGTGAAGGCTAAGGTAGCAAGGATAGTTACTCGCTCACCTGAGATGGACGAGCAGGCAATTGAGCAAGCAGATATCGGGACAAGGATAGGGTTTGTTTCGTCCTTAGCCTCTGGCTGATCTGATGATCTTATGACCTGCCCACAGCAAGCAAGATGTCTCCTAGATTCAACTAGCTCCTGGCTACCTGGGTAGGGGCTTCGTGTTATCTTGCTTTCGAACAGGACCGGTGACGAGTATGAAGGACGTGGGTGAAGAATGTTGGTTAAGCGGCAGATTGGTACTCCATCGGGCCAATAGCCGCGTTGGTAATATATGTACTTGGTTATACTAGCTTCCCAACGTGAGGCGGACGGGCCGATGATTAATCATCACTTCAGACAGTCCGGCGCTTGATGGATTGGCTCTCCGTCTATTCCCCAAATGAGGGATCCCGGCGTTAAGGGTCGTCTGAGACGCGGCGATCAGAGTAGCCAACCTTGGTTTTGGGAAAGGAGGTGAGGCCAGCCGAAAATCGGTTGGCTCGGTACTTGCGTATCAAGGAACGCGTACGCAAGCATGTGTTCCAAGGACACTTCGATATACGTGTTTGTAGATACCTACTTCGTCTGTGTAAGTGGCTGGCTACTATCTATCTATCTCTACCCTAGGAGATAGGTAGGTAGTCATGAGATGATCTGAAGCAGGGCAAGGTTAGCTTTGTGGTACGTGTATGTACCTAGCCAGACCGATCCATGCAGATCCGAGGATAGAGTCGAAGAGTCGGCATCGAGGAAAGATTGGGTAAGCAAGTAGCTAGTATACCTTATCAGTTCACCGCCACGGCGTTGGTCGAAGCTGTCTAGGCCAGGTGCTTCACGTAGTTCGCTGGGAGCTCCATCTCGCCCCCAACAAACCATATAGCGTACCCAGACACTCCCAAACCTGCAGATGCCCACAGGTCAAACTCGACACGTGCCATAGTGAATAAAGCCGTTGGTGCAAATTTCTTTTCTCTGCTCGAAGCGCGTGCGCAGCACCACTTGTGTCTCAGAAAAGTCCCAACGACATGTTGGTTCATCTTTCGCGCAAGGGGGGCCGAGACAGCCACGTCTATCTACGGGTATACCCGTCAGATCAGATCGGATCTGGAACCGCAATGGCGGGTGGAGGCGGTGAAAGGGACTGGGAGAAGCAGAAGAACAAGAAGAAGAAGCAAGCAAGGAAGAACAGGCGTGGGGAACAGAATGGGGTCATCTTGGTTTCTATCCCTTTCCTGAAAGTTGTCTTTGCGGCTCTCCTATGCACACCTCAGACCGGTGCTCGAGGTTGACGATCTCGGACCGCGAAGTGACCGCCGGGTCCGCGGCTCGTCAAATTGCCGCGCGATAGTGAGACAAAACAAACATATTCTGGTGAGACATGGTAAACGTAGCTGTGATGTCACCAACAGCATGGCTCGTTCGGAGTCGTGGTCGACGCGATTCGTGATCCGCAAGACTGGCCTAGCTGGTAACCATCGTAATGTTGTCGGGCGTCTAGCCGCGGCTGCTCTGTAAAGCCTGGACCAACAACCTCGAGGGTTGCGAACCGTGGCAATTAGGTAATAAAGAAAATACTGGCGCCGTACATACATATCAGTATCATCTTACATCAAGACATCAAGGGTTGTCCTTGCATACATGGCTGGATGCATCCGGTTAGCAAGGAGACCCCTATCACGTGTCGGGCCGCCCCCTTTTCGGTGAGAGGCGGGTTTGGCGGTGGGATTTCCCGTTGCGGATACACACCTACATCCATGAAGGCCAGCTATATGTATGATCCACGTCATGAGGCTCCCATTGCATAGGTACCTACAGTACCTCAGTACCTTACCTTACCTTGGGTACCTAGATAGAAATCCAAGATGAGTTACCTTGGTAGGTTATACGTCTCGAATTTCCTTTCGACGATTTTGTCGTCTTCCTTAGTGAGTGCTGTAAGAACCTAAAAGTTCCGAGTCTTACCATTAATGCATGCAGTCCTACCGCTTGTGCATGACCTAGCCGGCCAACCCAACCTCCTTTGTCTCAATACAAAGTACCTACGTCGAGTCTGGCGGGCTGTTGGGCTGTTCGAAAATGGTAACTCGAACCTCGAAAGTCTCGGTAGATGCATATGCGTGTAGGCAGATGTAGGGGGTGAAAAGGTACATATTTCTCAAGTCTCGATCTCGACTCGAGGCCATCTTGTTACCATCTTAGTTTTAGGACCCCATCATCCATGGGTTATACCGTATACGCCCTAAATTGCATCTTGTTCCTGTCGTAGACGCTACTGCTTAGCTGGTCAGGCGGGCCCTAAGCAACCCCCCATGCTTCGCTGAACCGTGAATTATTACCGCCCCTGGTCTATAGTCAGCCAGCTCTCGCGCTCGATGATGCAGCAACGTTACGACGAGAGATCTGAGAGGATCTGGGCAGAAAGGTAAACGTCAGTCTGCTCGCGAGCTAACTAAGTCACCTGCTGTGGTGTAACCAATAAGTGCCTCATACTATAACGTCGTACTATGAGGAGCCGACTCTTTCTGGAAACCAAGAGAACTGTAAAGACTTCATTAAGGTAAATCGACTGCTACTGTAACCGAATAGCCGAGCATCAAGGTGGGATGGCCAGCCTTAAGGTTAATTTTGCTTTTATAATGTTACTGGGCTAGACGTGGCCCCCCCTTATAATAGTACCTGACAGCTGCAAGTTAGGTCATTTTTCGACGCCTACTTCGGCAGAAGCGAGAAGGTGGCGGGCGTCGGTGTGTGGCATTTGTTTCTGTCCTGGGGTTGATCACCGAGGAAAAACGTTGCTTTTTTTGACCACCGCACAGGCTGCCGTCTCATGTTAAAGCGATCCTATATGGTTTGGTAAATCTTGGGCAAATTTTGGCAAGTATAAGCTTGGATGTTTGTGAAGGATATCGACAGAGGCCGCCGTATGTATGTATGTATCGTATGTATGTACCATAGCAATGCCAGGCTTATACTATTGATAGCTGATTGTGACAGCCGGACAAGGGGTGCTACAGTGATTCGTAAGGTATTAACGACCTGACGACAGCAAGCTAGCGCGTCGCAGCCGGCGTCTGTGTACCTACATAGTACTACTAACCAACCCCATGTCAGTCTGTGATTGCCATGTATGTAAGTATGTAAGTACATCCATAACATACATACGTATAATGAGCTGGTCGACGAACAACCCCCCTATATCAGAGGCCGAAGAAATCTGCAAGGCAGAAGATCCTAGCAAGAAAAGCTACCTGACGTGGTAGATTGATGCCAATAACGGACCGAAGGCTGTGCTATATTATCGTATGCCGTTTTCCGTTAAGACATACGTAGAACGTCAACTTACATAGCTGCTGTGCAACCAAGGTTAGCTTAGGCTGGCTGCCGTTTGACAGCACACTTCTATAGGCCCCGACGCATGCCGCAGAGCGCTGCCATGCCATGCAGACTGCGCGCCACGCCACCAATGGCCATGGTCCTGCTTGAGGAGAGAAAGCTTTCGTGTTAGTCAGTACCCATGAATGCATCACCGTGGCATTTCGTGGCTTGGGTTTCATTGGGAGAGAGGATTTATCTACTAATTAGGCTGGGCTGTAGCCGAATCGACAGTGCTGACGGTCTGAGGTATCATAACAAGAGCATTATCAACATCATGTAGGCTCGGGATCTGAGAGCCGAAGGCTGAATAGAGACCCTTGAGGGGTGGTTAGACAGAGAGAGCACGTTGGTAAGGTAGGTATGTATCTTGAAGGCACATGCGTCGAAGGCTGCCAGACTGCATGCAGCTCGCGCCTTGCTATACGAGTATAACGAAACAGGTAGTGATGTCCCTCGGAGATGAGAGAGGTTGTAAATACCGGCCGGGGAATTTCGAAGTCCAGTATAGGCGAGTGGGTTTTTCTCACGGAAGCGATTCAATGAGACGGCAGCTGTTATCTTGAAGTCAGTGGTCACTGGTGGGGTAGCGAAAGCTCGAAGACTAGGAAATGCGTTCCCCTTCTTATTCGTCCCAGCATAATGGTACCGTACGCCGTTAGTGCTGCAAGTTCCCTCTGGTGTCGCCGAAGCTTTGTTGATGGAAAACAGGGATAGAACCCAAACCCACGGACGGTGAACAGATCAAATGGCATCTTCCAGGATGTTCCACGCCGGTACTTTCAGGCTATCGCGCCCTTGAACAGCCCGTTTGCGGTTAGCTCTGGTCGCCTTAAAGAGAACTTAAGTATTTCTCGTGATGACATGCTCTGCAACCCGGTGCAGGTAAGCGAGAGCATCAGAATATGTGCATTTCCGGTGGTGGTGCGTCGCTCGGATGCGCGTGAGACTGTGCGTGAGGATTGACAGAGACAGAGCGGGCAGAGCGGGAACTCCAGATGCCAGATGGAGACGAACAAGACCAAGGTGTGAACAAACACGTAAATCAGTTGCCGCATTATGTAGATTAATTCGTATCTACGGCAAGCGTTTATTCAATTAACCTTATTTCATGTCGATCGAGGGGCAGAATAATTATCAGAAATGCTAGGAATACGAAATATTACCAAGAATGTAAGGCGGGCGCTATGTGAGAGCTGATGATTGATAGGTGACAGGTCTCTTTTGGACTCGAGGCACGGTTGTGATCCTTGATGCTGCCGTCGTCGAACGTCGACCAAGTCCAATGACCGACCGATCTATTGTAATTTGTCGTGTCGTGCCGAGTGGGACTTGCGCCCGCGGACCCGCAAGACTTACTGCATACCATTTTAAATATCGCGATAGCCGAATTGCACGACTAAATGCTTGTGTGTGTACCTGGTAGTTGCTGGCTTGCAGCATGGACTGATGGCGTAGGAGAAGCATATTGTGACCTGTCACTTTTCCCACCGCGACTAGAGTCCTAGACAATGCACAATACCGGGTTAAAGAGACATCCGGATATGATGAAACCTGCAAGGACCCCCGCTAGCATAATTCCCGTTATGTTGAATAACGGGTCGTCCATGCAGATTGTCGAGACTACCATTGATGAATGGCTGTGAAGATGTCCAATTTTGTAGAATAGAGAATCTGCCTTGCAGCTTTTTTGAATAAGTCGTCATATGTCAAATTCGTTACCGAATCAACTGTGAGGCAGTACCCTACCTCTCGACCTTGTTACCGCATTTGGACGTTTCCCCTCTGAACCAGTGGCTGACGGACGCCCTGAGGTAGTAGTGGTGGTGATGGTGGTGTTGCTGCAGCAGCAACAGCTCTGACAGATATAGCTACAAAGCCTTGAAGCCTCCGTCCGCCACTAGGCCTTAGGTCCAGAGGTCGCGAACCGTCCAGATCTGACAGCCTAACTAAGTGATCTCATTCACGTCGAGTACGTCCTCTCCAGACGTCTGCTCGGTTGCTAGGTACCAAATCAATCTAGAAAGGCCTGTGCATTTCATTATCTTGTCTTGCTCTACCTCCCCTTCTCTCACCCCCTAAGCAATCTAAGGGACAAGAATATGGGGGTGGATCGCCGGCTCAGCGGACGATATGAGGAGTCAGAAAAAAAGTCGCGACTCGGTGGGCTAGCAAGAGAAAGGCCAATGAGTGAGCGACCGCGAGATTGATACGCCGGGCTCAAGGATACTACCTTTTCAGAAACCATTCGCGGGACTCGCTCGGTTGAATGGACTAGTATCCACCGGGAAAGGCTTCATGTATGCCAGCTCATGTGGTTACTTTGTGGGGCTTTCGAATCCAGTCTGCATTCCGTGAGGAGGCCATGAGGTGACAGGCATAGAGACGAGGCCCGTCCGAAGGAATAGGCTCCGCGACATATGATAGACCCCCCCCTAGTCGGACGAGAATGCGTATAGGGGTCAGCAG
This sequence comes from Hypoxylon sp. NC1633, assembly GCA_022984935.1. NCBI lineage: Eukaryota > Fungi > Ascomycota > Sordariomycetes > Xylariales > Hypoxylaceae > Hypoxylon > Hypoxylon sp. NC1633. Next base: position 509,096 of record JAJLYQ010000023.1, read on the forward strand.
AGAGGTCATCCGATCAAGACCAGGTAGGTAGGTAGGCAGGCGGTGGCTTGACCGGAGATGTCCAGGCGGGTAAGTTCAGAGGTTCCTGAACTGTAGTGTAGCGGTAGATAACCAACCAAATCTGAAAGGGGTCGACCACCATTGATCAACACGCTCATTTAGGAAACGGTGGAGGGCGAGCTCTTACCTAATGCTTGTAGCTTGTAGAGCTGCCTACGACCTAACGGTTCTGAGGTTACAGATATCTACCTGAAGGTCTGTATCCCTCTTGCCGAACACGTATGAGATCTTCCCTTGTAGACAGCTCGACCGCATCTCCACAAAAGGAATGCGGTCCCGAGACAGCAATGCCCAATTAGTTTATGGCGGAGTGTTTTAAAAATGAATTAATGATGAATAAAAATAAAGGGTAATCATTTTATCTGCTTCTCGCGTGCTAAACTTGGTTGGTTACAACGAATCCGGCTGTGGGACGGGATCCAAAAGGAACGACAAGCTCTTCTAGACTTGCCTAAGAGACTCGGCAGAGACAGGAAAAGATATCAAACGACCTAACAACGACAAAGTCACGTAGATTTTCGGCGAGACAATGGGGGTAGGATACCAGGGTCTTCGACGAATCGGCGCTTGACTCTATCATGTTACGCTAGTTGTGCATTCAAGGAGAGACAGGGCAGGGAGCAGAGTGGGAAAAGGGAAAAACAACGTGCGTCGTGACGCGCATGGATCGAATCAGGGTTTCGGCGGCTTACGATTCTGATGGATTTGATGACTCCTAAGCCCAACGACCTTTTTGGTCCGAACCTGGCCTTGTGGGAGAAAAGAGCGTTGATGAAACGTCGGGCATTCGAGGAGCAGCATGAGGTGCTAATTCCTGAACATGACAAGGTTCCAAAGGTTAGGTAGGAAGAGAGGACGGAATAGGGGAAATTTGAGATTTGATGTATGAAGCAGCAAATATGACATGAAAATGAAGAACCTATATACTTCCTGTGTGTATGTAGGTGGTGAGTAGGACTGAAGCTAGGAGCTATCTAGGAGCTAAGAGGGACGAGGGAAGTCGGCATGTATGTACATGTGAGAGACAATAGGTAGCACGCATGTACCTGACCTCTTCCAATCCTCGGGTCGACGCAGGCCCAGGTCGCACAAGGCCTGCACCAACAATTACCATTGGTAGGAATCCTCATGGAGAACGTTTGGAGTTGCAAGTTCACAGGATTTCTCGATATATGTACCACCGTTCCCCTCTGAGCGCATGAGCTACTTATTAATTACATACACTACCTAACCTCCTATGTAAGGAGGTGTGTTGTAAGTATCTTGGATGTATGTATGTACATTTAAGCGGTCCCCCCATCTGATAGGTACATGAGTTAGTTACCTCTAGTTGACTTAGTGTAAGTACATACCTTAGCTTGAGCAAATCCCAAGTCCTTCTACTATGTCTTCCATTTCTTTTCGATTATTCGGTCTAAGGATAGTCATGCAACTCTAAGTCTCTCCTACGCGGGGGATCCGATCGCTTGGATCAAGCAAACTTGGCAAACCCGGATACTGGGATGAAAATCATCCATCTAAGAGGTTGAGAGCGACATATCAATGTAGGTGTGCGCAATACTTGCATACTTACATGCATAATACGTGCATATGAAGCCTCCCATGCATAGCTAACCAACATACATGCATATTTCCATCTGGAATTAAACCTAACCTTGACAAACCTTGCTGAACCTTACTGAACCTTGCCAAACCTTACCATGCCATCCTTACCTTCATGTGGCCTGGGTCTCTCTACCTTACCGTGCCTTACCTATAATCTAGCAGCCTACGTAATAATACGTGTTAAGCTCAAAACGAATAAAAACACCATCTTTTTTCATTTTCGCTCTTCTCTCGATTACCGTACTACCTACCTACATACTTCCAACATGCATACCTACCTATCTCAGTCTGTCTCCCTGTCTTCGTCCTCTCTAACTCTGTCTCTTCATCCTTTCCAACTCAGGTTCCTACTATCTCGCCAACACCCCGACGGGCCCGAGTATCCGCCAACCCGGTCGATGAACAACCGCATACCTACTGAGAGGTAGGTACAGTAGGTTATCATGTAGGTAGGTAGGTAGTTGGCAGTACAGACCCTCCCTGTCTCTTTTTCATTTTCTGTAATTTTTCTTTTCCTTTTTGCGATATGCCCTGGCTTGCCCTGTACTTACTACTCCCCTTCCTGCTCTGCCCTGTTTGACCGATCTCAGGTAGGTAGGTAGTCGTCTAGATCCAGAGAGAAAGGAGCCTGGAGAGGCCCACACACACCTCACAACCCTAGATAGACAACGCGCATACAAGATACGCTTGCTCACAGTCACGATCTACCCTTCTCTTAAGACCAGCCCAATCGTGTCTCCTGACGCCATATCCGCAGTGACGAAACAGTCCAAATGTCCCTTCTGGTGCCAAGAATGTACACGGCCTGCTTTTGTGTCCCACGTTCTCGCTCTGCTGCCCTTCGATATCAAAAACCCCACTATTGAGTTGCTATCCTGTCAGAAAAGAGAAAATTTCAGATCACCGTGCCTCTTCCTATCGAAGCATGGCTGGACGCATCGGGCTCAGTCACCATAACGGTGCTTTTTGCCGGGATATTGCTCACGTCTTGACCTACAACATCAGTACATTGGCTCAGAATCCGTGTCCCTGGCGAATAGAGCGATGCCGCTAGGCTTTCTGCTTGCGCCCTCAACATGTTTTCTGTACTCCTTTCGTCGGATACGTACAGCTCTATTAGATGCATCGTCGCTTTTCCACCCCGGGGGGACTAAGACTACGCCAGCCGCATTCCACACGGCAAAACGTGGCCATTTTTTGAACTGGGCCTTTTGACACATCCCCTGCGATACATGCGATACAATACCCTCTCGCTCGGCCTTTGTTTCGGCGTTGCCCAACCCAGAAAAGTATAAGTACGGCCGTACGGCACCGGCCTCTCACTTGAGTATACCTACCATCCATCAGTATTCACACTCGTCTCGTCGCCGCTCTCGCTAGCTACCTACCCAACTTATAACTGGCAACCTCCCTCTGATAATCTTCATTCTCTCTCTCTCTCTCTGTCTCTCTTCTAAACCATCTCCGTCACAACCCTTCCTCGCCAGACTTCTTACAAGATGACTTGCTCTCACCTTCACTGCTCTCGCCCTGAGCCCCAGGTCAACCACTGTTCTCATCAGGCATCTCAGAAGACATCTGCCCACGCGGGCTCCTTGGTTGACATGTCCGGGACTGTATGTGGCCCTGCCTTGTCTACGAGACGATGCGTGCTTCTAACCAAAAATCTCAAGGCTCCCGGGAAGCGCTGCCCTACCTGTGAGGCAAAGGGCCAGGAGGTCTGGGTTCTACCCGGACGAGATTGCGGGTACTGCGGCACCTACGTTTCCTGAGACGAATTTGCCAACGTCAGTCAACCAACAACTTTGAAAAGTGACCATTGCGCTGTTGTATGAAACTGACTGAAGAGATCCACTTGGCAGGCATGGTTCGAGTACGAGTCCTGCACTTTGTATCGAGTCCTCGCGATATCACATCTCACCTCCCTTCTCTGCAAGTTCGGCGGTCTTCATGCATCGATCGCGGCCTTGTCCCGGTCGAAATCTGCATGGTCTATCGAATTCACTAAGACTTAGCGTCTTGTGGAAAAGAAACAAAGCTATGGGATGTTACACTCGGAGAGTACACGTCATTTCATAGTCACGGACTCGTTGGCTTTGTAAATGTCGGTGTCTTCGGGGAGCGCGAGCATTCGGCTTGATGTCTTCCTATCTTCCTTTTGAAATTTTTTTTTCCTTTCTCGGTTATATCGGCGGACGGGGACGTGGAGGGAAAGAGGCGTTCCTACAAATTTCGAGATCGGCTGGCCAGAGAGGAGGGGTCTGAGCATGTGGAGGGCGGCAATACCCATGGCGTGGAGGTGTAGCCTTCGGATTTCTAGTGAAGACAAACAGACAGAAATTCATTACGATGATCATTCTTCATATCGTGAGTCAGCTCACACACTAATACCAAAACGACCAGCCAGGTTCGACGAATCATAAGCGGCTTTACATGCTGGGTTCGGGAACCGGAGTAGGACCGGTTTGGGTTTCTTATTATATGATTCGTCGGCAATTGTCAATCTTAAACGCGAGTGGCTCTCTTTGCTCGAATGCCATTCGCTCGCCGTACCCTGTCAGCCCTGCGAGGCTTGGGGGTGAGGCTCAAGGGGGTTACACCTGTGAACACAGTGTTATTCCCGGCGAGATCCTACGCCGGCTTGGGTGGCTTTTCTCAGCTGTCATAGGATAACAGGTCAAGTACTGTATGTACGTACAGAGCCAAGTTCCGGCGGCTGCCACCACGGCCGGGGATGGCCGACACGGCTGGTAAGCAACGTAACCTGGTCATGCTGGCAGTTGGACAGTACATGCAGCTACTTGTGAGGCTCCGGCGATCCAATCTTGGTTCGGGTTTCTGAGGACGGTAGTTCCGACGTTACACAACATCAAGTGTGCGTTTTCACTCGGAGTCTCGGTACCTGACTCTCCAATAGCTCCAATAGACCGGCTTTGCGATTTGGGAATCGAACCAGGCTTCCATCCTTCGTTCCATCCCTCTTCCACCGCCAAATCATTGGCTACCCACCTTGCCACCTTATTTCCTGTGCGACACCTGATTTTCCCCGGTCGAAACTCTTCTTAGCACGTTCCTCTTATACCGTCCCCTACACACCCCTCATTCCGGTTGAAGGCTGAGGGAGATGCTCGCGAGCCAATACGGCCTTATCTAGCGACTGGTGGGTGGAGGATAAGCTGGTTCGATCTGGATTGAATGCCGGGGTACGCCAGATCTGAAGTGAGATAGTCGCCGAGAGATCCTATGCTGACGCCCAAGTAGGATAAGGAGTGGCCAATTCCCTCCGATCTAGACGGCGACATGGCGCTAGCTCGCTCTTCCCAGATTTCCCTCGACCTGCTGAGCAACGAGTAAGAGTCGCTTAGTCAGACTCAGGAAGGAAAAAATCATTGGGCGTCGGAAAGAAGCCCTACAGCCGCCAACACATACTTGCAGTACAGCATCTGCCCTGGATGCCTAAAATTGAGCAAATACCTACAGACTCTAGAAGAGTCGAAATGGATACCACCGACCCAGTCAGGATTAAGAAAAAAGGCGAGCCGATGATGCATTCAGTCAGTCAGCCCACAAGTATCTCGAGAGGCACACGCTGGGCATTCTCACTACCTACCTATCTACCTACTTACCTACCTACCCACACGTTCTCCGATTGGTATACCCACTGATACACGTTTGAAGCACGACGGACACAAATGTAGACACCATACGGAATAAAAGGACCAATGAATTGGGAATATTTATAGCAAGTCACAACGTTCGACAGCCATTTCTATACTTATACTACCATCCAGCTCTCCTGTTGCCCCATTTAGCACACACGTTGAAAAAGGCTTCAGGGGCTCCCCGCATTCATAGTAACCCATCCCCTAACCGAGATGCCGCCTCCTGCAATAACCCCGAATAGGAGCCAAGAGAAAACGACAAATCTCGATCTGAACGCGAATGTGGCATCACTGCACGTAAATTGACCGGAAAAGAAAGCAAGAACGTTTTCCATTTTGCATGTGACTTCTGAACTACAGACTACCGACTACCGACTACAGACTACACTTCCCTAAGCCAGGCCGTCTGAGTGTCACTCCTACCACTACCTTTTGCTCAAGACCGAACGTGCATTGTTGTATCTGACATCTATGGGTAAGGAGGTCCAGTATCAGTAAGTGCAAGGAATTACTTTCTCCGTTGTTTCCATGCGAATAATCGGCGGCTCGCTCTTACTGTTTCCTCATTGCCTACCTAGGTACTTAGAATAATCGAACTTACACAAACTTAAACACTCCATGCTCGCACTTAACTCCAGAATGTCTTCCTTACCTCTTCTTACACGCTCTCAAGTCGAAACTCGTGTGTCGACCTCACGTAGAACATCGGCTCCGCAACCAGCTATCGATATCTTTCGTTAGAACTCATTCGCTATCCCCATATCCCATATTCCCATATTCCCAATCCCCATATCCCCATATTCCCACATCCACATACATACATAGGTAGATAGAAAATACGAAAGAGAGGGAGTATTGAAAAAGGAACTCTCAAGACGCAAAGACACGACACAAGAACCACGATGGCTTGCCGCATGCCCGAGTGCCAACACGTCCGGCCCAACGGGTCCCGGACTAAGGTCCACCACGACAAGACCACGATGGCCGGCACGGCCTTCTACTACTGCTCCATCCACCGCGTGTACCACTGCGTCGCCGCGAGATCCCACCGCCGCCTGCCCCAACCCCTCTGCGGCGAGTGCGCCTGGCTGTTCTTCGAGTTTCCCCGGGAGGCCGCCAAGCACCCCGAAGCCGACATCCTGGCCAACGCCGGCCCGGACGACGAGAACCAGCCTCCTCTCCGTCGCGGGGGAGCGGGAGTGGTGGGTATGGGTCTGGGTATGGGCGAGGTAAACGCGGATCGTGACAAGCGACCGCTGCCCTCCATCGAGGAGGCCCTTGAAAACCTCAATGTACGGGCTCGGAATGCCGGTGGCCCAACACAGAGCAGTCTCCGGCCCGACAGCCAGGTCTTCGTCCCTGGCGCCGATGGGTAGTACTCCAGCGGCTCCCTCCCCGACGCGATAGTGATAGACATGGACACGGACGAAGACGGCGACACCTTGATGGTGGACGCGCCCCCGATTTCATCCTCCCCTCCATACTCGCCCTTTACCATATACTCGTCCCCGGCCTCGCTGGAGCAACACAATTCGTTCCACCCTTCCAACCCTTCTTCCTCGCCCCCAACCTTAACCCAGACCGAGGACCCGAACCAGAGACAGAGCATGGGGATAGTCCAAGTGCCGGTGCGCCAAGATCAACTTGTGCCGGGAAACAGCGCGCTGCAGTTCGTGCCGTACGATAACCCGGCGGTGTGGAGCGTGCAGCCGCTGCGCTGGCATCGCCGGCACGCTGGCCTCTTCATGTTCCGGTACACGGACTTCCGCGGCTGGCCTGCCGTCATGCCGGCTGCGGACGAGGCGCGCATCAGGGAGTACTTCGCGCCGCTGGATCGGGAAATCAGTATGGGGGACGGGAAAATGGACACAGACGGGGCTATGCACGGAAGTAACTACCACCATTGTTGCTCTAACCACGGACATGGACACCCCCATGGAGGAATGGATGGCTCTGGAGAAGTGGGGAGGGGGGGAGTACATAGGTATGGTAGAGCAAGGGGAAGGAGGGGAAGCGGAAGGGCGGCAAGCAGAGGAAGAGGTACCATGGGCCAAGATAATACTCGGGAGACGACAAGCGGACACGGACACGTAGACGGCCTCCTGGTCCAGGCTCGGCTGTGGGCTTGCTGGGCGCAGGGCTTCACCGTCCTGGAGCCGGAGCTGCGGTGGGCTCTCACGCTTGTATTCGATCTGGCGTGCGTCCTGATCGAGAAGCAGAGGGCGGCTGCACTTCTTCCCCTTGGGATGACGGGCGGTAGTGGTGGGGACCCCGCGCGCTTGTTCTGGGAGGGCCGGTATTATCTTCATGACCTGATGGTCGTCGTGCGCCGTCTAAGCGACGCGTTCCATGTTGAGGGGTTGAGCGTCCCGAGGTTTGATTGGTTTGAGGAGTGCTGAGTTTGGGCTGGGTCGGGCGGCTTACCTTTTGGGGTCGGTGTGGGATCTGCTGTCTGAGGTTTGAGGTTTGAGGTCTGAGGTCTGAGGTCTGGAATCAGCGTCGCGGTTTACGCTGGCTTCTTTACTTGGTATGGTTCGGGGTATCAGCGTAGGCTTCATCGGATACTATGATTCGACTTTCAACTTGTACGTGGAGGCGTGGAGGTTATGGCGAGGTGTTGTAAGTAGTTTGAAGGTGGAATAGATTACGTGACAGCGTTTAACCTGATTTGGAGTTTATTGAATGTAGGCCTGATGTGGATAAGGGGTATGCCACAAGTGAAGGGACTACGTGAATGGTGGCCTTTCGTGGTCGGGTTCGAGCGATACACCGTGGTTCTCATGGTTACATGGCCTTATCATTTCTATGCACTTGGAAAGTATAGAGAATAGCTTCTATATTGTAATAAGTCAATACTAATATAATGAACTAAGCAGAGGTAGGTATGTTCTTTGGACGTTTTCTAATCATGTTGTTGATAAAATCATCTCCTTGGCATCGTACAGTCCTAGCCCCTTCGTACACAGCACAGAGTACCTTAGGTAGGTATGTAGTCTACCTCGATTCTACCTCACGAATGTCTTTGCAGGCCGCAGTGTCTGCCCCCTTATACCTTCTCACTGCCGACATCCTCAAATGCATCCCACGGATAAGTCTGCTATACTCCAGTCAGCCACGTGGTGCCAGGGTAAGGAGGGAAATCAATAACAAAACAAAGGTTCAGACGTAGGTTAGGTATCGCATCCGCGACGGCAAGACCAAGGAAGTGTATCGGCCCAAACTCACCGTAACTTGGTAGACGACAAACATCAGAAACATGCCGAAGATGCTGGGAATCAGCGCGAACAGGAGCGCGAAGGATATATTCCAGTACTGGTAGCCGAAGCCGAGCACGGCGACGAAGGCGGGCAGTGCGAGGCCGAAGAATAGCGCGCCCCGGGATATGGTGCGGACTTGCGGGCAGGGGTCGTCGTGCACGCGGGTCTGTAGGCGGAGGAGCAGCGTGATCACCCCGTGCAGACTGGAGATTATGAGGAGTGCTGTTGAGACGCCTTTTTCGGTTATGCCTTCCGGGAGGTGCGGGCTGTAGATGTAGCGCATCATTAGGCAGTCGAGGACTGACATGGTTGGTGGTGGTGGTGGTGGTGGTTGGGTATGTGGTGGGTTATGTGTCTTCTTGCTTGCTGTGGGTGGTGAAGGGTCTTGTGGTCTTGCAGGCAAGCTGCGAAGGGCGGAGGCTGAAGATGTGGGTGTAAGTGTGAGTGTGAGTGTGAGTGTAAGTGTAAGTGGGAGAGTGGAACGGTAGTTGTGGTCAGCTCAGCAACATGGGTGGGAGGGGACTCCAAACACACATTCCTATTAGAGGTATGAGTCACCCATATGATTCCTAGGAAAGTTTCGACTTCCTGGGTCTAGCAGAGTTTAACTTCCATAGCTCTGACACTTTGGCGTCGTTTCTTATACAGACTTTTACGCTTGGTGCTGCCTTCTACGCCACGAACATAGGATGAAGATTTAAGTAGGGAACCCAGTATGTATGGTTAAGTATTGTAGGTAAGCTGCACTCGTCGCCATACAACTCATGATATAGTCAGATACGTGAATGGAAAGAAGGATCACAGAGATGACTAGCAGCAGGGGGTAGGCTACGAATCGCTACCTGCCTCCTGGGGCTGATGGACATAGAGGAAGGAGACGCAGAGACGGCCCATGATGCAATATACGTACAAATCTCTTTATTGCTTCCTTATAGACATCTGGATAGACATCTGAAGGCGTGTAAACATTAATGTCTAGACTATCTCCATGTAAACCCATAGCCATAGTCATAGTCAGCAATCAAGCATCTCCAACAAGAGCATCAGCTACTACTATCCTTCGCAGCTCTTACAGCCGCATACATCCATAAACCACCAGATCCTATTAAACATCTGCAATCCCCGAAAGCAGAACACCATCCTCGTACGCCACAGAACCGATCCGGCAATCACAAAGCAGCAGAAATGTCGAACGAAGAAACCCAAGGCCAGATGAACCGCGACACGCCATCGCGCGAAGAAGCCAGCGGACCAGAACCACAACCAGGCTACCACCGTCCGCCAAATCCGGGAGTCCCCGGGTATCCATTCAGGCTAGAGCCACCGCGCAACCTGTGCGAGTTCATATCAGACGTGCTGCACCGCGTCGAGCCCCAAGCCAGCTATGCCACGCATATCGGCCAGGCGGCCTTCTCTGTCGTCCTTCTAATAAACGCATTTTACATCACCGACCCCGGACTCCGGTTCTTCGTTGTCTTGGGCCAGATTGGTATCCTCATCATGATCTGGTATAGCGTAAGTTCCTGTCCACCTACTTACCTACCCAGGTAGTCCTCAACCTGATTCCCCTCTTCACCCCCTGTTTCTCTCCGCTGCGCTGGTGCTAGCATGTAGAGACTAAAAACTGATGAAAAAAGGCATCCATCCTGTACTCCATCGTCGAGCAACTACGTCTCCAACAGAGAACCCACGACGCAGCTGTAGCGGCAGCAGCAGCAGCCGCGGACGACCGTAAGAAATCCGAAAAGAATGAGCCTACGCCATGAAGAACAGGTAGCGTATCAAGGGAGGCAAATGTACCTACCCTGCTACCTACCATATGTCCAGAGTAGGGGGGAAGTGGCGCAAACAAAAGTTCTGAATGACAGCGATCCGGTTATCCCGACAGCGAGTGCGGATGGAAATTCAGGGGTTCTGAGAGCGGAGTTGGAGTTAGCAGTAGTCTTTTGAGCGGCATGGTACCATCGAAATGAAATATCTGTCCCAGGTGCTCTCGTGAAGTTCACTTATGGATTTGATAAACCCATCTCAGACGCCATGTGAACACAACCTCACGCCCTGAACCATAGTCTTTGCAAGTAAACGCGCCACCCAATACCACTAACTGTTTCCAACAGAGCGCACATACTTACCAGAGCCCCCAACTCGTCCCCGGCACTGCACAACCCGAACGCCGGAGCCGAAATCGAAAGGGGGGTAAGCTGTGGCCAGGGCAGGCCGCCGATGAAAGCCATGCTTTACAACAAAACGCCGCCACGATTCCGGGTACTCAGGACCAATATCGTCTCCAATAATCGCTTACCCGGCGCCTGGGTAGGTAGAGCCAGGGTCAGCCTGTTTATAAGACGACGACTCCGAATCTCCCAGAAAACCCACCAACCCACCAAGTCACCAAATCACCAAATCTGAACTTGAACGCGAATCCGAGTCTGAGTCTAGATATCTGTAATCCTAACCTGGCAGTGGTAGCGGCAGCGCTCAACCAGGCCGACATACCTCCCTACCTCGTATCTACGCACATACGTACACACCCCAAACAACAGCCTGGCGCAATGAAAACAACGCCGGGACCCAAAAACGCATTTCCCGGACCGAGCCTAACTCCCAGCCTGTGCGCGCCATCCCCACATGCATATCATGCCATGCCACGCCACGCCACGCCACGCCACGCCACGCCACATGCCGCATTAACCCTCAAACTCTACAATCCTTTGTGTCGTCGCTGTCGTTGTCGAGCTCGCCGTCCTTGGCCTGCCCTCTCGCGCAGCGTTGACATCGACCACAGCCTGTCCCTGCCCCTCCTGCCCCTTCCCGGCTCCCGCCTCCGCATCGGCACCGTCGAGCAAGTCCCGATCGGACGACCTCACACTGCGGCGCTCGGGGTCGCCGCCGTACCCGGCGGGCCGTAGACCCTGGACGTCTTCGTCCTCCTCTTCCTCCTCGTCTCTCTGCCCAGGCACCGCGTTCTTCTCCAGCTCACGCTGCGCCTCCTCCATGCGCCGCCGAACCTCGGCCGCTACGCGCGAGGCGTCCGTGACGATATTGTCGAGAACGCCGCGGAGGCTACGCCCGGCGCCCGCGACGCCGGCCTGCGGAACGGGAACGGATGGACCGGGCGAACGTCCAAAGCTCATGTTCGAAAATGTGGTAAGAGACGATGTTGATTGGTTAGTAGACGTTGCCAGGCCCTCCATGATGTGTAACGAGGTGGGGAACGACGATTCAAAGAACTGCTCTAGTAGCTCGTCTGCGAGCACGACCATACGAAAGGTGGGTAGCGTAATATGTAAGGGGTTTGAAGGATCGAGGGCGGCGTTGGCCTTCTCAGATTGCGCTTTTGACACCGCACGCCGAGCGTCGTTTCCGGTGTCAGGTTTGCCCATCGCAGGAGGAATGGATTCTCCCAAGTCTGGCTTTTTCTTCGCGGATCTGGGACCGTCTACCGCACCGTCGAAAGCAAGTAGATCCTCTTCTTCTTCATCTTCCTCATCGCCGATGGAAAATGCGTTGTTATCTGTCGTCTCGTTCGTCTCAGGTGACAATGACGTCTCCTCGATGGGGTATTGATTGCCCCGGCGGTCCGGATCAGCATATTCGAAACATCGTCTAATGAACGCGCTCACGCTTCCTAAAAATCGCTCGTTGATGGTGCCACCGATGGGCGGGCTCATCGAACCATTGACCGAGTCACCGAGACCATTAAGTCCCGTGTTCGAGTTGGAATTGCTCAGAGAACCTTCGAGACCCCGACGAGAAAGGAACAGGAGCGCCTCGGATATTCGAAGGATGCCCTCTCGATCGACTCTTCCGTCGCCGTCGTCATCGTAGAGTTCAAAGAAATAAGTGATGGTGCCCATAATATCGCGTTTACCTTTGATATGTGCGAATCCCGTCACGACATTCTGTAACGTCAAAGTCGAGCTAGAATCTACATCCCATCTTCGGAATAATCTCTGCATAAATTCGTGGTCAGCCGGTTCGGGGTTCCCACCCCATGGCGAGAGTAGATTGGGATCAGATCGTCTAAAGCTGCCAAAATACGAATTGCGATCTTTTTCGGAGGACGGCTCGCGTCTGGGTGAAGCTGGCGAGTCTGAGATGGCCCACTTAGACACGCTGGCGAGGAACTCTCGAAATGCGTCGTAGTCCATGAGGCTGGTGCTAGGGCCTAGGCCGACACGGCCCTTCTCCACACCATGGTCGTCCGAGAAGGATTCGGCGACTCTATGTTTGTTGGCTTTGGCCCGGCGCACCTGCTCCTGGATGATGAGATCCCGCTGCTGGCGTTCGTATAGCACCCTATAGAACCTATCATAAAGGGAGCCCAGTTCGTCCGGGCTCAGCAACTTGCTGTCGGGTCCAAGATTTCGGATAGCAGTTCGCTTGGCGAAGTTCTCAATGTTATTAAGAACGGCGTCCTTGTTCTTCAGCCGTGAATCTTGGATTGTGCTGTGAGTAATGCCCGAAAACTCCTTGAAAGCCACAACCATAAGTTCCTGGAACCTATTGATGGCTCGGAGCTTGGGATTTTCCGATTTCGGGTGAGCAGATTCGTCGAGACGTGAGAAGTACGACTTGAGGACAGATATGAAGGCACCGTCATCCGTGGCATCTAACAACTCTTCGCCATTAATCCTCAGAATAGCCAGTCCAACCTGGAAGAGAACCTTGGGGCCCTCGACGAAGAAGACATCCAGAACCCTGAATGCAAAAACCAGAGGCATCGAGTTGATATACAAAGAGAGGAACCAAGGGAGAGAAACGACAGATAGTTGTACGTCGCTCTTTACGAGATGTTCCCACAGGATCGGCATCGTCTTTTCGACGAGGGATTCGAACACCTTTTGATCCAAGAGCGTACCGTACATGGTGGACGAGTAGTATCCGGGAACTAATCTGTCGCATAGGGCCGAGAGCAGAAAGAAAGCTTGCGCTTCCGACATGTAGATTAATAAGGCAGCTACGACGATATTCATAGCTTGACAATAGCCAACTTCGGGGTTTATCCAGCTGTAGGCCGTGAGAACACGTCGTAATCGGTTGATGCCGTCTTCGCTCTGAAATCCGGGGTATTCTGGAAGACTTCGATTCAGGTCCTTTTCTATCTCATCTATGGCCAAGGACTCTTTCCCTGAGAATTTGGCGAGCGTGTCTGTGTAGAGGGTTGGGTTCTCGAGCCGTAGATAAAGGGATCCGCATGTCAATTCCCAAACCTCGCCTCGCAGTCGATTTGGAAGACCGACCCTGATCAGTTTGTGAAAGGTTGGTTGACGAATCAATGTGGTGTTTCGTCCATTATCACGGAGGTATTCGGCCCATAATCTCATCTTTGCTCGGTCTCGAAGCTTTTTGGGATCACCGGGGTATCTGAAAATCATGCCCAAACCGGCATCAGGCGGACTGGCGTTCTTTTTATCTTCGGGCCGAAGTAGGTATTCCGAGTAGCATTCGGCTACGACCTTCTTGTACCTCCCAACGCTGCCGACTGCATTCCTCAGGCCTTTCTTAAGGCCGTCGCAGAACCTCTCACATGCCGGACGGGACCCGGCAAGCTGTATGGTGATCCTCTGCTCTTTCTTTTCCCTCTGCGGATCCTTTTCCTTTACGGATTCTTGGGTGATGCCATTCCAGGTCGTAATCGCAAGAGAGAACTGGATTTATCATGTCAGCATGTTTGATTCGCATTCTTTCGTAATCTTCCATTACCTGGAGATTCTGGGTGTTGAGGCGCTCAACCCGTCTAATGGCACACAGAGGAAAGGTGAAGCCGTTCCCACTGGGCCCAGCACCGAGTGTCTGACCGGTAAAGGCGGCTGAGCTTGAGGGGCTGGCACCTGGGGAGAAGCTGGTGGGAGTGGTAGTAAAACAGATATAGGACTCGGACAGGTGTAGCTTGCCAGCATAGTGCCAGCCTCGATCGCGGTCTTTGTCGCCCTGGGTGACGTTGGAGGGTGGTATGGTAAGCTCGGCGGGTATCTCGTACAAGGGTGTCTGAGAGCTGGGGAGTCGGAACTGGTTCTGGAATAAGGAAGCTTTGGAGGGATACTTGTCGGAGTTGGTGAGGTTCAAGCCTTGCATGGGATCAATCAGCTGCTGAGCAGCGGACTGTGCCTTTTGCACGAAGCTAGTGAGGTTAAACATGGTGCAAGACTTGGACTATGCAGCCGAGTCGAGTCCATGCATGAACTTGTAGCTCAATTCATTTCTAGCGAAAGTTGGAGGAGCGAAGCGGGATCTATGAAGAGATCTAGCGAGGAGAAGAAGAATGGATTAGTTGATCGAGGGAGTGTCAGACGATGTCGTATGCAGGGAGGTAGAGATAGAGGAAGAGGGAGTGTGTATGGTAGATCGTAGGGTTGCAACGGTTGTGACTGGAACTGTTTAAGGAGCAAGCAATGCCAGAAATGCTTAGAAAGATGCCTACAGCCAACGGTTTAGGTAAGGTGACGCCGCAGCTGACTGCCGTTCTCCAGCTCCGAGTCCGATAGGGAGACCCTCCTCGTTTGTGGCTGGAGCTTCACTACCTTAATTATTAGGTCTAGTCTTGAAACTCAACTTCGCGTGCTCAGCCTTAGCCAGCACCGTTTAGATCATAGGACTAGCCACAGTTTCCCATCATCCATGACATTGACACAAGCTGTCCCCACTGTATTGTGTCAAGTAGGACACCACCAATTTTCAATACGGGTATTGAATTCTGCTGTTCTTTTATTAGCTGCATGACAGACACAGCATGACAGGCACAGCATGACAGACACAGGCAGTCACTTTATATGAGTTCTTCATATATAGCATCAAATATCATACCTCAGGTAGGCGGTATGCACTGACAGATTATGGAATTCCATACCGAAAATTCATATAATAATAGTAGCAAGAATGGACTGGATGCAACCTCATGTTCCAGCTTCGTTACAATAATTTGGTTATTGCCTCTCGCGGTCTAGGTAGATGGAGCGCTGTATCAATCAATCCCACTTTCATCACCTGGCAGACCTGGCAGTTTTCTGGGCACCAAGCTAATGTCACTCCCCGCTTGGGTTCCTACCTTCTGCAGCAAACGTCATCGCTACAAGGCTGGACTGGGGAATCGCACACACCTGCTGCACCTGGTAGCCATCCCGTCTTCTTCTCCTCGAGCCCACATCAAGCCCACATGCTGTCAGAAGCTACTACTATTCCATACCATAGTTGCTATTAACCGCGCTAAATAAAGAGGACTCTAGAAGAGTAGCCATTGCGCCGACCCGACCTCTTGGATCAGGTTACTGGTTCGGTTTTCTTTATATCTTGACTCATTGAGCACAAGAGAGAGAAAACATATAACATCCTTCATCATGTGTACCCTCTAAAGCTACCCAACTTATATACCACTTACCTACTACTCCTTATCTATATACACCTTACTCAAAGAGAATTGTACTCGCAAGATCCTCCTATAGCGCCGAGAAATGGGTGTCGTCTCATACCATTAACCCGCCAATTGCAAGAAAGGGCAGCAGTATATAAGTTGCCCCGGACAGAAAACTAATTATATACTTCGGATGAATCTTAAGAAGATGGCCGCCACGGTCGCCAAACCCGGCCTCATACCTCGGGTTCTACAGGAACACAACCTACACCCCTTCGCATCGAACACAGACACCTCCACCGCCGTGCCACAACCAGCCGATCCCGATGTCGACCCGAAAGTACCACCCCAGCACCAGCGACTGAAGCTGAGTGACTTTGCCCTCGTGAGGACTTTGGGAACCGGTAATCTCTACCTTGTTGCTTCATAGCCGCCCCGTAGAATGTCTCTCGACTAAAGCATACGTTTGTCGCAGGTACCTTTGCTAGAGTCTGTCTGGTTCGCCCCGCTGTCGGCACCGACGAAGACCGCGACAAGGTCTTCGCTCTTAAGATACTGCGCAAGGCCGAGGTCATCAAGTTGAAGCAGATCGACCACGTACGAGACGAGCGCCGGATACTCAGCGATGTTGCCGGCCACCCCTTCATCACCGAGCTGATCACCACCTTCTCCGATCATGACTCGCTGTACATGCTGCTCGATTACGTCCCTGGAGGTGAGCTCTTCAGCTACCTGCGAAGACATCGACGGTTCCCGGAGGAATGGGCACAATTCTACGCCGCCGAGATCGTGCTGGTTCTCGAGTACCTCCACGACCACCAGGGTGGTGTGGCGTACCGCGACTTGAAGCCAGAGAACCTTCTTCTGGACGGCCAGGGACATGTCAAGTTGGTTGA
Organism: Hypoxylon sp. NC1633; assembly: GCA_022984935.1. Classification (NCBI taxonomy): domain Eukaryota; kingdom Fungi; phylum Ascomycota; class Sordariomycetes; order Xylariales; family Hypoxylaceae; genus Hypoxylon; species Hypoxylon sp. NC1633. Next base: position 525,927 of record JAJLYQ010000023.1, read on the forward strand.
TTTTGGCTTTGCGAAGAGGCTGGGAAGCAGGGATAGCAGACCGGTCGAGACGTACACTCTTTGCGGTACACCCGAGTACTTGGCGCCGGAGGTGATCCAGAACAAGGGACATACCATAGCCGTCGACTGGTGGGCGCTGGGCATCCTGATATACGAGTTCCTGACCGGCTATCCCCCGTTCTGGCACCAGAACCCCATCGAGATCTACAAACAGTTAGCCCACATTTTCTTTGTGCCCATAGCATACCGAGGGAGAGACTGACAAGACGATAGAATAATCGAAAAGCCGGTGCTCTTCCCCGCCGAACCCCCTATCTCGCCCAGCGCCCAGAACATAATCCGGTCGTTCTGCACGGTGGACCGTTCACGGCGGCTCGGGAACCTGATCGGCGGCACTCAGCAGGTCAAGTCGCACCCGTTCTTCGAAGGCGTAGACTGGGACGCGCTCTTCCACCGCCGGGTTAGGCCGCCCATCCAGCCTAACGTGAGGTATCCAGGCGACGCCCAGTGCTTCGATATCTACCCCGAAGACGACGGAAAGCGAGATCCATACACAGACGACATGTCCCGGCAGTACGACCGGTGTTTCGAGGGGTTTTGATAAGTGATTTGGATCAGGGCTTTGCGTGGTAATTCATGACGAACGAACATATATTTTTTCTCTAACTACGTTATCTACCTCTCTGGTTACTTGCATAGATAGGTGGTAGGCACTGGCCTGGTCTGGCCTGGAGGGGAGGGGAGGGGAGGTAATGGGCGTAGCCGGCCGGGCCGGACTGATATACAGGACAAACCTACAGGCAAGACGTTACGTTACGTTACATTACGAGCGGCCCGGGCAGATGTATTTATGGGCTCTTGACGTCCCGCATGGTCTGTTTTCTTCCTCTTCGTCTAGGAGCTTTGGGAGTACTTGCATTTGCGTTTTGCTCATACGACGGGGCTTTTACGAGGAGTTGCTGTGGTGGGTGCGTCCTTCGTGTCTGCTGGAGGCCACCGTGTTCTGGGGACCTTATAGGTAGGTACTTACCTACTTGATCTTGAGGTTGTCGCGGGGTCTGGTGACTCGGATAGCTCGCCTTGTATTTGTATCATATACCTAACTAATTCTGGACTTTTGGAAACGTGTTGCTTTTCGGTTCTTGGTGATTTGGTTTGTGATTGGATTGGGCGGTGAGCTTGTGGGAGCATGCTCACTTGCACTTGGCTGATGCGGTGCTGATACTGTGTGTTTCCTTGGGCGATGCTGGTGCGGCTGGGGAAATATGTGTTGGAGTCCCCGAGGTCGAGGAAATCGCAAAGAAGTATCGCTTTTAGGATAGCTGCGGCGTGTAGCTGATCTTTACGTATCCCACGAGAAGCAATACCGCGGTGCGGGAGCTTACACTGACGGTTGCTTAGGGGCTGACGATGAATTGCCTATATGAATCTTCTATTTCTCAAAAGATTATGGTTGTGCTCTGGTAGGTTTGCTGAGGAATATGATGCGGAATGAAGATTCGTTGCCATTTTTCAAAAGACGGGCCATAACACTAGGTGTAGAGGTAGCGAGGATGGAGAGCACCTTTAACAAGAGTCAACCAATGATTCAAGGGTCATAGCGGATGAGATGTTCTATCATGGAGAATGAACTTTGGGCACCTCTGTGGCTACCTATATAGCAGTTGTAGAGTCCTCGTAGCAGATATTCGTCACGTCCCCCTGAAACACTCTCTTAGCATGGAGACGAGAGACAGATAGAGGGATACATATGAAAATAGGAGTCCAGGACCTCTGCTGCCTACGAAACGTACCTGTCGAAGGAACGACCAAGGCAGGGCCGAGTCTATGCTCTACGACTTGAGATCGCCGCAAGTACTTACCTACAGACTCTCAGCCGGAGGAAAATACGCATCACATTAGAGGAAGAAAGAGATAGGTAGGAAAATATCTGGCTGAGCAGGTAAGTTATAAGCACTCTTTATCCGCGTATATAAAGCGTGGCAAAGACCTCCTGGTTTCGCCGCCTTATGCCTATATGATTTATGTACGGAGCTGTACGTCTATCGATGCCGTACTTCCCGGCTTGTCTCTTTGGACTCATCGATGGGTATTGGCCTTCCGCCATAGACCTTACCCACAGTATCCTCAACGATTTGTGTCAGTTGGCTGTCACTCTTCTCCTCCCCTCTAGATATTCCCCTACTTGATTAACAGAGAGTGTATAAATACGAGAAGACACCAAATCGACTGACCAGAGAGAAGAGCTCAGCGCAGGGAGTTGGCAGGATGCTCACCGACGACTCCACCCTATTCGTAATGGAAGGCATCTTCCTCGTACGAAATCGATGCAGATAGCCCAGCCTCCGCGTAAACCAGATACGCGAGACCTCATAAGCCTTACACGTCCGTCCCTGATCTTGCCATCATTATCATTTCCATCCCGTTCTCACCCCGAATAGCGCCTATTCCTATCATACCATCTATAATCTATCCTCCGCTTTCCAACAGACCTCTCTCCGGCATTACTCCGTACTTACCTACCTCTTCTCCAGTTCTTTTCTGTTCCAGGGCCTTCAAAACTACTTGCGTACCTACCTACCTACCCACCTGGGGCCTGGGCACATACTGCAGTCTATAGCAAGGCAGGCCTCAGGCGGAGTTACACCACATTCCTGATATCTTATGTAGGAATATTATGAATAGTACTACTTGCACTGTCTATTTCGACCGTGCCCCTACGGGGCACTGCGCTTTAATTAACAAATGATGCAAGACTAGCACTAGCGCCCAAGATACTTCCGGGAAGGTAGGAGGCACATATAAAATAGAGGTAATCTCTATTAAATCAATAATCTTATTATGCTTATATGTTGAATCTATAGTAGCCCATTTATTTTTCTAGCTCCACTCTATTACATTCTGCGATAACTCTACGAAGCATAGTCCTACAGCTTCGAAAAAAGTATTATAATATCTATTGAAAAATTAGTAAAAAATAAATACCAGTTGCATTATATTAAGCCTGCTGAATGAAGCGCTGTTTTGGCTTGGACTGCTGAGCCGTCTTGAACGCTTAAGAGATTAGCGCGCCTCCAAGTCTTGGCACCCGTAGCACCATTCACTGAAGAACTCGTATAGCTTAGGCAGTACTTGATGTACAGTCATACATCCAGCATTGAAATTTTGCTGATTTTCCAGGCTATTTAATGGTACTCTTTTTGAAGAAATAGCATTAAGATTAATTAAAAATCAATTGAAAAAGCTGTAAGTATTCAGGAGAAGCTTTAGCGGGGTACTGTGTCATATGTAAGCTCTATGAGGATATCTAAGCTTATTCAAGTTTTAGACAGTACTTCTAGATTATATGGTAGATACACCAAAATCTTATGTATCGGGTAATCTTCGGGCACTAGTGCTAGTCTTGCATCATTTGTTAATTAAAGCGCAGTGCCCCGTAGGGGCACGGTCGAAATAGACAGTGCAAGTATGTACATACATCCACATCCTACCTACATAGTACTATACTAGTCAGCTAGTGTGTAGTAGTATTGAACCCGCATCCGGCACCCCCAGCTAGCGCAGACCGCGCATGAACCAGGGGAGCCGCAAGGCAGGGGTCCGAGACGTGCCAGAGTTTCTGCTGAAGATCGGCCGCTTCGCTTCGCGGTTTGAGACTTCCATGTGCCTCTCTCCAACATTTCTCTTCTAATATTTCTAAGCAGAAAAGGGACCCCATCGACTCTAGAGTCTACCTTGCCAACGGCCCAACGTTGCGGGATAGGTGGATGGGGACCTAGTCTGCAGTTCCACAGCCCTGGCGCAGAGTAGCATTGCCAGAAAACCTGTTCCGTTCTACTATGTACTATTGCTGTCTGCTCGTTATGACACAGTAGGTTGACACAGTAGGTTAGTGCTGAAGATCGTAGCTATCGTAGTTGTCTTCAAACAGGCCTCAAGAGTTTGGAATAGCTTCACGAAAACATCGATGATTAGTTTTCTGATATGTGCATCTCATTCCCTTCTAGCTATTCAGACCACCCACTCCAGTCCACTTCTGAAGTGAAATAAAAGGAAATAAATACGGAAGATATAAAACGTTCCCAAGCCTCATAAAAATGTACAACAGTCGGAGCTTCGGTACGTCCATGATTAAAAGGTATTGTCGTGCGCCCCGACCGCCACAGGCTCTCCGTCTGCCACACACAGCGTGACACAACACATCGACATCGGATATATCGCAAACAGAGAGCCGTACGAATCAAAAACTCTAAGATGTATCGCTGACGACGACGCTGCTATGCCGTTTTCACCCCGCTTTCCTCCCCAAACTCAGCTATGACGCCAGGCAAGCCTGTTGCTGTGCTTGACAGTCAGCCAGTGTGAAACTAGCACCAGCGTTCGCCGCGTCGCTACAGTTGTTGTTTTGGATCTGGTCAATGATTAGCAGAGCACAGGTGGACGTAGATTGGCCCAATACTCACATCGCAGGCTCTCTGCTTCGCTGCCGACTGGTTCACAAACGTGTTTCTATATCATAATGTGTCAGCCGTCGTAGAGTAAAACCGAAAGTTTTGGGAACTGACCCATTAACAGCAAATGGACGATTGGCATCTCCAGAGTTTGTTACACTCGGAGCTGCGCCGCCGAGGTTTTTAGTCTGTTGAGTATTGCTGTTAGCATTACCGCCAGCTACCGCTGTTGTGTTCGAATTATTACTTGAGCCAACTGCCCCATTCTGTCCCTTAGCCGCATTCTGACCGGCTTGGCCCTGACCCTTCTGTCCGTTGGCAGCAGCCTGACCGTTGGCATTGGCATTGCCGCCAGCGTTGGCGTTAGCGTTGCCACCGGCATTCGCGTTAGCGTTACCGCCAGCGTTCGCATTGGCATTACCGCCGGCATTCGCATTGGCGTTACCACCAGCGTTGGCGTTACCGCCCGCATTGGCGTTGGCGTTGCCACCAACTGCAAGAGATATTAGCTTCCTAAGTGCTAAAACACAAGACGGGCTGTAACCCTACCGGTGAACTTGTTGCAGTCATCCTGGGCACCACGTTGAGCGACAGGCATGAGGACAGGCTGGTGGTTGGCAGCAGAAAACATCGTGCACACACGGTAGTTGCCCGCGGGGAGACCACCAGCAACATCAGCGGACAAGAGTCCATTGCCGTTACCGGCATCGTTGATACCCTTAAAGAAGACGAATTGCGTAGCATCCAAAGGTTGACTTGGGGTCAGAGAGTTGCCCAAGTCCTGAATCGTAACGTGGGTGTGACCAATGATTTGACCTTGGCCGTTGAGGAACTGAGGCGCCGCGTAGTAGGTGGCGGCGGCGTTGGTAAAGGTACCGGCTTGGAAGTTGTCGACCTGGACCTGAACTTGGAAGTCGGTGTTCGCCTGAAGGTTGTCGTTGTGGGCGGGGTTGATCAGAACACTGGAGACCATCTGGGTGGTAGCCGGAATGTCGCCCATAGCTAACGATCCTTAGCGGTTGTCACTGAAATGGTTCCAAGATGTACTTACGGATACCGTTGCACGAGCCACCCTTCTGTTGGATACCGTTCGTCAACAGTGGCTTGTTCGCGCAGAAGTTGATGAAGTTGGCGTTATCGCTATGTCAAGTTAGCAGCGGCGCAAAATACGTGGAACTTGGCAGCTTACGTTAAAGACGCTGACTCTCCTGCTGCTGCGTCCGGGTTACCATCCGACTGGGAACCGGTCTGAACAGCTTTAGGATCCAAAGTCAAGGATGCTTGGGCGGCATTGCCAGCGTTGCCTCCGGCGTTGGCGTTTCCGGCGTTCTGGCCAGCGTTCTGACCGGCATTCTGACCAGCATTCTGACCAGCATTCTGACCGGCTTGCCCTTTCTGACCATTTTGACCATTCTGACGGCCCTGGTTCTGACCAAACCCACCCTGACCGAAGGCGCCCCTGTTCTGCCTGGTGTTGAGAGCCCTAACTGCCCGTCGGTTCATAACATTGTCGAATGGACGGCTGATGGCTGTGGCCTCAGCGAGGGCCGTGATGCTGAGGAGGCCGACGAGGATGTTCTTGGTATGCATGGCGAACGATATGACCTACACGAATCGAGCGAGGACAAATTTCTTTCTTTCCTGGATAAGAATGGAAAAGGGTAAGATCCAAAAAGGGTTCCAGACCGTTTTCGAATTAGCTGAAAGGAGTGGTCACAGACAACACTGAAGTGAAATAGAGTGGGCAGGTCCCAAATGCTGTCAAGAAGAGAACGAATGTAAAGACACACTACCAGCGCATTCTAATGGAAAGAGAAAGGAATGTAGAAACTCGACAGAGATCTGAAATAGAAGATTAAAGCTGATGGGGACGGGAAATAAGAAGCTTAACAGAGCGAGGCCAAGACATTTCCTTATTATATACTCCACCGGCATGGTAGCAGGCCTCTCGGACGAATAGTGCCGGAGTACTAAAGGAACCAATGGCATCCGCGACGGAGACTACATCATGTTCCCATGGAGGTTCCATCCACAGGAGGTTGTATCCACTGTCTCAAAACGTGAACGGGGATGGTAGGAAAGAGACGATGTCGAGGATAGTAATGACAGGACCTGGTCTGCAAGGCAGGGGGTAGAAGATGGACGCCGTGAGGCTTGAGAGCTTGGCCAGGCTTGGGGTCGGCCCCACCACTACCACATCAAGGAGATGGGAGGGATTCAGATATTGTGCATGAGGTACTGGATAGGTGAGATGAAGCTTGAACAATCCTCGTCGACTTTAGATGTACCTAGCCCCGTACGCCGCCTCAGGGTCCTTGATTTCTCTACCAAGTCGGAGAAGCCTAGAGAGGATTGAAATTTGAGGCTAGGTAGGCGAAAGGATTCATTGTGATTCACTGGATTGCCGCTACACCGTCTCAGCGAGCAAGCCTGACCAGGAATTCTAGAAATCCAATGCTGCCGGGTGGCTGCTGGCTGTCGGTATGCGAAAGCCAGGTACAGTATGTACCAGGTGTACTGTATCTGTCGCACTGCAGATCCGATGTCACATTGCACGTCTCTCCTGGTGTTGGAGCGATGAGAAGCCGCTTGACTTCAGGTGACAGCTAGACAGCCGACGGGAGGCAACTGGACCTATTGGAGTTCATGATCAACCAATTGAGAATCATTACCAGCAAATAGATATTGCTACCAGACAATAGAACCGCTTGGACTGCAAGTCATTGCAGGTATGCCGCATGCGAGTACATTGCGCGAGGTGAATGCAGCTCACTTTCAAGCGGTATAACTCATAAGCTGGGGTATATGTGATGTCTGGTACAGTCAAGTCAAGTTCCATTAAGGTTGAAAGGATTTGATGCTCATCATTGATCATTGAGGGAAAGGCCAGGGAAAGGGGGGCGCTAGGGCTTCGGGGGTGGGTTGGCCGAGTAGCTGAAGTGAAGGAAGTGAAGAATGCCAAGCGGAAATCTAGCTTTGCGGCTCGATTCGTCGCAGATTCCCCATTTCTTTAGAGATGCGACCAATTGGCGAAAAGTCTAGTGCAGTAGATCAGGCACACGCCGTTTCGTCCCCAGGCAGTTCAGGCGCATTCTGAAGCAAAACATCCATCCATCCCGACAGAAATTTAAGCGCGGATCTGTGCGCCTCTGTGTATCACTATCAATGTTGTAAGTTTCCTCTCCACAGCGCTAACACGAAGTAGAATAGTACTACTGTAGAACGACGGTTCAACGGTGGTAAATGAAAGCACGAGATGAGATGACAGACAGGTGGCACAAGTTCACAACATCATTGAGATCACTGTCTGAGACCACAAACAGAGACCGTTTATCGATAAGAAGCACGCTGGCCAAGTTGTAGACCGGTAGAACTCATCCACTGTTTTGACATCGGACACGAAACAAGCTCATTATCTGCCAGTTCATATTTGCCCATCCTTTATTCAGGATCTCTCTTCTCAACGGGAATAGTCATGTGAATCACCAACACATAGTTATCGCCGAACAGCCACCTACGTAGGTATGTATATCTTATATTTAGACTAACAGGCCGTTTGTGGTATGTACGACATCGCGAAACTCCAGGTGAGAAACGAACAGACAGCGCCCATCGTCTTCGTCCAAACATGGGATCTGCTTTTCCTGCTCTACCCGGACCCGCTGTGAGCGTTATGAAAAAAGCTTAAAAGAATACCGGCCTGTGTACATACATGTATGCCATCTGTCGCAGTAGGCCAGGGGTCATCCCTATGTTGCCACTGGTATTGGCTCAACTTGCCAGCGAGCCGTGTTGGAGTCGAGGTTGAGACGTAGCGAAGAAATGTCAATGCAGTATAATCCGATCTAGATGGTGATCTACACGGAGCCGGATACTACAGTCAAGCTAGCCACATTAGCTATGATATCCACGAGGCCGTATTATCTTAACTCATTCTTTTGCGAATTGATTGTTCGATCGACGGAACAATTTTTCTCGGTGTCAAAGCCAAGAGATATGGATCCTTGTCAGACCTAGATCTGATAGACTCATATCGTAGGTCCAGTACACAGTAACTGTCTACAACTGCATCTGCATAGGTAAGCAGTGGAACTCGTTCTCATTTCGCGGAGCGGTCAAAGGACATTTGTTTTGGGGCTTCGAGGGGGATCGTGAACCCTCAGCAGCGTCGTGCTCCTAGTACGAACTTCTACTAGCAAAAGCGCCTGTGAAACAGTTTTATTAAGGTTCTCTGCCTCCCCCGAACATTGTGGCGTTTCTAGCTCCTGGGCTGTCCAGCGGCTCCAGCCTGCCTACCTACTACGTAACATACATGTACTTCGTATGTGCAAAAGGTATGGTCGGCAATCTCATCCGAGATTTACATTGAGCGATCCCTCATTGCGCGTCAGCCTGTACGCGAGATTGGTCGCTTAGTCGGACTGACTGCATATAACAGACGCAATAATAGGGCAAAGTCCAGAATCCATCTAAGGGGCCGAGGCTAAGCACCCCTTGCAAAACTCGCAGCTCCTCGTTAGGGCCCCTGAGAAATTCTAGAAAGTCCGTTTAATTGAGTTACATCGGAAGCTCCGCGCCGGCGCGCCCTAAGAAAGCACAGTCCATCGTCGTAAATAAGGTTGGAAACAGGAGAAGAAACATTCACGGGGAAGGGCTGAGTTGGGATGAAAATGACGTTTGGGGGGACAATGTCGACTTCGATCGGAATGAAACAGCGAATTCTGCGCCAAAAGCGTCGTCGTCGCGATGGGAAAGCTCTGGCTTGGCACATTACCTGCATGGCGGGAGATCCTGTATCTGGGCGACTTCTTGGTATTGACGATCACAGGAAGAGCCTCAACCCATCTCAACTGCAAGTTGATCTGCATACTACTACTTTGTTGTCAAGTCACCAGTGCCGGGCGGCCGGCTTAGCGCCTGTGCGTCGCAGCGTCTGTATTGCAATGCGCCCTGCTTACTCCAACAACGAGACTAAGTCCCATCGGTCAACAGTTATGTATAATCCGTCGACGAAGACGTCGTCGTCTCGTGCACTCTTGCATCGGAGGCATATGTACGGCCGGCTGTAAATGCCACAAGCGAAGGATTGCTCGGCTTTACGATTAATGTGTCTGTCTATTGGGGTAAGAACCGAAGGTACATAGCCGGAGCTGTTCAGGCCCTGAGTAGGCCGAGTTTGAGGCATGTCCCACGTTCGACGATGAAACCAGGCTGACCCCTGATTCGCGATCAAGGCTATCACGTGGAGTCTTTGGTATGGGAGTACAGTTCCGTCTGTCACTGGGATGGCAGGAAACGCCAAGAGCAAATGCAGACTGGACGGCCTTCTCGCTCGTTAATCAAAATGTCAATTCCACACATACATACATGCCTAGGGCAACCTTTGGCGAGGTATCCTCGACGACACAGCTGTCGAGCCAGCCAACAATTTCCCCTTAGCTACACCTTCGCTTTGACGGGGAAACATACCTACCTTCCCTAAATGGCTCTTGTCGATAGCAACATCAAGCCGAAACCGTCCCAACTCTCCTTCACGGCCTTCGCCAAGAAGCGCCGTTGAAGGCTTGTATATGGGCCCAGCAGTTAGAGAAAGCTTGGTAGAATATCATAGTAAGTTGGCTGAGAAGACATTTAGATTCTGGAACGCTTTCCAATACGTTCGTTAGAGGATTTTCGCGGGCCGCAACCCAAGCCTCATCCTAGAATTGTATGTAAGCAGTCGATATTCCAATCTGACCCATGACTCCTCATATCTGTTCATAATTCCCAAGTCTCCTTATTCCAAGACCCTGATTTCATCGAGCGTTGATTTATGGCCGAATCGGCTAAGAGTTTTGACTTGGAAATCCTCCGAGGCGCACCTGTCTCGCCTCATAGTTCTTCAACAGGCAAACCCGCTCCAGAAGCCTTCTCCGCTATGAGATCCAGCCAAGCTGCGAGGCGGTAACCTGCCTTGGCGACTTGGAGCTCAATCACAGGGGCCGCTTTTTCATAGTAATCGCCAGCGAGCTCCTGTCCGACAATGGTTTTGGGTCCTTCAGGGAAAACTACGAGAAACCCTATTAGTTACAATTCGATGCATCGCAGTTTGGCAAGTGGAGGCGCGATCTCACCGTGAGTACAGACAAATGCGTTGGACTCGTTCGCCCATCCCATCGCCGTTTGGATGGGGTCATCGATGCTCAGACCGGCGGACCAGAGCTTGCTCGCCGACTCATACTTGCCCGACTTAATCTGATCGGTCAGGTTGGCAGCCCATTGGTATCCCGCATTGTATGGCTTCCTGTGGATACCACCTAACATCTTCTCCGCGATGCTCGAGTCCCAGACATGGTGCAGGTTCAATACGCTCGATTCCCATCTTACGTGGATGCCGTTGCCTCCCTGCGCGACGTTCTCGACATGCAGAGGCTGGTGAATATCGCCGACGAAGTGGATGACGAACTTGGCTGCCTGGCTTCTCCGCCACGGCCATAGACCCGGATCTAGTAGCTGGGAGGTGTAGTTCCGTAAGGAACTCACGACGCAGCCTTCTTCTTTACAATCCCTCTCGAAATCGACACCGCAATACGAGGGCGGCGTGTCTTTGGCATCGATGAAGTGGAAATTCTTGGAAAAGCGTCCCCATTTGGTATATCGGATGCTGTCAGCCCAAGTAGCCACTCCGGCAAGGTAATGCTCGGTGTCGTTCCTCAAGAGGTCCTGGAAATAAGTGGCCGTGTTCTCCTTGACGAAGTTGGATGCAATATAGGCCACGGTGATGTGTCCCAGACCTAAAATCAAATGTTAGCTGACAGTTTACGATCATGAGATTGCATTCTCGGTAAGCAGTCTCACTCACTTCCCCATGCTGTAGCACCTGGCAGCAAGAAAGCGCCTAAGACGACAGTCTTTAGATGGAGTCTCATGCTGATTGAGACAATTTAGATATACTCGACCAAGCGAATCTTGAATGAGAAATGGATTTTTCTTATCGAATTTTCATAAATAATTCTTATATATTATATCTGAAATCGACTTTGAAAGACAAGAAATCAACTTGAACATGTCTTTAAATCAGCCATGGCGGCTCAAAGATGCGTGTTTGACTATGAGTCGCGGCATGGGCGTTGTATGGCTATGGTTGTCGAGGGAACAGCGCATGACCACTCCGCCTGATTTGCTGCGGCCGCCTTACAGATGACCACAAGCTACGGTCAGCCACCAAACATTCGATGCCGTCCAACCCTGAGTCAAAGCAAAGTCAGATTGGTTACCAAGAAGGTTCAAGTATCGCCAAAGCTCGGTCAAGCCATATTAGGTTGGTTGAGAACTGATAGACGGTTGACAACGATAATATCTGTAGGATTGATTCGTCTTGAATTTGTCGTGTGTCATTATTTGAATTCAAACGGGACAGCCCGAGATACAGTGCGATAGGACTGCCGCCCATCGTTACCTAGCACACCATTTGATCCATCCATCTTGCAGGCAGCCCACCCACCATTTCTACATAGTATATGTAGCTTGCTGCTGCAAGGATCGACGTCAACTTTGAAAAATGCATCACTGGTCAAGCTCACTCCCGTCCCATTGACTGATTGACGGATTGCGGAGAATGTCCATTAAAGCTTTCAAGCGTGGGTTGGACCCTGAAATGCGCAAGGCACGGAATATATACGCTAAACCCCATTGGCTGCAGCCCACCTCCATCATGCGCGTACATGCGCCCGTATGCATGCCCTTATCTCTATGCTACCCTGCACTGTCTGCACAATTCGCAGATGCGACTGGAGATCACTCAGATCGGTGGCACACTGAGATAAGGAAAACTCGTTGAATGAACCACCTTTGCCTCTTCCAGCTGACTTCTTCCTTCTTCCTCACAACACATATGTACTGTATGTATGTACATACATAGTGCCTACAGACAGACCTAAGGCGGACCACCTGACTTGGGTCTTCCAGCTGGCTGACTACTGCTTTTACTATTCCCTCTTTCAGCTTAATCTCAGCTCCCTCCCCTCCCGACTATAACAGCCTTGTCTATCCGTCTGTTTCCCGTCTTTCTTTCTTGCATTTTGGTCTTTCTTAGCTTATATAGTACCTATAATATCGAAGAATATGAAGGCGCTCCTCATCGATATGACCTTATCGCACGACCTCTCCCTCAACGAAATCTTATCGGGGGTCTTTGGCAGCATCAGCTTGACGGCATGGATCTGCTTGCTCGTAGGTGCTTCACTGATTAGGAGCTTTCTCCGTGTTCCACTAACTAACCAGCCCTACGATAGCTTCCCCAGCTTATCACCAACTATAAAGCTAAGAGTGCCGAGGGCCTGTCCATGGGCTTTCTGGCCATCTGGCTCTTTGGCGACATCGCAAACCTTTCGGGTACGCCGTAATTTTCTTTTTGTCTTGTGTTCTAAGAGCTTCGTTCAGGGTTTCTCTGTAGCATGACTCAAACATGCTGCATCTCCCATGTCCCAACTCGGCATGTAGGCACGCGCCAAAGCTTATCATTTCCTCTATCCTACAGGTGCCCTTGTAACTGGTCTGGCACCCACGGCGACCGCATTGGCAGGCTACTTCTGTATCTCCGACGTCATCCTGATCTCGCAATCTACCTACTACAACGTACGCAACGCTCGAAAGGCCCGCCAACGGACCCGATCGACCGACTCGGAGGCGTCAGAAGACGAGCCCCTACTGCAGCCGCGAAGAAGGTCGTCCAGCGGCCTTCCAGGCTCACATAGGCGCCACTCGATCCACCACCAAGAGTCTGGTCTCGCCCCCATCAAGAGGATTGTCACGGGCGAAGATGACACGCCCGATAGCAACCCCTGGTTGCACAACACCCTGAGTGTCGCGGCTATATGGATTGTGGGAGCTGCTGGCTGGTTCGTCTCGTACAAGGTGGGGGCATGGGACAAGCCAGATGTTCCCGAGGAGCCAAGCATCGATACGCCGGTAGCTATCGGGGGGCTGGTTCTGGGATATGCAAGCGCGCTCTGCTACCTATGGTACGTTCAGTTCTCAGACGCATGACCAAGACATAAACTGACAGTGCATAGCGCTCGAGTTCCCCAGATCATTAAGAACTACCGAGAGAAGTCATGCGACGGTCTTGCTCTGCTCTTCTTCCTGCTGTCCATGACCGGCAACCTCACGTATGGCCTCAGCGTCTTCAGCTACTCTTTCGAGCCGCAGTATATCATAAAAGCGATTCCCTGGCTCCTTGGATCCCTTGGTACTATTGTCGAGGATAGCATCATATTCTATCAATTCCGAATTTACTCGGGAAATGCGGCGGTCAAGAGCGATGGAAGTGCTGACGAGACAGCGTGAAGTTGATGTTTTGCTGCGAAATTTCACGCAGCCTCTTGGGTACCTATCTTATATAGGAGGCAAAGAGGTGGGGGCTGGGGATACGACTGTGGCAGCATTATTACGGCGTTATGCATTTGGGTTTCCAGGTCGGGGACACAGCTGCATGCTCCGATGCTGGCACCGTTTGGATGGTACTCGGCGTTGTCATGAGGAAACTATTCCTTACCCTCCATGCCTTCACCGGCATAGGAAGACTTGCGTGTTTTTACCTGCTTTCTTAACCGGTAGTGTACCAACACAGTCTCCCTGGCGTTAAGTACCTAGCCGAACAGTCTTCGCTCATAAGGCCTAGATTGTGTCAAATGAGATGCACATTGACAAGTCATCTTTTACGCAGATCGGTTCAATTTGACCAGGTATTCAGTACCGACCTACCTAGATATGTAACATGAGCCAGATAGATGTGGAAGAGACAGCAGAATATTCAAGTGAAATAATATAGAATATTACTGGTGAAGGTGATTTGCATAGATGAGATGCCGATAGCTCAGCATTCAAGGTACAAAGGTACTTTACCCCTGCATCCCGTCCATACCCCCTTTTGATTGCGGTGATCCCTGCTGCTTGCTCGAAACGTCCCAATTTCAGCGGAGAGGACCTCAACTTGCTCTCCTTGTTTTCCCTTATCACCATTCCTCATCAACATCGACGACAGCCAATTCGTCACTCATTCATTCATTAGGTACTCGTTCTTTTGCTTGGCTCGGCTGATATCACACTCTTTTTTATATCGGCCCTGCAGCTTCGCTCTTTTATTCGTCGTTACATTAGCTATTCCTTACCTTGCATTTTCAACGCGTACGAGTCGAGATACCCCGAAGGATCCAGATCTAGGATATACCTACACGAAAGTAGCCAGATCAGCATACGAGAAATAGACGGTTCTTCAAGAGATAGAAGAGAGAGAAACAGTATACAGTAGAAAGAGAATAACGAAGAAAGAAGAAGAAAATGCGTTTCTCGACCATCTTTGCGGCAGCGGCGGCGACGGGCCCGATCGTGGCTTCGGCCGCGGGCCAGATGGGGTTTGCGTTGGGCAATAAGAAGGCTGATGGGACGTGCAAGGAGAGCAGCGATTACACGGCTGACTTTGCTGCCTTGGCGAAGGAGACTGGCACTAAGATCGTGCGTATCTACGCTGCCTCTGACTGCGATGTCGCGCAGAATATCCTGCCGGCTGCTAAGACGGCTGGGTTCAAGGTTATCTTGGGGATCTGGTATGTATACTACCCTGGATTCTTGTAACACGTGCCGGAATAGTACACCGTGGTGGATAGAGGACCGTGAATGGAATGGAATAGGAGGCTAATGCGAGAACCCAAAATTAGGCCCGACACCGACGAGTCCTTCCAGGCGGACAAGGCGGCTGTGGTCGAGAACGCGCCTAAGTACAAGGACCAGGTGTATGCCATTACGGTGGGCTCGGAGTCGCTGTACCGGGGGAACTTCACAGGGCCGGAGCTGCTGTCCAAGATCAAGGACGTCAAGTCGGCTGTAGGCGGCGGGTTCAAGGTCGGCACGGCAGATTCGTGGAACAAGTACGCGGACGGCACGGCGGATGCCGTCATCCAGTCCGGCAGCGCCGACATCCTGCTGTGCAACGCCTTCTCCTACTGGCAAGGCCAGGTCCTAGCCAATGCCACCGGCTCCTTTTACGACGACATGTTCCAGGCCTTCGGCCACATCCAGGAGAAGGCCGGCGGCACCGACAAGATCGAGCTCTGGGTCGGCGAGACGGGCTGGCCCACCGGCGGCGACAAGTACCAGAGCGCCCAGCCGGGCGTCAAGCAGGCCGCTACCTTCTACAGCCAAGCCGTGTGCGGCCTCGTCGACTGGGGCTTCAACGTCTTCTTCTTCGAGGCCTTCGACGAGTCGTGGAAGCCCAAGGCCATCGGCGAGGACGGATCCGTCGCCGACGAAACCTCGTGGGGCGCCATGACGGCCGATCGGAAGCCCAAGTACAGCCTCAAGTGCTAGGTGCTCGTCTCTGTTCGATTCTTTGAGTTCATGAGAGGAGAGGATGAAGAGAGGGGAGATGTATCTGTGTCTAGGCGGTCGAGCCAGCAAGCAGGATTCCTGTTGAATTTGTCATTTCTGTTGTCATATACCACTACTTAGCATGTCTCGAGATCAGGCTGCTATCGGATAATAGGAGAAAACATTGAATAGATGTGACGTTATACCACGTTCTCGGAAATATATGGCCGGACTGTAGAATTTGCTCTTGTAACACCTGAACATTTCACTTGTGAAGCGTCAAATGGATGAGTTCGCTCAATTAGATCCCGTTAGTCAAAGCATTGTCCTGAATTTGTATATGTAGAATAGTAAAACCATTTACAGCAAGAAACGAAGGCCGAATATCGAACGAAATTCAGTCATCACCGACGAATAAACAGTAGCCAGACCAGACCAATAACAAAATGCCTCATTACCCTCCCGTCGCCTCGTTGCTCCAGCCAGTGGTTCCTCTCGGCCGACTCTCTTGCTTTGCGGGTATTATTAGATGCAACATGGCGGCGGGCAAGAGTTGGCTGGCTGGTAGACTGGTCCAGATGGCACACACATCGATTACTCGCTGTTTTTAAGACAGGTAGGTACCCAACGCCAACGCTAACGCTCTCCTGCAATCGTGTCTCGGTATAGATGTCGAGCAATCATTTTCCACTTCAAGTCCAGCCATGGCTATTGTAGGTATACGAGTTTCGCCATCCGTTTCGTTTAGGTAACCAAGACCTTGCATGTCGTTCGGTGGATTTATCCCAAGTCAGCTCAACCGCGGCGGGGCCTGCAAAAGTAATGTTGTTAGCCATGCCGAACTTATTCATGCATTCCCGTCACACCCAAGCCTCGAGATTGAGATTGATGGGTAACCTGGATGAAAGGGTGGAGGGTGGAAGGAAAGGTAACTCACCCGCAGCCGGACGGCGTCGACACGCCGAAGAAGCAGTCGCCGTCGGCGTTAGCCACGATCTGGTCCGGGTGGATGGGCGTGATGACCACGCCGGCGCTGGCGAGGGTGGC
This sequence comes from Hypoxylon sp. NC1633, assembly GCA_022984935.1. Classification (NCBI taxonomy): domain Eukaryota; kingdom Fungi; phylum Ascomycota; class Sordariomycetes; order Xylariales; family Hypoxylaceae; genus Hypoxylon; species Hypoxylon sp. NC1633. The sequence continues at coordinate 542,771 of JAJLYQ010000023.1, forward strand.
GCAGAGGGCCAGGAGGGTCGTTGCGAATGCGGTCTTCATCTTGTATGTAGACAACGGTATAGAGGATTCTCTCCCAGCGTATTATCCAACACAAATCTTGAGGATTCGACGATCGACTCTTGATGCGGTGGAGGCAGCAGACCAGCTAGCTACCCAGGTAAGGTAGGTAGATAGATGATAGGTACGTGGGGATTCTCGTAGCGCGGCGTGGTATTCGTGTGATGGAATGGGCGTAAGTATATGGCTGATTTTTCACTTTTCGTCGAGCTGGAATTAAGCACGAGGTAATTATTCAACGACAGGATAGGATACGACGATGACCAGATCGCAGATCGCAAAACAGAATGATTATCAAAATCTATGTACGGTGATATTAAACAAGAACTGAACTAAACAGGACAATGCAAAAGCAGTTGGGAGAAAAAGGTGTGTGGGAGGAGGGAAGGAAAGCCACTGATGAAACCCGCGACACGAGAAACACGAAGAGACTGAGGAGGAGGGTGTCATACGAGACCCCGGTTCTATTTTCTGCGGCGACATCGTCTGCCCACTTACCCCTGGGCCCTACGCTACCCGCAGAGCGGGCTGCATTGCGGGGACAGTGTCGCTGCTACTGTGCGTAAGTAAATCTTCATAGGCGATGGATGTGCCGAGGCTCACAGCCTACTGGTTTACGGACGAGAAGGGACCAGCAACCGCAGGAAATGAGACAGTGAGAGAAAGGGGGCCGACTCCGGGATGGCACTGTGTATCTGACCCGCTTTTTCGCGTCAGGGCCAGGCCTTGGAGGCTTACGCTGTGACGGTCCTCGTCGCAGACAGCCGAGATGAACCAAGTTTCACCAGGGTCCAAACGAAACCCTTGCGGCGCCGCAGATCCAAGTACCTCTGTAAGGAAGACTGAAGAGGCGGTATGTTTCGAGAAGTCCTGTTTTGTCGACGACGAGCTTCTACCTATTGTACCTGCTTTTTGAGAGAATATAGGAGGCAAGAAATAGAAATAGAATGGTCTGGGAAGAATGCATTCTTCTCATGGTAGTAGTACGAGTAATAGTAAGCCGAAAGTTGCAGGTACGATGCTATGAGCAGTATACTGCCCTTGGTAGGTATGCATTTGTTTCGCGACTGATTGAGTTGCAAGATAACTAGATCTTGGTGGTACGAGGTGGCTCTACTCTACCTCGTCCACGACGACGTAATCGCTACCTGAACGTATGTGGATGGATGTCCTAGCTACAAGGAATTGAGTCATATATAAAAAGCATTCGGACCTGACGACGAAAGTCTTTGACGGTGTTCCCTTCGTGACGTATAGGAATACACATCTTTCGCCAGCTCACGATGCAACCTCACCCGTCTCCAAGACTCAAGTCGATTTCGACGCCTGGGCGCCTGAGTACCATGGCCACTCCGAATACTGGTCAGAATATGGTCGAACTCAGCCTCGGGGGCAGAATCTGGTCAAAAATCGAGCGTTGGTCGCGGTTCGGGGACGTGGTCTATTAGGACGCCGCCCCTGACACTATGTCGAGTGAAGAGTGAAGCCCGTTGGATATCTTTCCAGAGAATGTTGCGTCGACATTGTCGCGCCTCGACGCCGGACGCTACCTATAGTCTGCATCAGTCCAACTCTCGCGGTCGATGAGACTCCCGATACGTATACCGACATTGATCTCGATGGATGACGCGCCGTGATTTCGAACACTGCTCGACATACTTACATACTGTCCTGTTTGCCACGATGTGCCCGCCGCGGCAGGCGGCAGGAGTGAAGCCATCCCGCGCATCCTACCGCTCTGGCGAACAAGATTGAGAAAGTTTTCCCCGTATCATTCATCTGTGCGGTCGAATACAGTTCGTCGGTGGCGTTAGAGACCTTACATACACGAAGCTACAACTCTACGTTTACGCCTTGGCGAAACAGTGTAAGGCATAGATAGGGACTGGTGTGGTTTAGCGGTCATCTTCCCGCAATACCTAGAAATCATCTCTTCCCGCTTACCTAGAACCTAGAAACTCTCTACCGTTCATATCCTCAGCAAGCACCGCTAGATGCTGGGTTTTACCTCTTACCCTTTGCTCTTTCGCGTTCACTTTTATTCGATGACCATCATCCTTTGGCCTCAGTACCTAGGTATACAGGTAAGATCACCTCTAGATAGCACGAACACGGTTGAAATACTTCTTGGGAACACCCGGATACAGATATTATCCGGAAACTGGGTCCGCAGTAGTCTACGTTCAGAGTCGCGTGCGAAGCTGCCGAAATAGCCTCCATCATAGTATGTGCCACCCGGCTCCGCGATTCGGGATATCTGAATCCAAGATGTGTCCGGGTTGTCACGGTACATGCCAGCTAGCATATGACAGCAACCAAAAGATGCCCCCTGCTCAAGTACCGGACTACGATTCGTTCAAGCCGGGTCATACGTCAAGTTGAGCTACTCGATCGTGTTATCGTTGGTTTGGCTCTATGGCTGCTCACTGATCTAGCTAGGTAGTTAGATAGAACGTTGACGGTAGGTGACTCGGAACTTGAGAGTACGCCGGGTACTTAGGGTCCAGTACGTCGAGTCTGCTCCCCTAACAGTCCTAGAAGTGTATATGGTGATACACGCCCCTCTCACGTCGTTGGGAGGTCTTGAAGTTGCGATCTGAGCCTTTTACTTTCACGAAAGGTGTTCTCAACCGAGACAAGACGCAAGGCAATTTTCTGTGCATGTCGATATGGCTAATCTTTTTCGATACCAGCTAGGCGAGCTTGTCGAGATGAGAAACGGTCATGGATGGTATTGTGTATATAGATACATGCCTACTTCCGGATCTTAGCGAAAGGTCGTGTACGTTGTGTCAGGCCTGGCAGTACATACATCTACACTCCTGTCCCAAGCTTGACTTCAAGGGTCATTTGTAACTCCTTATATTATGTGTGTTCGACCGATGTAACAGTTTATATGTTGTGGAAGTAGGTGTGTATACGAGTCGTTGCCCTATGTACTGAAAAGCCGCTTTCACCCCTTTTCCGCCCCGTGGGTCGTTGCGGCGCTCTTTGATGAAGTAGATCGATCTAGATAGTAATTAATACTCCTGTCTACCGAAAAGTTTCGCATATTACATATTAGATACTAACAGAGTAAAGAAGGTCTACATAGTACTATGTGGCAAACTATTTACAACTAGGTAAGACAGGCAGGCAAGGCACGATGTACCTAGATAGGTAGGTACTTTATCATAATCATGAATTTCGCTTCATACATCGTCACCCTAGCACAGCGGAGAAATCTTCCCAGCCTTCAGCTCCTCCGCAACAAGCGACGACACCTCGTCCCAGCGCTCGACAGCGTCAGCTTCCGCATCATACGCATACAACCACCGGTTGCGCATCTTGACAGACTCGGGGTCGATCTCAACGCCCTCGTCTACATCCTTGAGCGCATTATGCCAGCGGTCTCTCAAGTCCTCGCCATTCGTCTGGCTAGCCCTGGTCCTCTTGAACCTGAGCTTCTCGTAACATCGCGTCTGAGACAACTGGTTAGGCTTGATCGTCTTGAGGTATGCTTAGCTAGGAACGGAAGGGATTTCTTACTGCCAGAGGGATATTGTCCTTCCCGGCCAGTTTCAAGCAGACGGCAAGCACGCCAGCGCTCTCCGTCGCCTGACTCGCGCCTTGTGCGCTCGTCGGCAGGTGTGGATGGCAGCTATCGCCGAGGAGCGCGATCTTGTGGCTCTTGGAGACCCAAGTCGGGAGAGGGTCTCTGTAGCAAATCTTCCAATCCAAACAGGACTCGGTCTTGTCAACAGCGGCGCGTATCCTAGGGTCCAGGCCCTGCAGCGACTTCTTGACCTCTTCCATGTCCCCCTCCTGGAACCACGACTCCTTGATTACCATGTCCGCCTCGTGGGAGAGTTTACGAGTGACGATCCAGTTGAACTCATCACCGTTGCGGAGGGTATTTTGAACTAAGTGAGTATCTTTGCCGATCCTGTATCATTGTCGTCGGTCTTTAGCTCTAGACTCGGTGCTGAGTTTGAGGTCCGACCTACCAGATGTTTACGCAGTCATGATCTACGAACTCGCGACACAGGGGGTCTTCTCGCAGATGCCTGCCGGGGAAGTATGCCCTATAACACGAGTATCCGCTACTCTTCGGCGCATCCTCGAAGCCCAGGACGAGCTCTCTCGCCCGTGACTTGATGCCGTCGGCACCCACCACGAGGTCTGCCGGGTCCTCGGTTCCGTCCGCAAAGATAACGCTCGGCTTCGATTCGTCGTACGAAACTACCTCGCAACCCATGTGAATCTTTATTCCGGCGTCTTTTACAGCCTGGATGAAAGCCTCGTGGTAATCTCCGCGATGACCGATGTAGCCGGCCATATCCATCAGCGGCTGCTGGGCCAGAATCTTGCCGTCATGCCAGCGGCGGATTTGCATGTCCGGAGCCTGGTTGCCGATGCTGGTCAAGCGCTGGTATAGTGATGTACCACCCCATCGCTCAAGAAGTTTGAGCGCATTCTCGCCGAGGCCTAATGAGTCGCCAAGCCGGCGGAAGCCCTTCAGCCTCTCGTAAATAACCACCGAGTGTCCATGATGTTTGAGGGCAAGCGCACAAGCACATCCACCAAGACCGGCACCGATAACGATGACTTACAATGTAAATATATGATTAGCTGTTTCCCGTAGTGTAGAGACGAGAAAAAAGCAAAAGGAGGAGAAGCCGAACTAGGCTTGTATCACTCACCCTTGATGGGCTTCTTTTCCACGCCGTTAACAGTCATGGCGAACAAAGTCTAGGTACAGGCAGGCATGGGTACAATTCAAAACTGGCGGAACTTGGGGAGGTTGTTGCATCCATCCGGAAAGTCTAGGGTATTTAGAGCCCTGCTTGCGAACACTCGAGATTCCGACGGTCCTCCATTACACTCAGCCAAATAAATGTCTCGCTAAGGCACCGCCTCACACCTTGACCCACATCTCCGATGTCTCCTAGACGATACTTACTGTTCATGTATGCGTACATGTATGTAAGATTCCAAGGTCACCTCCCGATTCATTTAGTATATGCCCTACAGACCGGCAGATAGGTAGCCCCCGCGTTTTCTCACCTCTCACCTGCCGATAATAGGTACATTAGCCGGTAGACCTAGAAGGTGAATGAACCAGTCCGCCCCCCACATGATATAAAGCGGAGTGCAACGAAGCTCCCCTTCCCCCTTTGCTGTGTCTTGTGTCGAGAGACACATCCATAGAAGTTGTTCCTTACCCAAGTCCAGCCTCACGATCAGCCTCACTGCCAGCCAGCCACCGACATCATATTGCATTCACTTTCATTTTCTCGGGGTTTACGCCGGGCTACACCGAATCCAGCTAGAAAACGGGGTCAGGTTACGCGTAAGGATCAACAGATGCATCACTGCATCTGCCGAGTGTTTCCCCAATCCAACCCCGCCTACATAATGACATAGTGGCGACCGGCTTTTGCAGAACAAGCGGTTGGCGGACTGTCTGGCTAAAGTTGTAGAAAATACAAAATTCCGAATAAGAAGAATGCGGTTCGCAGAACGTGGGCAACGTGAAGTCTGCCGATCAGCTCGGCGCCGAAGAAGGGTCTCTTCTTCTATGGTCGGATTTTCGTCATCATGACAGCACAGGAGGCCCCGGGTGTAATCCCATCGCTGCAGGAGAAGTATAGCGGTACGCCGGCGCGACTGGGCCAGGAAGCTCAGGATGCGAGGGCGCGGCTTTTCGCAAATCGCACGCTCCCAGTGAGCCGGCCGAGGAAGAATGCGACCCGTCTCCCGCCAGGCGTATCGTTAGAAGACTTCGATGCAGCGATCAAAGAGTTGCGAGGGGCGATAGGGGATGATAATGTCGAAGTCAACGATATACCACTGGTTGATGGATGGTATATGGATCACCCAAATACTCATGATGCTTTTCACATCGCAGACCAGGAGGAGCTCGTGAGCAGCGCCACGGTTTATCCCGGCTCTACGGAGGAGGTGCAGACTACCGTGCGCTGGGCCAACAAGTTCAGAATCCCAATCTATCCCATATCCATCGGGAGGAATCTAGGCTACGGCGGCGCAGCACCTCGGATGCCTGGGGCCGTCGTTGTCGACCTCGGCAGGCGAATGCACCAGATCCTGAACATCGATGCCGAGAATGCGAGCTGCGTCGTCGAACCCGGCGTGACGTACTTTAGGCTCTACGAAGAAATTCAGAGCCGAAAGCTGCCGCTATGGATCGACACGCCAGATCTCGGCGGAGGTAGCGTGCTAGGTAACGCGATCGATCGTGGCGTAGGCTACACGCCTTACGGCGACCATTTCGCAAACCACTGCGGTATGGAAGTTGTCCTCCCGAATGGCGAGCTTCTGCGCACAGGCATGGGAGCCATGCCTGGCCCAGACGGGGCGGACAATCCCACGTGGCAGTCGTTCCAACACGCCTTCGGCCCGTCCATCGACGGCATCTTCTCGCAGAGCAACTTCGGCATCGTGACTAAGATGGGGTTCCACCTGATGCCGGAAACCGAGCACCAGTCGTACTGCTTCACATTCCCGCGCGACGACGACTTCGAGCAGATCGTGGACCTCATTCGGCCCCTGGCCCAGAAGCGTATCCTGGGCAACATCCCACAACTGCGCCATGTGATCCAGGAGTTCAACGTCACGGGCCGGCGGAAGGCGGACTTCCACGATGGCTCGGGCCCGATGACGCGCGAGGAGATCCGGACGGCGGCGGCCAAGCTGCCGCTCGGCGACTGCTCGTGGGTCTTCTACGGCACGCAGTACGGGCCCGCCGAGTCCATCGCGGCGCAGCTGGACATCATCAAAGCGGCGTTCACGCAGGTGGCAGGGTCGCGATTCTTCGTCCCGTCGGACCTCCCGTCGGACCACTACCTGCACGACCGGGCGCGGGTGTGCAGCGGCGTGCCGGTGCTGCGCGAGATCGAGTGGCTGAACTGGGTGCCGAACGGGGCGCACCTGTTCTTCTCGCCGATCGCGCCGACGCGGGGCAAGGACGCGGGCGCGATCCACGACCTCATCGTCGCGGCCCACTGCCGCCACGCCATCGACTTGTTCCCCACCCTGTGCATCGCCGGCCGCGAGATCCACTACATCACCAACATCATCTTCGACAGGGCCGACGCGGACGCCAAGACGCGCGCCGTCATCTGCATGCGCGAGATGATTGCCGAGTGCGCCGCCTTGGGCTTCGGCGAGTACCGCACTCATCTCTTGTTCGCGGACCAGGTTGCTGCTACGTATAATTGGAATGGCTCGGCGCTTATGCGCTTCAATGAGTCCATCAAGGATGTGCTGGATCCAAATGGGATCTTGGCTCCGGGTCGGAATGGGATTTGGCCGAAGCGGTTCCGTGGGAAGGGGTGGGAGTTGGGTTTTGATGATATAGACTTGACGTCGATTGGGCCACGGTCCTAGTTAGGTATTTTGAGTTGAGTAATATCAGGTTTAAATAAGGACAGCGAAGATAGTTGTCACTTGCTTGCCATGTATAGGTATGTAGAGCCGGTGGATGCGAAGCGTGGCGGGGAATAGGTATCACGAAGTTGTTCTTACTGGCCTGAAGAATGCCAGTCCATCTCGATATATGTAATGCATCTCACATCTCGGTGCTCCAAGTCTCTGTCATCTTCCTTCCCATACCCTCCTCAGACCTGCCAGTCCGATGAGCAGTGCCTCGTCTGTCCTGATCGTTCTGCTTCCTTGACCTGGTAGGATATTGACCCAGTGGTCGAACAGCTCTTTCGTCCTCCCTTTCACAATCCCCATGCCATTTAACTCCGGATCGTTGCTCGCCGCGTACTCGAGTCCTCGTGGTCCACCAAAGACGATCAGAAGATGATTAAACGTCGCAGGGTCCTTCTTCTTTTTCTCTGGAAAGGCTTCGGGTATGTAGATGCCACGTTCTGACGTGCCGATGCTTAGATCGTATCCGCCGTCGTATGTGGACTCCTCAAAGACGGCGGCGAGTGAATCGCAGCGTCGCACCGAGTAACCCCAGTAGTAGCCGCCTTCTGTGCGCGGCGTGTTAGGGTCGACCGGTTCTGCCACGGATGGATCGTTCTCGTCAATCTTGACGGTGATGCGGGTTTTCGGCGGAACCTCGTCAATGATAGTAACGAGTTCCTTCCTCCCGACATCGACCAGAGTGCCTTTGCCATCTTTCGGCGGTCCTCTCACCGTGACCCCCTCGCAGTAAGGAAGCCAGTCCGTGGAATGAGGATGCGATGGCATATCCAGACTCGCCATCAGGCCAGCGCCCTTCAGGTTGGGGTGTAGCGGCAGCAGCGTCCTGCGCATGAACGGCGGCATCTCCAGATACTGCAGAAGGTGGTCGAGGTACCCGCATGGGTCAACATCGCCCGTATAGCTGGCCGGGTCGACGTTCTTCACGCGCGAGTCTGGATGCGAGTCATCGAAGACGACGACCTCGTCTATGCTGAAGACGGCAAGTGCGCGCGCTATGTGCGAGACGATGCTGGTACGCTGGTCGTCACGTCGGCAGCTGCGTATCATTTAGTAGGGCATTCGGCATGCTGTCTGACAGAAAGGGTTTACTGACTTCGAGATTACGCTCCCCGGAATGGCTACTGAGATTGTCCAGTTCCGACCTCCATTCGGCTTGAAGAAGGCACTCGGCTTCGATGTATCCACGTAGTCGCCCTCCACGGTGAGGCGGCGTTTCTGTAGGGTGTCTGGTTAAAATCAGGATCTGTTGATAATATGAAACTTGCTTACCTTGTGCCTATCTTGTTCGTAGCCCGCCATTGTAAGGGAATGAAGGGAACTTCAAAGGATATCACTGGATATATTCAGGTCTAATGAAACATGTAGGTACGTGACAGAGCATGTAGATTTCTTATAATTACACCGGCAGAAAATTCACCGCATCAGCTCACCGCCCAAGGGGTCTATTATTAGTTGGTTGTTAGTGCGTTATTGCAGCTCCTAGCACTGTGCAGTAGCAGTAGCAGTCTAGCATTTGACACAGCACTTGTATCCTTAGAGCCCTTGATTTTGAGTCTGCTGTCTATCTGTCAAAAGTTATGTGTATTGCAAACAATAGCTTTTGACGCAAAACATTCTCTCGTCAGATACTACTATTAAGCTAAGAAGCATTGAAGTCTTGGAAGAAAGAGGAGGTTAAGCCGTGCCACTACGGTGGCGAGGAGGAGTGGCCTTAGTTGACTAACCGTACCTGTAGATCTTGACAGCTTTAAATCTCAGGGACCCTCGTCATCGGCCAAAGACCCACCCTCAATCTGTCTTTCATCAACTCGATTAGTATCAGAACTATCAACTTGAACACAAACGCCGCAAGAGGAAGTAACGAAAATGACGGTAAAAATCAGCTCTTCTAATGAATGGCAACGCATTCTGTCATCGTCGACCATCGTGGTCGCTGACTGTAAGTTTCTGTCTACCCGTTGCATCGTTTCGCGATCCCGCGTGTCCGCTGAGAAATGACACTTTCCAGTTTACGCCGACTGGTGCGGTCCTTGCAAGATGATCGCGCCCACCTTCGAGTCGCTGTCGACTAAGTACTCCAAGCCGGGCAGGATCACCTTCTGCAAGGTCGATGTCGACAACCAGCAATCCATCGCGCAAGCCCACGGAGTGCGCGCAATGCCCACCTTCCTTGTCTTCAAGAGTGGCTCCGTCATCGAGACCATCCAGGGCGCCAACCCCCCTGCCCTGACTTCCGCCGTCGAGAAGGCTGTCAAGCTGGCTGGCACCAGCGCGCCTGGCGCATCCTTCAAGACCCCCGGACGGGCATTGGGAGGTGGACCGTCTGCTTCCGCAACACCAGCGAGACGAAGCGGCCAGACGCTGGGTGGTCGTCCGTGGAAGTTCAGCCCGTTCCATTTCTTTAACGCTATCTTGACTTTCTTCGGACTCTACTTTGTGTCTCTCTTCTCGGTATGTTGTCATCCTGTATTCACAGCCCCCCTACTTGAGGCCTGTCGTATGGTATTGGTATTAACTGGTACAAAGTTCGACCCTTACAAAGCAGCCGAAGCGTCTACGTTCAATGTCAATAATCCGAGAGCACCGCCTGCACCGATACAAGTCAACGGCCAGAAAGCTGGGGGTCAAGCTGGATCGGCTCGGCCTGGTGGTGTCAGAACGTTGGCTGACCTGGGTAGTAAGTAGGCTGAGGTGAAATCCACTGGCATTTTGTATTAGTTATGCGAACAGAGAAATAGGCGAGGGTTGACTTGGTGAGACAAGGGAAATCCATATTCTGATCGAGTCTGGAATGCCTCCAATTGATGCTCTGGAATTAGCACTGTCAGACTGCACATGACTGCTGTGATATCGATAGAACCCCTGTGGAGTTCCATTACAAAAGCTTGCTGCTTCAGTGGTTGGAGCCAACAAGGGTCCATCGACTAGCGTATGAATTTTCCCCATGAAAAGGTCAAAAGTCAAAAGCTCTTGTTCGCAGACCCTCATAAGAGTAAAAATCCCCCTCACTACCTATTATCCAGACATTTGAAAGTCCATACGAATAGGCGCAATGTTGTCTGCGACAAGGGCCCAGGGGTCGTGTCCTCAATGTAGACTCCGACTCCTAAATCTCTTCGAGAATGGCTTTGTCAGTCTACGTCGCGATCCTCGAAGCCTGCCCCGTATAGCATCCACGAGTAATAGGACGCTCCATTCCGGCAGAAGAAGCAATGCGCGCTTCTTCTCGACAACGAAGGGCAAATTTCAAAATACTCAGCCACCGGAGAATGCGTCGAACGTTAGCGATATCGAGCTTACCGTGCGACAGGCGAAGCATGCATTCGGCGACACTCTACCCAAAGATTACCTGAACGAGGAAGAGTACAAGCTTTACGAGCGACTCTACGGTGCACCTCTGCGAGAGACACGGCCTGAAGATGTAGGCATGCCAACTTCTGATCCAATGCCCGAAGACCTTTCTGGCGACCCATCGAAGAGAGTGTTATTGCGAGAAACGGAAGGTGGACAGCTTGAGGAATTCGTCTACGAAGCCGATGTCCCTGCCGCCCTTCCCGAAGCTTCGGAAGAATCCACATTGGCCTCTTCGGCAGATACAGTTGAGCCACAGAACATGCCATCCGAAGCTGGATTGGATTACATCAATGCTGTGGCTAAGAATCCAAGAGAATACAATGCCCTCTTAAAGTTACAGAAGGATTTTGAGAACTCAAACCTGCGAGCGGCTGAGGAGGACGAAGTTGACGAAGACGAACCTATTGATGAAGAGGAGGAGGTAGAAGAGGACGATGAAGATGAGGGCGAGCCGGATGCTACATTTCGGCCGTCAAATAGCCGCCTGCACCAATATACGAGACTAGGTCAATGGAGAACAGATCCCTCTACGGTCCATCTCCCCAAAGCAGATTTTGTAAGTCCGATCAGCAAACTACTCGATCGAACAGATATCAAGCACGTCAAAGACGCGGCCGAGAAAGCTTTCGGCGGTGCGGACCTACCCTTTTCAGTCGCCACCCCGGATGCGAAGAAGAATTTTCCACAGAAACCTGTGGCTATGGGAGCAGGCCATCACAAGATGAACGAGATCGAGGCGGATGCGTTTATCGCGACAAACTTACCAGGAATGTACGCGTCCGTGATGAGCATACTCGTTGAGGTCCGGAAACGTCTGGGCTCCGAATGGATTTCGAAGCTCATCTCTAGAGGTAACGGCGAGGGTCCCCGTGTGCTTGACATCGGAGCGGGCGGCGCAGGTCTGGCAGCCTGGCAGCATGTTTTGGACGCGGAGTGGGATCTCATGTCGAAGGGTGGTAAGAAGCCTCATCATGAGGCCCCAGGAAAGAAGACAGTTGTGGTCGGATCCGAATCGCTGCGGCAACGGGTATCACGATTCCTTCATAACACCACGTTCCTTCCACGGTTACCAGACTATTTGCACTCTGGAAATAAAGCTGATTTGCTAGACGGCAGTGAAAAGCCGCTGCCCAGGAAGTCGTTTGATGTTATCATCGCCTCCCATCTGCTGATGCCCCTGAAAGAAGGATTTCATCGTAAAGCTTTATTGGATAACTTGTGGGAGTTGCTGTCCCCTGACGGAGGTGTTCTCATCTTTATGGAGAAGGGACATCCGCGAGGCTTCGAAGCTGTAGCAGACGTCCGTTCTCGATTGCTCAACGAGTTCATCGTTTCTCCCAGCTCCGATCCTCAGCCTGAAGAGATTGTAATGGAGCGTCAACGGGTCCGCGAGCAGGGCATGATCATCGCACCGTGCACCAATCACAAGGCATGTCCGATGTACTTGACGCCTGGACTCAGCGGCGGCCGGAAGGATTTCTGCCATTTCAGCCAGCGCTTCATTCGTCCACCATTCTTGCAGAAGATTCACGGGGCCACGCACCACAACCACGAGGACATTAACTTCAGCTTTGTTGCAATCCAGCGTGGAACGTTACCAACTAATATCAACATGCCTGAGCAAGGAGCTAAAGTAACCGACCGCGCTTTCAAGGGCTACGAGAGTGCTAGGGAACCGCCGAACCCTCTTACCCTTCCCAGGAGTATCCTCCCACCTCTGAAACGACGAGGTCATGTAACACTTGACCTCTGCACACCAACCGGAAAGATCGAGAGGTGGACAATTCCCAAAAGCTTCAGCAGCAAAGCGTACCACGACGCACGCAAGACAAAATGGGGAGACCTATGGGCTCTAGGGGCCAAGACCAGAGTCCCACGACAGGTCCGGTTAGGACGAGGCGGAGCGGCGCCAAATGACGGCGGTGTCAGGTCTCGAGAAGCCCAGCGAGGAAATAAACCCAGAGTCATCCACTTGAACGCCGACTCGCGCGGTATCTACAGTGCCCGCGAGAGGACTGGGTCCAAACGTGAACCGGCAGAAAGGCGAACCAGGGGCGGGAAGAAGAGGGAGCTGGAGGATTTGTTGGAGGAGCTTAAGAAGGACGAGGAGGATGAGTTTTAGTGGAAAGTGAGAAAGCCGTGATTGTATTGTTGATTCGGCGCTGTACTGCTGGATAGCTTGCATATGAAATCTCATGGGAATGTATTACTATGTACATACATGTATGAATCTCACTTCGTATCTAGGCAATGTACCTTATGAATCCAGGCGCCTATTCATCTAATGCCCAGAACTCAAGTGCCTATGAGACAGAACTTGTTTCTCTTGACATGATCAATCATCAATCACGACCTCAACTTACAGTATATACGTATCTCCGGTCAGCGCCGCGGAAGTCGGTCTTGCGGCAACTAAAATCACTAAAAGATTGTCTCCGATTGGTTCGATAGCACCTATCGGCTCAATTGCGTCAGTGCAGAGCCCCTCCACGGCCGCTAAAGTTTTCTCGCAGATGCCAAACTACATAGTACCGGGAATCGGTCTAAGACTCTTAAAAGAAAGTCCCGCCGCGGCGCATGGCGACATTGGTAAGAATATGTAGGTTGGACTTATTTTGTGATGGGAGTGCTGGTCTCGTCATGGCTTATCATATCTTGTTCAATTCCTGATTACCTTCTTTCTGTTCTTTTACCGGAAACTTTTTCAGCGTGGATAGTATACCCGAGGGCCTTTCAAACCTCGATTGCTGGCTATTGTTAAGTCAGTGTAGGGAAGGAAAAATTCTCGTTCGCGCCAGCGCTCTTAACGAGAGGTAGGTCGGCGATGGCTGGCCACGTATCCTTGCTGACGGCAACGGATGCTCGGTCCAATGTTCACTTGATCATTGGATCCAACCCTCTTGCTGCGGCAAGATGCGGCCAGTCCTTGAGTGCTGGCGCATTGCCAATTCTGCTTGCGCCGGAAACCGCAGAGCTGCACTACACGTTGCAGAAGCGCATAGATGACGGCCAAGTCAAATGGGTGAGAGAAGTGTTTCGGGACGAACATCTGTTCACTCTTGGGAGAGAGGATGTTGACCACGTGGTCGACGCCGTATTCGTGACGACCGGGCCTAGAGATGCATTAAGTACGGCAATCTTGAAACAGTCGCCCGTAAAATCGTCACTAATTAAGGAACGCAGGCGCACACATATCGAAGCTATGCAGACGTAATCGAATACCCGTCAACGTCGTCGACGCGCCCCAACTCTGCAGCTTCTCCCTCCTCTCCACGCACGTCGACGGCCCCCTGCAGATCGGCATCACGACCAACGGCCGCGGCTGCAAGCTAGCGTCTAGGATCCGCCGCGAGGTTGCCGCCTCTCTGCCGCCGAACCTGGGGTCGGCCTGTCTGCGATTAGGCGACGTGCGCAGGAGGATACAGGAGGAGGATCACCTGCTCCACATGGCCTTGGCAGACGGCGACGACGTCGACGACTCGATCGACCAACCGGCAAGCTTCAACAGGCTCGTCACGGAAGCGGATCTGGACGCTGCCAAGAACAGACGCATACGCTGGCTCAGCCAGATCTGCGAGTACTGGCCGCTGAAGCGCCTAGCCGCCATCACCGACGAGGACGTAGCCTCGATCCTGAAGTCGTACGGGGACATGGGCCCCGCCGAATCGATCGGGAAATCGGTCTCGGCAAACAGCCCCGCGGGCCGCGGACGCGGGCTTGGGCGCATCATCCTCGCGGGCTCGGGGCCGGGCCACCCGGACATGCTGACGCGGGCGACGCACAAGGCGCTGCAGACGGCGGACCTGGTGCTGGCGGACAAGCTGGTGCCGGCGGGGGTGCTGGACCTGATCCCGCGGCGCACGGCGGTGCACATCGCGCGCAAGTTCCCGGGCAACGCGGACGCGGCGCAGGCGGAGCTGCAGCAGCTCGCGGTCGCCGGCGTGCGCGACGGCAAGGCCGTGCTGCGCCTCAAGCAGGGCGACCCCTACATATACGGCCGCGGCGGCGAGGAGCTCGCCTTCTTCCGCGCCCATGGCCTCGGCCACTGCGTCTCTGTCCTGCCCGGCGTCACCTCCGCCCTCGCTGCCCCGCTGTTCGCGGATATTCCGCCTACCCAGCGTGATGTCGCTGATCAGGTGCTGATTTGTACGGGCACCGGGAAGAAGGGCCGCGCGCCGGATCCGCCGGAGTTTGTGCCGTCTCGCACTGTGGTGTTTCTTATGGCGCTGCATCGTGTTGGTGCGCTTGTTGGGGAGTTGACTGCGGAGGGGGAGGGGGAGGGGGAGGGGGAGTCGGAATATGAGTCTGGATCTGGATCTGGATCCCCAGGCAAAGGCGTGGAAAATGGCAGCAATAACAATAATAACAACAACGACAAGAAGTATAAGAGGAAACCAACGCGCACCCCCTGGCCCCGCACCACCCCCTGCGCCGTCGTCGAGCGCGCCAGCTGCCCCGACCAGCGCGTCATCCGGACCACGCTCGACCACGTCGCCGAGGCCGTCGAGCACGAGGGCAGTCGGCCCCCTGGTCTGCTTGTCGTGGGCCAGGCCTGCGCGTTTCTGAATAAACTTGAAAAGGGGCGTGCGTGGAGCGTTGAGGAGGGCTTTCGGGGACTGGATTTTGCCGGCGACGGACTTTGGGGGTTGGACGGGTCTGGGTTGGGGCTGGGGTTTGGGGTTGGGGTTGGGGGTGCTTGATATGTGAGATGTGACTCGTTGGAGGCTTGGACAAGACTTGCTGTGTATGGGTTTGGGTAGTGGGAGGTAAGGACTGGGGTGGGAGTGAGGAGTTATAGGTTATAGGGTCGCTCGTAAAGGGGTTGTACGATACACGGATGGGGGTACGAGGTCTCTACCTTACCTTGCCTTGAGTACGAATAGGTATGTGTGATATGCGCTTGTATGGTATGTGCATTGAGCGGCGCTTGGAATATTGGAATATCGGAATATTGAGTGGAGGCATCATGGCTTGAGCTTATGTGTATACTGATTTAGATTTGGGATTAAGACGTTATAGCCGGATCTTTTCATACGTCGCCGGTGAGGTTCACTTGATGGGCTTCTATACTGGGTGAACTGGTAGACTTGTACGCCTGGGGTTTCGTTCGGATTATGTATAACGAGAGAATGATGTATGTAGGTGGTATGAACTACCTCGCTTGCGTGTGCGTCACTCGATAATTATGAAGCCATCCCAACCATAATTCGATCCCGACCAAAAATTGAGTCCTCAACTTAGACCAACATGTAGAACACAAATCTTGAAGCGGATTTAACTGTCTTCATCAATAACGTAGTTCGTAGTAGTAACAGCAACAGCAACAGTAATAGCAAGGTCATATGCAATCATGATATATTGTGACAATCTACCCTCTATTCCTCCAACCCAGCTTCCTATCAACACCATTTCTTATAGCGTACATCTAATCTCATCTCATCTCATCTCATCTCATCTCATCTCATCAGCCTACCTGTGTCCCTAGTGATCTAGTCCCGATCATCCGGATGAAACACCAGCGCGCGAACCTCAACGCTCTCACGGGCGGGGGCATCCGGCTTAGCCGTAGGATCGACAAAAGCAGTGTGCGGGACGCGGCGGGCGCGGCCGTCGGTCTTGGAGTCGAAGCACTTGATGAAGAGCACCTCCTCGGGGGT
The DNA here is from genome assembly GCA_022984935.1 of Hypoxylon sp. NC1633. NCBI lineage: Eukaryota > Fungi > Ascomycota > Sordariomycetes > Xylariales > Hypoxylaceae > Hypoxylon > Hypoxylon sp. NC1633. The sequence goes on from JAJLYQ010000023.1 coordinate 559,279, forward strand.
AAGGCCCTTCTTGAAGTACCAGCGGTGGCGCGGGGAGTGGCGCACGGAGAAGGTCTCGCCGCGGCGGTTGGGGTAGATGAGCGGGATGGCTACGAGCTCCTCCTCCGACACGGAGAAGGCGTCGGCGATGGCTAGCGGGTCCCGCTCCACCGGCCGGATCGGCCGCCACACGTTGATGATCTGCACGCGCCCCTTGAGCAGCTCCGACGCTTCTTCTGCGGGCAGGTGGTGCGGCACGCGCGATAGCGATGCTTGGTAGGTTTGGTCGATGTGCACCCGGGTCACTGGCCCGCGCAGCAGCTTCGCCTTCTCGCTGCTGCTGCTGTCGGTCTCCGAACGCGTGTCGTTCGACTGCCGGCGGATGGTGTGGTCGAAGATGAAGACCTTGGATGCGCCGGTGCTGTTGTCACGGTGTGAGCAGGTAGTCTAGCACACTTGAGTTTCTGGAGTCATCGGGTCATTGACTTACACGTCCTTGAGCAGCTGCTCGGTCTCAGGGTAGTAGACGGCCTTGATGTGGTCGTCGTCTACAAAGTCCTTCTCCTGGGCGACGTTGCGGTGGTATTGGAAGCCGTTCTTGTCGAGCGTGTAGTTGGCCTCCTTCCCGTTGACGGCCGTGATGTGGACCGTGTGGGGGTCGCTAGGTCGCTCGTAGGTCTCGGGCTTGCCCGCGTAGGTGGGGTGAGGCGCGGAGCCGTCCTCTGGGTCCTTGTAGAAGTTGAGCACAGTGTCGACGTCGAAGTTCGAGCTGGTCTCAGGCGCCGCCGAGAGGCTAGCGGCCGAGAATGCCGAGACGGTGCTAGGTAGCTGTACGTCTGGGGAAGCCATTGTGCGTTCTTAGCCGGTAAAGTGAAGCTGTGCTAGTAGATGTGGGTTGGTGTGTCTAAGAATCAAGCGGGAGATGGACAAGTCTCGCTTCTTTTATATATCTCTAATAGGGAGGTGGATTGCTTCAGTCGGGATTCGTTGTGACGAAATGCGACCTCATATACTTATCAAGTGATGAAAGAGTACGACCTTCTATGGCCGGTTCGTAAACGATAGCTCCAAGCTTCCCCGCAAGCACGCAATCTTGCGACAGTAGGTTAGAAGCCGCCGGATGGGACGTCATACGCCCTGTCCTCGACGCGAGTACCGACATAATGCGTCTAGAACTCCAGTTGGTGGGCAGTGATTAGAAATCCTAGTCTATTTGTCATCTTGCCCTTCTCTACACCAACCACTGATCCTGTGATGCCCCGATCCAGCTTGGAGCTGCATGCAAGTTGGTGTATACACGAATTATACAATCCCCATCGAGAATTGCGTCTCGCAGTGAGAACTTATTGCAATTACTCAACATCAGGCACGCGTGTCAGTACTGTGATGGCCGTACCATCATCTAACACGTCCGGCTTCTCTTCCAGTCTATAATGGCCGAGCCGGGGCAGTATTACTGTCCACACCAGCCAGTAGAGCACTCCAAAGACCAGTCTGCGAATTTGTAAGCCTCCCTGATTAGAAATGTGAAATAGACCATGATCCATGCTTCGTGCATGTCCCACTGCCAGGAATATTTGAGACTTACATTCCAACGCCAACAATCGCGTACGTGGCATAGAACAGGCCGCCCGGTTTCGGATGCGATGGAGGAAAGAAGGGTGCAGCAAGTAAACAAAAGCATAAGATGATCCTGAATATGACTGCTGGTATCGAAGCTTTGAAAGGCCGCTTCAGATCTGGCCTCTTATATCGTAGCCAGATGAGGCCGATGGATGTCGCGAGTGCGAATACTTGTCCTGGATAACCCTCGACTTCCAATATGAAAGAGTAGACCTCACTGGACGGTGGTAGTACAATGACTAGAAACGAGGGAATGTAGTGTACGATGAGACCGCCCATCGGCGCGTTGAATGGTTTTGACGAAGAGAGATATCGCGAGAAGGGTAGGAAGCCCGCGCGGGCGATTTCCTGGTTTAGACGTGCCTAGCGGTCGGTTAGATTTTGTGCTGTCTGTACCCATCCGACAAATTCTCGAGCAAAGGAGACCTACAAGTGAAAACGTGACTACCATCACATTGCCCGCCGCCGAAAGCGCAACGGCTAGAGGCAAGAATCTCTTGCCTACATTGGGACCGAATGTTCGCTCGAAGAAGAGGGCCGAGACCAGTTGACCGCTCTGCTTGATCTCCTCAATCGGTACCACCGCGACATAAGCCAGGTTAGCTAGCAAGTAGAGGAGGCACGCGGTGACCAGAGCTGTGAGGGAAACCGATTTCAGGGTCCGAACGGGGTCCTTAACCTCATTCATGACGTTATTCAGATTCGAAAGCCCGGCGTAGGAGTAAAAGACCTTAAACAGTGACGTTGCGATGGTTCCGAGATTCCAGTCACTTCCCTCCCATAGCCCTTCCCAGGATTGTATCTTCAGCGCCGTGTTTTCCGCGTCCTTCTGCTCCGGCCTGACTATCACAACGTAGAGGGCTGCGAACACCATGAACACGACCAGTCCCACCTTGATCCAGCCCAGGAAATTCTGAATGCGAATACCGGCCCTATACCAGACGCCGTGAATGATGGTGATGACCGTGAGGAGCCCAACCGCCAGGGCCTTCTTCGAAAGGTCTCGGGCTTCGACGTCGAAAACGAAGTGGACGTACTGGCTGAATATGATGCAGTTGCTCGCGGTGAAACCAAGGAGCACGGCCTGAACCGCGATCATAGTCGACGCGAAGAAGCGGGGCCGGGGATATGTGAATTCGAGATACACCTTGTCGCCGCCCGAACGGGGTAACATGCAGCCGTATTCGAGCGACACGGCCAAACCGCAAGCCACAACCACGGCACCGAGGATCCATATCGAAAGCGAGAGGCCGATGCTCCCAACGGCTGTCAGAATGACACCCGGGACGGCAAAAATGCCGCTTCCAATGACTCGGGATATCGCGATGATGTAGGCGCTCTTCCAGTCGATGTTTCGGCCCAGCACGGATTCTTCGGGCAGGACGTCGTCCTCGACGTTCCCGAAGTCGGGTGGTGACGATGGACCATCTTCTTCCTCGCTCGAAGGCTTGCGAACCGAGGACGAACTTATCGATGCGCGATCTTCCGTGTTAGCTCCCAACAAGGGGCTATCTTCGCCCTGTGAAGTAGCCATCTATATAATTATAAATGATACAGAGTATAGTACAGACGCGTGATCTAGCTTATTGAAAAGAAATCGCTCGTGGCATCTGACGTTATGGAATCAATAACTCTGGAGCAAAAATGGCGTTGGACTTGTGTCTCGTCCGATTAGCTTGAAGGATGTACGTGTAGATCCATGGTGAGATTGAGAGGTTGTCTTCGCGATCAATAAAGTTCGCTGTCCGTACTTCGCATGTCCGAAGCCATCTGACTGCCTCAGCTGCTGACAAAAGTACATGCCTCTTGATCACTAGATCCTGGAGGTTGCGCAATCCTGCTGTTTCACCTTCACCACTCACCGCAGTTGACGTTCTCGCACGCCATATCCCCTAAAGCTTGCATCAATCATCAATCATCAGGACCCATGCAAAAAGTCTCCGGGCCCTGCCAGCCGGTAATTTAATCGCCCTATCTTGGCCTGGAACGTCGGCTGACATAATAGTTGACATTTGGCAAAGCGATTCGGGTTCTAAATTGAAAGATTGGAGGGCTCGTTTCCGGACATTCAGAAATGATCTCGTGGCTGTGATCCAGTCCACCTTTTTAGAGAGATATTTTTTCGACCTTCCTTCTTCTGCTGCCAGCTGTCGAGCGGCCCGTTATCTCTCCATCCTCAATCGGTGCATGATGCTGAATAAGCAGTTACTTGTATTCTGGAAATGATACTTAGGGAAGTTTTGGGATCTAGATACAGGTAGAAATTCTCAGATATACCTAAATAATCAAAGTGTTATTAAGTACTTGTCTTTTGGTCCAGTGGTAAAATGTGCGACAGAAATGGCATCCCTTATGCTATGTATATACGACCTGTATAATGCGTAGATTACGTGCATTATACGATTATTGAGAGTTTGAACCAGTTGATATTCTGGCCCGAAGCGCTAAGCCTGGAGAGCGGTAAAGTTCAATTCAATCCACAAACATGACGTTCTGGCACTCTTAATTACCTTAAATACAAATCGATCGGTTTCACAGCACTTTTTGAACCCATCGCAAAGTGATAAGCTACTTTTACTTCTTATAGAGGCCTTGTCCTACATGGTCCATTGGATTTTACATCTATATGGCTAACGATAAGAGTGGGGTCACCCGGCTCGATCAGTTGTGTCTTTCCCCGCCGACCCCTCCAAAGATGACATCTCCCGATTCACCGACCCCGTCTGGGGCCTTACCAACCTTTGGTGTCGACAAAATTATCGCCGAGCTTCGCAACCGTCGATGTGGCCAGCAAAAGAAGGAGGAGGATGAGTGGTGGTGCGTTAGTCTTAGCATTGACGAGTTTAAGAGTTTGGAAGCACGTATTGAGGCGGACGAAGACCTTCATGGTTTCAAGTATGGTGTTTGCTTATTAGTTGTCTAACATTGGCTTGCTCATCTGGTTTAATTAGGTACGATTACTTCCCTAAGCTGAAAAAGTTTGTCCTACGTATGGAGGATGATTTACACGAATTCGTTGTTGAGGAATTCAAGGTACAGATCCAGGATCAGCTTTCTGTTCTTAGGCAAAGCAACGACCAAGTTGCCGCTGATTTTGCCCGGAAGATAAAATCAAGGGGTAGCCCTAAGGTTGTTGGCGAAGAACAAGAACGTCATGTCCCAGATGGATCATTCACGCATAAGGACTCAACAGAGCACGGCGTTATCCTCGAAGTTTCCAACTCGCAGAAACGAAGAGAGCTGTCATTCCTAGCAGACGATTACATTCTAGGATCTAACGGGCTAATCCAGCTTGTTATTGGAATTGATCTGGAGTACCGGAAGACCAAAGGGATGGAAGCAAAGGTTATAACATGGCGACCAAAACGTATTGAAGCAGATGGGACAACCATACTCGAAGCGGCTCAAACGGAGGATGGTATCTTCCGAGCAGCTGATGGCAGCTTAGTTAATGGGGAGCAGATCCTCTATATTGGGCTCGAGGATTTTGGAAACAAGTATGACTGTCCTGGGATTAACAATATTCCAGGGGGGATTACCATTTCTTTCGCTCAGCTATATAATATAGTGTGTGAAGGAGAGGAAGTCAAGCAGAAAATGAAGCAGAAGCGAGAGTTGGACGACGTTGGTCTCTTAGGAGTACAGAAGCGTCAGAAGCCCCGGTCACCGCCAGAGGAACTTGATACCCAAGACGAGGAATGGCTCCAGGCAGTAAAGGAGGAAGGCAACCAACGGCTCAATGACCAGGACGGTGATTATATTCCATAAAGCCCATGAAAACCCCACATACGTAAACATCTCTGACATTTGAAGACTTCAATGTTGTGCTCCAAAGGTGCGATGGAGTGGGGTTTAACGCCGAGGCTAAAACGGAGCAATAGGTACCTAGGTACCTAATTAACCGTGGCGTATATCCATTCTCAAGCGGTGCAAGATGCTGAATAAGCAGTTGCTTGTATCTGGAAATGATACTTAGGTACACGTACCTTGGAAGCACCTTGAACGAAATTTGGTTGTATGTACGAAGTACGAAGTACGTTGCAATCAATTGATCTTCTGTCTCTCTAGTCTTTGCTAGTAACACTTTTTACAGCCTTGCACTATATGGATAGGTACTGAATATATTGCGTCGGCGAAGTAATTAACGTCCATAACTATGTTCACGAGTCAGTCGTCGATTATAGGTACTAGCTGAACAGCCTCCTTGATCTTGATCATGGGCAGTGCTGACGGGCTGATTGGCTGCATTGATATGTGGCGGCGGCTGTGGTTCAGAGCCTGCATATGCGAAATTCTGTATCAAGATGTCTCCCTACGCAACTTCCACCTACTCTTGTTTTCAAGTCAGACTTTGCATTCGCGAGCCCAATTTATTCTTCACACTCTACCTATCTCTTAGCCTGCCTAGTATCATTGGTGCATATATACTTCATTCATCGCAAACCACCCTCTTTCTCGACGATGACGACCCGATACCGCAATGGGATCTCATCTGCCGAGTAACGATCCTCTTCATGTGCAAGATGGTCAGTTCTCAGAATCTATCCGGATACCAGGACAATGTTCCCAGGGCTTCCCTAACTTATTTGCGTAGCACTTGTTGAACTGTTTGACAGAGTTCTAGAGAAACTCGCGGACACCGACGTTTTCAGCCAACCGACTGCTCCATCAATTTTCATCGTATATGCACACGACAACGACGCCCACGGCATTGCGAATGCCCATTATGCCCGCCAGTTCATCAAGTGGCTGCAGAATATTCGATCGCGAACACTTTCGGACAGGTCTCTGTTGCCCGTATTGTCGACACGGGAAGAAGGCGTTGCTGCTACGATGAATATTCTCGACAACCAATTCTGCCTCCTGCCTGGTCATGGTGGTCCACATGACCCCAGAGTAGTCGGTGCTGTCGACAAGGTAGTAGTTTGCGGCTCCGAAGTACTTCGGCACTACTGCGAAAACAGCTTTACCTCCTCGTATATGGAAATGATTGAAGATTCATACAAAAGTGGGCTGGAGCAACCGATGTCCGGTTCTGTACAAGACCGGATTAGGAAAGTGGTCGAAGCCAATTGCAAGCACAATGCTTTCCATCATGTGTTGACTGAGCTTGCTCTTGTCAGGCTCAGGAAGCGAAGTAGTCCCAGGAACCAGCTTGGGATTATCCCAGTCGCGTTGAGCGGCGGCCGCCGCATTCTATCATTCCTGGAAGAATGCGACCTGGTTCTCAAGCTGAAGGAATCACCCCCAGACCAACCCCCCAAGATATTTGACTTGCATCGGCTTTTCTTCAGTCTCCTTGAGCTGATATACACAGAGGAGCAGCCATTGATAAAAGCATTCAAGGACTGCTACGAAAGGTCGAACAAGAAGTTCCAGGAACATACCTCTATAGAGCGAAGAACGTTCGAGGACATTGTTAACAGGGAGATGTACAAAGCGTTCAGGGCCATATTGCAGCTTGGAAGCGCTGCCGTACGGGACATCCAGACGCAAAATCGGCTTAGGTACAGTAAGTGTCATCATTGTCCGCATTCCTTGCTACTGCTGACACGCAGGGAAAGTCATGCAGTCCCACAGCGAGACGGAGCGAATATACGCCAGAAGAACAAATGTCCTTTCGAGTCTCTCAAGTGTTCCATACAAGGACCGCAAGGACCGAAATCCAGAACGCGTGGATGGGACCTGCGAGTGGTTTACGACGCACTCACTCTTCAATCAATGGCGAGACAGTAAACAGTCTTCTCTGCTGTGGGTGTCTGCAGATCCAGGGTGCGGCAAGTCCGTTCTCGCGAAACACTTGGTGGATGCCGTGCTCCCAAGTTCTCATCTGAGAACTACCTGCTACTTCTTCTTCAAGGACGACTTCGAAGACCAGAGAAATCTGGAGGCAGCCTTCTGCAGCTTGCTACACCAAATCTTCATCCAAAAGGAGCATCTTCTTTCAAACGATATACTCAAAAGCTTTGAGCAGGACAGACAAGTCTATACTTCCTTCGCCAGTCTCTGGGAAATCCTCACCAGGGTATCAAGTGACAAAGATGCCGGAGAGATCGTCTGCATTCTAGATGCATTGGATGAATGCACAGAGAATGGCCGGTCGCAGCTAGTACGATCATTGGAGAAACTCTACACGCAAGAAGAAGACAAGAATGTCCTAAAGTTTCTCTTGACTAGTCGCCCGTATGGCCATATTCAGCGCGGCTTTCAACTTCTTGAGGATCGAATCCCTACCATACATCTGAGCGGAGATGCCGAGATTGAAGTCGAAATGATTTCGAAGGAAATCGGGCTTGTAATCAAGGCTAAGATGGAGGAAACCACATCACGTCTCAAGCTCCAAGAAGAAGAGGCAAAAGTCATCCTACTCGAGCTTACGAGCACCAAGAACCGAACATATCTGTGGGTCTCACTGATCTTTGATCTCATCAATGAGAGTGACCAGACACAGATAGGGCATTTACAAAGCCTGATTCGCAAAGCTGACTCGGTCTCCAAAGCGTACGAGAAGATACTGAATAGCAGCTCCTGCCCCGAAAAAGCCAAGAAGCTCCTCCAAATTGTTGTCGCCGCAGAAAGGCCACTCTCTATAGAGGAGATGGCTACAGCCTTAGCCGTTGAAAAGCACTACAAATTTTACGATCAACTCAAGATCGAGCCCATCCACCGGTTCCGGAAGTACGTTAGAGATCTCTGTGGACTTTTCGTTACGATCGTAGACTCCAAGATCTACCTGATACACCAGACAGCTAGGGAGTTCTTGGTTCGTGAGCCGGATCTCAGCGGCAGCAACATGATTCCGAAGTGGCAGCACTCCCTGGACCTAATGGAATCAGACCTTGTTTTGGCAGAAGTATGCATGTGGTACCTTTTGTTAGACGGAAGCCATCAAGCCTTTCTGCATTACGCAGCTGTAAACTGGACATTTCATTTCCGCGAAGCAAGCCGCACGAAAGGAACAGAGCTAATGCACCAGGCAGTATTGCTTTGTGATACTGGCTCGTACAAATACGCAAGGTGGTTTGGAATATTGTACCGCGAATATGACGAGGCCGAATCATTTCCAGGTTCATTCACATCCCTGATGGTTGCATCCTACTGTGGCCTGGAAGAAGTTGTTCTCCCGTTGCTATTGAAATCGAAGCCAAAGCTGAACTTGCGAGACAATAAGTTCCGACGATCCGCTCTGTCATGGGCATGCTACAATGGTCATGAAGGCGTTGTGAAGCTGCTGCTCTTAGGCCGAATAACTAACAAGCAGTTTGTGTCATATGGTTTGCCTAAACGGTCCCGTTACCAGATCTTGAAAGCGCAGTTATTTGGTAAAAGGGTCCATATTAATTGCAGAAGTCATATAGGGTATACACCGCTGGGTGAAGCGGTTTCTTGGGGTCGCGTGGCAAATGTGCGGCAGCTGCTCGAAAAAGGGGCCAATATCGAAGCCGAGAATTGCGTTGGTTGTACGCCGTTGATTACTGCTGCAGAAAGAGGAAATGTTGAGGTTGTTCGAGAGCTACTCGATAAAGGGGCTAACATTGAAGCCAAAGACAAATATGGTTGTACGCCGCTGACTGCTGCTGTAAATCATGGATATGTTGAGGTTGCACGAGAGCTACTCGATAAAGGGGCTAATATTGAAGCCAAAGGCAATAATGGTTGTACGCCGTTGATTGCTGCTGCAAATACAGGAAGTATTGAGGTTGCACGAGAGCTACTCGATAAAGGGGCTAATATTGAAGCCAAGGATTACGATCGCTGTACGCCGCTGACTGCTGCAGCAGAAAGAGGACATATTGAGGGTGTTCGAGAGCTACTCGATAAAGGGGCTAATATCGAAGCTAGGAATGTTTTTGGTAACACGCCGTTGATTGCTGCTGCAAAATATGGATATGTTGAGGTTGCACGAGAGCTACTTGATAAAGGGGCTAATATCGAAGCTAGGGATACTCTTGATATCACACCGCTGATTGCTGCTGTACAAGGCGGATATGTTGAGGTTGTTCGAGAGCTACTCGATAAAGGGGCTAATATCGAAGCTAGGAATATTGTTGGTGAGACGCCGCTGATTGCTGCTGCAGAAAGCGGATATGTTGAGGGTGTTCGAAAGCTACTCGATAAAGGGGCTAATATTGAAGCCAAGGATAGATATGGTCATACGCCGCTGTGGCATGCAGTGAGCAAACATCATGACGCGATCGTCCAGGAATTGGTACAGAGAGGAGCTAATAACAAGACAACAGACGTATCATGACCGGACATGGGTATTATGGTCATTCATTTGATAGGCACACACAATTGTATAAATATTCAGACTTCAGGTGACCACATCATATGTCACCAAGCCGTCATCGAGCTCGCGATTCTTTGCAACAACTACATTGCCTTTTGCTGTTGGTCTAGACGAATCTTACTGGAAAACGATATCTTTCATTTCGTTCTTTAATCGCTGGAGATGTGACACATAGAATCCTTAGTTAGCAAGTACTAGACGTATTCTGGTCTTGGCCGGAGAGTGATTGATAACAGAATACCTTGTGTACTTGGGCCTAAACATACTCCTTTTTATGTAACTTATTCACCTGGTAGAAGGTAGCCACAGTTTGCTAGTTGCCGTGTAGTCGACACAAAAGCCTCCAGGTTAGGAAGCATCCGCGTACCAGGTAAACCTATCGTGCAAGAAGCCTAGGGGAAGTTGGCACAGGAATGGTTATATTACCGTGGTGGTAGCCAATCGTTCGCGAGTCAGCCTCAGAGGGAATTTGAAGATGGGTGAACCGATATTGGACTCGAAAGTGCGTAGCGTCCGTCAAAGGCCACGGTGTTTTCGTGGTGAAGAGCTCAAGAGCTCAGGCTGAGCTTTCTCTCAGGATACCCTCAACCACTCCAGCGGCCTCTGTAAGCAGCGATCTCGTCTCCTCGTCCAGTTTCCCGCCTTCTAGACTCAGAGCACGCAACCTCTCCTCCCACAATCGCCACCGATCTCGTGTTAACCCGTCCTCTCTCTGCCACAGTTCCGTCTTGTCATTCAACGCCGCCGCCCAGGACCGCCGCGACTCCTCGTAGTCTGTCTCCCACAGCACCCGGCCCCCATCCCGCAACCACGTGGCCGCCACCCGGACATCCAGCGCCCACACGTGCTCCGGCGACATCCTGTGCGCGCGCGGCTCGCCAGGCCCGGGACCCTCGCGCTCCAACGCGTCGCGGCACGCGAAAAAGACCCAGATAGGGCTTATCTGGCCTTTCCCCCTATCCGCTTTCAGCTGCGCGGCCGAGAAGACGCAGAAACGCTGGAAGTACTTGTCGACGCTGCTACATAGCGAGCTAACAGTGGGGCCAGGGTTATCCCCCTCGCGCGGAGCACGCGCGCCGCCCCAGTCGCGCCAGGCTTGCAAGACGTCGTGCACGTCGCGCCACTGCGAGCGGAAGTATGGCAGCGCCGACCAGTTTAACTTTCTCGCAGCTTGGGTGCCGCTGCCGAGCAACAGCGCCGGGTTCAACTTTGAGGGGACGTGTTTCAACTGTGTGGGCGGCTGTGCGCGGATCGCGCCTAGGAGGGTGATGTGAGCGTGGTGGGTTATTGAGCAGGTGAATGCAGCTATGAAGAAGGCGTCCCAGAGCTGCCAGAGCGCGTAGGTGGGGTCGGGAGAGTTGCTGACGATGGTGATTATGTGGGCGGCTGTTTCTTCTGGCGCTGGCGCGGAGGAGAGGTTGCCGGAGGAGAGGAAGGCCTGGATGGGAGTGGAGAAGGGGTTCGGCGGGTTGAATCCCGGGGGGTTGAATATGGTTGACATACAGAGATGAGATGGAAGTCTAAGGTAGAAACCGTACCAGAAGGATTTCTATCCTGTTCACGACTAATATGGGATAGGTAACGTAAACGTCATGACTTGTAGACTCCTGCTAAATGTTGTACTGCGGCTACCTCTCCGATGGATGAAAGAGACCAGTATTGTATGGTATTGAAGCTGATGGTATCAATAGAAGATCACTCGTTGCGATTGAGGGGGTTTGCTTGCTTGCTTTCTTTACGTCATTTATCATCGATCGATTGATGACTGCCTGTCGCACAGCCCAAAGATACTTGCAGAATACCTAGGTAGGTATTCACTTTTCATCCGTACATCGAGCTCCTTAGTTGCACCTTTCATTGCAATTTAATTGTTACAGTTGCTCTAGGTATAGATATGGTCTGCCTTGAACCTCATGTGTAACCAGACACCGAAGGCGAAGGAACAAGACCATTATACAGAGATGAGTTTCAGTTATTGGAACACTTGTCACTGTCACCTAGGAAGCACGCATGCGACTTTGCCCCCCAGCCCGCTATAATGGCCTCAGTCAGCAGAGCTGACATAAGACTTACCAAATGGAATTCTCCACCCCGGAGCCCTTTCGGCCCGGAAAAGTACCTAGGTACCTACCCTCCAGGGCGCGTTCAGCACTCCTAATTTCTCTCGTGGCACTTCACATTCCACGAAGTGCCCGGCAGTCCTCTTCTCCACCTACATGGGCTCTCTCAGGGTGCTGATGAATTGAGTGGAATTAGCATCTAAGTTTTCTGTAGGTACACGTTTCAGTCTCCTTTTAATTCCATTATCGCCCTTACGTAATCCACTCATCCTACAGTGCCCAACCTTCTCGTGGTCAGCCGCACAATCGCCATGTGTCCTGGCCTCTCTGCCAGCAAGCGGTGTAGAATGGGTCGTGGCAATTGGAGCTCCTTGGGTGCCCCCAAGCCCCATTGTCAGTTTTCCACAGGGGCGTTGTCTATCCATCATCCCTCCAGGATGTAGGTATCTGCGCTCGCGTTTGCCTATCCTTCGTTCGTCCGGGATCACTGCATCCATGAGTAGCTTCGTCCCCCATCTGGCTGCAGCAATCATGCTCAGAGGCGCAAGAGTGTGATTTCTGAGATATCTCAGGAATCACAAGGGTGCGGTCGCTCGATATGTGCGATTAAGCTAAATAATCTAAGCCTCTTAAACCTCACTGATTCTTGCAGCCTGTTGGATAATCCGCTTACATCTCAAGTTCTCAACTGAGTCGTCAGAAGGTCGTTGCGCAGCTAAAGATTTGTTCTCAAATGATATTGAATTCTCGCATCTGAGGGAAAATGCTGTGAAGCTGCTCCTGTGTTAGCTGAATCTTCGCATTAGGATCTTCGCCAAGTCGTTCTGGAAAGTCTTCCAAGCCAGGCAACGATTTCCGAAGCCTTGAGTCCATCAAGCCTGATATCCGGTACGACTATTGAGGAAACACGAGGGAACGCCCGATTTGGGACCAGACGCAAACAGCCTCCTAGTACCGTCTGGTAAGGGGCCTAGGAGAACTTCACCCTCGGAGATACCAAGCACATAGCACTCTCCAACGATGCGGAAGATATCATCTTTGACCCGCCGCAGCCCCATGGGCGTATGGCAGCCGAGAAGGACGCATATTTCGTCGCCATCGTGAGTTGGTTGCGGCAGAGTGCCGATGTAGCCGCCAGATCCACGCATGAGCTTTCGACCTCCAAGCATCGCCCGCATTACTCCGTATATATCGCGGGTTCGGCCGAATAGAGTCTTTGAGGGGCCTTGGTCTTGCTCTTGTTTCTTGAGCGCGTTCCATATAATTTCCTGAGCCTCTTCAAACGTCGGGTCAAGGACCGACCGCGACTCTTAGTTCTTTTCCAGCGCATTTGCAACAGAAGTTCTAGCAAAGGCCTCAAGCATACTCATCCCTGTGACGTACCGTCCATCAAGCTCGTCGCTTGTTACCAACATGCTAAGCGTCTCCTGGACCTGCTCATTGGGGTGGTGCCCATCCATGGTGGAGATGTCCTTCAGATCTTCTACAGTTATTATCGAAGCGCCTGGCGTTCTCAGCACGCGCTCGTCTTCCGAAATCGTATACACTTCGTCAAAGTGAGACGAAACAAACCCCCGCCAGTAGCTTCGTCCATATATCACCTCCTTCTTGGTCCAATCTGGCATTGGATTAGAAAGTCCAGGGAGCTGTAGTGCTTGATATGTCGCCGTACGATGTCACGGAAAATCACCTCGACATCTTTTGTGTAGTCTGAAGAACCAACAACAGCCCCATCCTTCTCTGGAAGGAACTCTAACAAGGCCTAAATTCGATCTCTGGGTTCTGTGCAGTCGGACTGCCCAAAAGATGTCCAAGCGTACCCAAGTGGCGCTGTCAAAGACTGGGTTATGTGACCGCGAAGCGAAAGCAGGCGGTTATTTAACTTATCATCAAAGCGTGTCCAGGTCCGCGGCTTCTGGTAAATACAAGTCAGGGCACGTCGGAAAGGCGGTCAAGGAATATGATAGAGCCCACACTGAACCTCAGCGGTGGTTTCGGCCAGCAAAACCTCCTGCCGTATCCAGAACCTCTCGAACCCTTTCCTGGTTAAGAGATGAAAGATCGCCTCTGTGTCCTCCGGCCTGAGCGGTACACCTATGTCGATGTCCCGGAAACTTGGCTCACCACACTCTGGACGCAGCGCCACGGTGAACCGAACCCAGTCAATGGTCACTTTGGACTCGATCCAGAGCATGATATTCAACGCTCGCGTGCTGGCATTCTCCTCCTTCCCGACCGATATGGAGGTGCGATGAGCGGAACGGTATATCCTACCCATCCTTGCCACCTGTGGGCCTTTCTCGACCTCGTCGTTCTGGTTTATGCATAGCGCATCGATCCACATGACCCTTGGCTTGTCGGCATAGCGGAGGCAACGCAGGATATCTGCTAGGCTGTGTGATATGCGCATGGCCCAGGTCCCCACCCTTCACAGCAATGTGTACCGCCCTTGAGCCTGAGGAGTCCCATGTGTAAGAGAGAGCTTCGTACGAAGGGCATTCATCTGAAGCAAAGGTGACGATATCAAAACTCAGCAGTATGTCATCTTCGAAGCGCCCAGCCTGGATAGTGACCAGTCTGATGTGTTCAGAGGTAGGCAGAGGTTCATCTTGATATTGATTCATTGTGGCCCGTCATTTGCGCTCAAAGGCTTCAAGAGTGAAGATGACCTTCACCCGAGCGCGTGAGGATGAGCAAGTGCATAAGGGCAAAAAGAAACGGCGATTTTTCTGACTGCTTACTGCCTAATACCCCTCACTACTTTGGCCCTGTCGACTTCCTGCAATGGAAGGCAATCATGCAGAGGTTACCCGGTTTATGTGTGCTTACCTTGAGATGATTATATATCATTGCGCCACAAGCCCTCTGATTGAGCGATGAAATGGATCATATATAAGCCAAGTTGGAGGGTGGTATTTTACAAGGTATTTTATGATTTTTGGAACGGGTGACGCGGCTCCGATCGTGTTTGTGTAACAAAGGGCTGCAATCATCCTAAAGAATCCTGCGTAAGGGGGGTGGGGGCCAGTGAGAGAATAAGCCTATGTTTTTTCTAGGTGCGTGTCGCATTCGCAGTTCACGACCATTCCGATGACCCAACAGGCCCTACTAACCAAGTGGAATCAAGTTCGAGATTTTCAACGCCCGAAGTGACTTTATGGTATTCACCATGAATCAGCCACACCTGGACGCTTTGGTGATCGGAGCTGGCTTTGGCGGTATCTACCAACTATACTCTTTGCTTAAGCTAGAGTTGAACGTCAAATGTATCGAGAAAGCCGAGGGAGTCGGCGGAGTCTGGTTGTGTAATGATTATCCTGGTGCCACTACAGACACCGAGAGCTACCTATACCGTTACTCATGGGACAAAACCGATTTGCAAAGTTACCCTTGGCCGAACAACTATTTAAGCCGGGACGAGGTCGTTGGCTATTTAAACCATGTTGTGGACAAGCACTGTTTGCGCCAACATATCTGCTTCTCAACCGAGATGGTAGCTGCTGATTGGAGTGAGGCGACTGGCAAGTGGCATGTCAAAACCGACCAGGGCGAAGTGATTACAGCGACCTATCTGTTCACGGCCTTGGGCATTCAAACCAGGCAAAACATCCCTGAGATACCCGGGATGGACAACTTCCGGGGTCCAGTCATGCACACGGCGTCGTGGGATAACAACGTCGACGTTGTGGGTAAACGCGTCGGTGTGATAGGCTGTGGCTCCAGTGGCGTCCAGATATCCAATGCAATTGCCCCGAGTATCGCAGAGCTGCACTGCTTCATTCGCCACCCGCCGTTCTCAGTACCGTTGAGATTTCGGCCGGTCTCTAGCGCCGAACGCTCTGACATCAACGCCCGCTACCATGACATACATGCTGCGCAGCTGCAGTCAAAGATTGCTCTCGGTTTTGAAGAGCCTGATACCGAGACCATGAGCGTGACTGAGGAAGAACGGCAGCAGACTTTTGAGTCTCTATGGCGTGACGGGAACGCATTCCGGTTCCTATATGGTGGGTTTGGGGATTTGACTCGTAACGCCGAGGCGAACGAGGAGGCCTGCAAGTTTATGCGTGCCAAAATCAGGTCCATTGTCCATGATCCCGTGAAGGCGGATATTCTGACTCCCAAGGAATTGTTTGTTCGGCGGCCACTTTGCGATCAAGGCTGGTACGAGAAGTTCAACCAGGACAACGTGTTCGCGGTTGACGTCCGGAAGACGCCGATCACGGCGATTGAAGAAAACGGGATCAGAACGTCGGATGGCAAAATCCACGAACTGGACATTATCGTGCTTGCGACTGGTTTTCAAAGCAGCGGCGGTAGTTACAAAACCGTCAGGGATGGGATCAAGGGACGTGGCGGCATCTCCCTTAACGACTACTGGGCGGAAGAGATCAGGACCTTTCTGGGCATTTTCATTCATTCCTTTCCCAACCTCTTCATGATAGACGGGCCTCAGGGCCCGTTTATTATCTCACCGCTGGCTATCGAGACTGAAGTCGACTTCGTCTCGGAGATGCTCTGCTATTTGCGAGAGACTCATAGAATGGGCGCTGTCGTCGAGTGCACTCGTTCAGAAGAGAGTAACTGGGTCGACTTGTGCGAGCGATCGGCTGATACCGAGACTCTCGTGAATACGGTCTCGTCTTGGTTGACAGGTACGAACGTTGCCGGTGCAAAGCCCTCGACGATCTTCTTCTACTCGGGGCTCAAACAATATCGGAGGCATCTCCAGGAGGTTAAGGATGCGAGATATCGAGTCTTAGTTTAAGACGCGACCGCGGAGTCGTTTGGGGCCTCATTGCAGGTTTCATAGGATTCAAGTTGTTAGACGTGATTTCAACGACCTAATACATCCAACACGTACATACCACCACTGATTCAACCGAAGTGACCTCTCGCAGTAACTTAATGCAATACAGGCAGGTAGGCACCAAAGTAGTCATGGAGTTAAAAAAAAAGGCTCAAATGATTCTCGTATCAAGCTGGAACGACAGTCACGTGACACCCACCATCAACTACAAGACCTGGCGCCATCACGTGATTACCCCTACGCCAGCGTATGTATATCTCATCATGGATTAGCCTTGCTGTTGCTGGACTCGGGACGGCGGGGCCGGGTAGTGGCGAGCGCATTGATTTCCTCAAAACTTATCTCGGGTAGCCTTCTCTCGGCCTGGACAGTCCCACGTTTGAGTTACTCGGCGCACAGGTCGGGCTCGTAGTCCACTTAAGTGGATACGCAAATAGGTCCAGGAATGGGTCGCTATGTGGCCCTCTTGACATGTAGATCAACTATCCAGGTAGGTACCTGCTTAGGTACTATGCTGCCTGACGAACTACCCGGCGCGCCCTTAGGCCTTTCAATGTAGCCCTCAAGTATGTCTTTGAGTTCCTTTCCTGTAGATGTATGCGACCAATCCGAGCGCGAAACGTAACCAAGGGCGTCTTCCGCGAATTTCAAGATTCCGCCTGCTCTTTTATCGTGTAATCCAGCTATCAGAATCCTTAGCATGTCGGAGGCGCCTTCTCCGTGGAGTTTTTCGAGTATGTGATGCACAAAATCCCCGTCTTCCGCGTATATACTTGCGCCCTTCTCGAGTAGTAATTTCACCACTCTTTCTTTACCCTTTAGAATGGCAAAATGTAGCGGCGTGTTTCCCAGCTGGTCTATCGCGTTGGTGTCTGCGCCCTTCTCGAGTAGTAATTCCACCACTCTTTCATTACCATTTAAAACGGCAGTATGTAGCGGCTTGAATCCCCGCCCGTCTTCCGCGTTGATATCTATACCTGGAACCTCAAGTAAAGTGTTGATCATCTTGTCATATCCCTTATGAACTGCCAGGTGCAGCAACGGCATTTCATGATATTTCTCATTTGCAATACTTCGATCGTATAGCAGAAGGCGGTTCCAAAGTGTTTCGTTCAACAGATTGTACTTTTCCGGTAGCAACTGCCGTAGCATGTCCCAGCGCCTCTTCTCGGGGGTAACATCGACTTTCGTCTGCCGGTATAGCTTAGTCATGATCGCATCAGTCACCTCACTGTTGTCAGTGCACATCGCCCAGCATAGCGCTTCAAAGTCCCCTCTTCTAAGATAGGATCTTGATGATGGCAGGTGTATGGACTGAAGATACTCATCTGCCGCGTCGCCCACTTCTTTCACGCTCAGAAAGTCGTTTGGGCCAACGTCCGGTATTGGTCCTATGTCAAACCTTCGATACACTTCCAGCGGGACGTCTTGAATGATCCCCTGGTATTGGCCGTCAAGCTGTAGTTCGCCATCGGTTGTCGCACCTGGAGTCTTATCCTCTTTTCCGCAGCCTCTCACCATATTGTATCCGGCCTCGAGGAAATGGTAAAGCGATGGGAGTATCAAAGCTGGGGGCGACGTAGGTTTTCCAAGACGAAGAGGGTGGCTAATATCATCATTCGCGACCCTTCCATGCCCAACAGAAATTAAGGTACTGACACTGTTGGGGGAGAAGACTTTGTTGTATTCCTGTACAAGAAGAAGCGTAGGATCATTGAGGCCAAGGGGAAACAATGTATCCAAGAACTTGATGGGTTCGTTGTTGTCTGAATAGAGCGTCGCTTCTTCGAATAGACCCTCAGCTGCAGTGGCCGCAACTACAACGTCGGTTATAGATAGTGTAGACATCTGTACCTCATCTTCATGATTCGTGCCGTTCAGGTCATAGGTACGAAAGCAGTACGGGGTCTTTTCGTTTTGGGCAACTTTGACGGCGAACACACATCTGAGAGCTATTAGCTGGTTGTTTCTCAGCATGTTGGTAGGGTAGCCCACGTTCTGGTGCAGTTTCGCGGCTGGGGATCTGCTAACAAGCGATCATTGGGACGTTCTTTATTCGTATGCCTTTCAACGATGTCATCCATCACGATTCTTAGCTTTCTTGCATCGAAAAGCGGTGGACTAGCATTGAGGTCTGTTTGTCGGATGATAGTCGATGACAGCCGCCAATATTCGATCATACAATCCGAGACGCTTAGCCTCAACCGACCGAGGAGTAGCGCAAGAACACTGTTTGCCTATTTAGAAATCACTTTCCAGGACGGGAGGACAGGAAGTCGAAAGCTTACCCTCCGATACCAGCTCCACCAATGAGATGGAAATATTCGCAAGGTTTTTCTTCAGGAGACAACACGTCCATTATCGCCTTGAGAATTACAAGACTTGCGAACCCTCTGATGCCCCCGCCATCTATTCGAAAACATCGGTTATCAGAATACTCTCCAAGAGTAGAGAATAGACTCATGTTTAGTACTTACCTATTGAGAGAACCCGGGGTTCTTCGATGCTCTCCATTTGAACTGACTACCTATGTTGAACCTTGATAATGACTGTTTGAACTTTTTGGCACTGGGATTAAAGCAGTGTCAGGCCTCAACAGTTTTGATGCGGGGCGAACAAGGCAATGAAAGCTACCATACTACATCGACTTCGGGATAATTCTTGATGAACTTGTGTCACAACCTCAATAAAATGATGATCTGGAAGAAGAGGGGTCAGGTAAGCTGCAGCTGCAGCTGTGACGAGGGTTGTACCTTTATATGCCAATTAGAGTTGGAGCTGGCCAGTGTAGTAGGGTTTCCATCGTAACCTAATCCAACTAATCAGGGCGGTAGGCAGGTCATCTTGCATCTGTGGCTTCGGGTAGGCTCCAGGTAGAGGAGTGATAATTATAAGGAGGGTCATGACCTGGTCAAGTTACTCGTTCCTTGCCATCTCGATTAATATCTTTTAACGCCGGAATGCTTTCAGATGGTGGTGGTGTTCGAGGGCTTTCTTCGTTAATAATATTAAATAGTATATTAAAGGTTATAAACTTTGTGGATGCTTTTAGTATAATGTGTGGTATAAGCGTAAACGGGTACGTAAAAGTCGTTTCCTGATCCTTTTTTTTATACTTTATAACTTTTTTAATTTTATGCTTATTTATCCTTTAAAATTAATGCTTTTATAATTATAAAACTCGGTATAAATGTCGAAAAGTATAAACGTAAGTTTATAACGTTATTAAAACGGATTTTTAATTAATTATAATTTACGTTATTTTACGGTTTAATTAAATTAAAATATAACGAGTTTATTATAAAAAAAATGTAAAAAAACTTTTATAAAAACGCGAAAAAAATAACAACGTTTTAATGTTTTTTATAAATTAAAATTTATTAACGTAATTACCGTTTACGTTTTTAAATAATTATATTAATTATTAACGACTTAAAAATTATTTATACCGTATTTATAAAAGTACGTATTAAAAGTTCGAATTATAAAAATATATATTTTATTTATATATAATATATATTAATTATTAAAATTAATTATTAATAACTTTAATTTAATATTAAATTATTTATAATAATTAAACGTATTTAAATATAATTAAATTAATTAAAATAACGTTAAATAAAATAAAATAAAATAAATAAATTAAAAACTTAATAAAAATTAATTATTTTCGTTAATTTAATTTAAGTTATTTATATTTAACTTTAAATTTAATTATATAAATGGTTTTTTTAATTATAACTTTTTAAGATTTTTACTTTTTTTATATTTATTATTATTATTTAATTTTATAATTTTTTAAATATAAATAAAAATACGTTTAATTTACTTTTAAATTACGTTTAAAAAAAGTTTTTTAATCTTTAATTTAAATTTAAATTATTTAAGTTTTATTTTTAATATTCTTTTAATAATAATTAATTTTTTTATATATTATTAATATTATTTAATAACATTTAAATTAAAAGAATTAATATATTAAAACATTTTTATTATTTTATAAACGTTATAAGTTTTTTTTTTAAATTTAATAAAAATAAATAAAAGTATTATTTTTTATATTAAAATATTAAATCGATTTTTTTAATAAACTTTAATAAATAAAATTATTTTTTTTAAAGAAATTTTTTACGGTAATAATATTAATTAATTTTTTTATTATTATAAAACAACTTACCGTTTTTTTAAATAAATTATTAATATAATTTATAATTAAATTTACCACGTAAATTTAACCGTTATATTTTAATTTTTATTTTTTATTAAGTTTTTAAAAAAAGCTTAAACTATTAATTTAAATTTTTTAAATCTTTTTTAAATCCTTTTTTTAACCGTTAATTTAAATTTTTAATAATAATAAAAGGCTTTTTTAATCGTATATAAAACACTTTTAAAATATAAACTTTAAATACTTTTTTTAACGTTTTTAAATATAAATTTTATTAAAAGTTTTATTAAATTTTTTTTATATTTTATAATTATTATAATAATAATTTAAAATAATAAACGTTTTATTAAATTAAATAACATTATTTTAATTATTAAAAGTTTAATATTTATAAACTTTATATTAAATAAACTTTTCGTTTTTTATTTTTTATATAATTAGTTTTTTTTATACTTTTTATATAATAATTAATAATATAAAAACTATATTTTTAATTAACTTTTTAATTAAAACTTTATAACTTTTTTTATAAACGTATTAATTTTTTATAATTTTATTAATAATATATTTTATATTTTCGTTAATTTATTTTTTTAAATAATTAAATTTAAGGATATTTTTATTTTATTTACGTTTAATAATAAAAAGTTTATTATAACACGTAAATAAATTTTATTATAAACTTTAATAATAAACTTTATAAACTTTTTAAATTTTTTATTACTTTTATTTATAATAAAAAATTTAAAAACTAATATAATAACTTTAATAATAAAGTTTAAATTAAATATATTAAATAATTAAAAAAATTTAAATAAGGTAAAAAATAAAGATAATAAAATGTTATATAACGTATAAAATTATCGAAATTTAAATGTAAAATTTAATTTTAATATAATTAAAAAAAACCTTAAAAAACTTAAAAAAAACCTTTTATAAATTAAAATATTTTACATTTTTATATTCGTAATTTTAATATTTAAATCCTTCGTATTTATAATTTTAAAGCTTAAAATATTCGTATTATAAATATAATCGATTTATAATAATTTTTTATTTAATAAATAACTTTAAATAATAAAATATAAATGGTATAATTAAATAATAAAAGTTATATAATTAATTAATATTATATATTTTTATAATTTAAACTTTTAATATATATTTTTATATAAAAACCGAATTAAAAACTTTATTAATTTATTTAAAAACTAGTAATTAAATTAATTATATATATATTTATAAAATATAAAAAATAATACGTGTTATTAATACCGTTTTATTACGAGGCTTATTCGTGTTAAAGTTTTAATTTAAAAGTAATAATAACGGAGTATTAATTTAAGTACGTATATTAATAAAAACTTATAAAAAAATGTAATACTTTTTAAGTATTTAATAATAAATAAATGCTTAAATTAATTACTATTAAATTATAATTAATATTTTACAAAAAAATATTATATTATTTATATTAATTTTTATATAAGAAAATATTAAAGTAAACTTAATAATTTTTAATGTATAAATATTTTTTTATATTTAAAATTTATATATTTATTATAATATTTATTAATATTAATAAATATTAATAAATATTAATTAAAATTAATAAGCGTTAGTAAACGTTAATAAGTTTAATTAACGTTATAAAATATATTAATAAATCCGAATTCTTTTTAAAATTTTAAATTAAAAATACTTTAAACTTAACGTAATAACCTTTTTTTAAGCCGCTTTTTTTAAGCTACGGCTTTTTATAAAAACGTATATAATATTATATTTCTTTTTTAAGATTTTTATTTTAAAAATATATTAAATGGTTAATTATATATAGGTTTTTTTTTTTTTTTTAAGAGATCTTTTTTTACGTATTAATTTTATTATTATATTTAAAGCTAAAAATAAACGTTAACGTTTAAATTTTATTTTATTTTAAGAAAATTTTACGACCTTTATTAAATTTAAAAGTTTTAAAATAAATATAACTTATTTAAAATATTTTAAATATAAATAAAAATGTTATATATATATTTTTTTTAAATAAGTATAATAAGTATATATTTTATAATGTTTTATACGATAAAATAATAGTTTTTATTAATTTATTTTATTAAATAAACGAGGCGATTTAACGTTTAATTAAAATTAAAAAGAAAGTAAAAAATAATTTAATCCTTTATTAAAAAAAATTAAAATGTTTTTATAATTTAATCGAGTTATTTTTAATAAAAGTTACTTAAATTTATATTTAACGGGAGATTTTTTATAAAAAAGGTTTTATTTTAATGAAACGAGGTTTTAAAAATATAAAAAAATAAAAAGTTTAAAAAAAAATTAAAAAGTTAAAACGTTACGAGTTTATTAAACGTTAATATTTAAAAACGGAATAATTTAAACGTTTTATTAAAGTTATAAATTTTTTTAATTAAGTTAATTTTAATTAATTAAACTTATTATTAAATATAATTTTAAATTTTTTTATTTTAATGTTATTAAATTTAAATATTATAAATATTAACGATAAAAACTTGTTATTTTTTTTATATAACTTATTAAATGTTTTTTAAGTTTTTATATGCTTTTTTTTAATAAATACTTTTTTTATTATATTAAGTATTTTATAATATTTTTAACTTTTCTTAAATTTAATATTTTTTTTATTTTATATATGTCGTTTTTTTTTAATGTTTAATTTAATATTTTAAAAGGTAAGTTTTAATATAAATATATAAAAAATCGAGTAAAATTTTATTATTTTTAAAAATATTAGTTTATAATTAACGGGAAAATTATTTTTTTAATTTTAAAAGGTTTAATTTTTTTAAAATTAAGCTTATTACTTAATTATTTTATTTTAATTTAAAGTGTTTTTAAAGTTAATTTTTATTTTTATTATAACAAATAAACCTTAATTTTTTTTTAAAAAATTAATTTTTTAATTTTATATTAATTATAATATATAATTATATATTATTAAATAAAAATAAGTTTTTATTTAAACTTAACCTATAAAAATTATATTTTTAAAGCTAATATTTTTATTTTAAAGGTTATTTTAATAATTATTAAAACGGTTAAAACATTAATTTCGTTTTTTTTAATAATTATATTTTAATTATATACCGTTATATATAAGGATATCTTTATGTTTTTATTAATAAATATATTATAAATTATTTATATAATAAATAAAAGTTTTATTTAATTATTTTATTTATAATTAACGTAGTTTTAAAGGTATTATTTTATAATTTAATTAAGTTTTTCGATTTATCCGTTAATTTAAAAGTATATTATAATAAATATTTTTTATTTTACTTTAATTATTTTAATAAAATTAATTTAAAATTTAAACGTAAATAATTTATTTTTATTTAAAATAATCTTTTTAAATAACTTATAATAAATTAATATTTTTAATAAAAAAAAAAGCGAATTATTTAATTATATAAATGTTTTAAAAAAGTAAAAATTAATTATATTTAATAAGTTAATTAATTATTATTTAAATGTTATTATATTTTAACTTTATAATAAGATTTTTAAATTTTAATAATTTAATAATAAAGTTTTAAGCGATAATATTTTAAATTATATTTAATATTTATATAAATTAAAGTAATTTATAAGGTTTATATTTTACCGCTTTTATTTTAATATAAATGTTATAATTTACGATTACATTTTTAATTATAATTTACAGTTTTAAAAATTTATTATTATATTTTAAATTTTTTTTAATGTTTAAATAATTTATAATTATAAAAGTATATAATGAATTTCTTTTATAAGTTTTATAATAAATATTATTTTTAATTATAAAAAAGGGTCCTTTTTTTTAATAAAAAAAGCTGTTTTTTTTATTAATAAAAACGGTTTAAAACTTTTACTTTTAAATATTATTAAAAGTTATACGAAAAACTTAAAAGGTTTCTTTTTTAATTAAGTTAAATATTTTTTTTTATAACAATTTAATGTTATATTTATTAAGTTTATTAAAAACGTCGGCTTAAATGTTTTTTTTTTTTTAATATAATTAATTTAAAAATTAAATCCGTTTAAAAATTTCTTTTATTATTATTATTAAAAGTATAATTTTTAAGTCGTTATAAACGTTTTTAAATTTTTATAATCCGAAAATATAATAAATGGTTTTTTAATTTCGTTTATATAAAGGTTTTAATATTTAAAAGCTTTAATTATTACGAATAATTTTTTATTATAAATTAAATATTAAAGTTTAAAACCGTAAAAAGCTTAAAAAAATACGTAATAAAATGTTATTTTTTATCGTTTTTTTTTACTTAAAAGTGGCTTTATATACTACCTTTAAAACATCGGTATATATTCGTTTCTTTTTATTTAAGTTTAATAATTAATAAATTAAATTATTAATTATTAATTTTTTTAAATGTTTAAAAAATTCCTTAACTTTAATTATAAATTAAAAAAGTTAATTCTTTTTTTAAATAATATTTATAAAAAAATTACGATCTTTTTAAATTTTTTAATTAATTCTTTAATAAAATTAACAAATTTATAAAAGCTTTAAACCTTTTAAATAAAAGTAAGGTTTTTTTATTTTTTAATTTATTTAATTTTTTTTTTAAATTTTAATATTTTTTAATATAATAAAAAATCTTAAATAATCGATTTTTTACTTTCGTTATTAACATTTTTTAAGTTTTATAATTATTTTATAAATTTTTAAAATTTAAAAAATTAATTTTTTATATTTAAAGTGTTTTTTATAAGTATTAAAGTAAATTAAAATATTATTAATATAAATAAATATAAAAATATCGAAATATTTATATAAAATTATTATTATTATATATTAAAATATAATAAAAACGTTAATAAAGCTTTAAAATATTATTAAATACTTAAAATGCCCGTAAAACGTTTTAAAGGTAATTTTTTATTTTTCGTTTTTAGTTATTTTTATTTTATAATAATTATTTATTATATTAAAAATTATAAATTATTAAGCTTTATTAATATACTTTTTTATATTATTAAATAAAGTTAAAAAATGCTTATTTTTTATAATTATATTATTTAAAAAGCGGTAATTATAAACTATACGATAAATCGGGTTTTTATTTTTATCCTTTTTTAAATATTATTTAAGTTTAATTTAAATATTATAATTATTAAGTATTTAATTAAAAATTTTAAATCTTAAATAAATCCTTGTATTAAATTTTTATAAACTTACTTTTTTAAAGCTTTTTATTTTTTTTATTTTAGCTTATATATAAACTTAAAATACGAGTATTATTCTTTTTTTAAAATTTTTTTATAATTATACGTAATATATTTAAATAATTTATTTAATGTTAGTTATTTTTTTTTAAAATATTACATTAAACTTTTTTTTAAACTTTTTAAATATATTTTATAAACGATTTAACTTAATTTTTTATTTTATTAAATATATTATAACTTTATTTAAATAAATAATAAATTTAAATAAATATTAAGCTATATTTACACCGGTTTTTTATTAATTTATAATAGTTTTATTTAAATTTAAACATTTAAATTTATTTTATTAAATCGTTTAAACCTTTTAATTAATTATAAAATTATTAATAATAAACTAAAGTAAACTTAAAAATACTTTATTATTAACTTTAATAATATTAAAAAAAATTATATTAAAATATTTATAAATTAATACGTTAAAATTTATAATTTTCTTACGTATATAATTATTATTATACTCGAATAATTTTCCATTAATAATTTTTGTTTAATATATTTTCTTTTTATTTTTATAAAAAATATTATACTTATTTATTAAGTAAAAATTAATGTAATAAAATTAAAACCTTAAATTAATTATTACTTTAAACTTTTTTTTTTGCCATTTTATAATAATAATTAAGTTTTTTTTTTAAAACGTTATAACTTTTAAAACGGTTTATATATAAAAGTTAAGTTTATTATTTTTAAATATATACGTTATTTAAATTAAAAGTTAATTTAAAACCTTTTTTTATTAGTTTTAAGTTTTATTTTTTTTATTTTTAAACTTTTAAAGTTAATTTTAAAAGCTTATAAAATTTTAAGTAAATTTTATTTAAGTGTTTTTATATTTTAATAATTAAATAATTAATTTTTAAACCTTTTATTTATTATATATTTTATATCGTATTTAAAAATAATTTTTTTAAATAATATATTTATAAATATAATTTTTAAGTTATTTAAAATATAATTTAATTACCGTATTTCTTTTATATATTAAACTAAAACCTTTTTATTTTATTAATTTAATATAAAATGTTTAAATAGTTAATTTTTTTAAATTAAAACTAAGTTTTAAATTTATTTATTAAATGTTAAAAGTAAATATTATAGTAATAAAATAATTATAAAAATAACATATATTTAAAGTATTTTAACTATTTAATTATATTAATTTTTTACATTTAAATAAACCTTTTTTATAAGTATTTAAAATATTATAAAAAATTATAACGATTATATATTTTATTTATAAATTATTTTAAAATTATTATTTATTAATTATAATTAAAATATTGTTTTTTTAATTAATTTTTTATTATTAAAAAGAGTTAAATTAATTAAGTATTTTTTAAAAATAATGTTTTATTAATTTTTTATATATTTTTTATATATTAAAATTTTTAAATTAAATGATTTTATAATTATTTTTAATATTATATACGTTAATATAATTCGTTTAAATTATTATTATTCCTTTATTTTATTATTATTTTTACGATAAAATTAATGGAAATTAAAACCGATATAATTAATAATTAAAACATTTCGTTTATAAAAAAGTAACGAAAAAAGTTCTTTAATTTTTTAATTAAGTTTTTAATATTATAATTTTATTTTAAGTAATTTTTTATTTATTATAAAATTTTATTAACTTTTTTATTTATTATATTATATTTATTATTATTAAATTTTACGTTATTAATGTTTTTATTAAACGTTAAATATAAATGTAAATTATATATAATTAATAAATAATATATATAACCTTTTACAATAACTTTTTTACTTCGTTTTAAATTTAAATGTAAAT
Source organism: Hypoxylon sp. NC1633 (assembly GCA_022984935.1). Lineage (NCBI taxonomy): Eukaryota > Fungi > Ascomycota > Sordariomycetes > Xylariales > Hypoxylaceae > Hypoxylon > Hypoxylon sp. NC1633. The sequence continues at coordinate 587,284 of JAJLYQ010000023.1, forward strand.
AATATAATTATAAGTATTTAAGCTAATTTAATTATTTATAATAATAATATTTTTTCGTTATTTTATTAATTATTATTAAACGAAACGTAAAAATTATTATTTTTTTTTCTTAATAAATTAAGTAATTATTTATAAAATAAACCGTTTAATAAAAGTTTTTATAAAAAATATTAAACTAAAAAAAGTCCTTTTTTTTATATTAACAATTTAAATAAAAGTTATTTAATTATTACTTTTAATTTTAATTTTTAAAATTTAAGGTTATTTCTTTTTTTTAAAACTTTTATATTAGCTTTTATAATGTCCTTTTTAATTATAATTATAACATTTAATTTAACTTAAATTTTTACGAAAATTAAAAAATCGTTTAATTATAATTTAATTTATATTTATAAATTTAAAATATACGTTATAAAAGGTGTTTAAATAATGTTTATTATTTTTTTTTTATTCTTTTTATTAAAATAAATTAATTTTTAATGTTTTTTTTTAATTTATATTAAAATTATCGATTATTAATTTTAATGGTTAATTTAATGTATTTATTAAAGTTTTTAAAACGAATTTCCTTATAAATTTTATTTTTAACGTATTACTTAAGTTTTTAATAAAAATAAACGAAAAGTTTTTTATTAAAAATGTTAATTTAAATAATTTATTTCTTAAAGTTTACGGCATATTTAATGGCTAATTTAATTTATTATAAGTTAATTAAATATTATTTAACTATTTAAGTTTTATTAAAATTACCATATATTTTTTAAAGTTTATTAATAAAATATTCGAAGTTTTTAAAAATTTTAATAATCTTTAATTATTTTTTTTTATTTATTATATTTTTAAGGTGGTTTTTTATAATAAGTTTAAATTAAATTAAAGTATTTTTAATAAAAAATATAACTATTATTAAAACTTTTTACTTCTTTTTTTAAATAAAAAACTTATAAAATTTAAAATAAACCCGTACTTAAATAATAAAACCGTTAAAATTTTTAAAGCCATTATATAATTATAAAAATTTAAGTTTATACTTTTTAACTTAAATAATTTTTAAAAATTACTTTTTAAGCTATTTAATTTTATTTAAAAAACTTAAATATAAAAAGGAAAGGCATTAATTTAACTTAATATAATATAATTAAATAACGCTCTTTTAATAAATTAATTAAATACTTTTTTATTAATAAAAAATAAATCCTTTAAATTAAATAATAATGAAATAAAGTCTTTTATAAATTAAATTACTTCTTTTTTAAAGGATTTAAATTTTAAATCTTAAATTCTTTTAATTTACTTTTTAATTCTTTAAATTCGTTATTAATAAACTTTTTTTTCGTAAAAAAAAAGTTATAATAAAAAATATCTTAAAAAAAAATAAACGTAAAAATACTATTATTTATACGACTTTTAAGTCTTAAATTAATAAAAGGTTATTAATTAAAGAGTAATTAAAATATTACGAAATTTATTTATATTAAAGTTTTAATTTAAAAGTAATAATAACG